>OZ024858.1:33181016-33193516 GCA_964017155.1 Oasisia sp. SBJ-2009
AAAGTACATTAAATAAAAATAAAATACATAGTTGGTTGTCAATGTGGTAGACAGCATTGTATTTATTGGTGAATATTTAATCAGACTTAACCGGACTGTCATCAAAAGCTTCATGTTTCAGGCGGAATATGAACTAGGAAGTGTTATGCTTATCGAGAGTCCACTACTTGTCCAATCTCCATTTTCAAACAGTAGTGTTAAACAGAATGAAATCACAGCTGTTTTCCTTTTCCCGAGTGAGACATTTTACTTATCTTGGCATGGACACTAGAATGCAGGCAATGTTGAGTGAACGAAATTGCCCAAGTTTCGACACAGCGGTCAGTACACCAAGCGATCGGCACCAGGATTGATCAAAATACTAACTGCAACAGGTTAATGTCGTGGAGTTGTATAACAAAATATGTATTACATTGTTAACCGATCACTTCTTGCACGAAATAATAAGTACAACCTCTGCCTACTCGTCTTAAGCATCACGCTCACCAGCTGGATGTCGTTTTCGTAGTCTGACGCGAGTTGAGTATCGTGACATTCAATCACCAACACCGTCGTAGTTGTCATTACTCTGCGAACAGTTGGAACACTACGCAATCCAACGTACTTGTCTTTTGAGATCGTCCTTATTCGGAACCTTTACTCACGTGGACAAGAGCGTTGCCAAGAGCGTCCCGTTCACAATATCACTTCGTTATCAGCGCTCATTTGTTTTAGCAAATGAATAAACATCCAATTTCTTTGAGTTAAAAAATCGTGTTCTTCAAATGTGTATTTAAAAACATGACCATTTCATGATTGCCATAATTTGTGAACGTGAAAGACAGATTTTTAAAATGTTGTTTTTCGATTCACCTTTGCTTTTGTTATTTGGTAGCCTCGTGCGTGCTAACGTGTTTGGAGTAGATTATTCGGAAACATAATCGGTGTCTGTGTTATGTGCATCACCTGTGTAAGCTAAAAAAGGTGTATACAAACATACATGATGGGTTTACATAATTGCCCTCTAGAGCACCTGATTTAAATGTAAGTAAAACAAATTGTTTACAACAGGTGAATATTATTTGCTGCAACTTTACGCGTGTTTTCAGCGGGCAGACGATCAATGGCGGCGCTAGACACAGAGAGAGAGAGAGAGACAGGAGCCGTGGCGCGTTACACAGACTCCAGTGAAGGGCTTAAGCTGTAACACGTGTCGATATTGTTGAGCGGCGACGACAGGACACGACACAGCGTGAGCTGCAGCTGTTGACGGCAGGTCGATAGAAACGGCAATCACAACGCCTCACAGAGTCTCGTCTCTCGCCTCGTCTAGTCTCGTCTCATCTCGTCTCTCGCCCTGCCAATTGCCGAGCACCAACAAGTGGCGCATTGTCATGTCGCGGGCACACTGAACTGTACCGGCGCAACGGATGCAAATGAAGGAGTCTCTCCTTGTTAGGAACAGTGCAATTACAGGTAAGTGACAGGAATATCATTACGTGTGCAGTTCGCGATAGGTAATACTTGACAAGGAAACCTACGACAGCAGGGGCATAAGTTAGACCTTCGCTGTGGTGAGCGAGCCATTAATTCGTTATTGTGACATAAACGTGTCACCAAATAATCAAGTTTATACCATCCACACATCCAATTGTGATGTATTAGTTTGAATGAAATGGGTGAGTATTGTGGAGACATATTTCATGTGCTGATGCACTGCACCGACTGGTGGTCTTTGTGGTCTCCCTCGACACACAGCCTTCACCAGTGGTACTCCTCCTCCCTTGTAAGACGGTCGTCACGTCACGTGCAGTCTGCAGTTGCCATGCCGACCCGCTGCTGTGTGGGTAACACCCCGCACTCGGTGGTCGGCCTCACGCCTCGAGTCTCTCGGTACACGCAGAGCCACACAAGTTATTACTCGTTTTGCCGTTGAGCCAAACTGAACCACAAAGTCTCCCTGGCGTCGTTGGCACTCCTGCTGCCCCCCAACTTTGTTTCTGTAAGCGACAAAGCAATTTTCTAGGATACTCAGCCTGCAGCCTTGCCGGCGTTCTATTTAAAATTTCCATCATCTCATATTCAGATATCACACTTGCAACTTATTTTGAAATGGTTATGTATCCCTCTATTTATCCGTATATTTGCTGACGATGTATGTATGCATTGATAGGTCTCCGAGTCTATTCAGCTAAAATACAAAGATACATTGTTGTTTGTGTATGTCCCTCCCCTCCCATGTCCCTCCCCTCCCATGTCCCTCCCCTCCCATGTCCCTCCCCTCCCATGTCCCTCCCCTCCCATGTCCCTCCCCTCCCATGTCCCTCCCCTCCCATGTCCCTCCCCTCCCATGTCCCTCCCCTCCCATGTCCCTCCCCTCCCATGTCCCTCCCCTCCCATGTCCCTCCCCTCCCATGTCCCTCCCCTCCCATGTGTCTCCCCTCCCATGTCCCTCCCCTCCCATGTCCCTCCCCTCCCATGTCCCTCCCCTCCCATGTCACCTCCCATTGGTTTCTCTCAGGTTGACTCTTATGCTCAGTCCACTTGTGTCGGGTCCTTCCACTCATCGCTACTAGTCTCATTCCTGTCGCCAGAACATTCACCCGCCAATTAGTTCCAAATGGTAATTAACAGACAAATAGTAATACACCTAGTGTCCTTCCTTGCCTCGGTTGATGAAACTCTCCGACATCACAAAAACTTATATTCTTAATACTTTCACCAGTTACAAGCGGCTACGTTCTAGATTCTTGTTCATGATATCTGCATACACCAGATACAACAGTCTTAAGTATGCATACCTGTTGTTTCCTGCCTAGCAGCATATCCGAGCAGGTCTTCCAGCTTCGTCCTACAACATGCTATTGTATATTGGCCTGGCTAACAGCGTCGTCCAACATTCTCTTATTGGATATAAGTCATCGCACATTTTGTCATTGTGTGTACGCATACGCTAATAACGTCGTCGCACATTGTGCTATTTACTTAAACATTGTCTAACAACGTCGTCGAACATTCTGTTATCTTATCTAAACATAGTCTAACAACGTATTCGGATATTCTGTTAATGTACCTAGTCCATGTCGGTCAGCATTTTTCGTTCGATATGATGTTATCGTAACGTCGTACAACATATTACACTGTTACAGCCAGACCTTGTCTACCAGCGGCATCCCATATTTGGTCATATTATTTGTACGTTGTAACAACAGGACGTCCATAATTATGCTGGTTTTACCATCAGTCACTGAGGCTACTCTACGTGTCAACCAGATATTCGCTTATAATACTTCAGAGCGAATTTAATTATATGCACTGCTGTCCTAAAACATGTCCTTCATTGCTGTCTGTTGTAATCTTGTCGTACGTTATTAAATAGTCTAGTTAGAAGAGGGGGTATCGCGCAAGGGGTACAGTGCACCCCTTGGAAATATATTTTTATTTAGTATCAGTAGATCGGAAAAATACGTAGAAAACGGTTTGCTATGTTAACAAGTCAGCAAAATGTCCCACGTATCATTTTTATGCAAATTAATGCCGCCATTATTGAAAAATCAATGTTGCACTATATCTCAGCCAATATTACAGATGACTGACAAAATAAGGTGTATAGACATAAGGGGTATTATTATGTTATGAGTGTCAGCGACCATAATAAAACTATTTTTGACAGGATCACATGTGTCTATGACAGTTTAATATGCAAATTAGTGCCGCCATTATTGATAAATCTATTTTTCACCATATCTCGGCCAATATTGCACATAACAGCACAAATAAGGTGTCAAAACCCATGTTTTCAGGGTCAACGATCATCAAAGGACCATTCTTGAATTAACTACGCGTGTCCCTGGCATGCTATCCAAATTTTTAAGTGCCAGCATTACCGAAAATGTGACTTTTTCGCTGTATCTCAGCCAATATTGCAGGTAACTTGAAAGAGTTTTTTTGAGGGCATCTACTTACGAAATCGTGTTGATTTTGAGTACAAAGGTTGATATGGGGGTCAATTCAAGGTATTGTGAATAAAGAAATTGCACTAAGTTCATTTACCCACTCATTTACTGATCCAGGTAAATTGCAAACCAGAATCTTTTCTTAGCTGCCGCGCCTCAACCTCTCATGGGCTTCATAGATAAGTGTTAAGTCATCATTCACCATCGCTTTCACTGGAATCGTCAAAGTCAAGTGTCCTCGTCTTCCTATTCATCCTCTTCTTCCTCTTCACGATCACCAGTGTCCAGGAGATCGACCAGTGACTTTAGTAACGACGCACCCTCAGGCCCACACCGGTTCCAACACTCTATCCTCAGTCCTTATCCTCTTTTGCCCATCATCGTAGGGTTTTGGTTTTTCCAGGATGGATTCCTCAGCACACTTACATAAGGTTACTTGGTGGTTCACCCGTTGGAGGAGTGGCTTCAAAGAATCGTGGCAGGGAGGAAGGCGAGCCACGTCGACCTTAGATTTTGAAGTGAGTTTCTTGTTCTCACCCACGATCTTGCCCAGGAGTTTGGCACGGAGCCCGTCCATTGAAGACTCACGGTACATCAGGCAGGTGAACTCTTCCAACTGCTTCAGCACGTGAGACTTAAGGTTCCATTCCTCACCGAGTTGCATGAATGCTTTATGAAACCTGGGGTTCTTCTATAGCTTTTTAGGGGCCCCACTTTCCCCTTTCCATTTCACGGCACTGGTGCAATCTTCTCCATTGAATACATATATCCCAAGAAGCGTCGCACAGTAGTCTTCACCAAGGGATCCTGCGAGATCAGAGAGGTTGATTAGCGGTCGATTGTCCCTGACCCGGTACAGTCAGCTTGCTTGGTGGCGTGGGCGTTGTAAAATAGAATCGCGAAGATATCTGTTTCAGGGGTTTTGACAATTGCGTTCTATTCTTGTATCCATGCAAGGGCTGCGGCGCGATGGGGGTACAGTACAATTCTCGTATCAGTCTCCTCTTGGTTGCTGTAGATTGAGGGGAGTGCCCGCACCTCGACGTGAATCACAAAGACCACTGGTGTTTGAAAGCTGAGGTAATAGTAGAAAGAGTGAAGGCGATCTGATCTATAAACATAATGCGATATTTATATAATAATAATAATAATAATAATAACAATACGAACTTACAACCCAATTGGCCGTTCAATGAGATGAGGTGACGGGCTTTCCCTTCTACGACCAGCACAGCCATCTCGGTTCTCTCCAGCCTTGGAGCTGCCTATTGAGCACTCCATTCTCGCAGCAGGAGGTGGCAGAGCTGCTTCTTGTTGTCGTCATTTGCACGGAACATCTTAAAGTCGTGTGGTTTCCTTGTCGCTGGTCCAGCCAGTGTAATCACCTCTGAACTCCCCCGCTTCAACCTCTCCTTGGCTTTGATAAACTGTGGACGGTAACTGTCAGTCGAGAACAAGAAGTGCTTCTTAGCCACCATCTGATCAAGAACTTGTAGGTATATATCACCATAGGTCGGGGAAGATTGGTAAGGGTGTGGAGCAGCATCGTGCGGTCCTGGATGACTAGGGCGTCCTTGGGGTATGGCAGATCTCCTGGGGTTGTGTCTTCTAGAAGGTACTACAGAATGGCGGCTTTGTTCGACTTGAAGAAAAACCCTCTGGTGTTCCAAGGCTGATGGCGCAGACACCAAACAGTACTTCATGAGTTCTTCCAAGTCCACTTGATCATTTTGACTCTGAGACTTGAAGAGGAGCAGGAAGGCGAGGTTGCTATGCTCCTGATGCTGGATGACCTGTAATTATAAATCTGGAATCAACTTACTATCCCTACAACATCTTCTGAAACAATAACCATTTAAGTGAATTAACTAATATTTGTTTGAAATTGCATTGCAACCGTAAACTTTCGGAGGTCCCATCCTCCAGTGATGACTCATGTCTGTCTCCGTCTACGATTGCGCAAAATGATTTTGTATATGGCACATCTCTGACCTCGGATTCATCATAATTAAGACGCTACATAAATTTACTATTATTATTTGTACGACACGTAAAAGGATCACTCTACAATATAAAAGTAATTGCAAGCACCAAAATGCAACAATTAAAACAAAATAGATCTCGGGTATTGGAACATATGATTACCTTTCCCTGGAATGATGTCAGGGTGACATTCTTGTTGCAAATCTCCATGGTCTTGAGTTTCTCCTTCTTGATAGAGTCGAAGAAACTTCCTGGCTCTCCGCTCTGTAGGTGTCCGATGAATTCAGTTTTAGCAGCCTAGCCCAAAGCTTCTGCTCGGAGCACGTCCATCTCGACTTCCACGAGGACGGGAGCACCAGAAGCCAGGGAGTAGAGCCTGTTCTTATCTGCGACGGTGAAAGGATTAGTGAAGTTCCTGACAGCAGCGAGGACGCGCTGAACTGAATCCTCAGCCTTCTTGGCCTCGGAATTCTCCAGCTCGCGATGTCTCCCCGCCCTTGGGCAGTCTGGATCGTTGATGATGTTGACCACCTCGAGGGTCTTTTCATAAAACTGGGCCTGAAGGTTGTGAATAAGGACTGAGGATGGAGTGTTGGAACCGGTGTTGTCCTGCACTCCTGTGTTACCAAACTCATTGGTTGATCGTCTGAACACTAGTGATCATGAAGAGGAAGTAGAGGAGGAGGAGAAGAACGAGGCCGAGTTGACTTTGAAGATTACTGTGAAAGCGATGGTGAATGATGGTCTAATAATGATAAACTTGAAGTCTATGAGAGGATGTGACGCGGCAGCTCAACTAGGTCATTCTGGCTAGCTGTTTACCTGGATCAGTAAATGAGTTGGAAAATAAACTTAGTGGAATTTCTGTATTCACAATACCTTGAATTGATCTCCATATTAAAATTTGTTCGCAAAAACAACACAATATTTCGTAAGTAGATGCCCTCAAAACTCCTCTCAACTTACTTACAATATTGGCTGAGATAAAGCGAAAAAGTAACATTTTCAGTAAGAATTTGCATAGCATGTCAGGGGCACGCGTATTTAATTCAAGAATGGGAATTTAATGATCGTTGACCCTGAAACCATGGGTCTGGAGACCTTAGTTGTGCCGTTATAATGCAATATTGGCTGAGATAACGTGTAAACTAAATTTATCAATAATGGCAGCACTAATTTGCATATTAAACTGCTATAGACACATGTGATCATGTATGTCAACAATCGTTTTGTATTATGGTTGCTGACCCGCATAACATGGTTTTATACATCTTATTTTGTCAGTTATCTGCAATATGGGCTGAGATATAGTAAAACATATATTTTTCAGTAATGGCGGTACTAATTTGCATAACAACAATACGTGAGACATTTTGCTGACTTGTTAACATGGCAAACGTATTTTGTCGTATCTAGTGATACCAACTAAATGTATATTTGCGGGGGGTGCACGGTACCCACTCTTCCGACTAGACTAAACTGATAGATGTGTATTTGCGTGCCCTGTATTCCCACTTGCTTTGTGACTTCTAAAGTCGGGACACGTTCGATGTGGCTTATGCAATTATACTAGTTACCTTCTAAAGATTGAATTTCATAAATGACAACATATATTGTGTGCACTTTTTTGAAAGTGCACACAATGCCAAATGTTGCATGATGTAATCAGCCGTACATATTGCTGTCTCGGACAGAATGAAGACAACCGTAGCATAAATCTGATTTTGGTTCATCCGTGAAGTGAGTGCAAATTCTTGTCCGTGTTTGGTTCGGTCCTTTTCATCAGAGGTGATATGCGGGGAGGATCGATATCAATATCGCCGGACAAAGGTGACAAAATCACAGAGGCTTAGGTTTAGACCGCGTATCTGTTGTCTAGTGTTCTAGATCTAGTTAAAAAAATTAGAACTGAAAGGTCCTACCAGAATATTATGCATGTATCTAATTGTTCAAGGTCAAGTCATGTTTAAGAGTGATAATTCAGTTCAAAATTAATGTTCTTTCCTGATAATGTTATCCCTATACCTAGGAATATTCCAGCCTTTGTTCTCATTTGAGATGTTCGTGTAAAACAAGAGGTGTATTTTGGACACGCGGTAACATCTCTTTTTACGAAATCCACAACCCCGCAACGAATATCGACACAAACATATTTATTAAATACATATCCCTACGCCTTGTTATGTTGATCGCCATTTGTAAATGTCATGCAGGTCTGTTCTCCGGAGGTAGCAGACCCAATCAACGTGTCAACCTACGCTGGCAAATGCATCCAAACTTTATCTACGCCACGCTGGGCCCGACAGAATAAATTTCGTTATGAGATGAATTTGCCAATAAAATGTCACAGTATGACAGCGTAGTGTCTCACTGTTAAGATAAGTCCGTGCTGGGAACTCACGTTTAGGCCGCTGACTTGTTTACGGCATCGGAGGCTGGATGACAAGTCAAGGCAATGGCTGTTGGTCGTGCACGTGCTGCTACAGGTTGACGTGTAGAATTTCTTAATGTAACAACTAAATATGCATATATTAGTAGTTCATAAGCACAATTACATAATAATCAATGTAACAAATTAATTATATACCAAAAAATATAAATATATATGTATGATTAGTAATAATAATAATCAATTTAGTAAAACATTTAACAAAAGAGCTTACGAGAGAATAATCATTGTCACGAATGCAATAAATAATTAAAGTGGTTTTCGTAGAGGGCAAAGGAAATGTGTCTTCAGACGACGCTTGAAGCAGGCGAGTGTATCAGAAGTGTTAACAACTCTTGGTAAAGTGTTCCCATAGGGACATAGCAGAGCAGTTAACTGGAAAATATTTGGGTTTTCACATTTCGCACTGAAAAATACCATTTATTGTTAAAATATTGCACCTGACCACGAATCACAGGGATTCTTTCACGTGAAACCATTTCACGAAGAGAAGCTGCAATCGTAGACACATTAACACCACTACTACTAGAGCAACACCACTACTACCAGACCAGCACCACTACTACCAGTCCAGAACCCACTACTACCAGACCAACACCACTACTAATAGACCAACACCACTACTACTAGACCAGCATCACTACTGCTACACCAGCACCACTACTACTAGACAAGCACCACTACTACTAGACCAACACCACTACTACTAGACCAGCACCACTACTACTAGACCAACACCACTACTACTAGAACAGCACCACTACTACCGGTCCAGAACCACTACTACTAGACCAGCACCACCACTTCTAGACCAACACCACTATTTATAGACCAACACCACTACTACTAGACCAACATTGCTACTACTAGACCAACACCACTACTACTAGACCAGCACCACTACCACCGGTCCAGAACCACTACTACTAGACCAGCACCACTACTTCTAGACCAACACCACTATTTCTAGACCATTACCTCTACTACTAGACGATCACCACTACTACTAGACCAGCACCACTACTTCTAGACCAACACCACTACTACTAGACCAACATCACTACTACTAGACCAACACCACTACTACTAGACCAACACCACTACTACTAGACCAGCACCACTACTACTAATAGTACTAGACTTACACCACTACTACTACTAGACCAACACCATTACTACTAGACCAGCACCACTACTAATATACCAACACCACTACTAATAGACCAGCACCACTACTACTAGACCAGCACCACTACTACTAGACCAACACCACTACTACTAGACCAGCACCACTACTACTAGACCAGCACCACTACTACTACTAGACCAACACCATTACTACTAGACGATCATCACTACTACTAGCCCAACACCACTACTACTAGAACAACACCACTACTACTACTAGTACTAGACTTACACCACTACTACTAGAACAACACCACTACTATTAGACCAACACCACTACTACTACTACTATACCAACACCATTACTACTAGACCAGTACCACTACTAATATACCAACACCACTACTAATATACCAGCACCACTACTACTAGACCAGCACCACTACTACTAGACCAACACCACTACTACTAATCCAACACCACACCACTACTACTAGACCAGCACCACTACTACTACTACTAGACTAACACCACTACTACTAGATCAACACCACTACTACTACTAGACTAACACCACTACTACTAGACTACTAGACCAAGAGAAAAGCGTTCAATGCACGATGGAGATGAACTTCAAAAATGCTATTGTAAATAAACCAATACGTGACGCCCATATCCAGCTTGTGTGGATTGCCTCCTTCCGGGTGTCCAGTTCTCACCTCTTTCTGTGGTCAGTCGCACCTTTGGCCTATACATCTCTGGTCTACCAATCGGTGATGTATTACCCTTTGTTACCTGGGTGTAAATTACATGTTTTCAACCTCTTTGTAAACGTTTTAAACACATGCAATAGGACGACCAATGCACCACTGTTGTAAACTTGCATATCATAATTATCGGCAGCAGCTATATATTAAACACCGGAACAATATTGAGATCAAAAACACTGCAGTCCTGATAACTTTCCAAGCACCCAGTTCGTAGATATATGTTACATTTCTTGTACTTAGGAATTCGACTCGCGGTTGGCTTGTCCGTAACCGATCACAAAATGAGAGCATGGCATGGTCGTTGTTGTAGGTGGAAGGTCTCGATGAGCCGTGGTCGTTGTTGTAGGTGGAAGGTCTCGATGAGCCGTGGTCATTGTTGTAGGTGGAGGGTCTTGATGAGCCGTGGTCGTTGTTGTAGGTGGAGGGTCTCGATGAGCCGTGGTCGTTGTTGTAGGTGGAGGGTCTCGATGAGCCGTGGTCGTTGTTGTAGGTGGAGGGTCTCGATGAGCCGTGGTCGTTGTTGTATGTGGAGGGTCTCGATGAGCCGTGGTCGTTGTTGTAGGTGGAGGGTCTCGATGAGCCGGGTCGTCCGGCGCCGCTATGTGGGCGCGGGCGAGCGGCGCCGCGCCAGCCTGCAGGAAGGAGGCGCCGTCACGCGCGTCTTCCTCGAGTTCGCTGACAGGTAGGAGACATGTGCCGTGCCGTGCCGTGCCGTGCCGTGCCGTGCCGTGCCGTGCCGTGCCGTGCCGTGCCGTGCCGTGCCGTGCCGTGCCGTGCCGTGCCGTGCCGTGCCGTGCCGTGCCGTGCCGTGCCGTGCCGTGCCGTGCCGTGCCGTGCCGTGCCGTGCCGTGCCGTGCCGTGCCGTGCCGTGCCGTGCCGTGCCGTGCCGTGCCGTGCCGTGCCGTGCCGTGCCGTGCCGTGCCGTGCCGTGCCGATTAGCAAAACATTAGTAATTAATAGTCGGTAGCTGAAGTTCTTCCACACGTTTAGTTCAATATTTACTTATACATCAGGTGTATGTGTGCGCGGGTGAGCGTGCGAGCGTCCAAGCTTGCGAGCGTGCGTGCGTGGTACGCATCTCGCAAAAGTTACATTCAGCGCCATGACAGAAAAAAAAACACTAAACAATAAAATAATTATTCATTAGCGTGTATGACTGCTACAAAGGTGCACCTAGTTAGGCCGTGTTCACACTGACCGTGCGTGTTTGGCAGCACGTCGATGCATGGCGTGCCTCGCATCATCAACGCCCGCTCGCTGCCGGCCAGGGTCTTCTGGTCCGTCATCTGTGTCGGCGCCTTCGGCATGTTCTTCTGGCAGAGCGGCATCCTGCTCGACAAGTACTTCTCCTACCCGAAGAAAGTCAACATGGAGGTTGTCCAGCAGCCGGTGCAGGTGTGTAGTGCACGCAGTGCAGGTGTGTAGTGCACGTTAAAGCAAGTATGTAATGCAGTCAATGCTGGTGTTTGGAGCAGACAGTGCAGGTGGGCAGGGCACTCAATGCAGGTGCAATCAGTTCAAACATATAGTGCATGCAGCTAGTGCAGGTGAGTAGTGCAAACAATACAGATGTGTAGTAGAATCGGTACAGGTGCGTGGTGCAGTCAATGCAGGTATACCAGTGGATGTCTGTAGTGCAGCCAGTGCAATTGATAATGCAGTCAATGCAAATGTGTACAAACAGTCGGTACAGATGTATGTAGTGTAGGTGTGGTGTGTAGTGCCAGTAGTGGCTAGTGCAGCTGAGTAATGCTATTAGTGCAGGTGTGTAAGGCAGGCAGTGTAAGTGTGTGATGCGGGTTCTGTCGGTGTGTACGTGCATGTGTGTATTGCACTAGAGTGTAGTGCCTGTGTGTTTGTACGTGACACTGTGTGACACGTACGCTTTGTGTCCATAGTTCCCGTCAGTGTCGATCTGCAACAGCGACCACTTGAGTCTCCTCATGGCCAACCGACTAGAGACGCTGCTCAAGGGAGTCAATGTGACTCACAGTGATGACGACAACGACAATGTGACCCAATTCTTGCGCAAGTTCGACGACTTCTTATTGTATTCGTCATCGTTCTTCCAAGTGTACACAGAGGTCATCCCCCTGGAGCGGTCGTTCGGCCACATGCTGGAAGTGTACTCCCGCCTCGGTCTGACGGCCAACATCGGCTACGACGCCGCCTCGGTGGCGGGGGTACAACGCGACGACTTCATCGTCAACTGTCGCTTCATGGACGACAACTGTA
>OZ024858.1:33198516-33206016 GCA_964017155.1 Oasisia sp. SBJ-2009
TGGCCAATCATTGACTTGCTCTCATTGTACTTCCATTCCTCTGTGATGAATTCTATCAGCATGGTCTTATTTTGGGCTTCGGAGTGGAAACTTCGCCACTGTTTGACCTTATGACCTGTGGCAAGACTTCTGAACTTCACACCAGACCCAGGGCCCCGATTAACTCGTTCTGCATCTTTGATTAAACCTTCTCGATAAACATCGAACAAAACATCGACCCTGTTGCAGTTGTCTCCTTCGCGAATAACTATCTTCAACAGTCTTGGCAATGTCACCAAAGGTTTTTTGGTTACCATACAATTTCTGTACAATGTTCATACCACCAATTATGCATGCTGATTTTTCGGTGAAAACGTCAACCACTGGAACGTTCTGTGCTATGTCATTCATGAATTTCGCCTTGTCAGTTTTTCTGAGTGACCCATCAGCATTTGCAAGCGCCCACGGAATTGGGCCAAGAGGATAGCTTAGAACTTTTTTCATCTCAAGTCTTCGTGTCTGGGCAACAACAATGATATGTCCAAAGAGATTCCTGTCAGCTTTGAGGACAATTTCCTTTCCTTTGCACGTCACCTTCTTTGTGTACACATCGCTGAAGGTCTTCAGTTTCTGCTTCTTCATTGTTGCAAAGAAGTCAATGGTATTGTTCTCTAAGCGCCGAGTTCTAAATGCCTCGAATGCCTCTTCGCCAACCTTCGAAGCATTCATCAGATCGTGTGCGATTTCCGTTTGTGGCATAGCTGCTGTAGCCAGACTCACAAGACTGGACGTCTGCCTCATCCTTCAGTATCCTGCTTTGTTGTAGATCCGGGTGATTCAATCGAGAGCCCCCAAGGCCGACCATTCCCCTCAGTTGTCTAAGAAAGAGGATCCTGTGCAGGTAGTACTTTTGTACAGCCCCGCTTTTCAAACTGAAACCTTTCGTACCACCAGCAGTTTGGGTGTACTTATTGATGGTTTCTTCGATGGTTTGGTCACATGGTATCTAGCCAAAGGGGTTTGATGAACCAATCTGTACCGAAATGCCCCCCTGCATGAAGTGCTGATACACATCTGGATAGTCCATACTCAGGCGGCACATGATAGCGAAATAGTGGTAAGGTAACGCGCGTAGTTGAGACGGTCATAGGCGAAGCACCATGGTATCATAGCTCTGATGCACATAAGGTGGTGCTCAAAATCTCCTTCTCTGGATGCACGGACAAGGCCGAGGACAATCTCAACCATATCCACGTATGACATCCAAAAGGTAGACAGATCACCATTTTCAGTTCTCAGAAAGTCCAGGTAGTCTTGAAAACGCTGCAGTACACGAGAACAGGAGTGTACCAACTGGAACTCGAGTCAAGTTTCACCAGATATATTCTCTGCGACATCTGTCACATGAAGCAATGTTTCAGCCAGCTCGTTCGTGTCTCCATCCCCCAACCACGCTTCGAACCCACTCCAAGCTAAGCGCAGGAGGGCCTCATACACCAACTTATGTAGCCGAATAGCTCTGTTGTATTTCTTACCATCCAGAACTCCAGCAATTGAACAATCAGCAATCACACCAGATTCTACTGAGAGATCTCGCAGCCCTGCATCTCCAAACCGTTTTCCAATTACTGCAAGCATAGTGCAGATGGTATGGAAGACATCCATTCTCAGGACAATGGGATGACAATTATCTGGTTATACCATACTACCTCACAGGCATAAAGCATAACGTGCTTGGTCAAAGACGCACACAATTGCATTCAAATCGAGGGCCTGCATGATTTTGAGTGACCGGAGCAAGACTTCATAGACCGTTCCCAAATCAGTGGCTGAGGCATTTACAGTCGGGAGGTACGCAATGTTGTCTTCAAGAATGTCAATGCCACTTCTCAGTTTGATGTTGAACCCAGTTAAGTCCAGCTGCTGACTCGCTGACAATGCACGTTGGACAGGCGCGCCAACACCCAGGCAATGTTCTTTATTGGTGTGGCTCGGACAATGGTTGTGAACGGAGAGTCAATTCTTTCTAATGTTTTAGGTCCCATGCGTTTCCCCGCATTGTATATGGGAATACTACGACTTTCTCTTTAGATAGAGCGTTTTTTTGTCTTTGGCTCTCTAGGCGGCACCCTTTGCTCAACATCCTCAGGTGCAGCAGGTCACAGGCCTTGTATTAGTCGAGAATATGCATATCTATTCTTCCGAGCACTGCATGTGCATGATCTATTGGGTCTATGGTTGTATACATACATGTTAGATGGCAAAACATTGACCCATACTCTAAAAATTAACTTTCACAAATATTTTAATTCTGCCTCCATGATGCTCAAATTGACTCAAACAGGTGGTGACACCTATGGATAAATCCTGCTAGGGAGCATGCATTACACCTGGCTTTCATCTCTGCCTTGTTTTTGGATATAACAGGCAAACAAAACGAAGAACTCTTCAAAAATGCGCAATAGAGGCCAGGATTGAGGATACAACAAAATGTAACTTAAGAACCATTTTCATATGGAATTCCCCTCTTCTAAAACTTTGCGTGTTTCAACCTTACATGAACATGACCGCCCAATAACTATTAGAAACATATCCTGCAAGAGCATTCATTGATTAATGGTGTATTTGGTGGGGTCAAACTGTAATATGATAAAACAAATGATGACGACTGCTGATGTTAGGCATGTCCCGAATATCGTGACCTTTTGACCTTTGCTGACCTACTTTCAAAAGCAACTTGCAATCAGTTAAATTCAATCGATAGAGTGATGCAAACCAGACAACTTGAGCGGCAGATCACTGCCATAACTTTATTGTGGCCAGAGTTATAGCAAATTAAGTTTCCCTTACCCCAAACTTTGGTGTTGGAAATTCTTAAGTTCTCACATTAGCTTTAGGGGTAGAAAATACAGAAAGCTACTCGATATGCAGGGTTATGACCCAAATTTGTCACCTAGATACATAGGCCTATCTAAAAAACCACATCAGGCTTTGTCCATCTTGGTGATACCAATTCATGAACAAAAGGCTTCTAGCACATGGACTACTTGGAAGACGTGTCCAATCGAACATCATCTCGGTTTAGGAAGAATCCAGCCACGCTGCAATTAAAGCGCGAACATATATTCACCACTGTCTACTGTCAGGTACTCATTGAACTGAACTGGAGCAACGTAGAGTGGATAAACGTATCCAATGTTTTATACGGCAGCACATGATTCAACCCAGGGTTGTTTCAATCGAGACTCTGACGTTTTAACCACCGCGCCACGGCGCTACTACGTTGTGACTGCACGCGTGTTACACACAAAGTAGGCCGCCTCAAAGTGTCACTGAGTGCACGCCTGCTACACACAAAGTAGGCCGCCTCAAAGTGTCACTGAGTGCACGCGTGTTACACATAAAGTAGGCCGCCTCAAAGTGTCACTGAGTGCACGCGTGTTACACACAAAGTAGCGCGCCTCAAAGTGTCACTGAGTGCACGCGTGTTACACACAAAGTAGAGCGCCTCAAAGTGTCACTGAGTGCACGCGTGTTACACACAAAGTAACGCGCCTCAAAGTGTCACTGAGTGCACGCGTGTTACACACAAAGTAGCGCGCCTCAAAGTGTCACTGAGTGCACGCGTGTTACACACAAAGTAGGGCGCCTCAAAGTCTCACTGAGTGCACGCGTGTTACACACAAAGTAGGCCGCCTCAAAGTGTCACTTAGTGCACGCGTGTTACACGCAAAGTAGGCCGCCTCAAAGTGTCACTGAGTGCACGCGTGTTACACACAAAGTAGCGCGCCTCAAAGTGTCACTGAGTGCACGCGTGTTACACACAAAGTAGGGCGCCTCAAAGTGTCACTGAGTGCACGCGTGTTACACACAAAGTAGGCCGCCTCAAAGTGTCACTGAGTGCACGCGTGTTACACGCAAAGTAGGCCGCCTCAAAGTGTCACTGAGTGCACGCGTGTTACACACAAAGTAGCGCGCCTCAAAGTGTCACTGAGTGCACGCGTGTTACACACAAAGTAGGGCGCCTCAAAGTGTCACTGAGTGCACGCGTGTTACACACAAAGTAGCGCGCCTCAAAGTGTCACTGAGTGCACGCCTGTTACACACAAAGTAGGCCGCCTCAAAGTGTCACTGAGTGCACGCGTGTTACACACAAAGTAGGCCGCCTCAAAGTGTCACTGAGTGCACGCGTGTTACACACAAAGTAGGGCGCCTAAAAGTGTCACTGAGTGCAGGCTGTTAGGGCTCGCAGACATTACATGACATGTGAGCGGACAGCCTCACTTCCGACCGATTTTCAGAAATCCTTTTCTGCGAAAACTCATAGAACCGCCTAGTCACTGCGTCGAAAGAATAACACGGCGGCAGTGACGTCATTCAGTGTGTAGGAGTTTTGAGACAATGTTGCTTCGGTCCCCAGATGCTCTGGGAATTTGAGTCATGTAGCCTTCGAGTGTTGTGTGGTGCTCATATGAAGGGACGAGTGTGTGACCCGCTCCTACAAACCTGTGATGACGTCTAATTAGCCAGTGGGTCGCGGAGCCTTTGAATGTGCGCCCGTGCATGCGTGCGCGTGTGCATGCTATTAAATATATAGCATTGGTGATGCTCCAGAGCCAAGTATTGTTAAAACTTATAATACTCTCGCCATTTTCAAATCTCGCATGAAGTCACACTTATTTTGTTTGTCATACTAGTGTCATCATAGAAGAACGCTGCCCTTCACTAAAACCAATTTTAACTAATTATCATATTCATGATAATGAATATTCGTGATTCATATTTTATCATGATCATAATTTTATTATATAATTTTGATAACGAACTGCTGATATAATTATTTATTCATTCATTTGTTTATTTAGAAATTCTACAACGATCTGTAAAGATATGTATTTATTTATTGGTTTGATTCTTATTGCTACTAATATTTTAAATAACAGACATGCCACATTTTTGGGATGGCAATCCGTATTTTTTGCCTAAAAGTCTGTAAGAATCTGGTTGGCAGGTCCATACAAAAATAAACGTCGAACTAAGCCATGGCACAGTTTCAATTAACCACACGCTTTCGTTGGTGATGTATTTTAGTCACATGTTATGAGAAAAACACTCGGTGACTAAGAATGCTAATAGTGTCTTAATAATTATAATTACTTTAAATTCGATTAAAATGTTGTAGTCATTTGACGCATTTCAGTAACAAGCTGTTCCATACAAAACAAACTAAGTTGTTTCACAAAAATTCCAGGCAAGCCAACGGAGGCCAATATTGCAGTCAACCAAAGGCTCACACAGTTATGCACTGGCAATGAGTACACGTGATAACATTTGACTACGGCCACCGCAACGAGTTTGTCGAGTTTTATTGCTGATACGGCGACACATGCTCGAGTCAATCATTCCGGCCAGGAACAGTTTCACAATAATATCGATTGGTATACTCAGTATTAGGTGTGTGTGTGTGTGTGTGTGTGTGTGTGTGTGTGTGTGTGTGTGTGTGTGTGTGTGTGTGCGTGCATGTGCGCGTGTGTTTGTGTATGTACGTATCTACGCATGTAGGTATGTGTGTATTTAAAAAAATAAGCCGAAGTCCTTTATTTTGTTGTATATTATCGGCACGTCTGAATCTCTTCTCGGTGGCAAGGTCCTTCTTTGAACTTGCCGACGGAAGTCTGATATACCTAACCAGTATTCGTTAGATGTGGATTAGTCATATATTTCAAATACATATATTTTAACGTTATCAAGTTGAATTAGAGTTGAGTGGATCTCCTGAAACGGACATGTTTCATGTTTCTTATCTTTTTTACTCGTAATCTATATAAATGAAAGACTGTTCTTTTTATCTCTTGCCAGTGTGTTCGATCTAATCAGAAATAAGCTATTTCAGTATTAAATGAAAGGCACTTCTTTTTGGCTCTCAACAATTTATTCTGTCTAATTTGTTTATAACGTTGCTGCTTTGGATTGATGCGTAGCTAATTGCAATCGCACAAGGGTCATAACACAGGTCATGTGAGCGAAGTGTTCCGACGTCAACCATCCATGATAACCCAGAATAAACGGCCAAGAAATCCAATATTAATAGACAAAAAAGTTTTACATTTGGAAAATGTCAGAGGGGGTGCTTATGTATGACAAATTGGGGAGACTTCGGCGGAAAATGGACGTGGGATTATGCGCAGTTTAGATACAGCTTGCTCTGAGAGACAAACTATATTCGTCATACAACTTCAAGAATAAATACGTACAGTGGCGTCGCACTATGGAAGCAGCCCGTGTAAGACGGGGACTTGACACCAGTTGTGTGTGTGTGTGTGTGTGTGTGTGTGTGTGTGTGTGTGTGTGTGTGTGTGTGTGTGTGTGTGTGTGTGTGTGTGTGCTCCCGGGGGGCGCGCACACAAACACACACACACTCGCACACACACTCGCACGCACACGCACACACACACACACACACACACACACACACGCACACACACACACACACACACACACACACACACTGAAATATGCTCGATATTTACAAACTATCGAGGTAGTAGGATTAGTTCGTGCCATGTCAGCGACGGCCCCGCCAGTCTGAGGGCACGCCGCATCTCAACATCCCAACAATGCAAAGGACGCTGTAGCCCAACTATAACGAATTGCCTTTCTATCACACCTATCAATAAACTAACTTATTTTATTGTTTCACCTTTTTGGTATTTTTGGAACAACAAACCAAACAGGCTGGCGGACATACGGACATACGTACGTACGTGCGTGTGTGCGTGCGTGCGTGCGTGCGTGCGTGCGTGCGTGCGTGCGTGCGGACGGACGGGCGGGCGGGCGGGCGGGCGGGCGGGCGGGCGGGCGGACGGACGGACGGACGGACGGACGGACGGACGGACGGACGGACGGACGGACGGACGGACGGACGGACGGACGGACGGACGGACGGACGGACGGACGGACGGACGGACGGACGGACGGACGGACGGACGGACGGACGGACGGACGGACGGACGGACGGACGGACGGACGGACGGACGGACGGACGGACGGACGGACGGACGGACGGACGGACGGACGGACGGACGGACGGACGGACGGACGGACGGACGGACGGACGGACGGACGGACGGACGGACGGACGGACGGACGGACGGACGGACGGACGGACGGACGGACGGACGGACGGACGGACGGACGGACGGACGGACGGACGGACGGACGGACGGACGGACGGACGGACGGACGGACGGACGGACGGACGGACGGACGGACGGACGGACGGACGGACGGACGGACGGACGGACGGACGGACCAATAATGCTGCTGCGCTGCATCCGAACGCTGGGCTGCGTTCATTATAAGATATAAGATGACGAGGTAAAACGCTCGACTGTGGCATGGCACGTGTTTGCAGCCAGTCCGGAGAGACCGCCTTGCGACGGGCATGCTGCGATCAATAGGCCTAATATTATTTCCGATCGTGTTTCGACGTAAGCACAGGAAGCGGCGGTCGCGGGGGAC
>OZ024858.1:33211016-33266016 GCA_964017155.1 Oasisia sp. SBJ-2009
ACAGTGTCACTCTGAATCAGATATGTCAGTCTGTGTCACTGTCATACTCACAGTGTGACTGTGTGTCAAACGAAAACGGTCGGACGTCACGATAACATAAACGTTTAGTCCTTATTTTCTAAACACTCATAAAATAATGTCTGGCACTTGTGTAGAATTCGGACCCACCTCAATTGTGCAATTATAACAGAATATTTGCATACATTCGATACCTCACACTAACTCTGACCCTAACTGACCT
This sequence comes from Oasisia sp. SBJ-2009, assembly GCA_964017155.1. Lineage (NCBI taxonomy): Eukaryota > Metazoa > Annelida > Polychaeta > Sabellida > Siboglinidae > Oasisia > Oasisia sp. SBJ-2009. The sequence continues at coordinate 33,211,258 of OZ024858.1, forward strand.
AAGGCATGATGTTGATCGATCAGCATTCCCACGTATATTTATTTGTTATGAATATTGCATTTTGAAACCCAAATAGCGCTCTGATTTGTGCCAGTCGCAAGTGCAGTGGTGTATGTGTTACTCAACTTACTGCACCGTGCACATGGAATGAGCGATAAACAATTTGTTTGTGCCAACTGCTCTGTCTTTTCGACCTCAAAAGTCTGCAAAGTCATGCTGTTTATAAAACATAAATATGTGTGAGATGATTAAATGATTGCATTAACAAAATCAATTGTGGGCAAAGATACACCTGTATAATGGCAAAATTGAGGTGAGTCCGAATTCTACAGAAGTGCCGAAGGTCTTGTAATTCTGATTGAGAAGTCAGCCAGTCCGACCTTAGTTTCTCTGCTCAAACTTAAACTAGGTACCTACCTACTAAATATTTAAGAAATGCCTGATAAATATATCTTTATATACCAAATAATACAGCTTGGAATGCAAAACATCATGCAGTTTCATTTTTTTAGTTATCTGTATTTTTAAGGGAGATATGATAATGGTATGCATATTGACTATTCGTCCTTTATGATAAACTTTATGCCATGCCCATGCAGGGTTCATTCTAGGATCTTACCTTAGAAAATTATAATATCATTGCTATACATGTTTATTCTTTATTTCCAGCAGCCATACATGTTGAAATTTTCAATCAGATCTGGCCAGATCCAACAACATTTAACGAAAGTTCCGATGTGTTGAATTGTAAGTGTAGCATTACCACCACAGCAGCCACAGTTGGATCTGGCTAGATCTGATTCAAAACTTCAACATTGTCATTGGTCAAGCAGCCTATACATCGTTACGCCGCGTTTAAGTAATAAGCTTACCTGGTATATACTATATAGTGACCTTCATAACCAGACATGGAGTCAAATACATTGAAATGTTTTTAAATACAAACACTCTTTAGGGATTCAAATACAATTATAAATACTTTTAAATGCAAAAGCTAGGATCTTGTGAGGAAGTATGATAACTCAACTTGAAACCCAGCCTGGAGACCAGGGGCCGGTTTCATAGAGCATGCTTATGACGTCGTAGTGAGCGATAACTTGTCGAAAGCCTAAAACATCGTAAAGTTATGCTAGTTGCATATCACGAGTCTGCTCCATAGTAGCACTTAGGCCGAGCCATGTATTTAGTAGGCATAACTTTAGGCTAGTTAAAAGATTTACGTGATGCTTCCTAAGTTCATTGATGCTCCCGACATGCCCACTTTCAACTTATTATTTTTAATGTTTAAACTGGATATCCTTTATATTCATCATAGCTTGTCATTTGCTATATGAACGGCAAAGGCGGCAGCTAAAGTGAAAAAGGGTGTCTACAGGCACCACAAATACAGGGATCTGGCACTGCGACCTAATTAGCTAAATTCTACATTGATTTGTTTATGCGAATGCTAAATTGGTCTCATGAAGCTAGCTGTAAGCTACACTGAATAGTAACTGTTAGCTTTGACCAGTAAACCGCATAATTGCTCGTAAAGGTATACAGCTTTATGAAATCAGCCCCTGAACAGCCTGGTGCCAGCTTGGAGCCTGACTAAATAACAAAAGGGATATTGACTTATGCCAGGTGCTAACCCATTCTCTGGCTCTAAGTAAACAGAAGTTGTGGTCACTGCCAGGGCCATGGGGGACACCTGTCAAGTGTCATCAGTAATTGGCACTGTTGGGTGAAAGACACATTAAGGTTGCAATTAATAGGTAGTTTGAAGGTTGAAAACAACTCGTTTAGTGAAAGGTGATTTCCAGTGAAGGGAATCAGTTTGGCATGCATTACATGTGATCACAAAACAGAAGTGTATTTGAAAAAGTATTTGAAAGTATTTGAAAATGTCAAATACTTTCTTAAAGAATTTAAATTACAAATACTTAGAAAAATGTATTTAAATACTTTCAAATACAAATGTATTTGACCCCAAGTCTGTTCATAACAAAACGGTATAGTTTGTGTCTATTGTCTACTGAAAAGTTAGTAAATAGTACCATTTCAAAAATTCCAAAGAATTTGTGCATAAAGTCTAAGGTGTCAAGGAAGAAAACATTAATAATAAAATTTACATGTTTACAAAATAATATATTATGATGCTGGTTCGATTACAGTTACATTTGGGTGAAAAATGCATTTCCTGATCTGATCTATTGTTTAATTTCTAAGAAATGCCTTCATTGCATTGACAGTGACTTGGCTATAGATGAAAGCACCACTGACACAACTGGCTTGGGAGACCAAGCAACGTGTCGAGACCTCGCCACAGCTGCTGTCAGACTACGCGTCACAGGTTGTCTCTCCTGGCCATTCTATTCCCGTCTTACTTCACAGTGTACTAGTGTAGTGCTTACTGCAAGTGTGATTGTTTAAGAACGGGAAACAAATATTCCACTAGTTGCACCATGTTTATGATTACCCCCTAAACCCACCCACACGTATGCACTCACCACACACACGCACACGCACACGCACACGCACACGCACACGCACACGCACACGCACACGCACACGCACACACACACACACACACACACACACACAGTTTAACCATGTACTAAATTGCAGATGCATCATTTTGTATTTCTGTTTAGGCATACATAATTTGATTTTCATGGAAAATAAGTACCCCCCGTGGTAATTCAGTTAATTTGTTGTAATTATTTTGTTGTGATATATATATATATATATATATACAGGCATGTATATATATATACAGGCATATATATATATATATATATATATATATATATTTATTTATTTACACAACTTGTCACCTGTCACCTGTGAGAGCTGGTTAAAGATTAAGGATGTGTTACAGATGGCACTGGTGTATCTGACAGCGACTGTGTTTGGGTTCATCGTATCGTTCCTGGTGGCCAAGTTGTACCGGCGGCTACGCCAGCCACACTATGAGATCCCAGCACGAGATGTGAGCAAGGGCCATCGCTGGTGCATCACTGACATCTTCCCCCAGCCCACTTACTGCAATGTGAGCGGCAAACACATCATCCACGGTGTCTTCTGTGACTCGTGTGGCATCTGTGTGGAGGAGCATCTGGCTGTGGAGGCAAACCGAACGCTACTGTGTAAGAGTCTGGCGACACACACAGAGAACAGACGTCACCACTGGATCAAGGGCAACCTGCCGCTGTGTAGTGTGTGTGACGTGTGTCACACGGACTGCGGCAACAGGCCAGGGCTGGGTGACCTCCACTGCTGCTGGTGTAACAGGACGATACATGACAAGTGTGTCGACAACCTGAGTGCTGTATGTGACCTTGGCACCTACCGCAACTCCATCATTCCTCCCTCCTGTGTAAAGCTTAAGCTTGTCGGGTTCAAAGGTCGTAGGCATTATGTCGTAGATTGCGTTCGTCGTCCAAACATTCCTAACTGGAATCCCCTGATTGTACTGGCAAACAGGAAGAGTGGCAATGGCAACAGCGAGATTGTGCTTCAAGCCTTCCGCAGACTGCTTAACCCCGTCCAGGCAAGTACTAACACATCTTTCACAAGATATCCAGGTAACACACCTTTCATTGACTGCTTAGCCATGCTCAGGTAACATTCACTTACACAGACTACTTAACCCTGTCGACTGTCCAGGTAGCATTCCACCTTTGATACACACACACATACACACACAGTCACGCACACACACAGACATATGTGACCCATCTTAACAAAAGCGGTCGGATGTCGGTAAATAAGATTTTCCGTAAATGCCGATTTTGTGGAAAAATCGGGCGTTCATCAATTTTGAGATTTTCCCTGAAAATGATTCTTTAGTATTCGTTTTTTCGATTGTCACACTTGTTATCATCTAACTAACTCGTGTTTCGTGTATTTTAAATACATTTGCGCAGAGCTGTGCTAAGTGTTCCGCTCCATTTCCATAAAACAAAGCCGAAAATCCCAGTAATTGCGCGCATTCTTTGCCGCTAATTTTGGGACAATCCCTATCATAACGGGTATCACAGCATAGCTTAACGCGTCATCTGTCCATGTATGGTCATATCTATGCTAATGTATGAATTCTCTGGCCTCCAGAAAGGTTGGAATAGACCCCCTATCCGCTCAACTGTGTAAACAAACCGGGGTCACATGGTAGCAACAGCTCCGGCAACCGTTCTCATTGGCCCAGCGTGGAACATTTGCATAACCGCATACGCCCACCATGTATTTACTTTGCGTCACTGCTGATCTAGTTAGCGAGCGAAGACGAAGTGAAAAATGGCGATCAGTGTGGCGAAGTTGTTAAACTCTGATGCAAGTGATCGGGCACAAATAGATGGTTTGATTGAGGCGACCGGAGGAAGTGACTGATGAAAGCGTGGCGGACGATGACGAGGATGAAAATTTTGCGAGCTATATCACTGACGAAGACGAATATTGAATTAGACTTTCGTGAGAATGATTACGACATGGCACGGCTATGCAAGTCGCGCTGACCGATCCGTAGAAACGGTGTCAGATTCTCCGGATGAGGAATTGGGAAAAGCAAATGCAATATCATGAAAATGATACTATCTTTGAGTTGTCTAAATTTCAGCCAGATATGTCCATCCTAACCAAGGCATAACAGCAGCAGAGTTTGTTCGCTTTTCTTAACAACGGAGGTAATTGCATAAAATATAAATTAATCTGCAATTGTTTTTCTAGTAAACATGTTGTGTTCATATTAACATGGTATCTTAAGAATTACATTATCTTCCAACATGCCAAGTTTCAAAAAGATCGGTCCATGGTAACTAAGGTACATTCCATGAAACGTTACAACTATTTTGCATCAACTTTGAAGGCCATTTTCTTACTTTGAAGGTTTATACCCCACACATGTTTGTCAAGCTATAACTTTGGCTAGAATCGAGATATCTTCTAGCATGATATATCATATGAAAGCAGATATTATGCTCTTTGCAGTGGTACTAATCACTCAATTTTGAAAATTACCGACATCCGACCGATTTTGTTAAGATGGGTCACATATATATATATATATATATATATATATATATATATATATATATATGTATCTACCCTGGTGTTTGTCAGTCTGATTTCAGCCAATTTATTGAGAGTAGTGCTCATTTCACCATACACCGTATACTACTATAGTGTTGTTCACTTTCTATGTCTTCTGAAAATCACTAAACATTACCACATATTTATACAATTATCCACACAGCATTGCACAGCTTACTACCATACAGTTCCACATGTCGTCAGAGAGTCGTTGCTTTGTCTTTATTGGTTTGACTATTTTTCTCCCTTGACATGTGCTTGTCTGTTTAAAATATTGTTCTATGGACATGAACTGATCTCTACTATTTGTTGCTGTACTTGACAATGAGGGTGGTGTTGATGTACTTGACAATGAGGGTGGTATTGATGTACTTAACAGTGAGGGTGGTGTTGATGTACTTGACAATGAGGGTTGTGTCGTAGTACTTGACAATGAGGGTGGTGTTGTAGTACTTGACAATGAGGGTGGTGTTGTTGTACTTGACAATGAGGGTGGTGTTGATGTACATGACAATGAGGGTGGTGTTGATGTACTTGACACTGAGCATGGTGTTGATGTACTTAACAGTGAGGGTGGTGTTGATGTACAAGACAATGAGGGTGGTGTTGATGTACATGACAATGAGGTTGGTGTTGATGTACATGACAATGAGGATGGTGTTGATGTATGTGACAATGAGGGTGGTGTCTATGTACATGACAATGAGGGTTGTGTTGATGTATGTGACAGTGAGGGTGGTGTTGATGTACGTGACAATGAGGGTGGTGTTAATGTACAAGACAATGAGGGTGGTGTTGATGTACATGATAATGAGGGTGGTGTTGATGTACATGATAATGAGGGTGGTGAGATGTTGTTTCAGGTCATTGACCTGTCTGACATTCCGCCCGAGTGTGCGCTAGAGTGGTGCCACCTGCTGCCTGAAGTGTCATGTCGCGTCCTTGTTGCTGGTGGAGACGGTACAATAGGATGGGTGCTGCATGCCATTGACAATCTCAAACTGAAGGTATAGATATTGTTAACAAACAATAATAAAATTGTTCCATTAGAAAGCATGATTGATTACAACAAATAACTTTTCGGATCACAGCAATTTATATCAAGATTTCATAGGTTAATTTAGTAGAAAGCAATAAAACATTTAATATGTGATAAAGGGTTTGGCCCGGTCAGTTGATGTAGTGAGTTATGTGTGATTGTAAGTCACCTTTATTGCCCTGCTGGGGTTGTGGAGCACAGGCCCTCACTCACGCCACTTGTTTCTGTCCACACCCTTACCAGTCACCAGAGCTGACACAACTTTACATTTAAAACACAAACCACCAACACAATCATCAAACATTATATTCAGTTCAATAGCAATGACAGAATAGAGCAAACAATAACAACTTCACTGATGCTGTGTGAATGTGTGTGTTGCAGCCAGGTCCAGAAGTGTGCATCCTGCCCCTCGGCACGGGCAACGACCTGTCTAGGGTGCTTGGCTGGGGCGAGGGGTACTCAAATGATGTCGATGTCTGCGACATCCTACGCCTCATGTCATCTGCCCAAGTGGTAAAGTTAGACAGGTCTGTGTTCTACTTTACTCCACGACAGATGGTCAGGTTAGACAGGTCTGTGTTCTACTTTACTCCACAACGGATGGTCAAGTTAGACAGGTCCGTGTTCTACTTTACTCCACGACAGATGGTCAGGTTAGACAGGTCCGTGTTCTACTTTACTCCACAACGGATGGTCAAGTTAGACAGGTCCGTGTTCTACTTTACTCCACGACAAATGGTCAGGTTAGACAAGTCCGTGTTCTACTTTACTCCACAACAGATGGTCAGGTTAGACAGGCCTGTGTTCTGTTTAACTCCACCGCAGATGGTCAGGTTAGACAGATCTGTGTTCTGTTTTACTCCACGACAGATGGTCAGGTTAGACAGGTCTGTGCTCTGCTTTAACCCACGACAGATGGTCAGGTTAGACAGGTCTGTGCTCTACTTTACACTACGACAGATGGTCAGGTTAGACAGGCCTGTGCTCTACTTTACTCCACGACAGATGGTCAGGTTAGACAGGTCTGTGCTCTACTTTACTCTATGACAGATGGTCAGGTTAAACAGGTCTGTGCTCTACTTTACTCTATGACAGATGGTCAGGTTAGACAGGTCTGTGTTCTACTTTACTCCACGACAGGTTAAACAGGTCTGTGCTCTACTTTACTCTATGACAGATGGTCAGGTTAGACAGGTCTGTGTTCTACTTTACTCCACGACAGGTTAAATAGGTCTGTGCTCTACTTTACTCTGACAGATGGTCAAGTTAGACAGGTCTGTGTTCTGCTTTACTCCACGACAGGTTAAACAGGTCTGTGCTCTACTTTACTCTATGACAGATGGTCAAGTTAGACAGGTCTGTGTTCTGCTTTACTCCACGGCAGATGGTCAGGTTAGACAGGTCTGTGCTCTACTTTACTCCATGACAAATGGTGAAGTTAGACAGGTCTGTGCTTTATATTTTACTCTACGACAGATGGTGAGGTAAGACAGGTACATGCTCTACTTTACTCTACGATATATGGTGAAGTTAGACAGGTCTGTGCTCTACTTTACTCTATGACAGATGGTGAGGTTAGACAGGTCTGTGTTCTACTTTACTCCACGACAGGTTAAACAGGTCTGTGTTCTACTTTACTCCACGACAGATGGTCACGTTAGACAGGTCTCTGCTCTAGTTTACACTACAACAGATGATCAAGTTAGACAGGTCTGTGTTCTACTTTACTCCACGACAGATGATCACGTTAGACAGGTTTGTGCTCTAGTTTACACTACGACAGATGGTCAAGTTAGACAGGTCTGTGTTCTACTTTACTCCTCAACAGATGATCAAATTAGACAGGTCTGTGTTCTAATTTGCTCCACAACAAATAGTCAGGTTAGACATGTCTGTGTTCTACTTTACTCAACACCAGGTGGTCAAATTAGACAGGTCTGTACTCTACTTTACTCTACGACAAATGGTGAAGTCACACAGGTCTGTGTTTTTAGTTTACTCCACGACAGATGGTTAGGTGAGACAGGTCTCTGTTCTACTTTACTCCATGACAGATGGTCAGTTTAGACAGGTCCTTGTTCTACTTTACTCCACAACAGGTGGTCAGTTTAGACAGGTCTGTGTTCTAATTTACTCCACAGCAGATGGTCAGTTTAGACAGGTCCTTGTTCTACTTTAGTCCACAACTGATGGTCAGGTTAGACATGTCCATGTTCTACTTTACTCCACGACAGATGGTCAGTTTAGACAGGTCCGTATTCTACTTTAGTCCACAACTGATGGTCAGGTTAGACAGGTCCGTGTTCTACTTTACTCAACGACAGATGGTCAGTTTAGACAGGTCTGTGTTCTACTTTAGTCTACAACTGATGGTCAAGTTAGACAGGTCCGTGTTCTACTTTACTCCACGACAGATGGTTAGTTTAGACAGGTCCGTGTTCTACTTTACTCCATGACAGATGGTCAGGTTAGACAGGTCTGTGTTCTACTTTACTCCATGACAGATGGTCAGGTTAGACAGGTCTGTGTTCTACTTTACTCCACGACAGGTTAGACAAGTCTGTGTTCTACTTTACTCCACGACAGATGGTCAGGTTAGACAGGTCTGTGTTCTACTTTACTCCACGACAGATGGTCAGGTTAGACAGGTCTGTGTTCTACTTTACTCCATGACAGATGGTCAGGTTAGACAGGTCTGTGTTCTACTTTACTCCAGGACAGATGGTCAGGTTAGACAGGTCTGTGTTCTACTTTACTCCACGACAGATGGTCAAGTTAGACAGGTCCGTGTTCTACTTTTCTCTCCAAAAGGTTAACCAGGTCTGTGTCCTACTTTACTCCACGACAGATGGTCAAGTTAGACAGGTCCGTGTTCTACTTTACTCTCCGGCAGATTAAACAGGTCTGTGTTCTACTTTGCTCCAAGACAGATGGTCATGTTAGACAGGTCTGTGTTCTACTTCACTCCACGACAGATGGTCAAGTTAGACAGGTCCGTGTTCTACTTTTCTCTCCAACAGGTTAAACAGGTCTGTGTCCTACTTTACTCCACGACAGATGGTCAAGTTAGACAGGTCCGTGTTCTACTTTACTCTCCGGCAGATTAAACAGGTCTGTGTTCTACTTTGCTCCAAGACAGATGGTCAAGTTAGACAGGTCCGTGTTCTACTTTTCTCTCCAACATGTTAAACAGGTCTGTGTTCTACTTTACTCCATGACAGATGGTCAAGTTAGACAGGTCCGTGTTCTACTTTACTCTCCGATAGGTTAAACAGGTCCGTGTTCTACTTTACTCCATGACAGATGGTCAAGTTAGACAGGTCTAGGGTCATTCACTTGGTCACCATTGCACAAAGTGCTCGTGGACTCTGTCTTTTGATTTTCTAGGTAATCAGACATTTCTGATTCTGATTCTGATGGTTTATAGTGCAAGACCCCTACTGGGGCATCACGCACTAGTGAGGGTGGTTGGTTTCAGGATGGCTGGCTTCATGTTATCTGGAAGTGGAATAAGAGTATGTGTGCTTGGGAATGTGGAATTAGGATGGGGTGGGTGGGGAAAAGTACAATTTAATGTTGGGGGATGATATGGGTGTGGTAGGGATGGGATGTGGAGGGGGGCTGGGGGGTGGGGTATGTTGTCTATTAGAGGTGCCTCAAGGGTGCAGTTGTCAGGTTAATATCCTGCAATGCACCCTTGAAGGCGTCAAGACTGTTGTGGGTAAACACGTTAGGTGGAAGTTTGTTCCACTGGGCTATTGTTCGGGGAAAAAAACTGTATTTATAATAGTTGTGAAAGGTGGATATTTGTCTGTATTTGTGTGGGTGGTTGGATCTTGTTTGGCTGTGTCCGGGTATGAGGTATTGATTGGGATTGATGTCTACAAGATTGTTGGTTATTTTGTACAGTGTGCAAAGTCTGGCCTCAGCCCTCCTCTGGTCCAGGGTTGGCCAGGAGAGGGCAGAGGCCAAGGTGCATCCAGATGTCTCCCAGCTGTAATTGTAATTGTGGGCCACGAATCTTGCTGCCCGGTGCTGGACCCCTTCTAGATGGTTGATATTTCGGATGGTATATGGGTCCCACACCGGGCAGCAGTACTCGAGGTGTGGGCGGACCAGACTCCTATAGGCATATATCTTGATGGATGGTGGGATAGATTTTAGGTTTCTTTTAATAAATCCAAGTTTGCTATTTGCCTTATTTACTATTTTGTTGATGTGTGGATTCCAGGAGAGGTTGTTTGATATATCTATGCCAAGGTGGGTTGCTACTGGTACTGCTCTGAGTGTTTCGTCATGTATTGTGTATGGGTTGTGTATGGGTGATTTAGATCTGGTGATGTGCATAATTTCGCATTTGGATGGGTTGAAAGTCATTTGCCATGTTTTTTCCCAGTCAGTTAGTCTGTCAAGGTCGTTCTGTAGGTTGTCTTGGTCGGTGTGGTTATTGATCTGTCGGTATAGCATTGCGTCGTCGGCGAAACGTTTGAGGGAGGTTCCTGGTGAAATATGGGAGGGCATGTCGTTTATGTAAAGAAGGAAGAGGAGGGGGCCAAGGACAGTGCCCTGTGGGACTCCAGAGCTCACGTATACCTGACCCGACTTGCACCCTTCTACCAGCACTTCTTGTGTTCTATTGGTCAGAAAATTTGTAATCCAGAGGTGGGTGCTGGCTCTAATTCCATAGTGGTCTAATTTGTGGAGGAGTCGTTTATGGGGGACAGTGTCGAAGGCTTTGGAAAAATCTAGTAGTATAAGGTCAATTTGGTGGGTTTTTTCCAGTGTGCTAGTCAGGTCATTGATGGTTGTGAGCAGTGAAGTCTCACAGGAACGCCTAGATCTGAAGCCATGTTGTCGGTCGGTGAGGATGTTGTTGCTTTCAAGATGTTTATGGATTGATGTGGATATGATATGTTCGAGAATTTTGCATGGTATACTAGTGAGGGAGATTGGTCGGTAGTTTGAGGCAATGGTTCTGTCGTTCTATTTATGGATAGGGACTATATGTGCTTTTAACCAGTCTGAAGGGGGAGTTCCGGAGTTTATAGATTTTTGGAATATGATTGTCAGGATGGGTGCAATTGTCGAGGCCATTTCTTTGAGGATTCTGGCAGGGATATTATCTGGGCCTTGAGCTTTGTTTGGTTTTAATTCGGTTAATAATTTCTCGACGCCTTTAACTGTGATATGGATTGGGGGCATTTGTGGGGATCGGTTTTGGTTGGGGAGCTGGGGGAGGTTGGTTAGATTTTCGTTGGTGAATACAGACTGGAAATGGTTTGATAGGATATTTGCTTTGGATCTGCTGTCTGTATGTAGGATGCCTTTATCTTTTAGTGGGGAGATTCCTGTTGAATCTTTATCGAGTGATTTAATGTAGTGCCAAAAGGATTTTTTGTCTTTGTCTTGTTCTGGGTCAATTATGTGTGTGAGGTATTTCCAGTATTCTGATTGGATCTTTTTTTGTGTGGCTTTACGAAATTTTCTGAAAGAAGTCCAGTCAGTTTCTCTTTGGTATTTCTTGGCTTTGTTGTACAGGCGTTGCTTTTGTTTATCATTTTTTTTATGTCTTTATTAATCCAGGGGAGTGAGTATCATTTGGAAGAGTATTTGAAGGGGATGAATTGGTTTATGATTTCCTGGATGCTATGTTTGAAGAGGTCCCAAAGTGGTTCTGCTGCTTGTTTTTGCCAGGATGTCTAGCTGAATGTGGCTTCTGTTACGAATGTCGGATCATACAGAAACTTGGCAGTATGTTTCATACTTCAGTTATGGCACACGCTACAGTAAGTTATTTTAGAAATGTTATAATTGACATAAGCAATAAACCTATCTTGTTGGTGCCAGCACTGGGACAGCTAACTTTTTGCATCTGGTGTGTTCATGATGTGTTCATGTTTGCAGGTGGCAGGTAGAAATCACCCCAGAGAAACACTTTGGCTTCAGAATGGGAACAAAGGTGCATATTGCATGGTGACAAATATTGGTGCAACCCTTTTATTTTAATCCTATAATTAGTTAAATATCTTATGATAAAATGACTTAAAAAGAGTTTGTTCCTAGATTTGTTATTTATTATTTAATATTGTGGTCTTAAGATAATAGTGTATTCGTAAGATTATATTTTATATATGTAGCAGGTTACTGCATGCCCGATTATGTTTAGTTACTTTATTAAGCTTGTAACAGTGATTGCCATGTGAATGTTTCCACCACAGAACGTATTCAGTTGGTAGATAAAACAACCAGTTTATTGTCAGTACTGCTGAGGTGACCCACATTAACCGCAGTGCCCTTTCATGTTCCCACGACAACGTTTAAGAGCAGACTTCATGTTATAATTATTATGCTGGCTAATTCCTGGCACAAATCTGTTACCTTTAGCATTTTGTACAATGGGTTATTTCATAAATGCGATGTTTGTTTGGGGTTATGTATGAGGCTCAACTTGGATTTTGGAAACAAGCTTGTTAAGTATCGCCTGTAATTGTAGAAATAATATCATTATACTGGCAGTAACTGTTATTGAAGTTTGGTGTGAGATGTGTGTACTTGTAGTCTGCTCATATTCAGGAGGCTGCAGAAACAATTGAGTCTACATTTTTTCAACAAATCAAACAATAACTTTTTGAGACAACAGAATGTTGTTGTTGCTTTTCTTCAACCTATCGTTTCCTTACCTTTGCTATACCTTTCAGGTGTAGGTTTGATGTTGGTTATTCTTGTGTTGCAGACACTAATAATGAACAACTATGCATCAATCGGAGTCGATGCTTTGGTAACGTTGAACTTCCATCGACACAGAGAAAGTAGCCCCGCTTTGTTTGGAAGCCGTCTCCTCAACAAGGTAATCCTCAGTGCAGTTGTCTTCATTATCCACTATGGTGTGTGTCGGTGTGTGTGTGTATGTGTTTGGGTGTGTGTGTGGGGGGATGGGTGTGTGGGTGGGTGGGGTGTGTGTGAGTGGGTGGGGTGTGTGTGGGGGGGATGTGTGTATTTGGGTGGGTGTGTGGGGTGGGTGTGTATGTGTGCAGCTCTCAGCTAGACTCGTGTTGATAACAACGTGGATTTCGCATAACACAATCATTTAGTAGAAACACATTGTACTGGAAGTATACCTTGTTACCACAATGACAAACTATGTAACATGTTAGAATCATGTCAAAGTACAAAAGTAAAGGATCATGTCCACTAGTTAGTAGAATATGTTAAAATAAAAAAGTATGTTCATTGTAAGATCTTTGAAAACCTCATTGTTGTTTTTTACCATAGATCACTCTTCAACATGGACTAATGTGCCATAGTCCAGAATCGCCACACTGAAACCCACTTGCTTTATATACATGTACATTCACTTTCACTTGTTTTGTCCCGTTTAGAAAATTCACCAAATTTACATGAACCAGCCGTAAAGTTACTTAGGCCAAACTTACTCAACCAGGTGGCATTGCAGTGAAACTGTTAGGAAATCTATTACATTGAGACACAAAGCTTTCTATTTCTACACACATACTATGATACAGTACAATTTCGTTACCCCTCTCTCTCCTCTAGCAAGTTTACTTATCTCATTTTGCCAGTTAGACAATTTATTTTGATGTGATCATGTCTACTTTTTATAGCATTGCCCACTTGCATACCTTTATATTGCATTTTCTTGCCAGTTTAACCATTAGATTTCTTGGGCAAAATGTTGCTCAAAGCCTATTATATTACGTTTAAAATGTTGTTATGACGTGTTAATATAATACTAATAATAATAATAGTTTAATATTTAAATTTCACTCTGGGCAATCATAGAGCTTGAGATGGGTACGTAAAACATACAAAGTATATTTGTTAAAAATAGATTGAAATAATATTAGACATTAGCATAAATATAAATTATAATGTAGAGAATATACCATATCTGTATATAACACTAATTTACTACATTAAAACATATATTCTGTGATTATTTGACTAAGCTTATTAAAAAATAATAAATAGTTTAAAACATTAAAATAATTAGATCTAAACAATTAATTCAGGCTTAACAATGTTTTACACATGTGTTTATCAGCATGCACGAAAGTTTGTTAAGAGTCATTGTGAGTTCTTTTGATTGAACAGACACCAGTTAATGAAACAGTTCTTGGTCCTGTTGGTTTTTACTCTGGGTAAAGAATATCGAGTACGGCATCGTGTATTATGTGTTGTAGTTCTGGCTTTTGGTAGTAGTTTACGCAGTTTGTGCTGCGGCTGTTCAATTTGTATAAAGAAATGTTCATATAAATGTGCACGTCTCTCTTTCAGAGAAGTCAGCTGTGCATTTGCTAATGCTTCGATATAGGGAGGCTGTGCATTCGCTAATGCTTCGATATAGGGAGGCTGTGCATTCGCTAATGCTTCGATATAGGGAGTGTTCGGGTATATGATGTTCATAGCACGTCTTTGCACTCTGGAGACCCAATGTGAGTGAGGTCGACCATGCTGGACATGCGTATTCCAGAGTAGGCTTGACCACCGTTGTATATACCATCAGAAGGTCTTAATGGGAATGCCTGATTATTTGAGTTGTAGCAGTAGAAACAGACTCTTGTCTGCTGTTTATGTTATTTCATCAATGTGTACGTCCCATGTCAGGTTGCTGGTGATAGTAATTGGGAGTCTGATGCAGTATAAATGATGCACGTGTCATCAACATATTTGTGGGAGTCGCACTTTGTTTGTAGATCATTGATCATGAGGACGAACAGTATGGGGCCTAGCTTTGGGCCTTGTGGCACTCCTCCATGGATGTAATTCCAGTTGGATTGTGTGTTGCACAGCTTAACTTGTTGATTTCTTTCGGTAAGGAAACTGGCGATCCACTTCATTAAAATATTTGGGAGACCAAAACTTGCAAATTTTTGAAGAAGAATTGATTGATTAGGTCAAATGCCTTAGAGAAGTCAAGCAGTAGTATCCTGGCAAACCATTTCGATGCATCTATGCTTGTATAACACTGATGTAACAGGTCACTCGCATGTGCAGTGGATGACTTCTTAAAGGGGCACTGTATGGGATTGAACCTTCCACGCGAAACGGCAAATTTGGCCGACCCGCGAGAGGCAGCACCGTCAGTACCTAAAAATATCTTGTTGATGACATTGATGTTGACGATGTTGCGCAGCCGAGCGGTGGACAAAACTGCGACAATTGACAAGACAAGCGTGCCGCGTGATAACTGTTGCTGCTATTTTTAACTCATGGCTTTTAAAAGTGATCCTGGACAGTGCCGTTGTGGAAACATCTGTAATAGGTTGGAAAAGAGAGACACGTGTCCGTGTTTGATTCAAATTCAACAAGATATTTTTAGGTACTGACGGTGCTGCCTCCTCGCGGGTCGGCCAAATTTTGCTGTTTCGCGTGGAATGTTCAATCCCATACAGTGCTCCTTTAATGGAGCCATATTGGTTTGGGTCAACTCTGTGTTGAACGATGTCCCAGACCCATTTAACAACGAACTCTTCCATTTGTTTACACAGCAGTCAGGGAGATTGGTCTAAGGTCTGTTTCGATATGTTCTGGTGGTTTCTTTTTCGGAAGGGGGCTGACGTATGCAGCATGCCGGATACGTGAAACATGCACCCCTCGATGTGAGCTGTTGTAGATTGCGATAACTGGGCCGGCAAGCAATTCAGAGAACTCTTTAAGGACCCAGCTTGGTACAGAGTCAAGGCATGGTGCTTTATTCGTGTCTAGTTTGTGTAACTGCTTTTCTACCTTCTCAACTGGGATAACATATTTAGATGGCACACATGGTATTTCGAGCTGTAGGTAGTCATTGTCAGCACTCAGGGCAGGTAGGTGATCACTCACTGATTTAAAGAAATTGTTTACTTTGTTGGCTGAGTTCCAGAAGATTACCGTCACACACTTGATTGGCGAGGTGAAGCAAAGGGGAGCCACTGCGAGTTTGTAGACATCCAAGCAGTTCTTTCAAACCCTTCCACCAAGTGTGTGGATTGGATGTCTTTAATCCGTTGATATGTTTATCATAGTATTTATGTTTCAATGACTTGCGTAGACGGTTTACCTTGTTTCTGTAAAGACGGTACAACGCTTGGTCATCTTCCTTCAGTGCATGTTGATGCCGACGAATTAGGTCTCGGAATCTGTCCGACACCCATGGTTTGTCTGTTGTGTGTCGTACCACTGTCTGGGAAATGTTTATCCATCAGTTCATTTATGTTGGACGTAAACATTTGCAGTTGTTCTTCGCATGATGGTAGATGGTAGAGGTCTTCCTATTTTATTTTATTTAAGTCTGATGCAAACATGACTCACTCATTTTGCCCCATTACCTTTGTTGTCACTATTTGTCGATGTCCAGAGATGAATTTTAGATCAACGAGTGGTTCATAAATGACGATGTTGTGATGTGCATTTCCGATAGGACAACTGGTTGTCCATAAAGTTTGTCCGTATTGGTATAGATCTTATCCAAAGTGGCATCACCTCGTGTACGAACTGTCACAATCTGCTTCAGCCTGTAGTGGGTTTTTAAGTATTGTTTGGGTAGATGGTTGAAATCACCAGATAAGATGATGCCAGTTTAAGGGTGGCATTGTAATATTTAATCCAGGCAACGACAAATGTGGTTTACCATAATGTTGTTATCCTGGATAGGTGGATGATATAACACTCAAACGTTTATGTGGGTGAACTGTCGTGGTAATTTGTGTGGGCAAAGCGAAATCCACACAGGTTCCATGTCGTTGTTACGTTGTTCTGTCCATTTCTTGAAAGGAATGCCATGTTTTACAAAGCACATGACCCCTCTGCCACGTCTGTCGGCACGATCTTTTCTGATGTGAAAATACCCAGGTACACAAATGGATTCGTCTGATATGTGGTCCCTACACCATGTCTCTGTTATTGTTGCTATATCAGCACAGTTTAGTTTCAGTATCTCTGAGAGTTCTGTTATTTTGGTTACAACTGATCTTATGTTTGTATTTATGACCACAGGCAGGTCCCATTAAAAAAATTATGTATAAAGGAATACAGAATACTGACAATGTCTACTGTGAAAAAACCTTCAATATCCAAATAACCAGCAATACATAAGCAGAGTCCAACACCACACTTTATTATTATATGGATATTTTCCTCAAATAACGTTGTAGTTTCTTCTCTACTTGAAACATGTACAGGAGCAGCCTTACTAAAGGAATAATTTAACACATTGTTGGTGTTTTGAGGCCATTTTGGTCAGTATACAAAAACAAAATTAATTAACAACTGCACATGGAAATGGGGGAAGACAAGAAGTTCTGTACTTACCAGCCACTTCCCCCAACACTGTCACAACTTGTATAATAAAAAATACTATTAATTATATTGAAATATATCTTCAGAAAGTAATATGATTTGAGCTTCATGTAGTGCAAATTAAAGTCCTGTCTCCAAAATGGCTCCAATGTGTGACAAGAAAACTAACTTTGTGAGAATTGTTGCTTAACCAATGCTATGCCTGGATCTGTTTCAAGAGAAAGATCTATGCACAAAGTTGGAGAAAATATCCCCAGTGATCATAATGTCCTGAGTGGGCTTTGAACTGTTTTTGTCTTTAGATTGTTGTTTATTTTGGTTAACATTATGTGAAACCTGTTCACATTGCTTAATTAATTGAACATCCAGTATAACAGGTATATGTACGCAATGGATCACATTGAGTTGGCATGTTAGTACTATATTGTCCGCCAGGTGGCATCACTGTGCACACCATTCGTTGACACTATTGAAACAAATTTTCTCCCTTCAGCTAATACAGACTCTGACTGTTTTCTCCCTTCACCTAATACAGACTCTGACTGTTTTCTCCCTTTAGCTAATACACTCCCTGACTAACTGCATTCTCCCTTCAGCTAATACACTCTCTGACTAACTGTATTCTCCCTTCAGCTAATACACTCTCTGACTAACTGTATTCTTCCTTCAGCTAATACACTCTGACTAACTGTATTCTTCCTTCAGCTAATACACTCTCTGACTAACTGTATTCTCCCTTCAGCTAATACAGACTCTGACTGTTTTCTCCCTTCACCTAATACAGACTCTGACTGTTTTCTCCCTTTAGCTAATATACTCCCTGACTAACTGCATTCTCCCTTCAGCTAATACACTCTCTGACTAACTGTATTCTCCCTTCAGTTAATACACTCTCTGACTAACTGTATTCTCCCTTCAGCTAATACACTCTGACTAACTGTATTCTCCCTACAGCTAATACACTCTCTGACTAACTGTATTCTCCCTTCAGCTAATACACTCTCTGACTAACTGTTTTCTCCCTCAGCTAATACACTCTCTGTCTAACTGTATTCTCCCTTCAGCTAATACACTCTCTGACTAACTGTTTTCTCCCTCAGCTAATACACTCTCTGACTAACTGTATTCTCCCTTCAGCTAATACACTCTCTGACTAACTGTATTCTTCCTTCAGCTAATACACTCTGACTAACTGTATTCTTCCTTCAGCTAATACACTCTCTGACTAACTGTATTCTCCCTTCAGCTAATACACTCTCTGTCTAACTGTATTCTCCCTTCAGTTAATACACTCTGACTAACTGTATTCTCCCTTCAGCTAATACACTCTCTGACTAACTGTATTCTCCCTTCAGCTAATACACTCTCTGACTAACTGTATTCTCCCTTCAGCTAATACACTCTCTGTCTTAACTGTATTCTCCCTTCAGCTAATACACTCTCTGTCTAACTGTATTCTCCCTTCAGCTAATACACTCTCTGTCTAACTGTATTCTCCCTTCAGCTAATACACTCTCTGTCTTAACTGTATTCTCCCTTCAGCTAATACACTCTCTGTCTTAACTGTATTCTCCCTTCAGCTAATACACTCTCTGTCTAACTGTATTCTCCCTTCAGCTAATACACTCTCTGTCTAACTGTATTCTCCCTTCAGCTAATACACTCTCTGTCTAACTGTATTCTCCCCTCAGCTAATACAGACTTTGTGGCTAGCAGCATTTTCCCTTTGTCTAATTCAGACTCTCGATGTAGCAGCAGTCTTCCTTCAGCTAATACTGAATCTGGCTAGCAGCATTGCATTCTGCCTTCAGTTAATAAGACTGCACGTGTAGCAGTTAATAAGACTGCACGTGTAGCAGCATTCATGTAGTACAGCCTCTTTGGGTAGCACCAGACTCCATTCAGCTAATACAGACCATGTGGGTAGTTGTGTGCTCCCTCTGGCTAATCTAGCCTGTCTTGGTAGCACCATTCTCCCCTCAGCTCTAGTAATCCGTACACTCCTACACAAGTAGACATGACACTCCCAGTGGCAGCAGTCCCGTACGTATGTAGCTGGGTACTTGCAGAGTACAATGTTGTTTAGTGTTTGCTGTTAAATGTTGTGAACAGAAGTAATTGAATAGTCTGAACGACATAGTAATTATTAGGTGATGGGCCACTATTATTAGTGTGATGGCAAAGAGAGATTACATCACAAGTGAGGCCCAAATGCAAATTGTGATTCAACAGTAGAACTAGTCAAGCTTAGATAAACACATGTTTGCCATTTCATTCCTGCCATGTTTAATGTTGCTGTGACCAGCCAAGTGTATTCTGTTACTGCGGGGGGGGGGGGGGGGGGGTGTAGGGCAGACATTATGTGCTGCATGCAGTGTATGATATATGCTTGTGATGTACTGTGAGGCACAGTTTTGTTATTAATATATTGTCTGTGGCATTACAACAGTTGTAGATGCATAAAAGATGGAGACATTGAAAGAAAACATATACAAAAATACACTGTGAAATTATCTCTGTGTATTATATATATATATATATATATATATATATATATATATATATATATATATATGCAACAGGCTGCCCTTTTACAGCATCGCACACTCCATATATATATATGTGTAATATATATATATATATATATATCTGCGTGGTGAGTGAGTGATACCAGGGAAACAAGAGCTGACTGTTCTTACCAAGAGTAAGTCAGGAGTGTGTGATGCTGTAAAGGAGGGGCAGCCTGTTCAGCAAGGTGTGTTGTGTGTCTGTAATCACACCTGATGGCTAGCTTGTCCGCCCACGTGCTGGCGGCGTGCTTGTGCCAGTGTTGCTGGTTGCCAGCCAGCATGTGCCTTGCAGGCGGTCACTGATCCAGTCCCTGTGTCAGCCTTCAGTCTGGTGCCTGACAACATGCTGCAGGCTGAACACACTGCTGCACCACCACACAAACATAACAGCTAAATATAGCTGTTTAATTAATAGGCCCTGATTAGTTGTATTGTAAAAGACAACACTTGATGATTGTCTTTAAAATTATATTTGTGTAAACATGTAATTATAATGTAGTTCCATGTGGTAGCAAAAACACCTGTATGTATTAACCTCTATGTTGAAATAACAATCTGTAATTGGTGTTTTTTTTATATAAAAAAAACAGATCAATGTGCTAAAAACTCATTGCAAATTAAAAAATCACATGGTACTTGAGATGCAAACCATTCATTGTAGTACAGCTGATGTGATGACAGTCCTCAGCAGTAGATAAACCATTATTTTATTCACACAAAAACAGCAAAACTATAGGTAATGATTACAGTCCCTGTCCTGGCTGACTCCACCTCTTGGCTCCCTCTCTCTCCCTGCCCTAGCTGACTCCACCTCTTGGCTCCCTCTATCTCTCCCTGCCCTGGCTGACTCCACCTCTTGGCTCCCTCTCTCTCTCCCTGCCCTGGCTGACTCCACCTCTTGGCTCCCTCTATCTCTCCCTGCCCTGGCTGACTCCACCTCTTGGCTCTCTCTCCCTGCCCTGGCTGACTCCACCTCTTGGCTCCCTCTCTCCCTCTCTCTCTCCCTGCCCTAGCTGACTCCACCTCTTGGCTCCCTCTCTCTCTCTCCCTCTCTCTCCCTGCCCTAGCTGACTCCACCTCTTGGCTCCCTCTCTCTCCCTGCCCTGGCTGACTCCACCTCTTGGCTCCCTCTCTCTCTCTCCCTGCCCTGGCTGACTCCACCTCTTGGCTCCCTCTCTCTCTCTCCCTGCCCTGGCTGACCCCACCTCTTGGCTCCCTCTCTCTCCCTGCCCTGGCTGACTCCACCTCTTGGCTCCCTCTATCACTCTCCCTGCCCTGGCTGACTCCACCTCTTGGCTCCCGCTCTCTCTCTCCCTGCCCTGGCTGACTCCACCTCTTGGCTCCCTCTCTCTCTCTCTCCATGCCCTGGCTGACTCCACCTCTTGGCTCCCTCTCTCTCTGTCTCTCCATACCCTGGCTGACTCCACCTCTTGGCTCCCTCTCTCTCTCTCTCCCTGCCCTGGCTGACTCCACCTCTTGGCTCCCTCTCTCTCTCTCTCCATGCCCTGGCTGACTCCACCTCTTGGCTCCCCCTCTCTCTCTCTCTTTCTCTCCCTGCCCTGGCTGACCCCATCTCTTGGCTCCCTCTCTCTCCCTGCCCTGGCTGACTCCACCTCTTGGCTCCCTCTCTCTCCATACCATGGCTGACTCCACCTCTTGGCTCCCTCTCTCTCTCCCTCTCTCTCCCTGCCCTGGCTGACTCCACCTCTTGGCTCCCTCTCTCTCTCTCCCTCTCTCTCCCTACCCTAGGTGACTCCACCTCTTGGCTCCCTCTCTCTCCCTGCCCTGGCTGACTCCACCTCTTGGCTCCCTCTCTCTCTCCCTCTCTCTCCCTGCCCTGGCTGACTCCACCTCTTGGCTCCCTCTCTCTCTCTCCCTGCCCTAGCTGACTCCACCTCTTGGCTCCCTCTCTATCTCCCTGCCCTGGCTGACTCCACCTCTTGGCTCTCTCTCCCTGCCCTGGCTGACTCCACCTCTTGGCTCCCTCTATCTCTCTCCCTCTCTCTCTCCCTGCCCTAGCTGACTCCACCTCTTGGCTCCCTCTATCTCTCCCTGCCCTGGCTGACTCCACCTCTTGGCTCCCTCTCTCTCTCCCTGCCCTGGCTGACTGCACCTCTTGGCTCCCTCTCTCTCTCTCCCTGCCCTGGCTGACTCCACCTCTTGGCTCCCTCTCTCTCTCTCCCTGCCCTGGCTGACCCCACCTCTTGGCTCCCTCTCTCTCCCTGCCCTGGCTGACTCCACCTCTTGGCTCCCCCTCTCTCTCTCCCTGCCCTGGCTGACTCCACCTCTTGGCTCCCTCTCTCTCTCTCCCTGCCCTGGCTGACTCCACCTCTTGGCTCCATCTCTCTCTCTCTCCATGCCCTGGCTGACTCCACCTCTTGGCTCTCTCTCTCTCCATGCCCTGGCTGACTCCACCTCTTGGCTCCCTCTCTCTGTCTCTCCATACCCTGGCTGACTCCACCTCTTGCTCTTGACTCCCTCTCTCTCTCTCTCTGCCTGCCCTGGCTGACTCCACCTCTTGGCTCCCACTCTCTCTCCATGCCCTGGCTGACTCCACCTCTTGGCTCCCTCTCTCTCTCTCTCTCCCTGCCCTGGCTGACCCCATCTCTTGGCTCCCTCTCTCTCCCTGCCCTGGCTGACTCCACCTCTTGGCTCCCTCTCTCTCTCTCTCTCTCTCTCTCTCTCTCTCTCCATACCATGGCTGACTCCACCTCTTGGCTCCCTCTCTCTCTCTCCCTGCCCTGGCTGACTCCACCTCGTGGCTCCCTCTCTCTCTCTCTCCCTCTCTCTCCATGCCCTGGCTGACCCCATCTCTTGGCTCCCCCCCCCTCTCTCTCTCTCCATGCCCTGGCTGACCCCATCTCTTGGCTCCCTCTCTCTCTCCCTGCCCTGGCTGACCCTATCTCTTGGCTCCCTCTCTCTCTCCCTGCCCTGGCTGACCCCATCTCTTGGCTCCCTCTCTCTCTCCCTGCCCTGGCTGACCCCACCTCTTGGCTCCCTCTCTCTCCCTGCCCTGGCTGACCCCATCTCTTGGCTCCTTCTCTCTCTCCCTGCCCTGGCTGACCCCATCTCTTGGCTCCCTCTCTCTCTCCCTGCCCTGGCTGACCCCATCTCTTGGCTCCCTCTCTCTCTCTCCCTGCCCTGGCTGACCCCACCTCTTGGCTCCCTCTCTCTCTCCCTGCCCTGGCTGACCCCACCTCTTGGCTCTCTCTCTCTCTCCCTGCCCTGGCTGACCCCATCTCTTGGCTCCCTCTCTCTCTCTCTCTCTCTCTCTCTCTCTCTCTCTCTCTCTCTCTCTCTCTCTCTCTCTCTGCCCTGACTGACCCCATCTCTTGGCTCCCTCTCTCTCTCTCTCTCTCTCTGCCCTGGCTGACTCCACCTCTTGGCTCCCTCTCTCTCTCCCTGCCCTGGCTGACCCCATCTCTTGGCTCCCTCTCTCTCCCTGCCCTGGCTGACTCCACCTCTTGGCTCCCTCTCTCTCCCTGCCCTGGCTGACACCACCTCTTGGCTCCCTCTCTCTCCCTGGGTGCCTGGTACACGTTCCTGCAGTGCCTGTTTAGTGTGGGTGCCTGGTACACGTTCCTGCAGTGCCTATGTTGCATGGGTGCCTGGTACACGTTCCTGCAGTGCCTGTGTAGTGTGGGTGCCTGGTACACGTTCCTGCAGTGCCTGTGTAGTGTGGGTGCCTGGTACATGTTCCTGCAGTGCCTGTGTAGTGTGGGTGCCTGGTACACGTTCCTGCAGTGCCTGTGTAGTGTGGGTGCCTGGTACACGTTCCTGCAGTGCCTATGTAGCATGGGTGCCTGGTACACGTTCCTGCAGTGCCTGTGTAGTGTGGGTACCTGGTACACGTTCCTGCAGTGCCTGTGTAGTGTAGGTGCCTGGTACACGTTCCTGCAGTGCCTGTGTAATCAGGGTTGTTTGATTTAAATCATTTGATTTAAATCATTGATTTAAATCATGATTTAAATCACTCCAAAAAAATCAAATAAATCATTGATTTTTGATTTTTTTAAATGTTTTTTATTGCTGATTTATATGAATCTGCTTGGCTGGGTAGAATGCTTTGTTATGCCTCATGCATCTATGGGTCTCAGTATATAACCCCACACCCATAAAAAGTGATTGGTCAAGGGAGATCAGTTTGAATGAACAGGAAGCCTCGCATCATAAAAAGGGCTCTATAGGCAACTGTTATGCAATATTAGCAGATTTAAGCTGGTGGGGAGTAGGAGTAGTCTCCCCAGTTGAAACATCTCCCCATGAGGGTATCAGAGGGGGTATTGATGAACAAAGGCTACCAGGTCCAGCAGGCAATTGTAGCCCACAACAGAGCCATGGATTATGCAAAATAAGCAGATATGGCTGAGACAGAGCTTTATGCAGTACTAAATTATTGCCAGTCACACGTGTTTTGGTGGACACATGTATGTTAACTGTTAAGGCAGTTTACAAACTTAAAATGTGTCTGATGACCTGAAATGGACTACAAACACACATATGACACCATTTACACTCACTTTTGAAGCACAACTGATAATATCTCAGGTTTTTGGAACCTTTTTTGCTCCTTCATTTTTTTCCCGTCCAACCATATTTCTACCTGTCCACATGGGTTTTTACCCATCCAAATGATTGGTGGATGGGTCTCTGCATAATGCTATGGGCTGAGATCTTCAGGAACTGCATTAGACACAGGCCAGAGGCAGAGCCTAGTTAAAGCTGCAGGTCAGCATTAAGTGCCTGTTGGATCACTGCTTTATTGTACAAGTTCTACCACTTCTTTGTGTTTATTCACAATGTCTGGAAGGAAAAAGGATGGCTTTATTATGAGAAGACTGGTGCCAGGAACTGGGTGTAAAGCCAGAATGCAGTGAAGCTTTCAAATCTTGTGTTTAATAGGAAGCAGAAGCAAGTTTTCAATTCAGAAGCTCCAAGTTTATTTAAAAATCAAATAAATCCTATTTAAATAAAAAAAATCCGATTTAAATCAAATAAATCCGATTTATTTGATTTTTTATTTTAAATAAATCATGATTTTTTTCAACCCTGCCTGTGTTGCGTGGGTGCCTGGTACACGTTCCTGCAGTGCCTGTGTAGTGTCGGTGCCTGGTACACGTTCCTGCAGTGCCTATGTTGCATGGGTGCCTGGTACATGTTCCTGCAGTGCCTATGTTGCGTGGGTGCCTGGTACACGTTCCTGCAGTGCCTATGTTGCGTGGGTGCCTGGTACATGTTCCTGCAGTGCCTATGTTGCGTGGGTGCCTGGTACACGTTCCTGCAGTGCCTGTGTAGTGTGGGTGCCTGGTACGCGTTCCTGCAGTGCCTATGTAGCATGGGTGCCTGGTACACGTTCCTGCAGTGCCTGTGTAGCGTTGGTGCCTGGTACACGTTCCTGCAGTGCCTGTGTAGTGTGGGTGCCTGGTACACGTTCCTGCAGTGCCTGTGTAGCGTTGGTGCCTGGTACACGTTCCTGCAGTGCCTGTGTAGTGTGGGTGCCTGGTACACCAGTGCATGTTTGCATGCCAAAGTGTCTGTGTGTTGTGCCTGTGCGGCATATTACGTGTTGTGTTCCAATAAAGGATGCTGCTGTATGTTCAACTATGTTGAAAGGTTATACATGGTACTGGTGATCAAAGTGCAGCATGTCTTGCAGCCCTGGTACAGTAGACTGGCACTATATCACCCAGTTGTCATCTTAGACAGACTGTCGAGGTGATTACTGTCCATATTTAACAAGACTGCCATCCAAAGTAAAAACCAGCAGACAGCAAGAGGCCCATGAAGCAATTAGCTTATCAGTGTGCAATCTGCAAGCTGTCTGTGTAAAAACTGTTTGTTGACATGGATGCTGAACTGGGTTTATGTCAGAAGACGAATTGTTACAATGTTGTAGGTTTTTATGCTGTAGTTGTGAGTGTAGTTGCATTCCTCTGACAAGTACCATCTGCTGCCACAACCAAGCCCCACCACAACATGTTATGTGGGACTGACTCTGTCTAGTCACTGCCTCTGTCTCCAGCCTACAGAGAACACTTGGGCTGGCATCACGGAACAATTCTCCTGAGGCTACAGTCCATGTTCACTGCCTAGTTTCCCGTAACAGTTCTCCTATGTCCTATAAGAATTGCCCTGTGTTCGCTGTCTAGTGTCCTGTAAGAGTTGTCCTGTGTTCACTGTCTGGTGTCCTGTAAGAGTTATCCTGTGTTCACTGTCTGGTGTCCTGTAAGAGTTGTCCTGTGTTCACTGTCTGATGTCCTGTAAGAGTTGTCCTGTGTTCACTGTCTGGTGTCCTGTAAGAGTTGTCGTGTGTTCACTGTCTGGTGTCCTGTAAGAGTTGTCCTGTGTTCACTGTTTGGAACTCTGTAAGAGTTGTCCTGTGTTCACTGTCTGGTGTCCTGTAAGAGTTGTTCTGTGTTCACTGTCTGGTGTCCTGTAAGAGTTGTCCTGTGTTCACTGTTTGGTACTCTGTAAGAGTTGTCCTGTGTTCACTGTCTGGTGTCCTGTAAGAGTTGTCCTGTGTTCACTGTCTGGTGTCCTGTAAGAGTTGTCATGTGTTCACTGTCTGGTGTCCTGTAAGAGTTGTCCTGATGCTATGAAGGCTGTGTTCACTGACTGTGTCCTCTAACTGTAAGACTGTGTGACTGTGGCCATGTGTTGTCAGGTGTTACTCTGTGTGTGCCTGTGTCGCTGTGTCAGGCTGATGTATGAGTCCACCCTGCTGCAGTCTCCTCTGTAGATCCATATTGTGTGTGTCTCTGTTAAATTGTGTGCCTTTCTTCGCAGTGATCTATTCACTTGTGGTGAAGATTGTGACTGTGACGTTGGTGCTGCCCAGCTAGGTTGTCCTGGGTGAGTGAGTGAGGGGAACATAGCATACAGAGGCACCTGCTGTGACATACGTACACTGTTCACACACGGCCAGCTGTAAAGGTTATTTGCTGGCATTCACATGTGAACCTAAGTACCTAACCCTTTTCTAAAGACATTACTTACTCTTGCTATCAGCAAAACCAGCAGTCTAGCTAGTTACTGCCTAAGTCCTCCAGTGGCACACCTGGCCTTGCCACATTGTATCACCTGGCAGTAACAAATGTAGGTCCTGCTTACTTAGCATCTCCCTTCCCAGCTGGTGCCTACACTGTGGGCATGAATCCACCATTAGCACGTGTGCGTGCACGTAAAAACCTGTTGTATTTGGAGTCCTGACTACACGTGTGTGCTCCCTTGGAGTCCTGACTACACATGTGTGTTCCCTTGGAGTCCTGACTACACATGTGTGCTTCCTTGGAGTCCTGACTACACATGTGTGCTCCCTTGGAGTCCTGACTACACATGTGTGCTCCCTTGGAGTCCTGACTACACATGTGTCCTTCCTTCGAGTCCTGACTACACATGTGTCCTTCCTTCGAGTCCTGACTACACATGTGTGCTCCCTTGGAGTCCTGACTACACATGTGTCCTTCCTTCGAGTCCTGACTACACATGTGTGTTCCCTTGGAGTCCTAACTACACATGTGTGTTCCCTTCGAGTCCTGACTACACATGTGTGCTTCCTTGGAGTCCTGACTACACATGCGTGCTCCCTTGGTAAAAATAAGTCTGTTGTATACAAATCATAGTTGTGTCAGATATTAACCTGGTAGTGTTATCTTGGAGAAATAACTGACATTTCTACCAATTGATACATGGCTCTAAGGAGGGGCTACCAGGTGACCATGCAAGCTCACCTGATCTAAAGTAATATAGGTCTACACTGATGGCGATTGACCAGTTAATACAGGTCTACACTGATGGCAACTGACTAGTTAATACAGGTCTACACTGATGGCGATTGACCAGTTAATACAGGTCTACACTGATGGCGACTGACCAGTTAGTCAAATGCAACTGGCCCTTTTCATTGATAACTGTCATTCATCAGTTAAACCTGTCAAACATGAGATGGTGTCAGTTTGGGTGTCAGAAGTGGAGCCCTCTGTGGCCTCCAGGCTGAGGACTTCAATTAAACACCTGTTTTTGTCCATATTGTGATTGGGTGAAGTTGACACTAGGTTGGAGGGTGAGAAGGCATTGTGTGTTAAGTAGCCAGGATGTCATTACTGTTTACAGCCGCTGTAAAACAGCTAAGTGTTCGGGTCCTGTGTGCAAGTGCTAGAGGAAGTAGGGGAGAGGGGATGAAAGAATCCCCACTCCCTGATTTAAGACTGTGGAGGAGTCTGTGCACTTTACAGCAGTCAGACACAGCACAAATATACACCAGACATTCCTTGGGCACATGGTTCACATTGCTGTTGATTACCTCAGTTAAATTAGGTTTCTGTAATTAAAGATACTATTTGTTTGGAGAGGATGTGTTCAATACAATGACATGAATGATAACTGATTGTGTTTCAGCCAGACTTCTAGCCAACTTGTTAGTCTCATCAGTTCAGTCAACAATTCTGATTATGGGCAATGACCATTAAACTGCAAAAATACATACATAATAACATACATAGAACCGAGTACTGTTTTGTTGTGTATAGTGGTAAATGTTTGTGTGTTCATGTGTGGTGTGCATGATGCGAGCATGAATGTATGTGTGTGGTGTGTGTGGTGTGTGTGTGTGGGGGGGGGGTTGGGTTAGGGGGTGTGGTGTGTGTTTGTGTAAACACTTTACCCCAGGGTAATGATTGCTTCAAAAATGTCTTTGATAGTATCTGTCTTGTACTGACAAATGATGATCCTACAGTAAACTCTCTTTCATGTTAGAAACACTACATATTGTACTGGCATTTCTCTTTTCTGGGTAAGTCTTATGACAAAAACAGACATCATAATAGATGTTGTTTTAAAACTTCAATGGAATCAGTACTACTGATCGTTTTCTGTTTAGGACATCAAACGATTAATTAAATTAGCTGCTGTTTGATAGTTGTGACTTACGTACACTGTCAGTTGACACTGGGGTGTCATTGCAATTCTTTGTTAATTCCAAACAGTCTTGTGTATTCTCTGGTACACAACTGCTCACTATAGTAATAATAGTAATAGCTAATCAGTGTTACATTTCAATAATTGATGCAAATTATTTCAAATGACCAGGTAGCAAATTCAGTAATGTATATGTTTATGTATACTACAGGAAGTTCAGTGACAAACATATGAATTAGCCTTCTCTGTACAAGTGATTGCAGTCGTGTCACTTTACCCAAGGAGTGTATAATTAAGCATGAGCATGAGTGAGTGGGTGTACAATGTACACTGTACACTGTACACTGTACACTGTACACTGTACACTGTACACTGTACACTGTACACTGTACACTGTACACTGTACACTGTACAGCCAGGCAGTGGGGTGTCACTGTGTACCTGGGCAGCTAGGGCTGCATCCAGCGCTCCCAGCTCAAGTGGCTGCAGGTAAATTCCTACTGAGGCCACTAATTAATGGGTGAGGCCTTTGTGGCATCTCTCCTTTCCATGACTGCTAGCAGTGAAGGAAGACAAGGCAGACAGAGGGATCTGGGAGTGGGAAGAAACACTGCAATGTCTTC
Organism: Oasisia sp. SBJ-2009; assembly: GCA_964017155.1. Taxonomy (NCBI): domain Eukaryota; kingdom Metazoa; phylum Annelida; class Polychaeta; order Sabellida; family Siboglinidae; genus Oasisia; species Oasisia sp. SBJ-2009. Next base: position 33,240,774 of record OZ024858.1, read on the forward strand.
CCCAGAGACCCCTGACTGCCCACTGGACCCTGTTGTTCTGCTTGATGCAGCAGCCCCAGGGCTGGCCAGACATCCCTCCATCCTGTTTATTACAGCATTCTACTACCCATGTGTTTATGTGTATGGCAGGATCATTTAATGGTTCACCTATTTAATTAGGCATCATTTGTTTACTAAGCCCCCTATGGCATATGCTTAGGCATGTGGTGTGTAATTTGAAAGTTTTTTTTATAAAATCATGGTTTATTGCAACCGGTACAAAACTATATTTATTTAAAGTTTTTCTGTTTTAGTTAATAACACTGAGAAAGACAAAATAAGTTATGCAACTTCACCCGGTATGATTATTCATACATACATTCATAGATGTATATTGCTTGACCTACCAGGTACTCGTAATCCCAAATGTGAATATTACAAATAAGGTAGATCACTTATCAAAGAATAATTTAAATAATGTGTGGAAGGTTTAAATAAGGCACTGGCTATTAGAACGGAGGGCAGGAGTAAGCATCTGCTCCCACACAACTACCCCTCCCTCCCTCCCCTACCTCACTTCCTGCATCTCTCCCTCTGCTCCCTCACTCCCTGCATCCCTTCCTCTTTGCCGTCTCCCTCCCTCTGCCCATCCACCCTCTCTCCTTCCCTGCCCCTTCCCTCCCTCTGGTGGCCCAGTCACTTGGCATGACATCAGTTTCAGCTACTTGTGCACGTTGTTAGCACATGTGTCGCGTTGTAGGAGACATTTTTGTTGGCTGCTACTGTTAGCTGTGGTAACGCACCAGGCTGGGGGGGGGGCAGTGTTGATGTGTCCCAGTGCTGGGTCATGGTTGTGTCCATGCCATCCATGGCTCTGTCATGGTTGTAGCTGTGTCATAGCTGTGTCAGTGGTTGTGTCGTGGCTGTGTCAATGGTTGTGACATGACTGTGTCAATGGTTGTGACGTGGATGTGTCAATGGTTGTGACGTGGCTGTGTCAATGGTTGTGACATGGCTGTGTCAGTGGTTGTGTTATAGCTGTGTCAGTGGTTGTGTCATGGCTGTGTCAATGGTTGTGACGTGGCTGTGTCAATAGTTGTGACGTGGCTGTGTCAATGGCTGTCTTGGTGACACAATCATGGCTGTCATGGGGTGTCATGGCTGTCTCGGTAGATTTGGCAATATCAATGGCAATGTTGGTTATGTCAGAGTCTTTGTGGCTGTGTCATGTCTTGGTGGCTGCGTCATGTCTTGGTGGTTGTGTCATGTCTTTGTGGCTGCGTCATGTCTTGGTGGTTGTGTCATGTCTTTGTGGCTGCGTCATGTCTTGGTGGCTGTGTCATGTCTTGGTGGCTGTGTCATGTCTTGGTGGCTGCATCATGTCTTGGTGGCTGCGTCATGTCTTGGTGGCTGCATCATGTCTTGGTGGCTGTGTCATGTCTTGGTGGCTGCATCATGTCTTGGTGGCTGTGTCATGTCTTGGTGGCTGTGTCATGTCTTGGTGGTTGTGTCATGTCTTGGTGGCTGTGTCATGTCTTGGTGGCTGTGTCATGTCTTGGTGGCTGTGTCATGTCTTGGTGGTTGTGTCATGTCTTGGTGGCTGTGTCATGTCTTGGTGGCTGTGTCATGTCTTGGTGGTTGTGTCATGTCTTGGTGGCTGTGTCATGTCTTGGTGGCTGTGTCATGTCTTGGTGGTTGTGTCATGTCTTGGTGGATGTGTCATGTCTTGGTGGCTGCGGCATGTGTTGGTGTCAGTGTTTGTGTCATGGCTGTGTTGGTGTCAGTGTTTGTGTCGTGGCTGTGTTGGTGTCAGAGTTTGTGTCGTGGCTGTGTTGGTGTCAGTGTTTGTGTCGAGGCTGTGTTGGTGTCAGTGTTTGTGTCATGGCTGTGTTGGTGTCAGTGTTTGTGTCGTGGCTGTGTTGGTGTCAGTGTTTGTGTCATGGCTGTGTTGGTGTCAGTGTTTGTGTCGTGGCTGTGTTGGTGTCAGTGTTTGTGTCGTGGCTGTGTTGGTGTCAGTGTTTGTGTCATGGCTGTGTTGGTGTCAGTGTTTGTGTCGAGGCTGTGTCAGTGTTTGTGTCGAGGCTGTGGTGTCAGTGGCAGTGTTGTTTAACAGTGTTATGGCAGTGTTGACACCTCATCTTGTATTCAGGGTCAATTTGATAGATATACCTAGAGACACCTCCAAGTTATAATAGCGCATTCTCCTAAACAATGACCATTTAGAGTTCAAGCACAAACACAACTGTACTGTTTTGAGAAACAGGAACATATTTGCACTGTAAGAAGCTGTCACTGTGTTATGCATGTGCATGCAAGTTGGCTTATATGCATAATGCCGTGCATATTGATTCATTGAAAGTGAGCATCAGAAATACCTTATAGAAGTCTATAACGTATTGTAATATGTGTAGGAATTATGTGTCGTAAAGAGTTTAAGACCAAAATGAACATATTTGCAGGTACATGTGTGCAACTGCATTATGGTATAAACACTTTGCACAGACCTGGCATTTGACATTGTTGGGCATGAATTATTTGTTTAGTTGTCAGTGTCTTTCCTTGGCTTGTGGGAACTGGGGTGACAGAGTCATCAGTTTGGCCTTGCATGAATTACTGGGCACAGGAGCTGGACTTGCTATGCTGTGGTGAGAGGTAATGTGTAGTAGCCACAAGGGACCTCCTCTCAGTTCCTCCCAGTCTCACAGGCCGTTTGTCCATGTGACCAGACTACATCAAAGACTGTCACAGTGGTCAGTTGACAGCCAAGTCAGTTAAATCACTTTTCCCAGGAGTCTCCTCCCTACTGCAGTATCCAGGATGGCAGACTTCCCAGTTGTGCACCTGTTGATTCCCAGGGAGTCTCATGGGAACAAGCTTCTTCTTCCAGAATTAATGTGCTCCTTAACTTGTAGGTGTGCTGCTACAAGTACAGTCCATTACACTGGCAGTTACACTCTAACTCATCCAGAAACATAACGTCAGTTCACTTCTAGTGAATTGAAGTATTATTTGGCTTTCTCCAAGACCCAACCTCTTTCCTTTCACATCCATACTTTGTCTACTAGTTTATTTATGTCTTGTGTAATTGGTTCCTGTGTTTGACTCCTACCCCCCTGTACTTGCCACCAAAGAGTACACACATGTAGTTGTCACTAGAGAGTACACACATGTACTTGCCACCAAAGAGTACACACATGTAGTTGTCACCAAAGAGTACACACATGTACTTGCCACCAAAGAGTACACACATGTACTTGCCACCAAAGAGTACACACATGTACTTGTCACTAGAGAGTACACACATGTACTTGCCACCAAAGAGTACAGACATGTACTTGCCACCAAAGAGTACACACATGTAGTTGTCACTAGAGAGTACACACATGTACTTGTCACCAAAGAGTACACACATGTAGTTGTCACTAGAGGGTACACACATGTACTTGTCACCAAAGAGTACACACATGTAGTTGTCACTAGAGAGTACACACATGTACTTGCCACCAAAGAGTACACACATGTAGTTGTCACCAAAGAGTACACACATGTACTTGCCACCAAAGAGTACACACATGTACTTGCCACCAAAGAGTACACACATGTACTTGTCACTAGAGAGTACACACATGTACTTGCCACCAAAGAGTACAGACATGTACTTGCCACCAAAGAGTACACACATGTAGTTGTCACTAGAGAGTACACACATGTACTTGTCACCAAAGAGTACACACATGTAGTTGTCACTAGAGGGTACACACATGTACTTGTCACCAAAGAGTACACACATGTAGTTGTCACTAGAGAGTACACACATGTATTTGCCACCAAAGAGTACACACATGTAGTTGTCACTAGAGAGTACACACATGTACTTGCCACGAAAGAGTACACACATGTACTTGCCACCAAAGAGTACACACATGTAGTTGTCACTAGAGAGTACACACATGTACTTGCCACCAAAGAGTACACACATGTACTTGTCACCAAAGAGTAAACACATGTAGTTGTCAATAGAGAGTACACACATGTACTTGTCACCAAAGAGTACACACATGTAGTTGTCACTAGAGGGTACACACATGTACTTGTCACCAAAGAGTACACACATGTAGTTGTCACTAGAGAGTACACACATGTATTTGCCACCAAAGAGTACACACATGTAGTTGTCACTAGAGAGTACACACATGTACTTGCCACCAAAGAGTACACACATGTACTTGTCACCAAAGAGTAAACACATGTAGTTGTCAATAGAGAGTACACACATGTACTTGCCACCAAAGAGTACACACATGTACTTGCCACCAAAGAGTACACACATGTAGTTGTCACTAGAGAGTACACACATGTAGTTGTCACCAAAGAGTACATACATGTAGTTGTCACTAGAGAGTACACACATGTACTTGCCACCAAAGAGTACATACATGTAGTTGTCACTAGAGAGTACACACATGTACTTGCCACCAAAGAGTACACACATGTACTTGCCACCAAAGAGTACACACATGTAGTTGTCACTAGAGAGTACACGCATGTACTTGCCACCAAAGAGTACACACATGTACTTGTCACTAAAGAGTACACACATGTACTTGTCACCAAAGAGTACACACATGTACTTGTCACTAAAGAGTACACACATGTAGTTGTCACTAGAGAGTACACACATGTACTTGTCACCAAAGAGTACACACATGTACTTGTCACCAAAGGGTACACACATGTAGTTGTCACCAAAGAGTACACACATGTACTTGTCACCAAAGAGTACACACATGTCTAGAGAGTACACACATGTACTTGCTACCAAAGAGTACACACATGTAGTTGTCACTAAAGAGTACACATATGTAGTTGTCACTAAAGAGTACACACATGTACTTGTCACCAAATAATGCACACATGTACTTGTCACCAAAGAGTACACACATGTAGTTGTCACCAAAGAGTACACACGTGTACTTGTCACCAAAGAGTACACACATGTACTTGTCACTAGAGAGTACACACATGTACTTGTCACCAAAAGGTACACACATGTACTTGTCACTAAAGAGTACACACATGTACTTGTCACCAAAGAGTACACACATGTACTTGTCACTAAAGAGTACACACATGTACTTGTCACTAGAGAGTACACATATTATGTTGTAGTTGTCATTAGAGAGTACACACATGTAGTGGTCACTAGAGAGTACACACATGTTATTGTTGTCACTAGAGAGTACACACATGTTGTAGTTGTCACTAGAGAGTACACACATGTACTTGTCACTAGAGAGTACACATATTATGTTGTAGTTGTCATTAGAGAGTACACACATGTTATTGTTGTCACTAGAGAGTACACACATGTTATTGTTGTCACTAGAGAGTACACACATGTTGTATTTTCCAGTGCACATATCTATTTTTCATGTTGTGTTAGCCTGCATATACCTGTTCAACATAACCTATTCAGCAGTACACTGTGAGATAAGGCTCTGGCCCTGACTTAAGGGTCAATTGGTCAGTGTAGACAGCCTGCTATTTACATTCACCTGGCTTGTTAACCCCTCTGTGTGATAACATAACAAGACTCAGTTAATGGCCCCAGTAGAGTCCCACTGACTACACACACACATAGAGCCCCATGGACTACACACACATAGAGCCCCACTGACTACACACTGTACTGTACTGTACTGTAACATGCTGGTTTGTGTCCTATGTACTGTAACATGCTGGTTTGTGTCCTATGTACTGTAACATGCTGGTTTGTGTCCTATGTACTGTAACATGCTGGTTTGTGTCCTATGTACTGTAACATGCTGGTTTGTGTCCTATGTACTGTAACATGCTGGTTTGTGTCCTATGTACTGTAACATGCTGGTTTGTGTCCTATGTACTGTAACATGCTGGTTTGTGTCCTATGTACTGTAACATGCTGGTTTGTGTCCTATGTACTGTAACATGCTGGTTTGTGTCCTATGTACTGTAACATGCTGGTTTGTGTCCTATGTACTGTAACATGCTGGTTTGTGTCCTATGTACTGTAACATGCTGGTTTGTGTCCTATGTACTGTAACATGCTGGTTTGTGTCCTATATACTATGGCATGTGGTTTGTGTCCTATGTACTGTGACATATATTTCATTGATTCCTACAGTTCTGGTACTTCACCTACGGCACAAAGGATGTCTTGGAACGCGAATGCAAACACATTGAGCGCAAGGTCAAGGTCAGTAAAACCACATTCAAAGACTCGATGAAATATATGCCATGAAGTTAAGAATATATTTTCTCTCTCTGTAGAGTGTATGCAAATATGCACTATTATGTGCAGACCAAAACATAATAGTTCAACTGGACTTATAAGGATGGCTATCTATTTAAATAAAAAGTACATTCCAGAATAAAGTGTTATAAAGAATCACTATATCAGTAAAGGTCATTCCAAGTCATGTCAAACAGTGTTTTATGCTCTATCAAGTCATGTCAGACTGTGTTAGATGCTCTATCAAGTCAAGTCATGTCAGACTGTGTTTGATACTCTATCAAGTCACATCAGACTGTGTTTGATGCTCTATCAAGTCATGTCAGACAGTGTTTGATGCTCTATCAAGTCATGTCAGACTGTGTTAGATGCTCTATCAAGTCAAGTCATGTCAGACTGTGTTTGATACTCTATCAAGTCACATCAGACTGTGTTTGATGCTCTATCAAGTCATGTCAGACAGTGTTTGATGCTCTATCAAGTCATGTCAGAGTGTGTTTGATGCTCTATCAAATCATGTCAAACTGTGTTTGATGTTCTATGAAGTCATGTCAGATTGTTTGATGCTCTATCAAGTCATGTCAGACAGTGTTTGATGCTCTATCAAGTCATGTCAGACTGTTTGATGCTCTATCAAGTCATGTCATACTGTGTTTGATGCTCTATCAAGTCACATAAGACTGTGTTTGATGCTCTATCAAGTCATGTCAGACTGTGTTTGATGCCCTATCAAGTCATGTCAGATTGTGTTTGATGCTCTATCAAGTCAAGTCATGTCAGACTGTGTTTGATGCTCTATCAAGTCACATCAGACTGTGTTTGATGCTCTATCAAGTCATGTCAGACAGTGTTTGATGCTCTATCAAGTCATGTCAGACTGTTTGATGCTCTATCAAGTCAGGTCATACTGTGTTTGATGCTCTATCAAGTCACATAAGACTGTGTTTGATGCTCTATCAAGTCATATCAGACTGTTTGATGCTCTATCAAGTCATGTCAGACTGTGTTTGATGCTCTATCAAGTCACATCAGACTGTGTTTGATGCTCTATCAAGTCATGTCAGACAGTGTTTGATGCTCTATCAAGTCATGTCAGACTGTTTGATGCTCTATCAAGTCAGGTCATACTGTGTTTGATGCTCTATCAAGTCACATAAGACTGTGTTTGATGCTCTATCAAGTCATATCAGACTGTTTGATGCTCTATCAAGTCATGTCAGACTGTGTTTGATGCTCTATCAAGTCATGTCAGATTGTGTTTGATGCTCTATCAAGTCATGTCAGACTGTGTTTGATGCTCTATCAAGTCACATCAGACTATGTTTGATGCTCTATCAAGGTATCATTGCTCTATCGAAAGGTGGACATCAAGACATAATAGTTCTAGCATCAGCGAATCATTTCCACATACAGAGAAATTATGGACTACATTTAAAATTTACGTGTATTTCCAAATGGCTCATCTGTTGCTGGCAGATGAGTTTCTCTAAACCTCACATTGCACTTCAGTAATACTGGTGTTTCTTATAAGTACACATGTATTCACTAATTATTGCAAAGTACTGTTGGTATATAAGAAGTATACTTGGCATTAATCGGGTATATTTGGTATTACTTAGGAGCAACATGTTCTGTTTCTACATGTTCCTGTTAACTCACAGAACTGCCTGAGAGTTCTTCCAGTCCACGTGTCACTACTGCGACTAGGACTAGGCAGACTGTATGGAGACTGTATGGAGACTGTATGGAGACTGTAATGAGATATGTTAATCCTTACGTTACAGTTGGTACAGCCTTTGAAAGTTCTGGCCGTGTTGACATAATCTGACCTACCCCCAGTGTTGACAGGGTGGGTAATGAGAGAGTGTTGAAGGATTAACTTGCTGTGTGGCAGCTAGTTAGAGTGTTAAATAAGTGAAGACTTGTGTGGATGAAGTGAAGACTTGTGTGGATGAAGTGAAGACTTGTGTGGATGAAGTGAAGACTTGTGTGGATGAAGTGAAGACTTGTGTGGAGGAAGTGAAGACTTGTGTGAAGGAAGTGAAGACTTGTGTGAAGGAAGTGAAGACTTGTGTGGATGAAGTGAAGACTTGTGTGGATGAAGTGAAGACTTGTGTGGAGGAAGTGAAGACTTGTGTGAAGGAAGTGAAGACTTGTGTGAAGGAAGTGAAGACTTGTGTGGATGAAGTGAAGACTTGTGTGGATGAAGTGAAGACTTGTGTGGAGGAAGTGAAGACTTGTGTGAAGGAAGTGAAGACTTGTGTGGAGCAAGTGAAGACTTGTGTGAAGGAAGTGAAGACTTGTGTGAAGGAAGTGAAGACTTGTGTGGATGAAGTGAAGACTTGTGTGGATGAAGTGAAGACTTGTGTGGATGAAGTGAAGACTTGTGTGGATGAAGTGAAGACTTGTGTGGAGGAAGTGAAGACTTGTGTGGATGAAGTGAAGACTTGTGTGGATGAAGTGAAGACTTGTGTGGAGGAAGTGAAGACTTGTGTGGATGAAGTGAAGACTTGTGTGGAGGAAGTGAAGACTTGTGTGAAGGAAGTGAAGACTTGTGTGGAGGAAGTGAAGACTTGTGTGAAGGAAGTGAAGACTTGTGTGAAGGAAGTGAAGACTTGTGTGAAGGAAGTGAAGACTTGTGTGTATGAAGTGAAGAATTGTGTGGAGGAAATGAAGACTTGTGTGGAGGAAGTGAAGAATTGTGTGGAGGAAATGAAGACTTGTGTGGAGCCAGTGAAGACTTGTGTGGAGCAAGTGAAGACTTGTGTGGAACAAGTGAAGAATTGTGTGGAAGAAATGAAGACTTGTGTGGAGCAAGTGAAGACTTGTGTGAAGGAAGTGAAAACTTGTGTGAAGGAAGTGAAGAATTGTGTGGAGGAAATGAAGATTTGTGTGGAGTAAGTGAAGAATTGTGTGGAGGAAATGAAGACTTGTGTGGAGCCAGTGAAGACTTGTGTGAAGGAAGTGAAGACTTGTGTGGAGGAAGTGAAGACTTGTGTGGAGCAAGTGAAGACTTGTGTGGAGCAAGTGAAGACTTGTGTGGAGCAAGTGAAGACTTGTGTGGAACAAGTGAAGAATTGTGTGGAGGAAATGAAGACTTGTGTGGAGCCAGTGAAGACTTGTGTGAAGGAAGTGAAGACTTGTGTGGAGGAAATGAAGACTTGTGTGAAGGAAGTGAAGATTTGTGTGAAGGAAGTGAATACTTGTGTGGAGGAAGTGAAGACTTGTGTGGAGCAAGTGAAGACTTGTGTGAAGGAAGTGAAAACTTATGTGAAGGAAGTGAAGACTTGTGTGGAGCAAGTGAAGACTTATGTGAAGGAAGTGAAGACTTGTGTGGAGGAAGTGAAGACTTGTGTGAAGGAATTGAAGACTTGTGTGGAGGAAGTGAAGACTTGTGTGGAGGAAGTGAAGACTTGTGTGGAGGAAGTGAAGACTTGTGTGGAGGAAGTGAAGACTTGTGTGGAGGAAGTGAAGAATTGTGTGGAGGAAATGAACACTTGTGTGAAGGAAGTGAAGACTTGTGTGAAGGAAGTGAAGAATTGTGTGGAGGAAATGAACACTTGTGTGAAGGAAGTGAAGACTTGTGTGGAGGAAGTGAAGAATTGTGTGGAGGAAATGAAGACTTGTGTGGAGGAAATGAAGACTTGTGTTGAGGAAGTGAAGACTTGTGTGGAGGAAGTGAAGACTTGTGTGTAACAAGTGAAGACTTGTGTGGAGGAAGTGAAGACTTATGTGAAGGAAGTGAAGACTTGTGTGGAGCAAGTGAAGACTTGTGTGGAGCAAGTGGACTTGTGTGGAGCAAGTGAAGACTTGTGTGGAGCAAGTGAAGACTTGTGCGGAGCAAGTGAAGACTTGTGTGGAGCAAGTGAAGACTTGTGTGGAGCAAGTGAAGACTTGTGTGGAGGTTAGGAAGTGAAGACTTGTGTGGAGCAAGTGAAGACTTGTGTGAAGGAAGTGAAGACTTGTGTGAAGGAAGTGAAGACTTATGTGAAGGAAGTGAAGACTTGTGTGGAGGAAGTGAAGACTTATGTGAAGGAAGTGAAGACTTGTGTGGAGCAAGTGAAGACTTGTGTGGAGCAAGTGAAGACTTGTGTGGAGCAAGTGAAGACTTGTGCGGAGCAAGTGAAGACTTGTGTGGAGCAAGTGAAGACTTGTGTGGAGCAAGTGAAGACTTTTGTGGAGGTTAGGAAGTGAAGACTTGTGTGGAGCAAGGGAAGACTTTTGTGTGAAGGAAGTGAAGACTTGTGTGGAGGAAGTGAAGACTTATGTGAAGGAAGTGAAGACTTATGGGAAGGAAGTGAAGACTTGTGTGAAGGAAGTGAAGACTTGTGTGAAGGAAGTGAAGAGATTTGTGTGGAGCAAGTGAGGAGCAGAGCCTTCAGAATATGTTACTTACTTCCCCAGGGATTCTCTGTACACAGCCCATTTCACTCGGAGCAACAGCTCATCAAGACAATCCGTCATGATACTCTTTGGTTGATTTTGAGCATTTAAAAAATATGTTTCACTACTTCAGATGCTCATAAAATCCATCATAATAATTATTTATTAAGCAGTTCTTAAAAGGGAACCATTGAACTCATTTCATAAACAAATTGTGACTGTTTTGCTTGACTTCTTCTGATGGGAATGATCACCCTACATAATGACATACACAGTCCACACAATAAAATTGCAAATTCAATTAAATATCTTTATTTCAAACTGTCATACAGATGTCCACATAAATATTAAAATATACAAGTGACTAGAAAATATAAAAGTACTATACATGGTAATAGAAAAAAAAACATTGCACAATGGTACATTCAATCAAAAACTATTATGTATATATAACATTTTCATCCAATGTTGTTTTAGCCTGGATTGCCATTTTATATCACTGTTGATAATTGCAATTACCAACTTATTGCAATTACCAACTTATTATAAGAGGCATCAAGTGTCCGCATGAATTTATATACAAGGTTTCTAATTGCAGCTTTACTATCTGGTACATGGTATTCTACAAAGACGGTGCAGGCACTGCAATATTTAGGCTGATTTAGCAATAACGAAACACTTTATTGTAAGCAACATGAAGTTTATGTATACTAGCTACAGTGTAATTCCACCACAGCTGAGCAGTATACATGGCAGAGCAGAAAGTTTTAAGCAAAGTCAGCTTCACTTCAGTGGAACACATGTAAACTTTCCACAGTAACCTAGCATATAGTTGTATGTAATTGTTGAATATAGCATTACATTTTCATCTAATTTATGTAGTCCAACTAGTGTTTTGTTTCAAGTAATTGCAGCATGGTGAATATGGTCCTTGTCCTGGCCACTTGTTGATACAACAGTCAATGTCAACAACACTGTCACCCATGTACCAGGGCACAGCCACAACCCTGGTTAGGACCCAGTGGTCTAATGTGCCCCCTCAGAGAACACAAACAACCCTTACCTGGAATAAGAGGGTGGGGGTGGTACACTGCTGTTCACAACCCCTCACTCCCCCTCCAGCTCTGTGCAGTTTCACAGGCTTCAAGACATGACTTCATCAAGAGGCTCAGACTCTGCCACCAGCTGCAGCCTCCACTACCCCAGGGCCTCCCAGGACACTCGTCTCCCTGAAACCTTGCCCCCAGGCTCTTTGGATTGGAACATACAACAGTGTATCTATCTAATATTAGATCCCTAGAGAGGTAGCAAAGTCAACATGGACTGTCTGTGTGCATTTGCTGCCATGTCGTGTTAACTTGGAGATCTCATAATGAGACGTGTTAATGTGAGCAGCCTACTTCAACAAATCACCACTACATGTTGGAGGCAGCTTCACTAGAACATGGGCTCTCTCAGGTTTTGGGGCTGTTAAAGGGGTTGGGGCTATTAAATATTAATCATGTATTATGCTTAAATTCAGATAATATAAATGTTTCTGATGTTCTTGAATCTAAGGCAAGATTACAGTGTACATACAACTGTGTGTACTGCGCCATAAATATGGGGATGTGATTGCAGTGTCACAAGGGTATTGTCAGTGTGGGGTTGTCAGTGTGGGGTTGTCAGGGTGGGGTTGTCAGTGTGGGGTTGTCAGTGTGGGGTTGTCAGTGTGGGGTTGTCAGTGTGGGGTTGTCAGTGTGGGGTTGTCAGTTTGGGGTTGTCAGTGTGGGGTTGTCAGTGTGGGGTTGTCAGTGTGGGGTTGTCAGTGTGGGGTTGTCAGTGTGGGGTTGTCAGTGTGGGGTTGTCAGTGTGGGGTTGTCAGCGTGGGGTTGTCAATGGGGTTTGTCAGTGTGGGGTTGTCAGTATTGGGTTGTCAGTGTGGGGTTGTCAGTATTGGGTTGTCAGTGCAGCGTTGTCAACGTGGGGTTGTCAGAGTGGGGTTGTCAGTGTGGGGTTGTCAGTGCAGCGTTGTCAACGTGGGGTTGTCAGAGTGGGGTTGTCAGTGTGGGGTTGTCAGTGTGGGGTTGTCAGAGTGGGGTTGTCAGTGTGGGGTTGTCAGTGCAGCGTTGTCAATGTGGGGTTGTCATGGTGGGGTTGTCATTGTTGTGTTGTCAGTGTGGGGTTATCAGTGTGGGGTTGTCAGTGTGGGGTTGTCAGTATTGGGTTGTCAGTATTGGGTTGTCAGTATTGGGTTGTCAGTGTGGGGTTGTCAGTGTGGGGTTGTCAGTATTGGGTTGTCAGTATGGGGTTGTCATTGTTGTGTTGTCAGTGTGGGGTTGTCAGTGTGGGGTTGTCAGTGTGGGGTTGTCAGTGTGGGGTTGTCAGGGTGGGGTTGTCAGTGTGGGGTTGTCATTGTTGTGTTGTCAGTGTGGGGTTGTCAGAGTGGGGTTGTCATTGTTGTGTTGTCATTGTTGTGTTGTCAGTGTGTGGTTGTCAGTGTGGAGTTGTCAGAGTGGGGTTGTCATTGTTGTGTAGTCAGTGTGGGGTTGTCAGTGTGGTGTTGTCAGTGTTGGGTTATCAGTGTGGGGTTGTCAGGGTGGGGTTGTCAGGGTGGGGTTGTCTGTGTGAGGTTATCAGTGTAGGGGTATCATTGTAGGGTTGTCACTCAGTATGGGGTCACCGGTACAGGTAGTGAGTTGTGTGTTGTAGTTGGAGTTGGATGGTGTGGTTATTGACCTGCCAAAGATAGAGGGCATTGTGTTGTAGTTGGAGTTGGATGGTGTGGTTATTGACCTGCCAAAGATAGAGGGCATTGTGGTGCTCAACATTGCCAGCTGGGGTGCAGGGTGTCAACCCTGGCAGATTGGCAACTCCAACCAGAACATCCCCAAGGCAAGGTGAGTTGTCCAAGTCATTCATGTCCCCCAGGGTAGGATGAATCTTCCAGGGGGTTTATGTTCATTTCCCTTTTGTAGTTAGTTTCATGTGTGACTTGTGTGGTTGTGTTACAGCATGGAGGATGGACTAGTGGAGGTGTTTGTTGTATGACTTGTGTGGTTGTGTTTCAGCATGGAGGATGGACTAGTGGAGGTGTTTGTTGTATGACTTGTGTGGTTGTGTTTCAGCATGGAGGATGGACTAGTGGAGGTGTTTGTTGTATGACTTGTGTGGTTGTGTTTCAGCATGGAGGATGGACTAGTGGAGGTGTTTGTTGTATGACTTGTCTGGTTGTGTTTCAGCATGGAGGATGGACTAGTGGAGGTGTTTGTATGACTTGTGTGGTTGTGTTTCAGCATGGAGGACAGACTAGTGGAGGTGTTTGTTGTATGACTTGTGTGGTTGTGTTTCAGCATGGAGGATGGACTAGTGGAGGTGTTTGCTCTGTACTCGTCCTTCCACATTGCCCAGCTGCAGGTGGGCCTGGCTGAGCCGCTGCGCCTGGGCCAGGCCAAGGAGGTGAAGGTGGGTGTGCTGAGACAGGTCTGTGAGTAGTAGTTGAGTCATTGTACTGCCATTGCTGTCTTACTGATGCACAACTATTGCAGTAATAGCATGACTAATGTATTGTGATAATAGGCCACGTACCTATCGCAGCGAGGTTGGGGGCACATGAGAGCAGGATGTCCATTTTATATATGTTAAAATATAGGGCTTTGTTTTGTAAGTTGTAGTAATTGGGCTGCCCCCAAATAGTTTTTATTGCTATATTTTTCATAGGATAGTTACAAGCAGAAACTGTGTGACACTTTGCCAGTAAAAATGATCATGGAAATAATGCATTTTAATCGATTGTTATGGTGGTTGCCGTGGCATCAGCGGCTTGTACTTGTGTTTGGTGATCTTGACAAGTAATGAAGAATACCATCTTTCGCGCAGTACAACCTGTTTTGGGGCAAATGCATAGATGTGTTATGAATATGAGCATTTGAGCAACACAAATTGCCATACATGTCTATGACAATGTAGTAAACTCAATATTAAATTGGACAGTTAAGATAAGAAAGCTATATATAACACAAGATTTTTATGACCTGATTTGCCTTGTATGATGTAACAGAAATCGAGCTCATGTGTATAGTGTATAATCCATATTTATCAACCTTTGCCTTTACATAAATCTACCATCCGAGTAGTATTATAGGTATCCAGCCATATAACAATACTGCTAAAATGATTACCATAATATATAGTTACTAACAAAACTTCCCCAATCGCTTCAGTCATAAACTACAACTGTCATCTGTTGTTAGAATATCATTATTGTGTCCATCCCCAATCAGCTCCACTCCACTCTGTCACGTGGAGTCTCGCCATGTGTCATGACACACTTACTTATATTGGAACAGTCCTTATTCTAGAAAAGCCAACCATAAGTTGATAATCAATTCATCATAATTATGATGAATCACACAATTGTTGATACCCACAATGCTGAAATACTGGCTCCCTGAGTGATACCAGGGTTATAAAAGTAATGCTGATGTTAAGACGGTGAATTTAAAAAGATATATATATATAATCGAATTTGCATAATTAAAACCACTATTTTGTATGGCACAAGTGTCATGTGTATCTGTGTGCCAGCTACTATTACTACTGACAATTAAGTGCATTCATCATTACCATTGTGCAGCCTTAGTGTCTCGTGGTTGGGCAAAGACCTCCGCATGCTGTTGTCAGAGTCAGATCTGCCTGTCTTCCACTCTCCTCTGCCAGTACTGGCTTGTTAATCTCACCATTATCTCCTCTGCCAGTACTGTTTTGTTAATCTCACCATTATCTCCTCTGCCAGTACTGGCTTGTTAATCTCACCATTATCTCCTCTGCCAGTACTGTTTTGTTAATCTCACCATTATCTCCTCTGCCAGTACTGTTTTGTTAATCTCACCATTATCTCTTCTGCCAGTACTGGCTTGTTAATCTCACCATTATCTCTTCTGCCAGTACTGTCTTGTTAATATCACCATTATCTCCTCTGCCAGTACTGTTTTGTTAAGCTCACCATTATCTCTTCTGTCAGTACTGTTTTGTTAAGCTCACCATTATCTCTTCTGCCAGTACTGTCTTGTTAATCTCACCATTATCTCCTCTGCCAGTACTGTTTTGTTAATCTCACCATTATCTCTTCTGCCAGTACTGGCTTGTTAATCTCACCATTATCTCTTCTGCCAGTACTGGCTTGTTAATCTCACCATTATCTCCTCTGCCAGTACTGTCTTGTTAATCTCACCATTATCTCCTCTGCCAGTACTGTCTTGTTAATCTCGCCACTATCTCCTCTGTCAGTACTGGCTTGTTAATCTCACCATTATCTCCTCTGTCAGTACTGTCTTGTTAATCTCACCATTATCTCCTCTGTCAGTACTGTCTTGTTAATCTCGCCACTATCTCCTCTGTCAGTACTGTCTTGTTAATCTCACCACTATCTCCTCTGTCAGTACTGTCTTGTTAATCTCACCACTATCTCCTCTGTCAGTACTGGCTTGTTAATCTCACCATTATCTCCTCTGTCAGTACTGTCTTGTTAATCTCACCACTATCTCCTCTGTCAGTACTGTCTTGTTAATCTCACCACTATCTCCTCTGTCAGTACTGTCTTATTAATCTCACCACTATCTCCTCTGTCAGTACTGTCTTGTTAATCTCACCATTATCTCCTCTGTCAGTACTGTCTTGTTAATCTCACCACTATCTCCTCTGTCAGTACTGTCTTGTTAATCTCACCATTATCTCCTCTGTCAGTACTGTCTTGTTAATCTCACCATTATCTCCTCTGTCAGTACTGTCTTGTTAATCTCACCATTATCTCCTCTGTCAGTACTGTCTTGTTAATCTCACCACTATCTCCTCTGTCAGTACTGTCTTGTTAATCTCACCATTATCTCCTCTGTCAGTACTGTCTTGTTAATCTCGCCACTATCTCCTCTGTCAGTACTGTCTTGTTAATCTCACCACTATCTCCTCTGCCAGTACTGTCTAGTTCATCTCACCACTATCTCCTCTGCCAGTACTGTCTAGTTCATCTCACCATTATCTTGCTGCTCTTTGTACCACTGTCAATACGTCTGTCAGTAGACCATTCATAAGATACAAATGTCATGACACCAATGTCACTACAGAATATTTGGTGGTTGTTGCATGCACAGAGGAATGTAATTTTATAGGTGTTAAAACCTGACCCCAGTCTGTGTATTGAAAGCTGTTGTTTACAAGTGTAGTAAACAGCAAGGTTCTTATTCATAAACCGATTATGTATGATGATTAAATTAAAAGAGGTCCATTAGAAGGCATGAGCAGAGATATAGATGACACAATGAAATTATAACAAGACAGTTATACATGACCTCACAAGTGCCGTGGACACACATGTTTGCTGTAAGTCAACACTCGTCACATGAATCCTGATTGTGGGCTGCATTAACTGCTGCAAAACCTACTTTGATATTGGAGTGAGCAAGATTATTATTTGAGTTCCTGGAACGCAGGCATTTGTGATTCTATGAAAAATCTTCTGCCAGCCAAATCAATTAGAAGTAGGAGTGGGTTGGGGCGTGTAAGCTGTAGGGGTGTGTAAGCTGTAGGGGGTGTGTAACTGTAAGCTCTAGGGGGCGTGTAAGCTGTAGGGGTGTGTAAGCTGTTTGGGTTATAGACAATGACATCACACCTCCTTCCTGCATTCTGTCCTGCCTGGGAATAATCAAATCATAAAGATCATGTGGGGGGATAAAGCTAAATAGCTAAAACATTTCTAAATACTCTTTTCTTGTAGGTCTTATGCTGTTGCTCATGGTTTAACATGTATACCAGAAGATCCCTAGAAATAAGGCAGGAAATACGTTAGCCCATTGATAGAGAAAATACAACAGTGTCCTATGCAGCCAAATGCAACAGTTGCAATCTCCTTTACAGTAGTGGAGACATGTAGCTAAGGAACCTTAATCAGTATGTTTTTTAGCCACGGATCTTACAGTAGTTCAGACCTATCATTAAGAAACCACACCTTATTATGATTTCTTTGCTTTCTTGACTACAGCAGACAAGATCATTTCAAATGATGAGAGGCTTAGTTTAGAACATTTACAAATAAAAAACTAAATGTGTTGAAATGGACAAGTAGCATTCTTAGGATACCACTACTATGTCAAGTTAGACCATGCACTGGAACCTGAGTGAGATGGCAGCCGAGAAAGTAGACATCAGATCCAGGCCTCACCTCACCTCACCTCACCTCACCTCACCTCACCTCACCTCACCTAAGATAAGATAAGATAAGCTAGATAAGATAAGATAGATAAGATAAGATACGATATGATATGATAATGCTCACTCACATCACATCACTTATCATCATAAGAAAAAAGGAAGAAAGACCTCACCTCACCTCACCTCACCTCACTTATCTCACATCACATAAGATAAGATACGATAAGATAATAAGCTCACCTCCCCCTCCTCCCCTCCCTCCCTCTCACACCTCACATAAGTAAATAATAAATAAGATAAGATAAGATAAGAATAAGATACCCTAAACCTCACATCACCTCCCCTCCCTCCCCTCCCCTCCCCTCCCCTAATCTCACCTCACCTCACCTCATCTCACCTCACCTCACCTCACCTCACCTCACCTCACCTCACCTCACCTCACCTCACCTCACCTCACCTCACCTCACCTCACCTCCCCTCCCCTCCCCTCACCTCACCTCACCTCACCTCACCTCACCTCACATCACCTCCCCTCCCCTCCCCTCCCCTCCCCTAATCTCACCTCACCTCACCTCACCTCACCTCACCTCACCTCACCTCACCTCACCTCACCTCACCTCACCTCACCTCACCTCACCTCACCTCACCTCACCTCACCTCCCCTCCCCTCCCCTCCCCTCACCTCACCTCACCTCACATCCCCTCCCCTCCCCTCCCCTCCCCTCCCCTCCCCTCCCTTCCCCTCCCCTCCCCTCCCCTAATCTCACCTCATCTCATCTCACCTCACCTCCCCTCACCTCCCCTCACCACCCCTCACCTCACCTCACCTCACCTCACCTCCCCAGCTGCCTCTAGGTGCCTCTAGTTGAATTTGGACTTCAAGTGCCATTTTGGGAGTTGACCACTCATCAGATATCACATGGCACGTGACCTTTGACATGAAAGAAAGGTGTCATCTGTATTGTCACAGTCACAACACATCAGGAGAGAATATACACTGTGATGAGTGTTGTAGTTGAGTGACTGTCACTGCCGCTGGGCTGTGTCTCTTCTCAATGAGGGCTCATGTTCCTCCTGTCTTTTTATACCTACTTTGTTTCAGGGTGTCTCATCCTGCCATTGTCTTCTGAGTTTAGACTAGTCAAGGTCCAGTGTGTGTCAGTCACTGTCTTTGTCCTGTTTGTTCTGCTGCTAGTTTAGTTTTTACAATCAAGTGATTGTTTACATCCTTGGTTGAACTTGTTTGTCCTGTCTCATGCTGGCTCGTTGACAGGTCAGTTGTGGTATTGGCTTTCCTCTACTGTTGTTTTTTTTAAATCAGTTACTTGATATTCATTTGCAAATCTGTTTTTTCCAAAGGCATTGCTTCTCATGTTCATGACACTTGAACAGTTTATGAAATCATTTTGATTCAGTTATTGCTTAAAATAAATTGTTGACGGCTGTTGTCACCAACATTAGTTGGGGTACTGTTAGAAATAATCTATCATACTCAACTTACTGAGCCATTCAGCCTGAGTAGTGAGTCTGTAAGATGACTGTCTGAAGCCTGGGATGAGGCAGCCAGAGAGCCAGGTGGCAGTTGGCACTCTCTCAACACTAACGGGTGTTCCCTGCTAAACCCTAAATCTACTGGCCTGACTGACTGGTCTGACACGGGAATGTCTTGGCTGCAACATGACCCCAAAGCTACATGTAAGGCCAGTAAAAGTGGTAATGGAAGTGGCTGAGTCTCTGGTTTTGACATCACAAATGAACCCTAGATTGGGTGACTTATGCACTGGGATTACTTCTTCTCCCAGGCACTTGGACAATTTGGGCCCAGTACCCCATCTCAGCCAGTTCCAGTGCAACAAGTACTGGGCACACAAATGTGTTTACTTGTGTGTGTCCTCCCAGCAAACAAGGAACCATTTCTGAACCAGTTGGCAGGTGTCATATTGGTTCATAATTGGTACGTGTTTTCATGTGTATTCACGTGAATACACGTGTTCTGCCTGTTGTCACGAGTTTTGAATGAGTTTGACACAAATCGTACTGGGTCAGAACTGGTACGGTTTCACTAGTATGTGTCATCACGTGAAAAACTTGGTCCTCAGTGGTCACTGTGTCATCAGTCCTCACTGGTCACTGTGTCATCGGTCCTCAGTGGTCACTGTGTCATCAGTCCTCACTGGTCACTGTGTCATCGGTCCTCACTGGTCACTGTGTCATCGGTCCTCACTGGTCACTGTGTCATCGGTCCTCACTGGTCACTGTGTCATCGGTCCTCAGTGGTCACTGTGTCATCAGTCCTCACTGGTCAGCAGGGTCACTTTATCATCAATCCTCAGTGGTCACTGTGTCATCAGTCCTCACTGGTCACTGTGTCATCAGTCCTCACTGGTCACTGTGTCATCAGTCCTCACTGGTCACTGTGTCATCAGTCCTCACTGGTCACTGTGTCATCAGTCCTCACTGGTCACTGTGTTGTCAGTCCTCACTGGTCACTCTGTCATCAGTCCTCACTGGTCACTGTGTCATCAGTCCTCACTGGTCACTGTGTCATCAGTCCTCACTGGTCACTCTGTCATCAGTCCTCACTGGTCACTCTGTCATCAGTCCTCACTGGTCACTGTGTCATCAGTCCTCACTGGTCACTGTGTCATCAGTCCTCACTGGTCACTCTGTCATCAGTCCTCACTGGTCACTCTGTCATCAGTCCTCACAGGTCGCGCTTGTTTTTGTTGTAAGGTGAGGTTAAACAGCTGCCTCACTGTCAAAGTGTGACTCTGATATTGTTGTGTCTATTTGAGCCACCTAATCTGTGTGTCATGGCCATGTGTTGTTTTACTAGTGACACGATTAGATTTAGTAATGTTTGTATAAAATAACTTGGCTGTAATCTGATATCTTTATCTTGCTTAATGGTCATTCTTTTGCATTGTGTTGTTAAATGTTATGTCAAAATGCAAACAAATGCATCATTCATATCTGCTGTAACAGGATGGGCAAGCAGACATTTATGCAGGGTAAAATGTATAATCTGTCGTGTGTTGCTAATCAAAAAATATCCCATTAAACATGTGTGTTTATGTGTGTGTGTGTGCGTGCGTGCGTGCGTGCGTGCGTGCGTGCGTGCGTGCGTGCGTGCGTGCGTATGTGTGCACCTGATTAACTACAGGGCCATTAAACAACAGTCTTATGGTGTATCAAACAGATGTAGAAAAGAAAGGAAGAGGAAAGTGCATCAACATGTAACAGTAAACACATGCAGTTGCACACATGCATACACACATGCACATGCATGCATACACACATGCACATGCATACACACATCACACACACTTGCATGCATGGTGTCACACAGGCATTTGTAGTGAAACAAATACCATGAAACAGGTGGCTGACTAATTGCAATATATTGCCACTGAGGACCTTTCATGTGGTGTCATTTAGGCGGGTTAAAGGTTAATGGTGTGGGCAGGGTGGGGGCAATACCCCTGTTGTACTGAATCATCTGGAGATGGTTTGACACTTTGGGTAGACAGCTGCCAGGAATGTGGACTCTGATACAACAAATAGACTTTACAGGGAGGTATCTGTTACTGTGGTCTGGTGTGAAGACCAGAGTCTTTGACCAAGAGGACTGGTTGTAATATTCTTACGTCACAATCAACACAGTTATGGAAAGTTGTCTTCAGTATATTATTTTTGAGCACGCCATGTATTAAAAAAGCAATGATTAAATTAGAAGATGCAATGACAATTAATAGTTGTCCCATTGTCGTGTGACACTGCAATGCACTGAGAAGTTCTGCATTTTGTGGAAGATATAAATATATTTCTGTCTAAAGTATAGACAAATTATTTGTGTACACAAAGCCTGAATATGATCAAATAGAATTCTGATGTGATTAATATGGCTTTGTACTTTGTAACATTATCATTGAGAATAAAATTGGTTAAATACACAATAAATATTATTTGTTGGACAATGTATAATATTATAATATTATGTAAGTTGCATACAAATTGCAGCTGCAGGTTGTAGCAGGAGGGAGTTCACTTCCCTTGGGCTGTCACTTGTAGCAGGAGGGTGTTCACTTCCCTTGGGCTGTCACTTGTAGCAGGAGGGTGTTCACTTCCATTGGACTGTCACTTGTAGCAGGAGGGTGTTCACTTTCCTTGGGCTGTCACGTGTAACAGGAGGGAGTTCACTTCCCTTGGGCTGTCACTTGTAACAGGAGGGAGTTCACTTCCCTTGGGCTGTCACTTGTAGCAGAAGGGTGTTCACTTCCCTTGGACTGTCACTTGTAGCAGGAGGGTGTTCACTTCCCTTGGGCTGTCACTTGTAGCAGGAGGGTGTTCACTTCCCTTGGGCTGTCACTTGTAGCAGGAGGGTGTTCACTTCCCTTGGACTGTCACTTGTAGCAGGAGGGTGTTCACTTCCCTTGGGCTGTCACTTGTAGCAGGAGGGTGTTCACTTCCCTTGGGCTGTCACTTGTAGCAGGAGGGTGTTCACTTCCCTTGGACTGTCACTTGTAGCAGGAGGGTGTTCACTTCCCTTGGGCTGTCACTTGTAACAGGAGGGTGTTCACTTCCCTTGGGCTGTCACTTGTTACAGGAGGATGTTCACTTCCCTTGGACTGTCACTTGTAGCAGGAGGGTGTTCACTTCCCTTGGGCTGTCACTTGTAGCAGGAGGGTGTTCACTTCCCTTGGACTGTCACTTGTAGCAGGAGGGTGTTCACTTCCCTTGGGCTGTCACTTGTAACAGGAGGGTGTTCACTTCCCTTGGGCTGTCACTTGTTACAGGAGGGTGTTCACTTCCCTTGGGCTGTCACTTGTAACAGGAGGGTGTTCACTTCCCTTGGGCTGTCACTTGTAACAGGAGGGAGTTCACTTCCCTTGGGCTGTCACTTGTAACAGGAGGGTGTTAACTTCCATTGGGCTGTCACTTGTAGCAGGAGGGTGTTCACTTCCCTTGGGCTGTCACTTGTAGCAGGAGGGTGTTCACTTCCCTTGGGCTGTCACTTGTAGCAGGAGGGTGTTCACTTCCCTTGGACTGTCACTTGTAGCAGGAGGGTGTTCACTTCCCTTGGGCTGTCACTTGTAGCAGGAGGGTGTTCACTTTCCTTGGGCCCTCACTTGTAACAGGAGGGTGTTCACTCTTCTTGGGTTGTTACTTGTAACATGAGGGTGTTCACTTCTCTTGGGCTGCCATGTTTATCAGGAGGGTGTTCACTTGTCTCATTCTTTTTCACTTCACACTCACTCAGTTTTGTTGCTGTCTACATTTCAGATGACACTGCACGGAGGGAAGGCCCCAATGCAGGTGGATGGAGAACCTTGGGAGCAACCTCCAGCCGTCATCACCATCCGACACCACAACCACGCCACCATGCTGGCCAACACTGACTGACGCAACACCACAACCACGCCACCATGTTGGCCAACACTGACTGACTCAACACCACAACCACGCCACCATGTTGGCCAACACTGACTGACGCAACACCACAACCACGCCACCATGTTGGCCAACACTGACTGACTCAACACCACAACCACGCCACCATGCTGGCCAACACTGACTGACGCAACACCACAACCACGCCACCATGTTGGCCAACCCTGACTGGATCAACACCACAACCACGCCACCATGCTGGCCAACACTGACTGACGCAACACCACAACCACGCGACCATGTTGGCCAACACTGACTGACTCAACACCACAACCACGCCACCATGCTGGCCAACACTGACTGACGCAACACCACAACCACGCGACCATGTTGGCCAACACTGACTGACTCAACACCACAACCACGCCACCATGCTGGCCAACACTGACTGACGCAACACCACAACCCCGCCACCATGCTGGCCAACACTGACTGGATCAACACCACAACCACGCCACCATGTTGGCCAACACTGACTGACTCAACACCACAACCATGCCACCATGTTGGCCAACACTGACTGACTCAACACCACAACCATGCCACCATGCTGGCCAATGCTGACTGGATCAACACCACAACCATGCCACCATGTTGGCCAACACTGACTGACTCAACACCACAACCACGCCACCATGCTGGCCAACACTGACTGGATCAACACCACAACCACGCCACCATGTTGGCCAACACTGACTGACTCAACACCACAACCATGCCACCATGTTGGCCAACACTGACTGACTCAACACCACAACCATGCCACCATGCTGGCCAATGCTGACTGGATCAACACCACAACCATGCCACCATGTTGGCCAACACTGACTGACTCAACACCACAACCATGCCACCATGCTGGCCAACACTGACCGACTCAACACCACAACCACGCCACCATGCTGGCCAACACTGACTGGATCAACACCACAACCACGCCACCATGCTGGCCAACACTGACTGGATCAACACCACAACCTCACCACCATGCTGGCCAACACTGGCTGAATCAACACTATAACTATGCATGCATGCTTGCATGCACGCATGCACGCACACATGCACTCATGTACACACATAAAAAATTTTGTTTGCATTACCTGAAATTATTTAAGAATAAATGTAATGGTCAGTTTACGACTTAGCTGCTGTGACAATTCAATTATCTTCTTGTAGCCATGTCACTGTCATTGATACAACAACCATGACTATCTTTGTTTGTTTTCTAACTGTGAAGTTCTTTACATGTGATGTTTTCTTGCATACACAAAGAAATGGGGACAGTCTGTTCCAGTGGGACCTCGGCAACTCTCTGACGGTGTAATTCTGGTCCATGGTATTGTACCATATTTGGTGTCATATACGATATTAAGACAACCTGTTCATAGTCATATTTTTCATAAATGTATGTGTAAAGAATGTTTAATGTTGTGAGATAATGGTGTTGAAGTTTGAAATCTGTTTACTAAACAGGATACTGTTGAAGACTGCTGTTGTTTGTGTTGTGTCATGTCCACTCACCTGGTGACTGACACATGTATCTGGTCAGTGAAGACTGGGGAGACAGCAGTCTCCTCAAACACTTGTCTGTGGTCTACAACTTGTGTCTGTCTGTGTGGGTCAGGCTGAGTGTGCCCCGTCTAGCTGCCCTGTGCCCTGGCTGTGTTTATTGTTTGTCTCTCTTAACTCACTAATGTTTGATTGCTGTTTGTTAATAATTGTGATGGAATCTCACATTATGTGTGACATTGTTGGTATGGTTATACTCAGAGGTAATAATAGAATCAGTTATAACATTAACAGTTAGTCTTATCTAGGTCACGAGGCAAGACAAATAGTCGTCTCTTAGATCAAATGGTTGTGAACAGTTGTTAAATTTTCTTTAAATCATAACAAGTTTATGGTATGTTCTAAGCCAAAGTAACATTTAGAAAAGTTGTTTCTTTTGTCATTTAAAACGTACTTTTAGCAGAC
>OZ024858.1:33271016-33296016 GCA_964017155.1 Oasisia sp. SBJ-2009
CGCTCCGCTGCGTCTTGGACTACGTGGTTGCTTGCCTTCTTCACTGCGGTGACAAAGAACTGCTTGAGTCGAGCGGTCTGGAGCAAGGGACCTCCCCCTCCGCGACCACTGAGCAGCGTCACACGTCGACAGTGTGGGGACGGGTTGGTGTGTCGTGTGTATGCGTATTCGTGTGCATGCACGCGTGCGTGCGAACCATTTTCAAAGTAAAAAAGTTCGAGTGACAAGCATCAGTCAGTATATATAATTTGTATGTTTGAAAGTATAAAAACGATCACATGTTATCATATATCTTTAGACCACCAACTTCAACCGCGTACGTCGCACGACCTCCAACCACACCACCGCGTACGTCGCACGACCTCCAGCCACACCACCGCGTACGTCGCACGACCTCCAGCCACACCACCGCGTACGTCGCACGACCTCCAGCCACACCACCGCGTACGTCGCACGACCTCCAGCCACACCACCGCGTACGTCGCACGACCTCCAGCCACACCACCGCGTACGTCGCACGACCTCCAGCCACACCACCGCGTACGTCGCACGACCTCCAGCCACACCACCGCGTACGTCGCACGACCTCCAGCCACACCACCGCGTACGTCGCACGACCTCCAGCCATACCACCGCGTACGTCGCACGACCTCCAGCCACACCACCGCGTACGTCGCACGACCTCCAACCACACCACCGCGTACGTCGCACGACCTCCAGCCACACCACCGCGTACGTCGCACGACCTCAAACCACACCACCGCGTACGTGGCACGACCTCCAACCACACCACCGCGTACGTCGCACGACTTCCAACCACACCACACCTTGAGGCAGCTGCATGCAACTCACACAGACATGCACAGTGCACACACAAACTGGATTAACACTGGACTCGTTCATACCAAACAGAGGGTGTGCGCTCAAATTCAGAACAAGCTATCTGTCTTTATAAAATCGTTTTTATTGTATCATGCAATCACCGTCCAAATTTGGTTTTTATTCATCTAGTCTGTTGTATTCATCTTTAGTCATGTATGTATATCTGATCATGTGGTCGATCTACTGCTAACCTGACAACGTTGTTAAATTTAACCTAAAAGGTTAGTCAGGCGGTAGATCAATTTATCCATGATGCTGGCCTACAGTATTTGTCAGCTAGTAAAACGATTGAGAATATACACACCTGAAGTGGTGGAGTAGGCCTAATGGTAAGTGCTACTTTGGAGACGTGAATCTGAAGGCAACCAGTTTCTATCTACGTGTCGAACATCGAGCGAATGCACGATTTTATGCAAGGTAAGTGTTGTTGTTGTCGTATAAAGATGTGTACGATAAGATCAAAGCTGTTGATGCCTTTCAAGTTTCTGCACGATGGAAGCTGGTGTAGCCGTGCAGTTTTCTGCACGAGTGAAACTTGTAGCGGTAAACGTGTCCCACAGTCGAAGCAGTTGTTGCCGTGCACATTTCTGCAGCCAATTTGATAATAACAACCGGTTTCATTTGATGTTTGACTATATTTTTTATAATAATTGCTTGTCCAGAATTTGTGTGTGTTGTTGTTGTTGTTGGTGTTGTTGAGTGCGTGCACGGTGCACATGACGTGGCGTCTACCGTGTCGTGTAGGCGGAGGATGTGTGCCATCGGCAAGTCGACCAGTGCCGTCGTCTCGCCGTGACGTCAGACCCACGCCGCGCGACAGGCCCTGACACCCGACACACAGTCTAGGGTTACAAGCACAAAGAACTGCCCTTCACCGAGTCAACCTTCCGTCTCACAGACATTTAAACACTCGTATATTGTTGGTTTTATGACTTGGTCATTATCTTGTTCTTTGATCGGAGTAAATGGTAAAGTACTTTATGGCAGAGCACCCGTGGTTTCGCCCAGAGCTTGTGCGTATGAGCGAAGGCCTAGGTAGTTAGGAAGGGAAACGTCAATAACTAAAGCAATAATTAGCATTATTATATCCATAATACCCAATGTTTACTCAAAACGATGATCATGATAATTTTAGAGATTCCGTCCGTGAGTGACTATTGCTCGAAATGAGCGTCACGTAATTGCTGAGCAGACTATTCATGCGTGTGGATTTAAATCGCATGCCTCATCCATCACCCGTTTTAAATCGCCTGGTGCATGCATAATAAAACTGACTAAAACTTCCACACAAATGTAGTTTTAATACATGTCGGCAGCACAGTTGTTTCATAAAGAGTACGTTTCGAGACGATCAGATACTTTTCCTCATTAGTTTCACTGATGACGATACATAATGGGACACATTATCTAGGCATGTAGATAGTGTAGAAGCCAGCAGTGCCAATAGATACCTGGGTAAATAAATACAAACACAAACCAAGAGATATGGGCGAAGGTTGGTGAGAAACAGAGCTTCCTCAGACTGCTCTTGTCTACATGAGATTTGCATTGTGTAGCTCTGACTGGGACACATACACAAGCAATTAATAGGTTTTGTTCCACACAAAGTCATAAAGATGAGATTCAGGTAAATACAAAAGCATGTTTATTATACATCCTCAAGCACAAATACCATTATTGTACATAACATAAAAAATTCTCTGCTGTACAATTCTCTGTACATACATTTCCATATCAATATTTTTACAACACAAATATTCCACATAATGCAACAAAACACACTTGTTTAATTCAGACCAGGAGTGCTATTCTAAAAGTCAATAAAAGTATTATAGCCAGGAACGAGTTTGACAAAATTAAAGAGAACTGTAAAGTAAACATTGTGATGACTACCTCCTGTAAGTCCAAAGAATGATTTGCAGCAGTCCTGCCTATTGGCTGAACAAATGTGTCTCCAACTGGAACGACTGATGTGGACACCATCTCATAAACCATCTGAAATACACTTAAAAGTGTGAAATGGCTTGCTGCATACTCCTTCGCTGCACATTACTCAATGCACTGCCTCTGTGCCAGCAAGGTACTCACTTCTTGCAGTGTCCAGTAATAGTCTAAGGTGGTTAAATTGCTCAGTAATGACTGACTTGTTCTGCAATGTTAATATTGCTGGTTGACGATAATGTCACCATACATCACAAGGGACTAGCACTAGCACTGGCATGACAGCATGACATGAACCAGACATCATGTATCACACAAGATACCAGCTGTAGAGCAATGTGAAAACAAGAAGTGAAGCAGATGACACACATTCATCACTGAGATAACAACTGTGCAACTCCAACAATTCAACATACCAGTAGTAATCTCAAATGTACAATTACGCTTTAAATTAAACTTAATTTGATGTATAATAAATTCAGCATACATTTAAATCTGACAGTGTCACAAAACAACTGTTGGATAATTAACTGAACTGAGATCAACACGGTGGTAATAGGAAATAAACAAACACATAAACTAGCCGTTGACACTAAAGTAGAAAGTTTGAGAGAAAGACCGGTGTCATCAGAGTGAAAGAGACCAGACCATCTGAGGCAGACACAGTGGTAGAGGCCATATCATCTGTGAGACAGACACAGTGGTAGAGGCCAGTTCATCTGTGAGACAGACACAGTGGTAGAGGCCATATCATCTGTGAGACAGACACAGTGGTAGAGGCCAGTTCATCTGTGAGACAGACACAGTGGTAGAGGCCATATCATCTGTGAGACAGACAGTGGTAGAGGCCAGTTCATCTGTGAGACAGTGGTAGAAATCAGACCATATGTGAGACGGACACAGAGGTAGAGACCAGATGCGGTGGTAGACCAGACACGGTGGTAGAGACCTGAGCATATGTGAGACAGAGACAGCGTAGAGACCAGACCATCTGTGAGACAGACACAGTGTTAGAGACCAGATCATCTGTGAGACAAAGACAGTGATACAGACCAGACCATCTGTAAAACAGACACATGGTCACACTGACCAAGGCTATCAGTCAAAACCAAATGAATACAACAATCTAAACATTATGTTCGAGCACTTTTCATATATCCACAAACAACAACCTGTTTGTACACCCTTAACAATTACTGACTTGTCATTCCAAGATAAAGGTATTCCACCAAAAGGAGTGAGAGAAGTTAGAGATTGATGGAAAAGACACAGTGAGTTCCCGGGGGAAAGGTTCTCAAAACAAGACATTGAAGCTCCACAGAAAGAGGAACGAGAAAACTAAAGCATGAGTGAGACACATTCAGTCATAGAGAGAATTGTACAAAGTGCCCAATTGTTAAAAAAGCATGTCTGCCTGTCTGATTAAATTGTAGATGGTCAAGTAAAAAAATTGTGTTGGCTGTGGTGACACAAGCCTGTCACAACTAGTGATTGTGTTAACTAGTGTCTCTTCCTGCCCGCTGCTTCAAAGACCAAAGCAAGCACTTGTTGTCACACACAATACACCTGTCAGACAGCGATGCCTGATAGACCATGTGAAAGGAGAGTAATGAATACAGCACTGTATAAAACAACAGAGTCTCCACACAGTATTATGTATTCAGCATAGAAACAACTATTCACCTTAGTCTTTGTTTTACAATGATCGTGATTTTCAGTGCTCCAGTGTTCAATATTCAGTGTTTTACACAGTTTGTGATATTCAGTGTTTACATGTTATAAATTATCCAGAAACACATCTTTAATAGTAAAAATAGAACACATAATAAAACTGCAATGACGTGTATGACAACAATTTACACTTTCTAAATCAAACTTAATGGTTCCTTGATGTTTTAATCTGCCTTGTAATTATTGTTAAATACGTGTTTTGGTTAACACCAATTGAACACAGTTACATTTTGTGTATCAGTCTACAGTGGGTACCAGAGGTAATTGTCAATTATACCCATCAACATTCCTACAGAACATGTTTTTAAGACCAAGCTGATAATTACCACCACCTCTTAAAATATAGTTTGCTTCACTGACCACCTGTTGTGTAATGACATTCCCAACACAAAAAAATGGCATGTTATTCTAACATAAATTGGCTTATTATAACAGCAATTGCCACGTAAATGGCTTCTTTCATGTCAGCCACATTATGAAGTTTACATGCAAGTGATTAAACCTATAGTTATTATAACCATTTAGCCAAATTACCAGAGTGAACAAGTATAGCAGTGCCTTGGCTGGTGTCCCCAGAGCCAGTGCCTTGGCTGGTGTCCCCAGAGCCAGTGCCTTGGCTGGTGTCCCCAGAGCCAGTGCCTTGGCTGGTGTCCCCAGAGCCAGTGCCTTGGCTGGTATCCCCAGAGCCAGTGCCTTGGTTGGTGTTCCCAGAGCCAGTGCCTTGGTTGGTGTCCCCATAGCCAGTTCCTTGGCTGGTGTCCCCAGAGCTGACCTGTCACTGACTAGTCATGGGTGACTATGTTGTAAAGTTCAGTGATGCCTGATATAAAACACTCCCTTTCTTCTGTCATTCTCAATTACGACAAGAAGGAAATGAGCAGGTATTCGCCCCACCAGACATCTCAGACAAATCTTCATCAATTTCCTTGTCGTTAACCGAAATAACAGTTCTTGAGAAATTAAAACTACTGAAGAGGGTTTATTTTAGTTAAATGCCTCATGTAACCTCATTTATTAATGATAAATGTTATCCTAAAACTAGATAGGGAGAATATTACCAACACCTGACAATCCAGATATTTCTTCAATAATACATAATAATGTACCATCAAATTTGGACTGTTTATTGTGCTAATAATGTTGGCATATATTACAAATATTACACTTTTTAATGCACATAGCAAGTTGGGCGAACTGGCTTGGAGTGCAATCATATTTGGCACTATTCAGCACAACCAACAATGATGTTTGTCACTTTTTTACCACAATAAATGTTTATGTTTGGCAGTGCATTATGTTGCACAGTTTGCTTGTCTGATCAATCTTAACACACACATGCATAAGTTCACACAGGTATATACATACACACTCACTGAGTTTACCATTTTATGGTACAACTTGTGCATATTTTGTAGCCACTTTTGCAGGAAGCTTCAGTGTCCATCACTACGGGATGCTTCAGCTACACATGCAACTGTACAGAGTCTATATACATGATCATGTTTCAGTCTAACTGACACATGACCTTGCCCCCCTTCGATGCCCTGGACCACATCTCAAAAAACGTCTCCAGACGCGGTGCACACTTCAGCAATGCTCTCTTTAACCGGATCTTTCCAAGAAAAAGAAACCGTCCTGTGCCTCCATGAATGCCACACTTATGAGGCACTATCACATGCCCATCATGGGTCTTCACAACTGGAGGTGCGTAAGTGATCACAGGAGATGTGTGAACTGTGTTCACGTCTGCTGACTTTGCTGTTGTAAACAGTCTGTGTGTCTGTCGGTAGACCTTGTGTACTTCAACGGTCAGCTCTGTCTCACCAAGCTGAGGCTGCTGTGATGCGCTCTCTATACTGCCAGCAATCACTGCAACAGGAACACACAATCATCAACAGTTGTATTTGTAATCTGGCATAGTGCTATATTCACAGTGACACACGTGTTGGGAATATGTGTGGGAGAATTTCTTTAGTAAGTTGTATAAAAAGTTTCATCCACGATGCTTCCCATGTCGGGCCTCAGGGGTTCATCTAAGACCCCTTACAAGAAAACATCTTTTTATATCTCCAAGTTGATTTACCATTTATGCATTGGTACAAAATTGTAGACTTGATTGGATTACAATGTTATGCATGTTTTATGTGGTTGTTCTAACCAAACACTGACCAGTTGGGGATGTTTAACTTTTAAGTAACTTGTGCTGTGCAAAACTGCTCACATCATAACAAGTGTGAGCCATGAACACTTTAGGGCTTGGCCTGTCTCTGTGTCCAGTGTCCACAGAGTTCCTCAGGTGAATATTGATTGGGACCGGGCAAATGAGCATTTGGGGACATGTCACATCTAAGCTGCAGTTAAATCACACCAGATGTGTGCATGCCACTCTGTGTACTTAATGCATAACAATCCACCACAAGTTAATTCCTTCCAGATTGACCACTTATACAGGACTAAATGTGACTGCTTAGAAATCACATGTTTACAAAAAAAAAACATGTAGGTTTATGAGAAGAGATTTATCACAAGTGTCAACTGATCACAGCAACATATCCAGTTTCTCAGCACTGCACAACCATAAAATTCTACACCATGTAGTCTGCTCAGATCAGGCTCAGATACAGCAGTTGCGAAGAAGTCATAGGACAGTCGAGTCACCCTGGAGGAGAGGGAGTCACAGAACAGCAGAGGCACCCTGGAGGAGAAAGAGTCAAAGGACAGTAGAGTCACTGTGGAGGAGAGGGAGTCACAGGACAGTAGAGGCACCCTGGAGGAGAGAGTCACAGGACAGTAGAGTCACCC
This sequence comes from Oasisia sp. SBJ-2009, assembly GCA_964017155.1. Classification (NCBI taxonomy): domain Eukaryota; kingdom Metazoa; phylum Annelida; class Polychaeta; order Sabellida; family Siboglinidae; genus Oasisia; species Oasisia sp. SBJ-2009. The sequence continues at coordinate 33,278,373 of OZ024858.1, forward strand.
TGGAGGAGAAAGAGTCACAGGACATTAGAGGCACCCTGGAGGAAAGAGTCACAGGACAGTAGAGGCACCCTGGAGGAGAAAGAGTCACAGGACAGTAGAGGCACCCTGGAGGAGAGAGTCACATGACAGTAGAGTCACCCTGGAGGAGAAAGAGTCACAGGACAGTAGAGGCACCCTGGAGGAGAGAGTCACAGGACAGTAGAGGCACCCTGGAGGAGAGAGTCACAGGACAGTAGAGTCACCCTGGAGGAGAAAGAGTCACAGGACAGTAGAGAGTCACAGGACAGTAGAGGCACCCTGGAGGAGAAAGAGTCACAGGACAGTAGAGGCACCCTGGAGGAGAGAGTCACAGGACAGTAGAGTCACCCTGGAGAAGAAAGAGTCGCAGGACAGTAGAGGCACCCTGGGGGAGAATGAGTCACAGGACAGTAGAGTCACTGTGGAGGAGAGGGACTCACAGGACAGTAGAGGCACCCTGGAGGAGAGGGAATCATAGGACAGTTGAGTCATATTTGGAGGAGAGGGAATCATAGGACAGTTGAGTCATATTTGGAGGAGAGGGAATCATAGGACAGTTGAGTCACCATTGGAGGAGAGGGAATCATAGGACAGTTGAGTCACAATTGAAGGAGAGGGAGTCAAAGGACAGTTGAGTCATAATTGGAGGAGAGGGCATCATAGGACAGTTGAGTCACAATTGAAGGAGAGGGAGTCAAAGGACAGTTGAGTCATAATTGGAGGAGAGGGAATCATAGGAGAGTTGAGTCACAATTGGAGGAGAGGGAGTCACAGGAGAGAGGTTGTCAGGACAAGCGAGTCATAACAGGTGGAACAGGTGGGGGAGTTAACAGGATTGGGCAGTCACCCAGCTGGGGGAGTCACCAGGACAGGATGTTTCACTAGGACAGTGTGTCACCAGAACAGGGTATCACTAGGGCTGTGTGTGTCACCAGGAAAGGGGATGTCAGAAGGGCAGGGGAGTTACCAAGACGGGAACTGTTCTGTACACTGACTCATCAGGACAGCCTTGACAGAAAGAACCAAGTTTACTTTTATTCTAACAGCTCATAAACAGTTCAAACACTGAGGAGGACAACAACTAAATGTTCCCAATTTGATATAGTCTCACAACAACCAATCCCCCCCTCCTGCTCCCCCCCCCCCCTCGTTCAGTAGATTAATAAATACTGATAATATAGACTTGCTTGGAAGAAGATTGACAATACTGCTGATAGACAAACATATGCACCCCTTGAAGACTGTTCACTCTTCAACTGACAGTCTACCCTTGAAGACTGTTCACTCTTCAACTGACAGTCTACCCTTGAAGATTGTCTACCCTTTACTTGACTTTACCATTGCCCAAACAACACTCATAAATCTTACTGCACAAAAAGTTGCTGGAGCAGTTGATTCTACTGAGGGAATGCAGTAAAGATGAACTGTGAGGCTCTGTCTGCCATCAACACTACTTCATTGTGCTACTGCCTCATACATTGACAACTGTAGTGAAGAAGGCGGCGACACACGACCCCCTGTTCATGAAATGTGTGATGCATTCATGACATGGCCGTATTCATCTTGCCTGCCACACGACCACACAATGCCTGGTTAGCATTCAAAGCACTGCCGCCCTGACACACTTCTTACAAGTGGCTGGCTGCAGTCAGAGGACTCAAGGAATGACTGCAGCCAGCCGACTTACAGACTAATAATATTATAATGACTGCAGCCAGATGAATAACAGACTAAAATAATGACTGCAGTCAGACGACTTAGACTAAAATAATGACTGCAGCCAGACGAATAACAGACTAAAATAATGACTGCAGCCAGACGACTTACAGACTAAAATAATGACTACAGTCACACGACTTACATACTAAAATAATGACTGCAGCCAGACGAATAACAGACTAAAATAATGACTGCAGCCAGACGACTTACATACTAAAATAATGACTGCAGCCAGACGACTTACATACTAAAATAATGACTGCAGCCAGACGAATAACAGACTAAAATAATGACTGCAGCCAGACGACTTACAGACTAAAATAATGACTGCAGCCAGACGACTTACAGACTAAAATAATGACTGCAGTCAGACGACTAATAGACTAAAATAATGACTGCAGTCAGATGACTTACAGACTAAAATAATGACTGCAGCCAGACGAATAACAGACTAAAATAATGACTGCAGCCAGACGACTTACAGACTAAAATAATGACTACAGTCAGACGACTTACATACTAAAATAATGACTGCAGCCAGATGAATAACAGACTAAAATAATGACTGCAGCCAGACGACTAACAGACTAAAATAATGACTGCAGCCAGACGACTTACAGACTAAAATAATGACTGCAGCCAGACGAATAACAGACTAAAATAATGACTGCAGCCAGACGACTTACAGACTAAAATAATGACTGCAGTCAGACGACTAACAGACTAAAATGACTGCAGTCAGACGACTTACAGACTAAAATAATGACTTCAGTCAGACGACTAACAAGACTAAAATAATGACTGCAGTCAGACGACTTACAGACTAAAATAATGACTACAGTCAGATTACTTCATTGACTTACAGACTAAAATAATGACTGCAGTCAGACGACTTGAAGACTAAAATAATGACTGCAGTTGGATAAACTACAAACTGAGAGACTCAATTAATGACTGCAGTCTGATGACTAAGACAGACTGACACTGACAGAGAGACTCAAAGAATGAGTGTTACAGTTTCACAACTTCAGCATTTAACAGTTTTACAAGTCTAATGCTAAAGTACATGCTGAAATCAGATCTAGTTTAATATTTCTAAGATGGAACTGCATGCAGTGTTTGATACTCAGTAGTAGTAATCTGACAGAATAAAAGGAGCTTACCAAAGTCACTTGTGCAGACAGCATGCAGCAACTCGTGGTCTGTGCATGGCCGACACTCTGGCAAGAGAAACAACACAACAGTCATTAACACATCACTGACAACATCCACCAAGTGAACAGTAATTTGTTTGTCTTTGTGTGTTGAAATAACACTTATGTGGTGGTTGACCTTCCAGAGGGTGGGTGTGTAGGGTGGCAGCTAGCACTGTTTGCTGGTGCGCCTTATGTGCACAGGGACTACTGCTGTCTAGTGTCTACAGCATAGTTGACTTCTGTCCACTCCTGAAGCCATGCAGTGTACACAGGTAGTAGAGTTTCTGTCCAATAAATCAACACAACTTATTTTTGTGTATTTCATGGCTTAACTTCAAAGGCTTGGATGAAGAGATCAGCTCTGCTGGTAAACATGTAATTCATGCACTGGGTCACAGGGTCACAAGGTGCTGACTGCTGACATTACAAAACGTAATATTATTAGTATCAAGAAGGTGCAGTTGTAGTTACGTTTGGTGGTAGCAGGTATTATCAGAATGTCATGATGTATGAATGTTATGTGTTAGTATTACTGTGATGTGCCACAAACATCAAAGCAGTGTCTACCTGAAGTGACACAGGACAATCTCTCACATCTGAGGTGCTATGCTCACAACAGCCCTCTGTGACACAGTGTTATCAAAGTGCCACCTGCCTCACCCAAGTAGCACCAGGAGTGACAATGTCCTGGGTCCAGGGTGATTGACATCACCTTATATCTGTGACACACACCTCCTCAAACACAGCACACTGATACAGTTTAAACCAGTTAAGTTCACCAACCTGTGTTATTGATACAGTTTATACTACTCAACTTGCGAGATAATATCAGCGATGAACAAAGATGTTCCTGAGATATAAATAAGTGCCAAGCACCCGCAGGTGTCACCATGTAGCCACACAGGTAACTAACTTTACAGGTGTCTTATCAATCATCTACCCAATATATCATCTTACACTTCAAGACAGCACTGCCGCCAACTCCTTCCAAACAAGTACAAGTCAGTGTCACAGGGTGGCACTGAACAGCTCATTTCTGATACTATTGTAAAAATGAAATGTTTTATTCCTGTGCCATATTTTGCAAGTGTGCATGAATGCATGATGCACACATGCCTGCACACACTGACATTTTTTATTTATCCACCGAGATGGGCACTGATTGGACAGATAGACAAACAAGGTATATAGCCAGAAGAATTTATACTAGAACAATACGTTTACATAAGCTGCTCTTTAGCAAGCTAAACATAGACCTCCGTGTACACATAATCTTACAATATTTCCAAAGATTGCCATCTCTGTCTACTGCCCGTTATCTGTCAAACAAATCTGGATCAGATAACATCTCTCTCTTGAATTCTGTGCAAATGTTCTTCACAAAAAGTTTGATATGACTATCATAAAAGATCTATATGACTGTGCACAGTAAACAACCCCAGGCACAGCTTGGGGGCCATTCTAATCTGCCCTTATCAGATGGCAGACATTTTGACACTCTTGGTTTCTTGAACATGGAGAACACTACAAAGGGCCGAGATATTATAAAGGTTGAGCACAAGAAAGAATTGTATGTTATCTGATAGAGAAAGCAGACTGTGAAACAGCCATTGGTGGATAAGATTGTCTACTGAGAGCACCACTGCCAGGCAGTCTCTCCTCCAGTCTAGATGACATCAGCTCAAGCAGTCATCTCCTGTCATTTCTACACTTTGTCTAGTCATTCTAGTGACTACTTAGAGGTACAGTTTCTTGCACTATCCATGTTTTTGCCTGCCTTAACACTTTACTCTTACTGTATAATAATCTACATGGGTACCACTTGTATTTACAATAGTTATAATAGTGTAAATGGCTTACTCCATAACACACACACATATCAATAAATATAAAATGTCATGCAGAGCAGTCATACCTGTAGTAGACATGCACATGTATGCATTCACAGTCACACAGAGCATAGCTTTACCTAGGCCCGTCCACCCGTCATATGGACAGGCCATTAATTTGTTCAACTATGGAGTATGCCCCAGTATGGACGGCAGAACATTTTAATAAGGCCTAGCAGTTCCTATGACAGGTGACACTGTGTCAACACTGGAACATATCGTGTTCTATACCCCCCAGAAACAAATCCTTCCTGTAGTGTGACGTCCTAGCATTACTTGAGCATTTTGTGGATGCACGGTGCTCAATAATGCCTACCATCACATAGGTCATGCATACTATATGCAGGTGTAGTGCAAGCCACTGAACTATGATGCTCTTTTTACGCTTGCATAAATATAGGATACCGACTCTGTGTACACATGGTTTCACTTGGTGCTAGAGGGGTCGATATAATGCGTAAAAGGAACATGCAACCATAGTGTTGAAAATGCGTTAAAATCACCCCAATTCCCACATTCAAAATAAAATATTGTAACACATGTATTTTTGGTTTAATTTTGTAAGAATGTTATACATCATAAAATTAATCTTGAAATGTACATTTTCACTGACCTTGGGCCCTGCCATTGTTGCCCATTTCACAGGAAACTCACAAAGAGTAACGCGAGAGAATGCGTGAGTGTGACGTAGACTGTCCACAACTCTCAGCGATACAAGGCGGTGCGCAACATGTAAACACTAGCACAGCGACATGATTTGAATTGTTTTTATGAGTATTGTTATAATGAAATGCTTGAATGTAAAGCATACGGATGCCAAATGAAGGCAGGAGAAGGGTCAGTGAAAGAAAAGAGATTTTTTTCAAATGCCAATAAATTCTCTGCAAAGCACGAGTTGGCGATGAAATGGCTCCACAATATAGGTATGGGTCATACTGTGGAAAAATTCAATTTCAACCGGAAAATGGTTTGCCAGGACCATGTCACCGTTGATCTGGAACACAGGTTGCTGGGATTGGTTGAAAGACGACTGTTGAACAAATTCAAGCTACTGTCCCCACTGAATTTGTGCACAGAACGAAAAGTCAGGGGCCAAAGGGTCGGTGTTGCGCACGAAGAACGGTGAAGGGTCGCAAAACAAAAACAATAATGCAGTTTTATATGGCAACGCCGGTACCAATTATTACGGTACCAATTATTACGGTAACACCTTCACCACCAACAATAGTTTGTGCTGGTGAATCTTTCGTCGGAAGCATTATGGCCCCAATTCCCTGAAATGTTTACAACAGGAAGTGACGAGGCCCAAGATGAAATGTGCATGACTGTGACGTACTTAACCTCTTAAGCCCTGAGTTTCCGAGGGCCTCAACGCTATGACCAGACATGGGTTTACATAATGTACCATATCGTAAAAACTGTTCATCACAATTATATAGAAGTTAATATAATCTGAACCAGAAAGGAATTATCTACACACTGATGTACATATCATTGTTGTATGACTAACTTAAACTAATTAATATATAATTTACATATATAAAAAATCCAAGATGGCCGACAATATATATGAAAATCAGTTTTGTTTTGTTGATTCCTCCATAATTATAAGCAATTATTTTCTCAATTATTATATCATTGCAAGATATTATATGTCGGCAATTAGAACCACAAAAACGAACACTCATACTTCAACTGGGTTCTATTTTATCTCACTCAGGAAGTTGGTCCTGTTTTTCTCAAATCAGGATTGAAATATTACATACAGCAAATGATACTGCCATCACAAGTGCTATGTGGAATATAGCACATGCAAGTACAAAGCAAAATTATATTGTGTAAATCAGAATACATTTGCCAACACAGTGTCATCAAAATTACTGTTGCGCGACTACAAAACATATTGAAAATAATCAGAATATTACTTATGTCAACAATCCAGGCAAGAAGCAAGATGGACGATAAGATACATCAAAATCAGTTTGTTTTATTCTGTGGCTAATGCGCAATTATTTGACAGCTCAGAATCAAAGAAATATCGCCGATGTCAAACACCGCTGTCAAGATAGCTGCTGCTTTTTACATTTTCATCCAAATCATCGGACATGCTAACTAAACAACTGCCCTTCTTGCTCACGAACATCGCTAACATGAATAGTGAAACATTTACGATCGACTGCCGATTTGATTTTGCTAGAAAGTGTCGCTTTTCTTGATAGATATATGCACACTTGGTGTCAAACTATTGGTAAATCTTATGTCTACATCCGGGTATAATTTGACGAAGTTTCTGCGAAAAACGAGTGACATCTAGCGATTATAGTACACACTTGTGTCAAAACCCGAAATTTTTGTGTTCAGGATCCAAGAGGTTAAACCAGTTTAGTGAATCCACTTGCTTTCACACTTGCAACTTGAACCGTTTTAGTTTAAATGTTTTAGCACTAAATCACGCTTACATGTGTCATTTCTTACCATATTAGTTAAACCAGTTTAGTTCAACTGTTTTAAAGTGGAGGTGTGAACGCAGTTTATGTGACAAGATAACAAGGAGAAAAATAAAAGGATCAAATGAGACTGGCCATGGCTGTCCTCAGCTTTGTCCTGTCCTGTCCTGTCCTGTCCTGTCCTGTCCTGTCCTGTCCTGTCCTGTCCTGTCCTGTCCTGTCCTGTCCTGTCCTGTCCTGTCCTGTCCTGTCCTGTCCTGTCCTGTCCTGTCCTGTCCTGTCCTGTCCTGTCCTGTCCTGTCCTGTCCTGTCCTGTCCTGTCAACTGACAGTCTCGTCACATCTGGCAAACCTTACTCCAGTACTTAACGTTTTGATCTTATCTTATTTTATACATATTGTATTGTTTTGACACCAGCCCCCTCCTCCCCTCCCTCCCTCCCTCCCTCCCTCCCCCTTGTTCCCTCCCTCCCTGCCCTCCCAGGGGAGACACAAGGGCCACATGTAACAAGCTAACAACCCACACCAGATGAGTGCCTGCATTCCCTGGGTCTAGTTTCCACATTAATCTTGGAGACAGGGATATGGGGAGGTAATCCAGCAGGACTGACAGGGTGACCTTGACAGGGTGGGCAGCACACCCCTGGACAGTCTCATGTCTTGGCACTACATGACACGTCAAGCTGTGACATGGTATACTGATGTCTGATATGTGACACCAACATGCCCATGTCATGACTTGACAGTGAAGCCACACACACAGCCTGATGACAAGCTGTCAGAAGGCTGGCTTTACAGAGCACTTGGTCTCAGCTATTAATGACTTTTAATCTTGTCACATCAAAGTGGGGCAACACACCACATGGTACCCAGCATATACACTGACACACCACACATGTTGATCATTAACTTTAAAAAGGCAATATCATAACAAAAATTTCTGTCATGATAAATGACGCTACATTACCTTGATTATGCTAAGGAGATTAAGTTACATTTCATACAATATCTAAACATATCAGAAGATAATCATGTATAGAGTGTAAAAAAATGGATGATTACTGATTTTCATATCACATTCACAAAAATACATGATTGCATAATTGCATTTATGTACAAACATGCATGCATCCATATTCATGTGTGCATGTGGACACAAGGACACCCAGATGAACCACATCAATAAGAAACATACATGTGCAGGTTTGATAAAAAAACATTTTGAAACATCATTGCCATCTAATCAATCTTCTTAAATCCTCTGGATACATGTGACAAGAAGTAGTCCTGTGACTGGGAGACACACACTCACCCTCTAGGTCTTCTGGGGTTGCAGAAGACTGCTCTGTGACATACTCCATGTCATAGTCCAGCTCTATGTGGCCAATAGTGAAGCCGTTGAGTCCAGTGGCCAGAGCCTCTACATAGAGGATGATGGGAGGCAGGGAAGGAGGGAGACAGAACTCCCGCAGCATGGCTGGCTGTGACTCACTGAGGAGCACCAGGGGCTGTAGCTCCCCTCCCTGACTTCCTTCATGCTCCACGGAGATCTTCCCAATGTTGAAGTGAGCTGTGGCTTTGAAGCACAACTGAAATGGGCGGTTGGCCAGTGTGTCAGGGGACAGCGTGATACGCAGGGCTCCATAAGGGTTTTTCCAGCTGATGCGGCCCTCGTGGCATGTCATGTGAACATTCCAAACCCCTCTGCCTTCCCAAGTGTTGTCCCTGCAACAGACAAACACCAGGAGTGAACACAGACAATACACCAGGAGTGAACACAGACAACACACTAAGAGTGAACACAGACAACACACTAGGAGTGAACACAGACAACACACTAGGAGTGAACACAGACAACACACTAGGAGTGAACACAGACAACACACCATGAGTGAACACAGACAACACACCAGGAGTGAACACAGACAACACACCAGGAGTGAACACAGACAACACACCAGGAGTGAACACAGACAACACACCAGGAGTGAACACAGACAACACACCAGGAGTGAACATAGACAACACACCAGGAGTGAACACAGACAAAATACCAGGAGTGAACACAGACAACACACCAGGAGTCAGCACAGACAACACACCAGGAGTCAACACAGACAACATATCATGAGTCAACACAGACAACACACCAGGAGTCAACACAGACAACACACCAGGAGTCAACACAGACAACAGGAGTGAACACAGACAACACACCAGGAGTGAACACAGACAACACACTAGGAGTCAACACAGACAACATACCAGGAGTGAACACAGACAACACACCAGGAGTGAACACAGACAACACACCAGGAGTCAACAGACAACACACTAGGAGTGAACACAGACTACACACCAGGAGTGAACACAGACAACACACCAGGAGTCAACACAGACAACACACCGGGATTCAACACAGACAACACACCAGGAGTCAGCACAGACAACACACCAGGAGTGAACACAGACAACACATCATGAGTCAACACAGACAACACACCAGGAGTCAACACAGACAACACACCAGGAGTCAACACAGATAACACAACAGGAGTCAACACAGACAACACACCAGGAGTCAACACAGACAACACACTAGGAGTCAACACAGACAACATACCAGGAGTGAACACAGACAACACACCAGGAGTGAACACAGACAACACACCAGGAGTCAACAGACAACACACTAGTAGTGAACACAGACAACACACCAGGGGTGAACACAGACAACACACCAGGAGTCAACACAGACAACACACCAGGAGTCAACACAGACAACACACTAGGAGTCAACACAGGCAACACACCATGACTGAACACAGACAACACACCAGGAGTGAACACAGACAACACACCATGACTGAACACAGACAACACACCATGAGTGAACACAGACAACACACCAGGAGTGAACACAAACAATACACTAGGAGTGAACACAGACAACACACCAGGAGTCAACACAGACAACACACCAGGATTCAACACAGACAACACACCAGGAGTCAACACAGACAACACACCAGGATTCAACACAGACAACACACCAGGAGTCAACACAGACAACACACCAGGAGTCAACACAGACAACATACCAGGAGTCAACACAGACAACACACCAGGAGTCAACACAGACAACATACCAGGAGTCAACACACACAGGGAGGGAGGGATGTAACACAAACACTTAGCAATGCCTTGGTTCACACTCACAGCCAAAGAAAAGTATTATATAAGACTAGATACTGATCATCAAAGTCAGCATAAATGTTTTACAAATTGATTTGACTTGTATAGATAACAATTTTTTGACACCCATAAATATTTTGAGGGGTGACACCCCTTCCCAACAAGGTTGACTGGGAACTGGACTGTCCTACTTGATACTCCCAGGCAGTGTAAGCTGTCTTTCACACCCTTTATCCCCTCTTGTTCTGGTTGCAAGTTCAGCCAACAGGTAGTTCTTCCAACTACATCTAAACAGTATAACACATCTTATAACAACCTAACATGAACTTGTGTATTTATGCTGTGATCTTCTTCTCGACGAAATTAGCAAATAGTACATTGTGGTTAACCTGATACAAGGAGTCTGCAGGGCATCAGTGAAGTGGGCCAGATGGACAAGGGACATGGAGCATTGGTGGAGTCAGTGAGGGAGGGTGTCACAACCTTCTGTCATTTGACACATCACAGACATCCGTGATTTCCAAGGTTTTATGCAGGATAAAATTATTGTCAGTCACAAATGTTAACTCTCACACACAAGCCAGTTAAGATGTGTATTATGACCTAAAATCAACAAAAATACATGTGTTACATCCACTTTCCAAAGCAAAACAGACAATATCTATAATTTTAGAAGACTATTGCACTGACAGTCAATCCATTAACACATGGCTATTGCACCGATAGTCGATCCATTAACACATGACTATTGCACTGGCAGTCAGTCCATTAACACATGTCTATTGCACCAATAGTCGGTCCATTAACACATGGCTATTGCACCTATAGTCGGTCCATTAACACATGGCTATTGCACTGATAGTCGATCCATTAACACATGGCTATTGCAGGACAGTCTATCCATTAACACATGGCTATTGGACAGTCAGTTCATTAATGCACAACTATTGCACCGATAGTCGGCTCATTGAATATTGAGTTACTGAGTAGGGTTACCATTGAGTAGTGTATCGACAGTTGATTCAGTAATGTGTGCGTTAATTAGTAAATTGCAACTATCTGGGCGAATCATTCATCGGGGTGGGCCGAATTCCATTTTGGGTCGAATCATCCAGTGTCCATGCCACCATGGAGGCACGAGTACTGAACATCTTTCGGTTCTTTTTCAACAATATTTGGCGTCGTTTTCTTTGCAGCGTTCAATGTTCGGGCGTCTCTTATATAAAATTGACTATGTGTCTGTTGTTCAAACAAATGTAGCGCATTCTGCATTTCTACAAACGTTCTAAAAGATGTGGCAACTCTAAATACGTTATCTGATGCCATCTTTTGGTGAGTGGCACCACTTGATGGCATGCGCGTTCGCATGCAGTAATTCACATGCGCCACAAAACTATCGGTGCAATAGTGCCACAACTATTGTACCGACTTTAGGTGCAATATACACGTCGTAATTTTTTACCGATCCACCACCAAGCCAACGATAATAATTTATACCTGTCCAAAATGGGTTTTGCCCATCCAAATGATGGGTGGACGGGTCTCAACAGCTAATAAGTACCCTGCTTAGAATATTATATATTCTGTCTGCTCATTACATCATACAGAATCGCCCCAACCTGTATGTCCTAGCCTAGGCGTATATCATCTAATATATAGCTTGGCCACCTGGTAACAATTTAGCAATATCTCACAATCATGATATTCAGATATTGCCATTATTGGGTGTGGTGGCCTCGCGGTAGAGCGCCGAACTGTCAATCGAGGGGACAGTGATTCAATCCCACCTACCACCGTTTTGAAACTTAGGCAATTTCTTTTACCCCACATTTGCCTGTGTCTTTTGGAAGAGACACTAAATGCTGGTGGTCCCTTCTATCTGGTGTCTATGTCAGGGGAAATAAAAGATCCCACACAGGGGTAAATGGGTAACCTGTAGTGGACTCACTAATTCTAGAGAAGAACTCCTGCGTAAGCCCAAGTATGGGCTGTTTGGAGGAAACCACCTAAGAACACAATCTGTGACTGTGTGGTTTCCTAACAACATTTCCATGACATCTTATCATATGTATGCAAATCCTGATAATTATAGCTTTGTGTTCAACGTTAGCCTTGTCTTGTCGGTATACTGGCCAACACTCCTGGTGGAGTCAAATGGTCAGGGTTGGGTGCACATGCTGTTGGGTTGTTAGTCATGTATTAAAGCTTGTTTAAAATGTTGTGGTTTAGAAATGTTAACTATTGCATCTGGCAGGGAATTCCAGTCTCTTATTGTTCTAGGGAAATATGAATATTTATAGCAGTTCTTACTGGCATGGATGGTGTTGAACGCTTTATTGTTTAAATGTCTTGATAGGCGTTGTATGGGTTGGAGGAGGTTATTGACAGGCAAGGATAGGTGTCCGTAGATGGCTTTGTGGAGTATGGTGAAGCGTCTGTTTGTTCGTCTGGTTTTTAGTTGATGTAGGGGAAGTAGGGGCATGTCCGCACACTTAAGGTGAAACAAGCTATATGTGTGTGCTACGAGGGTGATATTTAGTATTCAGAATGAGTAATCATATTACTTTGTTGTTAGTTAGTTAGGAAATCGCATATCCCATCAGATATTTAAATATTTGGTCAAATGTAGAGGCATAGCTTTGTGCGGACATGCCCCAAGGTACGGGGCATAGCCGCACACTGGGTGCGGTTATGCCCCAGGAATGGTGAAACAACAGCTGGTCTCACAAAGCTGACCATTAACTGCAATAATAATATGTATTGGTATGTGTACACTAGTGACACGTGCAGTTCTCAAAAACAAAACAGCCGAGAACACAAATCAACGGTTTCAAGTTTTCATATATACGTAAAGTTTAGAAAATACAGTGGCCTTGAATCATAGTGCACGTTTATTCCTCCTTGAGAGTCAAAGCAAACAACAGCATGATTTCGTAACGGGGAAAGTCAAAGTTTGCAACCCAGCTTTGGTGGCTGCTTGTCTGAAGCCTTCTAGCTAAAACAGCATAGTCTCGTAAAGCGCAAAGTCAAACTAAAAACTCAGTTTGTCGGCTGTGCGAGCATGGCTTTGTATGGACTAACGTAACGGACGGGCAAAGTTCTATATTATAAATTATACATCATTTGTCATCTTGGTTATTTTAGTCTATGTGCAATGATCAATTAGGCTTTATTTCTTTAACGGACCTAATGATACACAACATGGAAAATGTGACGTCAGCACGATATAGCCTATTACACATTGATGAGGCGATGAATTATATAATAAGTGTGATAATACTAAATAATTATGTAATAATCATCATATACTATCTCACATCAAAGTTTCCTATAATATTTGTAGTAAGCAACTGAAGTATCTAAATATGTATCTAAGTAGACTACATAATATTATAAGCACTGATGCACGAAATACGTCTGCACAGCGGGTGGGGCATGACCGCACAGGCCTGTGCGAACATGCCCCAAGCATCCAACACGTGAATAATTCTGAATTGCGCGAAAATGCTACTTATGAAAATATCCTTTATTTCACACATCATAACTCATTAAAATGCAATTTGGAATTATGAAAGAAAATGTATATGCACGTCTTACAGTTAAAGTAATACACATAACAGCATATGATTAAAATTACATTGATCAGTGTTTACGAAAATAACATTTTATGTCATAACTTTTTACTTATTCACTTCTATCAAAAGGTATATGCAAGTGGTTGATTTGGGGGTTAGACGATGCTGCTTAGCATGATTCCACTAACTAGATGTTGCGCGATACGCAAATAATAGGGTGTGCAGACATGCCTCAGTGTGCGGATATGTCCCTACTTCCCCTAGTTGTAATTGGTTTAGCATTTCTGACATGCAGCCCGCTTCTCTAGATGTATAGTCGTTGAGACAAAAACGGGCTGCGCGTCTTTGAACCATTTCGATTTGATTGATTAGGGTCTGGGTGTGGGGGTCCCATACTGAAGATGAGTATTCTAAAAGTGGTCGGACTAGTGTTGTGTAGGCTGTTGTTTTGATGTTTATGGGACATAAGCCCTAGGGCTATAGCCCATTGCCTTGGCTTTGCTTCGGTTACCATCGGAGGCAAAACCAGTGCATGCCCGAGACAGTGTTAGTAACTAATAGTGTTACTGTCAACTTGATCATTTGATGTTAAAGGTTTAGCGACGTCACAAACTCACCAGACAGTCCAGTCGCACGAGTCTGTCAGTAGATGGGCCGGTCTGCTTGATATCAACGTTATAAACCCTGCCAAAAACAGTAGCATCCGGCTGTAATCCAAACGTACGCTACACATGATCAGCTGTAGCAGTGACGGGGCGTCACACCCACAGTAGTTCCCATATGCATAGCCACGGGACTTGGTCACTTTCACCGTCCTGGACTAACACCAGCTAGTCCAGCCTAGCCCTAGGGCAACTGCAAGCCCCAGTCGAAGGCCGTCGAAATAAGTTGCGCCCAATTTTCTCTAGTCATGTCACACACCGTAATCCAACATAGGTAATCCGGTTGCCGGGATCCATTGCCCAGTGATGGCTTCGTTGCCACAACTGTTTCACGGCGCCGTGGAAAGCGAATAACTGCTCTCATCTACAGCAGGCAGTCTAATTCGGCCCCGCCGAGTACTACTCAAGTCGCGCGTCCATTCGTCGCCACTCAAGCGGCAAACTTGGCTCGTGAGCGGCGCGCGCATTGCTACAACAATAATCAGGAAATGTGTACCGGAACGGTCTACCCACATACATGGTCTGGGAGCAGCCAGTATTGCATGTACGTGTAGTCTGGTTCGACGTTTATTATTACCTTATATAACATGCGTATCCATTCTAGGATCAATAAAGTTTATGGACTATTAAAGAAAATCAGTGAAACAGTTGTAAGGTGGATAATCGCATATAGCTAAACAGACAGAAACAGCGAAAAACACCTTAATGTTGTGCTATTATGTATAGAGCCAGTTCCTTGATTAACAAACATGATATGCATATTTTGTACTATTATCTTTTCATGCCTTATATATTATGTATTGTGCTGAAGTATGGGGTAACATATATGCTACAAATATTCATTGTTTAGTATTATTACAGAAAAGGGTTATAGGATTACTTTGTGGTGCCAAAAGACTTGATTACACAAATTTACTCTTTCACAATGTACATATTCTTAGATTACCAGATTTTGTAAAGTTAAAAACTGCTATAACATTTTATGTGTAAGCCATATCGTTATAGGTTACCAATGAATGTACAATAATTATTCAGAATACATGAATCACGATATTCATCCAGGCATAAATGTAAGTTCAAACAAATCTATGTATGTACTAACTTAAAAGTATGTGTACTTTTGTTACTGGAGTTAAACTTTGGAACTCCCTCGAGAATTCACTGATTAGTTGTAAAACTGTTCATCATTTCAAAAAGTGTGATACAGAGAGACTGTTGAATTCAATTCAATTCAATTTATTTCAAAACACACAACATTAAAAAACAAGCAATACAAATACAAATAATAAGTCACATGGTACGAATGAAATACAATTAAGAAATATGTTTTGAAAAGGAGTAGACATGAAGTGAAACACTTATATGTGTCTACCCCTGTGAGCACTTTTCATAAAAATGATCAGTGGCAATTCTTAGTTTTTAATTATAATGATGCTGTTACACAACAAATAAATACGTGCACACAACAACATAAATTGTTTGTTATAATCATGTATGTTTACATGGTATATTTGCCTACGAGAATATTAATGTAACGACGTTTAAATGTACATTTGGACATTATGCCAACAAGCGATTCGTTGAGAGAATTCCACAATTTCACGCATCAAACATAAATAAAATTGTTTTTAGTTCAACTATATCATTGAATTTAAGAATGCGATATTCATAGAACAAGTTATTCATATGATCCCATCGATTGGCACCGTGGATCATTACTCTTTTCTGTATTAATGTAATACATTGTATGTTTGTCACATAAGTGTTTCCCCATATTTCACAACAATACATTAAGTGCGGTAAAAAAAAAGAACAATATAGAGTACGCATGCTAGAGTGGTCGATACAATGGCTAACTTTGTACATAACAGATGCTACTTTCTATAGTTTCGATAGTTTCGAATAGTTACGTGTTAGAGTCCTAGACCAATTTGCCAACATAAATAAGATAACTAAATAACAAATTCAGATTGTTTATTGTTATACAGTTTTTTCTTAAATAAATATTGAAGTATTGAAGCAATTTGTATTGTATGCACTGCATGTATGATGTAGTAGTAGTTGTTGTTGTTGTTGTGGAAATCAATTTCACTTCAATTCAATGTAATGGTGCTCGACCGGGAACCCCCGGCCCACTACGGCGGGGGTCCAAGGATAAATTTGTAATTTTATATAACCAGATTCAATTCAAACAAAATAAATGTTCCTGTACTCACAGAGGAGCAAGCAGCTTCTTACAAGTAGTTTTCAAACCCGTTTATTGCGAACACAGAGGAAGACATAATAATAATAATAGCTTTATTGTTTCATAATGTCATGTACATACAGTAAAGTAATACAGTAAAGTAATAATTTCATGTCAAAGTACATGTTACAATGTAACAATTGGATTTAAACAACAATGCTTATTTTCCTTATTCATGTATTTTAACAATTTCGCAACAATTAATAATTCGTGAACATAAACACAAAAACCTATACAGCAGCATCATAATAGTGCAACTAGTTAACTAAAATAGTGAAATAGTGAATTACAAGTGTACCACAAAATTAAATACGTCGATGCACGTGTGTGACAAGTAAAATTGCATTAAAATAATTGTTTAATATAATTATAGAAAAACAATGAATAATAACAGTACATTCAGAACAGAAACAACATATTACTGATTTTTCATAAGCAGATATTTGACACTTTTTTTAAAGATCTGTAAAGTGGCAGAATGTTGTAGAAAGTTGTCTAAGATAAAGGTGTTCCATATTTTTGCTCCGACATACGCCAAAGATAATTGTCTACACTTTGTTCTGCAGAACGGTATTTTATATGCGAATTTTTGCCTTGTGCAATATTTATGTGTCATGGGTGACAGTACAAATACGTCATTATATAAGGTAGGTAACATAGCCTTATTATGCTTGAACATTAATATGCAGCACATATATT
>OZ024858.1:33301016-33431016 GCA_964017155.1 Oasisia sp. SBJ-2009
GTAGCTTCGTTCAACAGTCGTCTTTCACCCAATCCCGGCAACCTGTGTTCCATATCAACGGTGACATGGTCCTGGCAAACCATTTTCCGGTTGAAATTGAATGTTTCCACTGTATGACTCGTACCTATATTGTGGAGCCATTTGATCGCCAACTCGCCCTTCGATGGCGGGCTTCGTAGATAATTTATTGGCATTTGGACAAATCTCTTTCCTTTCACGGACTCTTCTCCTGCCTTCTTTTGACATCCGCATGCTTGATATTCAAGCATTTCATCATCACAAGACTCATAGAACAACTCGATTCATGTCGCTATGCTAGTGTTTACATATTACGCTACGCCTATATCGCTGAGGTGGTGGACCGCCTACGTCACACTCACGCATTCTCTCGCGTTAATCTTCGTGAGTTCCCCGTGAAATGGGCAACAATGGCAGCGCCCATGGTCAGTGAAAATGCACGTTTCAAGATTAATTTTATGATGTATAACATTCTTACAAAATTAAACAAAAAATACATGCGTTACAATATTCTATCATGAATGGTATGTGGGAATTGGGGGGATTTTAACGCATTTTCAATACTATGGTTGCATGTTCCTTTAATAGGCTCTAGTCATCAAGCACATTTCAAATGATGAAATTTGTGTAGCATTTTCACCCCTCGCCTGCTTGATGGTCATCGCCTACGACAGAAATGGCTGATACCTGCACTTTGTGTAACCTATTCCCATTTGAGTGATGACAAAATTCTTTGCCAAAATGTTGGATGGGGACATTCTACCCAGGCACGGGGTCAGCATAGGAATTGTACTCACACTTTTTCAGTTCATAAAACAAATTTATAGGCATATATAGCGAGACGGATCACTCCCCTCTCTTAAAAACCTTACATCGGTCTAGTAGTAAAATTAATAATAAAATAAATTGCTTGGTTGGCCGCAGCCCGCAACTTGATCTAAGTCCAGTAAATATTCATCATGCCGGGCTCTGTCATTTTGCACCCTTGTATTGATATATAGCCATCAAGCACATACTAGATTATTAATATATGTTTGCCCTGTCACCCCTTGGATTGCAGCCTGGTCGCCCTGGTGGATCTTTATATCGCCTACGGCGGAACCAGAGGATTTATGTACTTTGTGTAATTTGATCTCATTTTAGTGATGACAAATTTCTTTGCCAAACGGTGGGATTGGGAAGTCCTACACAGGCATCCCTGTAACTCTGCATCTTGTCACTTTATGAATCAGGCAAGCAGTGTTGGTTCCAAAGTCTACCCCCAATTGTTCAGTGATTGGGGTAGGCCATGGCCCCTCTTCAAATATATGTTGCCAACATAACTATTATAAATAGTATAACATAAAGGCTTTTCTTAGCTTAGAATTAGCAACAATGAATTATGTTATATATTTAAAAAAATACTTACATATATATTTCAGGTCATATATATATATATATATATATATATATATATATATGATATATATATATATATATATACATATATATGATATATATATATATATATATATATATATATATATATATATATATATATATATATATATATATACATATATATATATATATATATATATATATATATATATGACATATTAAAATATATATTATAATATATATTATATGTCATATATATTATATATATATATATATTATGCATACATATATGCGTATATAAATTGGTCCTCCGTCCCCCCCCCCCACTTTTAAAACCGGATCGACGCCCCTGACACCAGGGAGTTAAGCCAGATCCGAACAAAGTTGCTGGAATTTGCAACATGCCAGGACCCGCGACCAAGGAGGAAGTACAGAGAGCACTTGGCATGGTAAACTACATGGCCAGGTTTGTGCCGAACTTGACGGTAATGACAATAGCCCTGAGACAACTGCTAATCGAGAAGAACGACTGGCAGTAGGAAGCCGAACAGGCAAATGAATGGCAAGATATAAAAGACTTCTTCACGACGGAACCACTCCTGAAGTTCTATGATCCAGCTAAAAGAAGCAACATATCAAGCGATGCTTCAAAGGATGGCTTGGGAGCCGAACTTTTACAGGAGCACGATGGAAATTGGCTTCCAGTTGCGTTCATATCGCGTGCCATGACTTATGCAGAGAAGAACTATGCTCAAATAGAGAAGGAGCTTCTAGGGCTAGTATTTGCATGTGAGAAGTACCATGAGCATGTGTATGGTGCTACGGTGATAGGAGAAACCGACCACAAGTCCTTGGTTTCACTCCACAAGAAGAATCATATGTGCGATCTGACACCTCGTCTACAACGTATGATGCTGGGATTGAGAAGGTATGACTTGAAACTCGAGTTCAACCGGGAAAATACCTGATAGTAGCCGACACTCTGTCACGTGCATTTGACAGAAGTGTTAAGAAGAGTAACACAGAAGAGGAGACCAAAGCACACGTGGATATGATCAGACACAATGCACAAGTGAGTGATCCAATGTGGGAAAAGACTGCCATCCACACAAAGGGAGATGGAACTACAAGATATCCTGAATGCAGTGCATTTCGGATGGGAAAGTGATCAGGCGCAATCACTGAAACCATACTACCACTTCAGAGGTGATATCACTGAAATAGGCTAAGACATACCTAAAACACTACAAGGTGATATGCTGAAGAAGATTCACGAAGGGCATCTAGGCATGGGAAAATGCCAGGCCAGAGCAAGACAAGTGATGTATTGGCCCAACATCAACAATGACGTTGAAACCACATAGGTCGAATCAGTATATGTCAGAAACACAGGTACAAGCAGGCAAAAGAGCCAATGGAACAACATGACATACCCGAGAAACCTTGGATGAAGATAGGAGCAGACGTATTCACGCTCTTTGGCAAGAACTTCTTGGTGGTTGTCGACTACACATCAAACTACCCAGAGGTGGCCAAACTAGAAGATTTGTCGTCCACAAACACCATAAATCACATGAAATCCACCATGGCAAGACACGGTCTTCCTTCTGTGGTTTTGTCAGATAATGGACCACAGTTCAGCAGCCGTGAGATCCGACAGTTTGCAAAGCAATATGGTTTCAAATATGTGACATCTAGTCCTGAGTACCCACAGAGTAATGGAAACGCGGAAAAGGCGGTGCAAATCGTGAAGCGTTTGTTGAAGAAAGCTAAAGAGATTGACGAGGATCCGTACCTGGCATTGCTAAACTACAGTGCTTCACCAGGACAGTGCTTCGTCGGGAAGTGACCGATATCCTGGAGAGATGTCAATGAACAGGAAACTGAGAACGAAGCTACCCAGCGCAGAAGAACATGTCACCATGCACAAGTTGCCAGATATCAAACAGAAGCGCTATTATGATCATGGTGGCATGCAACTCAAGCCAATAGAGATTACTGACACAGTCAGGGTCAGAGGTGATGGTGTGTGGAGTGAGAAAGCGCAAGTACTGGCAAGGGAAGCACCCAACTCGTACCTGGTGGAGCTTGAGGGGGTAGGCGTTCACGAAGAAACAGACGTCATCTGCTAAAGACACAAGAGAAGTTTATGCCAGTACACGAAGATGACGACAATGATCCGTCTTTTCCTTTTAATTTTTCGTTTTCAAATTTCAGAACGAAAAACGAGTTCCTTTTTCGTTTTCAAATTTCCGACTTTTGAGCGACTTTACCTCTATGTGTTAAAAAATCTGTAGAAAATAATCTATTCAATATTGTTAATTACAAGTTTTATTTATTTTGAAGAGTACTAATTTTTCCACATGCCTGTACACATAGTAAGGGGTCATCCATAATTATCATCATTTTCACAAGCGTACAAACCGTACGCTAGGGGGGAAGGGGGTATGACTTGAACGTACGCTTTTTTAATGTTGAAAAATAATGACAAAAACGAAGTGCCCACTTATCGCTCGCTCGCTCATCCTCACACAAGGGAGAGGTAAAGACCACCAAAACGAAAAGAAAATAGTGCTCGAATGATTTGCTTGTATGCTAGTGAGTGTGTGTGTGTGCGTGCGTGCGTGCGTGCGTGCGTGCGCGCGCGCGTGCGTGTTTGTGTGTGTGTATATATATATATATATATATATATATATATATATATATATATATATATATATAATTTGGGTCGCTGCAAGATAGCCTGATACGTGACCGAGTTGTAGTGGGCATCAGAAATTCCTAAATAAAGGAAAGGTTACTCAGAGAGTCAGAGCTAACGTTAGAGCGGGCAAAGCAAACGAAGCCGCGCAAACGCAAATGAAAGTGTTAACTGGCGCAGAAAACAGTGCAAGTGTGAACATGATTCGAAAACTGAAAAAAACTGAACCTCAGAAAAAACAAGTCCCCGTAGTGGAACAAGCGACAAAAAACGCCCAGACACGTAAAAAGAAACAATGTAAACGTTGCGGCACAGCCCACATGTTCCGAGAGTGTCCGGCATGGGGCGCCACTTGTGCCAAATGTGGCGGCAGAAATCACTATGCCTCAAAGTGTCTGACGCGAAGAGTACAATTTGTGTATGTAGACAATGACAACACTGGCGACGAAGCAGGTTTCTATATGTCAGCTATACACAGCAACACACAGCAACACACAACAGTGTGAATGGATCGCCTTATTGACAGTATGCAGGGCTTTATGCAGGATCAAATTTTTCCCCGTCACAACTTTGGGAGCGCAATGTGCAATTATTTTAGAAGACCTTTTTTTTTTTTGCTATCCTACTATATCCAGTCAATTAGATGTCAATTTTCGTTTACAACCCAACCATGCCTAATACAAAAACGTAGTTATATTATGTTGCAGTGTAAAAAACAATTTCAGTGCAATTATTAAATAATTTACAATTTTGAGTCAATTATATTCCCTTCTTCCAACAAAACACATTTACATTTTACGTAAATTATGCAGTCATTATATACAGTACTCTCAACCAATGTTAGTGACAATGACAGTAATGGTGTCGTCAAATCTAGCAGGCGTAGCCGTAGGCGGGCTAACGTTCTCGGCTGACAGTGACACGCTAGCAGTAACAACGTCGTCCGACTCGTTGGCAGCCCCATTGCCATGGCATTGGGGTCATCAGCACGATGTACATCGGCTATTGTTGTGAATGAGTCGATGACAGTCGATGGCGTCGGCGGTGAAGGTGTTGCCGTAACAGTTGGCGTCTGTGTTTCCGTAAAAAAACTGGGTTATTGTTCGTTTGCGACCCTTCGCCTTCGACGGCATCTCGTGGACGATAATATGTAATGTTTATTCGTGCGTCGTTAACGTGGCCTCGTTTTAAATCTTACCATTCCCGGGAGTCACTCCAGGCATGAACGCCATAAAATCGAAATGTTAATAATATACAGGCATATAACACTTGTATAGTTTATTACTGATGTAATCTCCCTAACGTCTATGTAATTTATATGAATTTTTGATGCTTTGAAAAATGCGCATAATCTGTATTATAAAGTTTGCATTACTAGTTAATTCATGCCCATTATTATTGACGTGTGACACCCCAAAAGCATTGCATTGACCCCTCTAGCAGCAAATGAAACCACGTGTAGGACCGCCGCTATGGGTAGGCGCCCTACACGCGCGCGTAAAATGAGCTTCTTGCGCTACCGCTTTGGCGGTAGGCATCTTTCACAGTACTGGACAGATTTGTTTATGGGGGATACAGAACACGTTATATTCCAATGCTGACACGGTGACACCCGTCATACAAACTGCCAGGACGAGGCCTTGTGACACTGACGGGTTGTTCCCCGTCCTCGAAAAATGTCCCCCGTCCATGTTTGAAATTGCCCGTCCAAATGACGGGTGGACGGGTCTCTAGATAAAGCTATGACAGTATGTGACAGCCTTGTGCCGTTGAAAGTAGACAGCGGTGCCCAGGTGAATATACTGAGTCTGAGCGATTATGAGGGGCTTGCCAGTAAGCCAAAATTACTGACACAGCGACGTCCCAAGCTGAAAACGTACAATGAAGAAAACATCGAAACTCTTGGAATGTGCATTGCTACAGAAGGAAGACAGTCACTCATCGGTGCCAGCGTTACCGTAACCACAAGTTGGTGATTATACATTTTGTACCAACCAACACATAGGGTCTACGTTCACATATGCCGTATTTATAATACCCTAGGCCCTACATGTCTTTAATCGACACATGGCAACGGGACACGTGAAGGCATTGCAGGGGTGTGGAGTGCAACCGTTGACGCAGTATTCCATGGTCGGCTCATCCAATTTCCGAGGTAGGTATTTATTACTCTTAAACCTAGCTGATTCATTTTTGGTAGTTCATATATAATATACCATAGGTTTAGCGATTACCAAATAATTGTAGGCATGCTATAACAACATTAACGAACTAATTATTGGTTATCTTTTTATTTCAGGTGCCTCGTGTGTCCGCCCGTTCGCGAAAATCAAAACCTAAACCGAGTTTGTCAACGTTACTCTTTCGTCTGTGTAGAAATCACAGCTATCCCATATATATATGGGTGTCCTTTTGCATACGCCGCCTTGACATGTAGACAGAGCTATTAGACAGGAGCTGGGGCACTCCCACTCTGGAACCAAACGCACACAGTCGGCACCATAGATATAAATAGAACACGCCACTAGTACTATAGGGGAAAGATTAATGATCTAACTCTGTGGTCGGCACAGATTTCGCTCAATCTCGGACGTCTCGTTGTTTACTACGATATCTGTCGTAAGTTTTTATACCATCCGTATGAGGGCGCTGTGTGTTTAGGAGCCCCAGCCCAGTTGGATTAACTCTGATATAAATAAACACACGTGCTTTTATAGAGATGTAAATATCTGTACAAATCGATTCCTGAATTTGTTAAACCAAATTATTTACGACTACGTGCGTAATCTGTAGGCTAACCACCTTCATACAGACGAGAGTCTGCCTTCACCAGACAGTATGGCGAGTCATGGGATGTGGGGTGATAGAGAACCTCCTACTGCCACATAGAGTCAAAGTAGGAAAAGTTTTCCTTCGGGTTTTTTCCTTGTTCGTCTGACAGTAGGCGTTTTCTCAGGTCTCGCTCACTGTTCTATACAAGCATAGATATAAGTTAGGTATTTAGGGGGCCCACATACACATTCCCCTCGCTTCCCCACACAATTGCTATTTAAGTCAGCCCGAGGATCCGGCAAAACATTGCCTTCTACACTCAATAACGTACGGTATTGCTGCGCCTTTTCAACAATTACATCTTTCGCGCTGACCTTTAGCTTAATGGCATAATGCAAAAAGACGACGAACCAAACCCCAGCGCTGTTCGTCTTTATTATCGGTTCTTGGCAGCCTTCTGATATGCAAATACTCTTGAATTCTGTTTTTCTTCCACAAACGAAACTCATTAAAATCTATCATTAAGCAAAGATTACAAAAAAGTAAAACTATTTACATAAATCAAGAAATAAGATGACAAACTCGAACTTCTGTATCTCTTAAGCACGTACATTGATTGACCTATGATATTACTCACGAACTGCGCCTGCGGAACTCCGAACTTGTTGTAAACATATATTTGTATAATTTACGTTGTCGAATGACAGTATTCTAACATTTTGAAAGTAGTCACCATTATAAAATTAACAAATAAACCAGACTAATATGTTACGTTTATAATGTTATGTGTATGTTGTTGTCTTTTGTTGCAATAAGCATTCAAATATAGGCAGCGAACTGGTTTCCGTTCGTCTCAGTGAGGTTCGTCTCAGTGGCGTAGCGAGGTTTTGCATTGGAGGGGCCATCCGACTCTCTCCCTCCCTCTCTCTCTCTCTCTCTCTCTCTCTCTCTCTCTATATATATATATATATATATATATATATATATATATATATATATATATGAACACTCCCGTTTTCTACTTGCAGGTCTACAAGAGACGCTCCCTACAACCGGAAGCCACCATGCCAGAAATAGCTTGTTTGATTATGGTATCATTTCATCAGGTTGACTATTAGTATTAAATACGTGATTAAATGCAAGAGAACTTTGTTCTTCTTTATAATCAAACAGGCCGAGAGAAACATGGGGAACAAGCCGAGATAGTACGGGACAGGCATTCGATTGCAAAACTGGTAAATAGACACATTTGCGCTGGCACCCATTGGTAATGCCGGGCATTGGTAACATTGAAACCATACGAACTCTGCCATTTAACTACAAACATGGTGATTGAGGTTACGTGTCCATTCCCAGGATGCGACCACGTATCACGGAACGACGACGCCGCAATAATAGTTGAGCTCCTAAAGATTCATCGGTTGACACTCTCGATTCATGCCGCGGCGACACCTGGTGGGAAAATGGAAAAACTCAAACGCCCTTCTGTATCGTTAGTTGGTACGCCAGAAACCTGGGCATACTTTGAAACTAGATGGGGCGAATATCGAGACGGCACACACTTCCGAGGAGACGACATCGTTGTTCAGCTATTGGAGTGTTGTGATGACGAATTGAGACGGGACCTTACTCGTTCAAACGAAGGTTCCATGGTCGGAGGTACCGAGGTAAACGTGTTAGCGGCGATAAAGGCACTAGCAGTGCGCAGTGAGAACATCATGGTGGCACGGTATGCATTACATGACATGCGCCAGGGACGCGAGGAACAAATTAGATCATTCTACGCCCGAATCAAGGGTCAAGCTGACACCTGTGATTAAAGAATCAAGTGCACCAAAGCCGGGTGCGTCGAGATGGTCGACTTCGCCGGCGAAATATTGCGCGACGTACTCGCTCGCGGTATCGTGAACGACGAGATTCAATTGGATTTGATAAGCGACCAGAACCAAAAGATGAAGATCGAGGAGATGATTAAGTTCGTCGAAGCGCGTGAGTCAGGTAAACGATCGGCATCGCGCCTGCTGGATACCCCGAGTGTGAACGCGGCAAGTAGCACGTACCGCCGCAACAAGCAACAGGAAGTGCGAACCAGGGGCGCGGCGACGACTAAGCCAAGACCTGATCCGAAGCCCGGACATACGTTCAACCCCACGGCACTGTGTCGGTTCTGCGCAGAGAGGGGCCACGGTAGGAACCCGCCGTGGAGCACACGGAGGAGCCAATGTCCAGCGTACGGCAAGCGATGTGGTAAATGCAAGAACGTGAACCACATAGAACGCGCTTGCCTCGGCATGGCATACGCCCGCCGGCCGACTGAGACGACCGAGACAAGTGACGAACAGTCAGCGGCCTTCGAACTGTGCACGACGGTAAACGAACCGGTTGCCAACGTCAACGCCATCGCTCTAGACCACAATTTGTATGATAACCTTTGTGACAGGTGGCGTAAACGCACATCCGCCCCGCAGCCGTACGTCCGGGTCTACGTCAGAGCATTCGAGGAAGATTACCATGCCCTCGGTTTCGCACTAAGGAATCGAATAAGCGCCGCCGAACTTCCCGCGATGGCAGATACCGGATGCCAGAGCTGCCTAATGGGCATACCAGTGGTCGAGAGGATGGGGCTCAATGCAGACGACCTCATACCGGTCATCATGACGATAAGAGCGGCGAACGAGGGACGAATACCTATCCTCGGAGCGATGGTGGTGCGATTCTCGGGTACCGACAGCCGGGCCATAATGCACGAGACACGACAAATCGCCTACATCACCAACACATCAGATCGTATCTTCCTGTCACGGGCCGCATGCATCGACCTGGGGATGATTAATGAGACATTCCCTACCATTGGCGAGGTCATTGCATCAGATGACGTAACCACTCCGAGCCTATGCCCATGCCCACGCGCACAACACCGCCGCCACTCCCAGAGGGCCCACCAATGCCCGCGACCGAGGAGAACCGAGCAGCGATCGAGTCGTGGTTGAAGAGGCGGTACAGGGCGAGCACATTCAACACATGTACCCAACAAACACTGCCCATGATGTCAGGCCCACCCTTGCGACTGATGATAGACAAGGATGCGACACCCGTCGCACAGCACAGTCCAATACCGGTGGCCGTGCACTGGCAGGACGAGGTCAAGGCCGGCTTGGACGAGGATGTACGTCTCGGTGTGCCCGAGAAGGTACCAATCGGCGATCGGGTCACATGGTGCCACCGTATGGTGATTTGTGCCAAAAAGAACGGCAAGTCAATGCGCACAGTGGACTTTCAGGCATTAAATGTATATGCTGCACGTGAAACCCACCACACCCCGTTCCATCAGGCGCGAGGTGTCCCCGAGAACAAGCGTAAGACGGTGTTCGACGCTTGGAATGGGTATCACAGCGTACGTCTGCACGAGGACGATAAACACCTGACGACGTTCATCACACCGTAGGGGCGTTACCGCTATTGCGTCGCTCCACAGGGGTATCGAGCACCGGGCGACGGCTATGCGCGCCGTTACGACGAGATTGTCTCGGGGATAGACAACCACACAAAATGCATCGATGACGCCTTGCCTTGAAATATTCTGATGCAATACTGAACTTCCCCGTGCCACGAAACATTCACGACATCCGCTCATGGTTCGGTCTCGTGAACCAGGTCTCATACGCCTTCAGCATGGCAGAACGAATGTTACCGTTCCGCGCACTCTTGAAGGCGAGCCAACAATTTCGATGGACACGTAGCTTCAGGAGTCATTCGATGAGTCGAAGGAGCACATCGTCCAGGAAATCGAGACCGGTGTCAGGATATTCGACAAGAGCAAGCTGACCTGCATTGCCACCGACTGGTCGAAAACCGAAATCGGCTTCTGGCTACTACAGAAGCACTGTGATTGCACGCCGGTTAAACCATTCTGCTGCAACGGCGGCTGGAAAGTGACCCTGGTCGGTAGCCGATTTACACACGCGGCAGAATCGCGCTATGCCCCGATTGAAGGCGAGGCACTGGCAGTTGCCGACGCACTGAATAAAGCACGCTACTTCGTGCTTGGTTGCGAGGATCTCATCATCGCGGTCGATCACAAGCCACTCTTGAAGATCTTTGGCGATCGCTCCCTGCAGGATATCCCGAACTTGCGCCTACGTAACTTGAAAGAGAAAACACTACGATACTGCTTCCGTGTTACCCACGTGCCGGGTATGAAAAACAAAGCAGCCGACGCAATATTACGCCGCCCTACGGGGCGCCCGGCGAAGACGGACCTCCCGGACGATCACGCATCACTATCGAATATCGACAGAACACACGAACCAGACGACGGTGATTCGGAACTACTGACACACCGTGACGCAACCGGGATACTAGGGTCGGTGACATGGGATCGCGTGAGAGAGGCCACCGCGAGCAACCCCGATATGCACTTACTCACTGAACTGATCGAGGACGGCATGCCGAAGACTCGGAACGAGATGCCAGTGTCCATCCGACAGTTTCACCAGTACCGACACGAGCTGTCGACAACCGACGGCGTAGCCATCTATAAGGATCGCATTATTATCCCGCCCGCGCCACGACACGCCGTGCTGGCCGCCAGGGCGTGTCTATGATGACGGCAAGAGCGGAAACATCAATATTCTGGCCCGGTATGACAGAGGGCATCGCCAAGGTCCGCAAGGAATGCGATCACTGCCATCGTATGGCCCCGTCCCAGCCAGCCGCGCCGCCCACCCGGCCCATCTTGCCCGTCTACCCGTTCCAGGCGATATGCTCCGACTTCTTCTCATACAAGGGCGTGCACTACGTAGTAGTTGTCGATCGCTACTCGAATTGGCCCATCATCGCGAACGCATCGGCAGGCGGGGCTGGCCTTGTTAACATCCTGAGACGGAGGAGCTTGCATCGGACGGCGGTCCAGAATACACATCGACCGACACCCGCCAATTCCTCCGCACATGGGGCGTGAATCATAGGCCGTCCTCGGTCGCCTTCCCCCATAGCAATTGCCGCTTGGAGGTCGCTGTTAAGACAATGACGCACTTGATAACCATAACCATAACCATAACCATAACATTTATTGACCCCAAGTAGGTATAGAAACTACATCAATTTCGTACAGTACATTTATACAAGCATATATACACACATATTATATCATGTTCACATACTATTATAGGTCTATATGGTAGGCCTACATTACACACAAATGTGTGCACTTACAGTAATTCTTGTTGTACAAAAATAAGAAATAAAACACAATAATATAACATTTACAAACTGGGGTCGGTAGCTCCTATTAAGACAATAATGTCGCTGTCATAGGAGCCACCATAATTCCATGGTATTAAGTAGTATGGTCCTTAGTATACAAGATGTCTAACTCAAATGTTTATATGGAAGTGTTAGCTTTAAGTAAGAAAGTGTGAGGTGGTGTAGAGATGGGCTAGTGAACATTAACATATATTTTTTGTTTAATTTAGTTGACATACATAACAATTTGATAGAGTACATATATCTCTATAGTTGTTTAGCAAACAAGTTTTTATATATATTATAAATCCATGCAAGCTGTGAGTATATTTTGTTTTTAATGGCATCAGGAGTCTCATTTATAGTATGAGGGAGGCTGTGTCTGAGACATTTCATTGCAAAATCATGCTTAGCTCTAAAAGTATGTATATTATCTTTTGCACGAGTATTATAATTGTGTATATTAATACTTGGTATCATTTCCCAGTTTAGTAAATACGAATGTAATTGTTTATGGATATATTTAAAATAAAATTTTAATTCTTGTAACTTTAACACATCTTCTATTTTCAGTAGTTTAAGATTTTTGAAAAGTGGTTCTGTATGTGAATTATATCTATTTAAGGTTATTATTTGCATAACCTTTTTTTGAATGCTTGTAATTCTATTTCTTTGATATCCCCAAATCATAATACAATAATTTATATGTGATAATATTAAGGTGTTATATAATAACACTTTTATGTCTAATGGTAATACATATTTTAATCGGTTTAATACGCCAATTGTTTTTGAACACTTATTTGATATTTTCTCCGTGTGTTTTCTCCAATTTAGATTAGTGTCTAAAGTCAATCCGAGAAAATTTAATTCATCTACTCTTTCATCTATTTTAAGTGTAAGAGCTTGCATACGTTTATTAGGCATATGGAAAACCATATATTTCGTTTTACTTTTATTTAATAATAATTTATTAATATTTAGCCATTCTTTAATTTTACAGAGTTCTTCATTTATTATGGTTTCGGTACTTTTATTATCGAGTGTCGTTTCGCTCAAAGAATTTAAAGAGGTAGATAATGTAGTGTCATCAGCATACATAACAAAATT
This sequence comes from Oasisia sp. SBJ-2009, assembly GCA_964017155.1. NCBI lineage: Eukaryota > Metazoa > Annelida > Polychaeta > Sabellida > Siboglinidae > Oasisia > Oasisia sp. SBJ-2009. The sequence continues at coordinate 33,314,242 of OZ024858.1, forward strand.
AAATAATTGACTAGCTTGTGAAAAATCATTTATATAAATAATAAACAACAGTGGTCCTAGGACAGAACCTTGTGGGACACCAATTTTTATAGTTAAGATGTCTGAGTTTATTTGTTCAATTTCAGTATATTGTTTTCTATTTTGTAAGTAACTTTTTAACAAATGCAAGGCTGAGCCATTTAGGCCATAATATGCTAATTTATTTTGTAAAATGTTATGGTCAATAGTGTCAAATGCCTTTGATAGGTCAAGAAATACATTTATTGGTATATAATTTTTATCCATTTTAGTCACAATTCTATCAACTAGCTCAATCGCAGCATATTCTGTTGAATATTTAGCTCTAAAACCATACTGATTATCATTTAAAAATTTCTTTTCGTTGAAATATGAATATAATTGTATAAAAATTAGTTTTTCTAATACTTTAGAAATGGCAGGAAGAAGAGAGATTGGTCTGTAGTTTTCAAATAAGGATGGATCATCTTTCTTAAATATAGGAATAACTTTTGCAATTTTCAGTTTATCAGGGAATACACCAGAGTATAAAACTTGGTTTATTAATAGTGTTAATGACTTTAAAATTACAGGTTCAATTACTTTGAGTAGTTTTGTTGAGATACCATCAAATCCACAGCTGTTTTTTGTGGGAAGGTTGTTTATAGTTTTCCTTACAGTTTCTTCATCAATATGTTCAAACGTAAATGTTGAAGTTACATTTTTATTTAAACAATAGCTGTATTTTTTGCTACCCTTATATTTAATCCCTTGTGTAATGGACTGTCCTATATTTGTAAAATAATTATTACATTTATTTGCAATATCCTTTTTATCAGTTATTTTGGTATCATTATCTGTAAAAAATAATGGTATTTTCTTTTTTTTGCTTTTTTGAAATAAATTCATTAATAACTTTCCAGGTATTTTTTATATCGTTTTTAAATCGATTAAATCTATTTTCAAAATACACTTTTTTGGCTGCACGAATAGTATGTTTTAATATTGTATTATATGTTTTTAGGTTTATGTTAATAATTTCATAGTTAGAAGAATTTGGATATGTCAGTTTTAGTTGTTTATATAATTTGTCTCGATATTGTATTGATCTTAGTATTCCTTGTGTAATCCACATCGATTTTTTATGTTTATACTTATTACATTTCACCAGCTTAGTTGGCATATGCTTGTCCTTTGCCCTCACAATATCATTAAATATTATGTCATAATTTAAATTTGTATCTGCATTTGGGTTTTTATTTAGCTTGTTGTAAGTATCATACGCCTTAATTTCATTTTCAACTTTATGCATTGCGTCGTCGTTTAATACATTAATTTTTACAAATTTAGGTGGGGGTTCTGTCTTCAATGAGGTGTTTATAAGCATAAAATACGGTTGATGATCAGATAGTTTTTTAATGAGAATCCCGGCAGTACTTTCCAACATAGATTGACTAAGTTTGCAGAAGAAATTATCAATTAAAGTACCGTTTGTTCTAGTAAATCTAGTAGGAAAGGTAATCTGTGGGAAAAGACTATGAGATATTAAGGCGTCAAAATAACTACTATACATATCATTTTCATTTAATTTGAGCAAATTTATATTAAAATCACCTGCAATAATTAGGCTATTTTTACAGTTGTGTTCTAATGATGATACTATGGAGGAAAATTCATTTATGAAAGCATTTAGGTTATCATTTGATGTTCGTGGAGGTCTGTATATGTTTCCAATCGTTATGCTTTTAGAGAGATTACCACCATTTATTTGGACTATTAAGCCTTCCCAGTGTTCATACATGTTTAGTTTTAACTTGACCTCAGATCTATAATTATTGTCGACATATATGATTAGCCCTCCATTTTTACTGCATGTTTTACCTTGTGCTATACAGTCATAACCATGTAAGGAAAATTGAGATAAGTCATCATTTTCTGATGTCCAAGTTTCCTGTAAGCAAATTACATTAAATTTAAAACTGTTTCTACTTAACTCTTCTATGAAAGCCTCCAATTCATTAAATTTAGAATTTATTGATTGAATGTTTGTGCTTAAGACACTAAAACATGATTTTTTTGTTTGCGTTAATTTGGTAAACTTGTCAGAGTCATAATAGGATGATCGACGTATTAGTTGAGGTTCATAATTGTCAATAAGATTTGTGTCTAAGATATTAATTAAATCATTATTGTTAATACCTTCCAAATATGAAAGCAATGTTTCGTCTAACGTCATACTTTTATATAATTTTCCAATTTATTATATGTTCTTTTTACATCAAGTGTATTTGTAAGTATGTGTTCATAAAATAGTGATATATGCATGTCCCTATGTTTGAACTTATTAGTGGTGTAGTGGGTGTTGACCTTTAATAAAGTGATGCACTGATAGTAATGGCATAAGTGCTTGCAGACGTGATTATGAGAACAGAATGAGATAGACATCTTGTTGCTTTGTAAGTAGAACAAACTGAACAAAAGAAAAAAGATAAATTGCATCATGAAATGCAAGAGGACCTTTTCGTGGGAGAGATATAGAGCATATGATTAGTGTTTTTTTAACACGCCACTGCTTAATGATATATGTAGCAACATACGAAAGCAGTTCATAGCAATATGTCTAATGCATACATATATATATATATATACATATATATATATATATATATATATATATATATATATATATATATATACATATATACATCCATATACACATACACAATTACACCCACATACATACATGTAATTACTACATTTATACACTTAATGTTTTTAATTGGTGTAAGAAAAATAAAATTCAAATTTAGAGTAATACATTCAAGCGGCAATACAAGTTATGGATTGTGTTTAAATAATTAAGTATGCATCTAATCTAATAAAGCATTATTATTATTATTATGCACATATACATGGCTCTATTAAAAATTACATTTGGTTTATAAATATAAAACAATGTCTGCTAATTTCCATTTCAACAAAAGATCTATATAATTACCAATGCGTTTGATGGACAAACTATTAATTAAGATAGAAAAGAACATCAAACATTGTTTTGTTGTGATGAATTAGAAATAACAGAAATACCAATCAACATAAATTAGATGTAGTTGACCAAAAAGGTGAGGGGAAAAAACATGACATTAAAAACAAATCACTGACAGGTTCACATCAGCTAGATACCTCAAAGCAAAACACAAAAGGTTAAGATAATATAATTATACATATAATTTCAACAATAATATACAATCCTTTATAATTTGAAATACAAAACAATAATAATTATTAACAATTAACATAAATTATAATATAATTTTTCTGCCTATGATAAAAACTAGGAGTATCAGTTCAACATATGTAATACTGTAATTGCAGCTATATGAAGGAAAAGAAACAAATATACAATTTACGTGACTTCATCCCGGTGATCCCCGGCAAGTGTCTCCCCCACGACACCTGGCGCGCACGACACCTGGCGCGACACACTACGTGCCCGCGAAGATGCACTCCGCAAAAGGCATATAAAGACGCACGAGTACTGGAGCGAACACACCAGGCGCATGCCGGCACTGACAGTGGGTGTCTATGTCCGCATCCAGAACCAAACTGGACAACACCCGAACAAATGGGACCGCACCGGCACGGTCGTGGAAGTCAAACAGCATGACCAATACCAGGTCAAAGTCGATAGATCCGGTCGCATAACGCTCCGCAACCGTCGTTTCCTACGGAAGTTCACACCGTTCACTTCTCCGGAACCGCTTCGGCCAATCGATGTAGACCTCGGAATGAGGCTTGCCCCGACCACACGTATGACCCCACTGACGATCCCGCCGATGTTGCCATCGCCGCCCGTCGTGGACCCCACCACTCCTGCTGGCCCAGCTTCAGCCCCAGACGTAGCTCGCCACGCGCCGTCTCTCGGCTCACCGTCTGCCGTGGCCCATACGGCTGTCACTACGCCGTCACACCATCCTACACTGGACATCGCTACCCCGAGCCGCCCGATAATGCGGAGCTCGATACCACCAGCTAGACGTACTATACTACCGACGTCACCGCTGCCACCCAAGGCACCTCCAGAACCTGCTGTAAGACGCTCCAACCGTGAACCCAAGGCACCGACTTGGCACACTGATTACGAGATGAAATGAACTTTCAATAAGACTTACAGCATTAAAATGTTTAATCACGCCATTCTAAATTTTCTCAGCTTATTATTCAGACACTCTTCGTAAAGGCTTGGAGGGAGATAGGAAATAATGAACACTCCCGTTTTCTACTTGCAGGTCTACAAGAGACGCTCCCTAAAACCGGAAGCCAGCATGCCAGATTAAATGCAAGAGAACTTTGTTCTTCTTTAATATATATATATTTATATATATATATATATATATATATATATATATATATATATATATATATATATATATATATATATATAATTATATATGTGTATGTATATATAATATTACATATATATATATATATATATAATATATAATATAATATATATGTGTGTGTGTATATATATATATATATATATATATATATATATATATATATATATATATATATATATATATATATATATACATACATATATGTACGTATATATACATATTTATATTTATATTTATATATATACATATGTACATATATATATATAATATATATATATAACTATATGTATATATTTCTACATATATATATATTTCTGTATTCACAATCATTTGAATTGATCTCCGTATAACTTTTCATCGCAAAAACGACACGATATTTCTTAAGTAGATGCCATCAAACAAACTAACCTACAATATTGGCTGAGATACAGTGAAAAAAATCACATTTTCTGTAATGCTGGCACTTTAAAATTTGCATAGTATGCCAGGGACACGCGTAGTTAATTAAAGAATGGTCCTTTGATGATCGTTGACCCTGAAAACGGGTTTGGATACCTTAGTTTTGCTGTTATGTGCAATATTGGCCGATATATGATGAAAAATAGATTTCTCAATAATGGCTGCTCTAATTTGCATACTAAGATGTCATAGACACATGTGATCATGTTAAAAATTAAGTTCGCTGACCTTCATAACATAGGTCTATACACTTTATTTTGTCAATTATCTGTAATATTGGCTGAGATATAGTGAAAAATGTATTTTTCAATAATGGTGGCACTTATTTGCATAAAAATGATACGTGGGGAATTTTGCTGACTAGTTAACATAGCAAATCGTTTTCTCCGTAATATTTCCGATCTAATGATACCAATTAAAAGTATATTCCCCAGGGGTGCACGGTATTTCGTAATATATATATATATATATATATATATATATATATATATATATATATATATATATATATATATATATATATATATATATATAATCTATATAAAGAGCACCCCCTCTTACGACTAGAATGTTTGTCTTGAATGTCACCCTCGTGAGATAAGTCATTACTAACTGCATTTAATGTATTTACGAGAGAACGATAAAGAGAGAGTAAGTGAGTGAGTGAGTGGGTGGGTGGGTGAGTGAGTGAGTGAGTGAGTGAGTGAGTGAGTGAGTGAGTGAGTGAGTGAGTGAGTGAGTGAGTGAGTGAGTGAGTGGGTGGGTGGGTGGGTGGGTGAGTGAGAGAGTGAGTTATCGAGATAGGTGTGGAAGCCGAGAGGACAGCAATTCCAGAAAGGTTTTGTTGGAACAGTTGATACTATATGTGGCCGAACTTCGAGAAAATCCATAAAAGCCAAAAGAAGAAAGACTAGTGGTGGTGATACTAGAAATTGGAACAAACAATACGACAAAAACGAAACGCTGAAGTCAATCAATTGATTGATTCCATAACACACTACGTGAGAAACAAAACAAGGCATGTAAATAATTACTTAACACTAAGTCACGTGGTAAGATAGAACATAATGAAGTAGTATGCTTTGAAAAGGAATATACAGGAAGTTATACACTTATGTAATAGAGCGCAATGGCTCAGGGGTAGAGCTTCGGACTCTCGATTACGAGAACCCGGGTTCGAATCCTGTGCTTGCTGCGGTGTTAAAACCTTGGGCAAGTGTTTTCACTCTACATTGCTCCAGTTCACTCAGCTGTATAAATGAGTACCTGGCTATAGACAGTGGTGGACATGTGTACGAGCAGCCTTCGCGCATTAACTGCAGCGTATGGCTGGATGCTACCCAGAGAAGCCGAGATGTTGTCTGAGTGAACAGGTCTGTCAGGGAAGTAAAGTGTAAAGCGCTTTGAACGGTCCTGAGGACTGGATACTGCGCTATATAAGAACTTTCTTCTTTATACTTTTTTTATAAGTGTCTACCTCTGTGAAATATTTTACAAAATAAAAATAAGTGGCCATACTTAAGTATTAATTATAATCATACAATTGCTCTAGGAATAAGCACTTATAGTGTGCGGAAGAAACCAATAGGAATGCAACGAATAGGTTTGTTGCTACGTGAGAGGAGAAAACAGCAGGTATCCAACGAGGACAAAGAAAGATAGAAACTATTCGAACATCAACAATAAACAGATGCAACGGGGCATTGAACAATGGAGTTCTGTGTGCCAGGGATTGAGGCATATTTCAAGATAGTTCTAAATCCGGCGTAGTCCAGTGGTAAAACCGTATATTTTCTCAACCGTTTGCGTATTATGTCTTCGACCTTTCAGTCCATGTCATCTAGCAACAACATCCACTGCGTGTGACTTCACACACGATTGCTTTTCTTTTCATCAAAATCCAAGATGACCGCCCAAATGCTATAAATGTCATCACTCCTCAAAAAAATAATTTTGGGAGGTGGCTTTGTGGTCTAGACATTAATTGTTATGGTCGGGGAAACTGTTTCCATTTATGCCGTAAAGTAGCTGCTACACCGTACGTTTGCGCATAACAATTCCATATGGCCCCAAAATTGGCTGCCGAAACCCCCGAAACATTTAAGAAGTACATAGGATAGAACATTGAAGTTGGTGTCAAGATCATGTCAATCAGGATGGTGACTTACTTGGAGTATGTCTAGCGATACAAATAATCCAAGGTCATGTCAACTAGGCCGATATAAAGGTAATTTGAGGCCCTGAATATTTAAGATATTTTATAATTTGAGAGTTAAAGATGCAGCAGAGCAAATCAAAGCTTCTTTCGTGGAGGTATTTGGTGGTGACAAGTCTAAAGTCTGTACACCTGAAGATCAGTCACATGACCTATATAAGAGCTTACCGTTTTATATAGATATATTATATATTTATTGTGGCCTCCTTGTTTCACTGCCCCTCCGTTCCTTTAGTAGTAGGCCTGCCTGCCACACATACCATTCTGGTTCATACTGTTCTTCTTTCTGAACATAATTGCATACCATCCTGCTTCCTAAAGTCAACCGCTTTCTTTGCTTCTGTAATTTTCCTGACTTACTCTTCTCATAAATAGGCCACCTAAATTAGTTGCTGTTCTGGCTACGCTGCCATATCAACACACAATGCTATACCAACGTTAGAAATGGTTCCCAGAGAAGTCGGGATTGTGTCTGTCGGGAATAAAATGTAAAGCGCTTTGAACAATTCTAAGGATTGGATACTTCATTATATAAGAACTTACTTTTTAAATGCACGATCTTAAATACACTTTGCCTGTTCCTCGTATACCGAAATACTGTAATTAATAATGTGGCCAGTATTCTGGACATAATAAGCCCGAATCATTTTCCGAAATTCGAATGTTTCAACAACGAACTGTTCAAACTGTATACGAACATTTAAAATTATAACCACTAGGTAATAGAGGTACAAGCGCAGCTAGGGGACTAACCAGAAGTCCTTTGTTTCCACAAATAAATCAAGCGAAGTCCAGCAAGTGAGATGAAGTATAACTGATTATATATTTTGGAGGTACGCTGGATCGAGAGAGTAATTCCTGGTAGCAGGGCAGACATGTCGTTATTTAAGACTTTCTATTTCAACCCGTTTGATATTAGTTTATCGTAATTTTCTGACTTTCCCAGATCATTCGCACTCTCTCATATATGTCCTACCTACAAATGCACAGTACTGGTAACATTCTACCTATGTTATATCGACCGCGGCCTGACACTAATTTAACCGCTCCATGTAACCTGATTCCAAATGTTGGCATTTCAAAGGATTGCTAGCATTTGTGCAGTCATTCAGGCACCCATGTTGGTCTCATTTGCTATAATAACTCAACCAATCTATGTCAAGACCTATGATCATCTTTCAAAGTCAATTCGTTCAAACGTTACGCAGTTTCGAGCATTTCCGTGGCATGGTGGATTTAGAAAAAGCCAGGTGGGTGTGAATGAAAACTGTGAGATAATTTACTTGGACTTAGGAAAAGATGACTAAACGATGGGTTGTTAGCAGTCAGAAAAATAAAAAACATACTTTAGATGATCTAGCATTCGGTTTTATTGATCTGCAAAGGCACTTGCTACGCCGATTGAACTTCTGTTTGCAGGCATTAGATGAATTGTGGTTGGAGAAGTAAATGTCAGAATGATGGAAGACATGTGCATGGCAACAATAGGTGTTGGAGTGGACGCAAACAGGTGAGTATCTAGAGTTTCTTGTTGTTCATTGTGGTGGTGGACCTGATCAGTGGAAAGGTATCATAGAATAAGAAACGTATAAAGAACGTAAGACCATTAGTAGTAGTAGTGGCTGATAACAAAGATGCATTGCAAAAATGAAGTAACACCTTTAAAAGACGCGGCTTCCGAATGAATCTGGAGAAGACCGATCATGTGGGTAGTTGAACAGGAGGTGGATCTGCATGTAGATGTTGACAAAATGTGAACAACTTTGTGTTTTGGGTGGTACAGTGTATGTGGATGGAGGTGGCAGAAGAAGGTGGAAGTATGAGCAGTACATGAAGACGGTGGAAGGCACTGTGTGGGACAAAAGGCACTGTGTCGGACACAAGGCACTGTGTGGGACAAAATGCACTGTGTGGGACAAAAGGCACTGTGTGGGACAAAAGGCACTGAGTGGGACAAAATGCACTGTGTGGGACAAAAGGCACTGTGTGGGACAAAATGCACTGTGTGGGAGAGAATGCACTGTGTGTGAGAGAAAGTACAGTGTGGGACAGAAGACAGTGTATGGGACAGAGGCCCTGTGTGGGACAGAAGGCACTGTGTGGAACAGAACGCACAGTGTGGGACAGAAGGCACTGTGTGGGACAGAAGGCACTGTGTAGGACAGAAAGCACTATGTGGGATAGAAGGCACTGTGTGGGACAGAAGACACTGTTTGGGACAGAAGGCACAGTGTGGGACAGAAGGCACTGTGTGGGACAGAAGACACTGTGTGGGACTGAAGGCACTGTGTCTGACAGAAGACACTGTATGGGACACAAGGCACTGTATGGGACAGAAGGCACTGTGTGGGATAGAAGGCACTGTATGGGACAGAATGCACTGTGTGGGACAGAAGGCTTTGTGTGGGATAGAAGTCACTGTGTAGGACAGAAGGCACTGTGTGGGATAGAAGGCACTATATGGGACAGAAGGCACTGTGTGGGACAGAAGACACTGTGTGGGACAGAAGGCACAGTGTGGGATAGAAGGCACTGTATGGGACAGAAGGCACTGTGTGGGACAGAAAGCACTGTGTGGGACAGAAGGCACTGTGTGGGATAGACGGCACTGTATGGGACAGAAGGCATTGTGTGGGACACGAGACACTGTGTGGGACAGAAGGCACTGTGTGGGACACGAGACACTGTGTGGGACAGAAGATACTGTGTGGGACAGAAGACACTGTGTGGGACAGAAGACACTGTGTGGGACAGAAGGCACTGTGTGGGACAGAAGGCACTGTGTGGGACACGAGACACTGTGTGGGACAGAAGACACTGTGTGGGACAGAAGACACTGTGTTGGACAGAAGGCACTGTGTGGGACAGAAGGCACTGTGTGGGATAGACGGCACTGTATGGGAAAGAAGGCACTGTGTGGGACAGAAGGCACTGTGTGGGACAGAAACGTGAAGAAATAACAGAATAGAGGAATGTTGGAAGCCTGGGTCGTATCAGCATTGGGAATATTAGCACTGAAAGACAGACATGGGGAAAAATTCTAGGTAGTATTGAACAAGTATATCCGAAGAAAATGCAGTGTAAAACAGAACGAGAATGAGATATGCAAGACAAAGAATGAACGAATACATAATAGTTATTATTATTGCTATCAAAACGTGAATGGCAGGCAAGTTACATCATCGTCAAAGCTTGAATCACCATGAATACGGGGTGTGATTTCAGTAGCGTCGGCTGGCTCGTTATCACTGTCTTCGGACTGTACGGATTCCTCAGTTTCGTCTATCTCTTCGGCTGTGTCTTCGTCTGTGTTATGGGCCGTTCTGCATAAACCACATGAGTATATTAAGAAACTGCATAATTATTTCTTGTTTTTTACCATACGCAAGTCGCATCCTTATTATACATACCTTAGAAGGCGTTCATAGACGATGTTCTGTAACATATATTGTGCGTATAGTTACTGGAACAAGACGAGGACCCAGCGATCCAAGAGATGTAAACAAGACGAGGACCCAGCGAGCCAAGATATGTGAACAAGACGAGGACCCAGTGATCCAAGAGATATGAACAAGACGAGGACCTAGCGAGCCAAGATATGTGAACAAGACGAGGACCCAGCGAGCCAAGAGATGTGAACAAGACGAGGACCCAGCGAACCAAGAGATATGAACAAGACGAGGACCTAGCGAGCCAAGATATGTGAACAAGACGAGGACCCAGCGAGCCAAGAGATATGAACAAGACAAGGACCCAGTGATCCAAGAGATGTTTACAAGACGAGGACCAAGTGATCCAAGAGATGTGAACAAGACGAGGACCCAGCGAACCAAGAGGTGTTTACAAGACGAGGACCCAGCGAGCCAAGATATGTTTACAAGACGAGGACCCAGCGAGCCAAGAGATGTGAACAAGACGAGGACCCAGCGATCCAAGAGATGTTTACAAGACGAGGACCCAGCGAGCCAAGACATGTTTACAAGACGAGGACCCAGCGAGCCAAGATATATGAACAAGACGATGACCCAGCGAGCCAAGACATGTGAACAAGACGAGGACCCAGCGGACCAAGAGATGTTTACAAGACGAGGACCCAGCGAGCCAAGATATGTGAACAAGACGATGCCCCTGCGAACCAAGACATGTGAACAAGACGAGGACCCAGCGATGCAAGAGATATGATCGAACAAGACGAGTACCCAGCGAGCCAAGAGATGTGAACAAGACGAGGACTCAGCGAACCAAGATATGTTTACAAGACGAGGACCCAGTGATCCAAGAGATGTTTAAAAGACGAGGACCCAGCGAGCCAAGATATGTGAACAAGACGAGGACCCAGTGATCCAAGATATGTGAACAAGACGAGGACCCAGTGATCCAAGAGATGTTTACAAGACAGGGACCCAGCGAACCAAGAGATGTTTACAAGACGAGGACCCAGCGAACCAACATATGTTTACAAGACGAGGACCCAGCGAGCCAATAGATGTGAACAAGACGAGTACCCAGCGAACCAACATATGTTTACAAGACGAGGACCCAGCGAGCCAAGAGATGTGAACAAGACGAGGACCCAGCTAGCCAAGACATGTTTACAAGACGAGGACCCAGCGAACCAAGAGATGTTTACAAGACGAAGACCCAGCGATCCAAGATATATGATCGAACAAGACGAGGACCCAGCGATCCAAGACATGTGAAAAAGACGAGGACCCAGCGAACCAAGAGATGTGAATAACACGAGGATCCAGCGAGCTAAGAGATGTGAAAAAGACGAGGACCCAGCGAGCTAAGAGATGTGAACAAGACGAGGACCCAGCGGGCCAAGAGATGTGAACAAGACGAGGACCCAGCGAACCAAGATATGTTTACAAGACGATGATCCAGCGAGCCAAGACATGTGAACAAGACGAGGACCCAGCGATCCAAGATATATGATCGAACAAGACGAGGACCCAGCGAGCCAAGAGATGTGAACAAGACGAGGACCCAGCGAGCCAAGAGATGTGAAAAAGACGAGGACCCAGCGAGCCAAGAGATGTGAACAAGACGAGGACCCGGCGATCCAAGAGATGTGAACAAGACGAGTATCCAGCGAGCCAAGAGACGTGAACAAGACGAGGACCCAGCGAGCCAAGAGATGTGAACAAGACGAGGTCCCAGCGAACCAAGAGATGTGAACAAGACGAGGACCCAGCGAGCCAAGAGATGTGAACAAGACGAGGACCCAGCGAACCAAGAGGTGTTTACAAGACGAGGACCCAGCGAGCCAAGAGATGTTTACAAGACGAGGACCCAGCGAGCCAAGAGATGTTTACAAGACGAGGACCCAGCGAGCCAAGACATGTGAACAAGACGAGGACCCAGCGGACCAAGAGATGTTTACAAGACGAGGACACAGCGAGCCAAGATATGTGAACAAGACGATGCCCCTGCGAACCAAGACATGTGAACAAGACGAGGACCCAGCGATCCAAGAGATATGATCGAACAAGACGAGTACCCAGCGAGCCAAGAGATGTGAACAAGACGAGGACCCAGCGAACCAAGATATGTTTACAAGACGAGGACCCAGTGATCCAAGAGATGTTTAAAAGACGAGGACCCAGCGAGCCAAGATATGTGAACAACACGCGGACCCAGTGATCCAAGATATGTGAACAAGACGAGGACCCAGTGATCCAAGAGATGTTTACAAGACAGGGACCAAGCGAACCAAGAGATGTTTACAAGACGAGGACCCAGCGAACCAACATATGTTTACAAGACGAGGACCCAGCGAGCCAATAGATGTGAACAAGACGAGTACCCAGCGAACCAACATATGTTGACAAGACGAGGACCCAGCGAGCCAAGAGATGTGAACAAGACGAGGACCCAGCTAGCCAAGACATGTTTACAAGACGAGGACCCAGCGAACCAAGAGATGTTTACAAGACGAAGACCCAGCGATCCAAGATATATGATCGAACAAGACGAGGACCCAGCGAGCCAAGAGATGTGAACAAGACGAGGACCCGGCGATCCAAGAGATGTGAACAAGACGAGGACCCAGCGAGCCAAGATATGTGAACAAGACGATGACCAAGCGAGCCAAGACATGTGAAAAAGAGGAGGACCCAGCGATCCAAGAGATATGATCGAACAAGACGAGGACCCAGCGAGCCAAGAGATGTGAACAAGACGAGGACCCAGCGAGCCAAGAGATGTGAAAAAGACGAGGACCCAGCGAACCAAGAGATGTGAACAAGACGAGGACCCAGCGAGCCAATAGATGTGAAAAAGACGAGGACCCAGCGAGCCAAGAGATGTGAACAAGACGAGGACCAAGCGAGCCAAGAGATGTGAACAAGACGAGGACCCAGTGATCCAAGAGATGTGAACAAGACGAGGATCCAGCGAGCTAAGAGATGTGAACAAGACGAGGACCCAGCGAGCCAAGAGACGTGAAAAAGACGAGGACCCAGCGAACCAAGAGATGTGAACAAGAAGAGGACCCAGCGAGCCAATAGATGTGAAAAAGACGAGGACCCAGCGAGCCAAGAGATGTGAACAAGACGAGGACCAAGCGAGCCAAGAGATGTGAACAAGACGAGGACCCAGTGATCCAAGAGATGTGAACAAGACGAGGATCCAGCGAGCTAAGAGATGTGAACAAGACGAGGACCCAGCGAGCCAAGAGACGTGAAAAAGACGAGGACCCAGCGAACCAAGAGATGTGAACAAGACGAGGACCCAGCGAACCAAGATATGTTTACAAGACGAGGACCCAGTGATCCAAGAGATGTTTAAAAGACGAGGACCCAGCGAGCCAAGATATGTGAACAAGACGAGGACCCAGTGATCCAAGATATGTGAACAAGACGAGGACCCAGTGATCCAAGAGATGTTTACAAGACAGGGACCCAGCGAACCAAGAGATGTTTACAAGACGAGGACCCAGCGAACCAACAGATGTTTACAAGACGAGGACCCAGCGATCCAAGACATGTGAAAAAGACGAGGACCCAGCGAACCAAGAGATGTGAATAAAACGAGGATCCAGCGAGCTAAGAGATGTGAACAAGACGAGGACCCAGCGAACCAAGAGATGTGAACAAGACGAGGACCCAGCAAGCCATGAGATGTGAACAAGACGAGGACCCAGCGAACCAAGAGATGTTTACAAGACGATGACCCAGCGAGCCAAGACATGTGAACAAGACAAGGACCCAGCGATCCAAGATATATGATCGAACAAGACGAGGACCCAGCGAGCCAAGAGATGTGAACAAGACGAGGACCCAGCGATCCAAGAGATGTGAAAAAGAGGAGGACCCAGCGAGCCAAGAGATGTGAACAAGACGAGGACCCGGCGATCCAAGAGATGTGAACAAGACGAGGATCCAGCGAGCCAAGAGATGTGAACAAGACGAGGACCCAGCGAGCCAAGACATGTGAACAAGACGATGACCCAACGAGCCAAGACGTGAACAAGACGAGGACCCAGCGAATCAAGATATGTTTACAAGACGAGGACCCAGCGAGCCAAGATGTGTGAACAAGACGATGACACAGCGAGCCAAGATATGTGTACAAGACGAGGACCCAGCGATCCAAGATATATGATCGAACAAGACGAGGCCCCAGTGATCCAAGATATGTGAACAAGACGAGGACCCAGCGAACCAAGAGATGTTTACAAGACGAGGACCCAGTGATCCAAGAGATGTTTACAAGACGAGGACACAGCGAGCCAAAATATGTGAACAAGACAAGGACCCAGTGATCCAAGAGATGTGAACAAGACGAGGACCCAGTGATCCAAGAGATGTTTACAAGACGAGGACCCAGCGAGCCAAGATATGTTTACAAGACGAGGACCCAGCGAACCAACAGATGCTTACAAGACGAGGACCCAGCGAGCCAAGAGATGTGAACAAGCCGAGGACCCAGCGAGCCAAGACATGTGAACAAGACGAGGACCCAGCGAACCAACAGATGCTTACAAGACGAGGACCCAGCGAGCCAAGAGATGTGAACAAGCCGAGGACCCAGCAAGCCAAGAGATGTGAACAAGACGAGGACCCGGCGATCCAAGAGATGTGAACAAGACGAGGACCCAGTGATCCAAGAGATGTTTAAAAGACGAGGACCCAGCGAGCCAAGATATGTGAACAAGACGAGGACCCAGTGATCCAAGATATGTGAACAAGACGAGGACCCAGTGATCCAAGAGATGTTTACAAGACAGGGACCCAGCGAACCAAGAGATGTTTACAAGACGAGGACCCAGCGAACCAACATATGTTTACAAGACGAGGACCCAGCGAGCCAATAGATGTGAACAAGACGAGTACCCAGCGAACCAACATATGTTTACAAGACGAGGACCCAGCGAGCCAAGAGATGTGAACAAGACGAGGACCCAGCTAGCCAAGACATGTTTACAAGACGAGGACCCAGCGAACCAAGAGATGTTTACAAGACGAAGACCCAGCGATCCAAGATATATGATCGAACAAGACGAGGACCCAGCGATCCAAGACATGTGAAAAAGACGAGGACCCAGCGAACCAAGAGATGTGAATAACACGAGGATCCAGCGAGCTAAGAGATGTGAACAAGACGAGGACCCAGCGAGCTAAGAGATGTGAACAAGACGAGGACCCAGCGGGCCAAGAGATGTGAACAAGACGAGGACCCAGCGAACCAAGAGATGTTTACAAGACGATGACACAGCGAGCCAAGACATGTGAACAAGACGAGGACCCAGCGATCCAAGATATATGATCGAACAAGACGAGGACCCAGCGAGCCAAGAGATGTGAACAAGACGAGGACCCAGCGATCCAAGAGATGTGAAAAAGACGAGGACCCAGCGAGCCAAGAGATGTGAACAAGACGAGGACCCGGCGATCCAAGAGATGTGAACAAGACGAGTATGCAGCGAGCCAAGAGATGTGAACAAGACGAGGACCCAGCGAGCCAAGAGATGTGAACAAGACGAGGACCCAGCGAACCAAGAGATGTGAACAAGACGAGGACCCAGCGAGCCAAGAGATGTGAACAAGACGAGGACCCAGCGAGCCAAGAGATGTTTACAAGACGAGGACCCAGCGAGCCAAGACATGTGAACAAGACGAGGACCCAGCGGACCAAGAGATGTTTACAAGACGATGCCCCTGCGAACCAAGACATGTGAACAAGACGAGGACCCAGCGATCCAAGAGATATGATCGAACAAGACGAGTACCCAGCGAGCCAAGAGATGTGAACAAGACGAGGACCCAGCGAACCAAGATATGTTTAAAAGACGAGGACCCAGCGAGCCAAGATATGTGAACAACACGAGGACCCAGTGATCCAAGATATGTGAACAAGGCGAGGACCCAGTGATCCAAGAGATGTTTACAAGACAGGGACCAAGCGAACCAAGAGATGTTTACAAGACGAGGACCCAGCGAACCAACATATGTTTACAAGACGAGGACCCAGCGAGCCAATAGATGTGAACAAGACGAGTACCCAGCGATCCAACATATGTTGACAAGACGAGGACCCAGCGAGCCAAGAGATGTGAACAAGACGAGGACCCAGCTAGCCAAGACATGTTTACAACACGAGGACCCAGCGAACCAAGAGATGTTTACAAGACGAAGACCCAGCGATCCAAGATATATGATCGAACAAGACGAGGACCCATCGAGCCAAGAGATGTGAACAAGACGAGGACCCGGCGATCCAAGAGATGTGAACAAGACGAGGACCCAGCGAGCCAAGATATGTGAACAAGACGATGACCAAGCGAGCCAAGACATGTGAAAAAGAGGAGGACCCAGCGATCCAAGAGAAATGATCGAACAAGACGAGGACCCAGCGAGCCAAGAGATGTGAACAAGACGAGGACCCAGCGAGCCAAGAGATGTGAAAAAGACGAGGACCCAGCGAACCAAGAGATGTGAACAAGACGAGGACCCAGCGAGCCAATAGATGTGAAAAAGACGAGGACCCAGCGAGCCAAGAGATGTGAACAAGACGAGGACCAAGCGAGCCAAGAGATGTGAACAAGACGAGGACCCAGTGATCCAAGAGATGTGAACAAGACGAGGATCCAGCGAGCTAAGAGATGTGAACAAGACGAGGACCCAGCGAGCCAAGAGACGTGAAAAAGACGAGGACCCAGCGAACCAAGAGATGTGAACAAGAAGAGGACCCAGCGAGCCAAGAGATGTGAACAAGACGAGGACCCAGCGAACCAAGATATGTTTACAAGACGAGGACCCAGTGATCCAAGAGATGTTTAAAAGACGAGGACCCAGCGAGCCAAGATATGTGAACAAGACGAGGACCCAGCGATCCAAGACATGTGAAAAAGACGAGGACCCAGCGAACCAAGAGATGTGAATAAAACGAGGATCCAGCGAGCTAAGAGATGTGAACAAGACGAGGACCCAGCGAACCAAGAGATGTGAACAAGACGAGGACCCAGCGAGCCATGAGATGTGAACAAGACGAGGACCCAGCGAACCAAGAGATGTTTACAAGACGATGACCCAGCGAGCCAAGACATGTGAACAAGACAATGACCCAGCGATCCAAGATATATGATCGAACAAGACGAGGACCCAGCGAGCCAAGAGATGTGAACAAGACGAGGACCCAGCGATCCAAGAGATGTGAAAAAGACGAGGACCCAGCGAGCCAAGAGATGTGAACAAGACGAGGACCCGGCGATCCAAGAGATGTGAACAAGACGAGGATCCAGCGAGCCAAGAGATGTGAACAAGACGAGGACCCAGCGAGCCAAGACATGTGAACAAGACGATGACCCAACGAGCCAAGACGTGAACAAGACGAGGACCCAGCGAACCAAGATATGTTTACAAGACGAGGACCCAGCGAGCCAAGATGTGTGAACAAGACGATGACCCAGCGAGCCAAGATATGTGTACAAGACGAGGACCCAGCGATCCAAGATATATGATCGAACAAGACGAGGCCCCAGTGATCCAAGATATGTGAACAAGACGAGGACCCAGCGAAACAAGAGATGTTTACAAGACGAGGACCCAGTGATCCAAGAGATGTTTACAAGACGAGGACACAGCGAGCCAAAATATGTGAACAAGACAAGGACCCAGTGATCCAAGAGATGTGAACAAGACGAGGACCCAGTGATCCAAGAGATGTTTACAAGACGAGGACCCAGCGAGCCAAGATATGTTTACAAGACGAGGACCCAGCGAACCAACAGATGCTTACAAGAGGAGGACCCAGCGAGCCAAGAGATGTGAACAAGGCGAGGACCCAGCGAGCCAAGACATGTGAACAAGACGAGGACCCAGCGAACCAAGAGATGTTTACAAGACGAGGACCCAGCAAGCCAAGAGATGTGAACAAGACGAGGACCCGGCGATCCAAGATATGTTTACAAGACGAGGACCCAGTGATCCAAGAGATGTTTAAAAGACGAGGACCCAGCGAGCCAAGATATGTGAACAAGACGAGGACCCAGTGATCCAAGATATGTGAACAAGACGAGGACCCAGTGATCCAAGAGATGTTTACAAGACAGGGACCCAGCGAACCAAGAGATGTTTACAAGACGAGGACCCAGCGAACCAACATATGTTTACAAGACGAGGACCCAGCGAGCCAATAGATGTGAACAAGACGAGTACCCAGCGAACCAACATATGTTGACAAGACGAGGACCCAGCGAGCCAAGAGATGTGAACAAGACGAGGACCCAGCTAGCCAAGACATGTTTACAAGACGAGGACCCAGCGAACCAAGAGATGTTTACAAGACGAAGACCCAGCGATCCAAGATATATGATCGAACAAGACGAGGACCCAGCGAGCCAAGAGATGTGAACAAGACGAGGACCCGGCGATCCAAGAGATGTGAACAAGACGAGGACCCAGCGAGCCAAGATATGTGAACAAGACGATGACCAAGCGAGCCAAGACATGTGAAAAAGAGGAGGACCCAGCGATCCAAGAGATATGATCGAACAAGACGAGGACCCAGCGAGCCAAGAGATGTGAACAAGACGAGGACCCAGCGAGCCAAGAGATGTGAAAAAGACGAGGACCCAGCGAACCAAGAGATGTGAACAAGACGAGGACCCAGCGAGCCAATAGATGTGAAAAAGACGAGGACCCAGCGAGCCAAGAGATGTGAACAAGACGAGGACCAAGCGAGCCAAGAGATGTGAACAAGACGAGGACCCAGTGATCCAAGAGATGTGAACAAGACGAGGATCCAGCGAGCTAAGAGATGTGAACAAGACGAGGACCCAGCGAGCCAAGAGACGTGAAAAAGACGAGGACCCAGCGAACCAAGAGATGTGAACAAGACGAGGACCAAGCGAGCCAAGAGATGTGAACAAGACGAGGACCCAGTGATCCAAGAGATGTGAACAAGACGAGGATCCAGCGAGCTAAGAGATGTGAACAAGACGAGGACCCAGCGAGCCAAGAGACGTGAAAAAGACGAGG
Source organism: Oasisia sp. SBJ-2009 (assembly GCA_964017155.1). Lineage (NCBI taxonomy): Eukaryota > Metazoa > Annelida > Polychaeta > Sabellida > Siboglinidae > Oasisia > Oasisia sp. SBJ-2009. The sequence goes on from OZ024858.1 coordinate 33,333,801, forward strand.
ACCCAGCGAACCAAGAGATGTGAACAAGAAGAGGACCCAGCGAGCCAAGAGATATGAACAAGACGAGGACCCAGCGAACCAAGATATGTTTACAAGACGAGGACCCAGTGATCCAAGAGATGTTTAAAAGACGAGGACCCAGCGAGCCAAGATATGTGAACAAGACGAGGACCCAGCGATCCAAGACATGTGAAAAAGACGAGGACCCAGCGAACCAAGAGATGTGAATAAAACGAGGATCCAGCGAGCTAAGAGATGTGAACAAGACGAGGACCCAGCGAACCAAGAGATGTGAACAAGACGAGGACCCAGCGAGCCATGAGATGTGAACAAGACGAGGACCCAGCGAACCAAGAGATGTTTACAAGACGATGACCCAGCGAGCCAAGACATGTGAACAAGACAAGGACCCAGCGATCCAAGATATATGATCGAACAAGACGAGGACCCAGCGAGCCAAGAGATGTGAACAAGACGAGGACCCAGCGATCCAAGAGATGTGAAAAAGACGAGGACCCAGCGAGCCAAGAGATGTGAACAAGACGAGGACCCGGCGATCCAAGAGATGTGAACAAGACGAGGATCCAGCGAGCCAAGAGATGTGAACAAGACGAGGACCCAGCGAGCCAAGACATGTGAACAAGACGATGACCCAACGAGCCAAGACGTGAACAAGACGAGGACCCAGCGAACCAAGATATGTTTACAAGACGAGGACCCAGCGAGCCAAGATGTGTGAACAAGACGATGACCCAGCGAGCCAAGATATGTGTACAAGACGAGGACCCAGCGATCCAAGATATATGATCGAACAAGACGAGGCCCCAGTGATCCAAGATATGTGAACAAGACGAGGACCCAGCGAACCAAGAGATGTTTACAAGACGAGGACCCAGTGATCCAAGAGATGTTTACAAGACGAGGACACAGCGAGCCAAAATATGTGAACAAGACAAGGACCCAGTGATCCAAGAGATGTGAACAAGACGAGGACCCAGTGATCCAAGAGATGTTTACAAGACGAGGACCCAGCGAGCCAAGATATGTTTACAAGACGAGGACCCAGCGAACCAACAGATGCTTACAAGACGAGGACCCAGCGAGCCAAGAGATGTGAACAAGGCGAGGACCCAGCGAGCGAAGACATGTGAACAAGACGAGGACCCAGCGAACCAAGAGATGTTTACAAGACGAGGACCCAGAAAGCCAAGAGATGTGAACAAGACGAGGACCCGGCGATCCAAGAGATGTGAACAAGACGAGGACCCAGTGATCCAAGAGATGTTTAAAAGACGAGGACCCAGCGAGCCAAGTTGTGTGAACAAGACGAGGACCCAGTGATCCAAGATATGAGAACAAGACGAGGACCCAGTGATCCAAGAGATGTTTACAAGACAGGGACCCAGCGAACCAAGAGATGTTTACAAGACGAGGACCCAGCGAACCAACATATGTTTACAAGACGAGGACCCAGCGAGCCAATAGATGTGAACAAGACGAGTACCCAGCGAACCAACATATGTTTACAAGACGAGGACCCAGCGAGCCAAGAGATGTGAACAAGACGAGGACCCAGCTAGCCAAGACATGTTTACAAGACGAGGACCCAGCGAACCAAGAGATGTTTACAAGACGAAGACCCAGCGATCCAAGATATATGATCGAACAAGACGAGGACCCAGCGATCCAAGACATGTGAAAAAGACGAGGACCCAGCGAACCAAGAGATGTGAATAACACGAGGATCCAGCGAGCTAAGAGATGTGAACAAGACGAGGACCCAGCGAGCTAAGAGATGTGAACAAGACGAGGACCCAGCGGGCCAAGAGATGTGAACAAGACGAGGACCCAGCGAACCAAGAGATGTTTACAAGACGATGACCCAGCGAGCCAAGACATGTGAACAAGACGAGGACCCAGCGATCCAAGATATATGATCGAACAAGACGAGGACCCAGCGAGCCAAGAGATGTGAACAAGACGAGGACCCAGCGATCCAAGAGATGTGAAAAAGACGAGGACCCAGCGAGCCAAGAGATGTGAACAAGACGAGGAACCGGCGATCCAAGAGATGTGAACAAGACGAGTATCCAGCGAGCCAAGAGATGTGAACAAGACGAGGACCCAGCGAGCCAAGAGATGTGAACAAGACGAGGACCCAGCGAACCAAGAGATGTGAACAAGACGAGGACCCAGCGAGCCAAGAAATGTTTACAAGACGAGGACCCAGCGAGCCAAGAGATGTTTACAAGACGAGGACCCAGCGAGCCAAGACATGTGAACAAGACGAGGACCCAGCGGACCAAGAGATGTTTACAAGACGAGGACCCAGCGAGCCAAGATATGTGAACAAGACGATGCCCCTGCGAACCAAGACATGTGAACAAGACGAGGACCCAGCGATCCAAGAGATATGATCGAACAAGACGAGTACCCAGCGAGCCAAGAGATGTGAACAAGACGAGGACCCAGCGAACCAAGATATGTTTACAAGACGAGGACCCAGTGATCCAAGAGATGTTTAAAAGACGAGGACCCAGCGAGCCAAGATATGTGAACAACACGAGGACCCAGTGATCCAAGATATGTGAACAAGACGAGGACCCAGTGATCCAAGAGATGTTTACAAGACAGGGACCAAGCGAACCAAGAGATGTTTACAAGACGAGGACCCAGCGAACCAACATATGTTTACAAGACGAGGACCCAGCGAGCCAATAGATGTGAACAAGACGAGTACCCAGCGAACCAACATATGTTGACAAGACGAGGACCCAGCGAGCCAAGAGATGTGAACAAGACGAGGACCCAGCTAGCCAAGACATGTTTACAAGACGAGGACCCAGCGAACCAAGAGATGTTTACAAGACGAAGACCCAGCGATCCAAGATATATGATTGAACAAGACGAGGACCCAGCGAGCCAAGAGATGTGAACAAGACGAGGACCCGGCGATCCAAGAGATGTGAACAAGACGAGGACCCAGCGAGGCAAGATATGTGAACAAGACGATGACCAAGCGAGCCAAGACATGTGAAAAAGAGGAGGACCCAGCGATCCAAGAGATATGATCGAACAAGACGAGGACCCAGCGAGCCAAGAGATGTGAACAAGACGAGGACCCAGCGAGCCAAGAGATTTGAAAAAGACGAGGACCCAGCGAACCAAGAGATGTGAACAAGACGAGGACCCAGCGAGCCAATAGATGTGAAAAAGACGAGGACCCAGCGAGCCAAGAGATGTGAACAAGACGAGGACCAAGCGAGCCAAGAGATGTGAACAAGACGAGGACCCAGTGATCCAAGAGATGTGAACAAGACGAGGATCCAGCGAGCTAAGAGATGTGAACAAGACGAGGACCCAGCGAGCCAAGAGACGTGAAAAAGACGAGGACCCAGCGAACCAAGAGATGTGAACAAGAAGAGGACCCAGCGAGCCAAGAGATGTGAACAAGACGAGGACCCAGCGAACCAATATATGTTTACAAGACGAGGACCCAGTGATCCAAGAGATGTTTAAAAGACGAGGACCCAGCGAGCCAAGATATGTGAACAAGACGAGGACCCAGTGATCCAAGATATGTGAACAAGACGAGGACCCAGTGATCCAAGAGATGTTTACAAGACAGGGACCCAGCGAACCAAGAGATGTTTACAAGACGAGGACCCAGCGAACCAACAGATGTTTACAAGACGAGGACCCAGCGAGCCAATAGATATGAATAAGACGAGTACCCAGCGAACCAACATATGTTTACAAGACGAGGACCCAGCGAGCCAAGAGATGTGAACAAGACGAGGACCCAGCGAGCCAAGACATGTGAACAAGACGAGGACCCAGCGAACCAAGAGATGTTTACAAGACGAAGACCCAGCGATCCAAGATATATGATCGAACAAGACGAGGACCCAGCGATCCAAGACATGTGAAAAAGACGAGGACCCAGCGAACCAAGAGATGTGAATAAAACGAGGATCCAGCGAGCTAAGAGATGTGAACAAGACGAGGACCCAGCGAACCAAGAGATGTGAACAAGACGAGGACACAGCGAGCCATGAGATGTGAACAAGACGAGGACCCAGCGAACCAAGAGATGTTTACAAGACGATGACCCAGCGAGCCAAGACATGTGAACAAGACAAGGACCCAGCGATCCAAGATATATGATCGAACAAGACGAGGACCCAGCGAGCCAAGACATGTGAACAAGACGAGGACCCAGCGATCCAAGAGATGTGAAAAAGACGAGGACCCAGCGAGCCAAGAGATATGAACAAGACGAGGACCCGGCGATCCAAGAGATGTGAACAAGACGAGGATCCAGCGAGCCAAGAGATGTGAACAAGACGAGGACCCAGCGAGCCAAGACATGTGAACAAGACGATGACCCAACGAGCCAAGACGTGAACAAGACGAGGACCCAGCGAACCAAGATATGTTTACAAGACGAGGACCCAGCGAGCCAAGATGTGTGAACAAGACGATGACCCAGCGAGCCAAGATATGTGTACAAGACGAGGACCCAGCGATCCAAGATATATGATCGAACAAGACGAGGCCCCAGTGATCCAAGATATGTGAACAAGACGAGGACCCAGCGAACCAAGAGATGTTTACAAGACGAGGACCCAGTGATCCAAGAGATGTTTACAAGACGAGGACACAGCGAGCCAAAATATGTGAACAAGACAAGGACCCAGTGATCCAAGAGATGTGAACAAGACGAGGACCCAGGGATCCAAGAGATGTTTACAAGACGAGGACCCAGCGAGCCAAGATATGTTTACAAGACGAGGACCCAGCGAACCAACAGATGCTTACAAGACGAGGACCCAGCGAGCCAAGAGATGTGAACAAGGCGAGGACCCAGCGAGCCAAGACATGTGAACAAGACGAGGACCCAGCGAACCAAGAGATTTTTACAAGACGAGGACCCAGCAAGCCAAGAGATGTGAACAAGACGAGGACCCGGCGATCCAAGAGATGTTTAAAAGACGAGGACCCAGCGAGCCAAGATATGTGAACAAGACGAGGACCCAGTGATCCAAGATAAGTGAACAAGACGAGGACCCAGTGATCCAAGAGATGTTTACAAGACAGGGACCCAGCGAACCAAGAGATGTTTACAAGACGAGGACCCAGCGAACCAATAGATGTGAACAAGACGAGTACCCAGCGAACCAACATATGTTTACAAGACGAGGATCCAGCGAGCTAAGAGATGTGAAACAGACGAGGACCCAGCGAGCCAAGATATGTGAACAAGACGAGGACCCAGTGATCCAAAATATGTGAACAAGACGAGGACCCAGTGATCCAAGAGATGTTTACAAGACAGGGACCCAGCGAACCAAGAGATGTTTACAAGACGAGGACCCAGCGAACCAACAGATGTTTACAAGACGAGGACCCAGCGAGCCAATAGATGTGAACAAGACGAGTACCCAGCGAACCAACATATGTTTACAAGACGAGGACCCAGCGAGCCAAGAGATGTGAACAAGACGAGGACCCAGCGAGCCAAGACATGTGAACAAGACGAGGACCCAGCGAACCAAGAGATGTTTACAAGACGAAGACCCAGCGATCCAAGATATATGATCGAACAAGACGAGGACCCAGCGATCCAAGACATGTGAAAAAGACGAGGACCCAGCGAACCAAGAGATGTGAATAAAACGAGGATCCAGCGAGCTAAGAGATGTGAACAAGACGAGGACCCAGCGAACCAAGAGATGTGAACAAGACGAGGACCCAGCGAGCCATGAGATGTGAACAAGACGAGGACCCAGCGAGCCAAGACATGTGAACAAGACAAGGACCCAGCGATCCAAGATATATGATCGAACAAGACGAGGACCCAGCGAGCCAAGAGATGTGAACAAGACGAGGACCCAGCGATCCAAGAGATGTGAAAAAGACGAGGACCCAGCGAGCCAAGAGATGTGAACAAGACGAGGACCCGGCGATCCAAGAGATGTGAACAAGACGAGGATCCAGCGAGCCAAGAGATGTGAACAAGACGAGGACCCAGCGAGCCAAGACATGTGAACAAGACGATGACCCAACGAGCCAAGACGTGAACAAGACGAGGACCCAGCGAACCAAGATATGTTTACAAGACGAGGACCCAGCGAGCCAAGATGTGTGAACAAGACGATGACCCAGCGAGCCAAGATATGTGTACAAGACGAGGACCCAGCGATCCAAGATATATGATCGAACAAGACGAGGCCCCAGTGATCCAAGATATGTGAACAAGACGAGGACCCAGCGAACCAAGAGATGTTTACAAGACGAGGACCCAGTGATCCAAGAGATGTTTACAAGACGAGGACACAGCGAGCCAAAATATGTGAACAAGACAAGGACCCAGTGATCCAAGAGATGTGAACAAGACGAGGACCCAGTGATCCAAGAGATGTTTACAAGACGAGGACCCAGCGAGCCAAGATATGTTTACAAGACGAGGACCCAGCGAACCAACAGATGCTTACAAGACGAGGACCCAGCGAGCCAAGAGATGGGAACAAGACGAGGACCCAGCGAGCCAAGAGATGTGAACAAGGCGAGGACCCAGCGAGCCAAGACATGTGAACAAGACGAGGACCCAGCGAACCAAGAGATGTTTACAAGACGAGGACCCAGCAAGCCAAGAGATGTGAACAAGACGAGGACCCGGCGATCCAAGAGATGTGAACAAGACGAGGACCCAGTGATCCAAGATATGTTTAAAAGACGAAGACCCAGCGAGCCAAGATATGTGAACAAGACGAGGACCCAGTGATCCAAGATATGTGAACAAGACGAGGACCCAGTGATCCAAGAGATGTTTACAAGACAGGGACCCAGGGAACCAAGATATGTTTACAAGACGAGGACCCAGCGAACCAACAGATGTTTACAAGACGAGGACCCAGCGAGCCAATAGATGTGAACAAGACGAGTACCCAGCGAACCAACATATGTTTACAAGACGAGGACCCAGCGAGCCAAGAGATGTGAACAAGACGAGGACCCAGCGAGCCAGGACATGTGAACAAGACGAGGACCCAGCGAACCAAGAGATGTTTACAAGACGAAGACCCAGCGATCCAAGATATATGATGGAACAAGACGAGGACCCAGCGATCCAAGACATGTGAAAAAGACGAGGACCCAGCGAACCAAGAGATGTGAATAAAACGAGGATCCAGCGAGCTAAGAGATGTGAACAAGACGAGGACCCAGCGAACCAAGAGATGTGAACAAGACGAGGACCCAGCGAGCCAAGAGATGTGAACAAGACGAGGACCCAGCGAACCAAGAGATGTTTACAAGACGATGACCCAGCGAGCCAAGACATGTGAACAAGACGAGGACCCAGCGATCCAAGATATATGATCGAACAAGACGAGGACCCAGCGAGCCAAGAGATGTGAACAAGACGAGGACCCAGCGATCCAAAAGATGTGAAAAAGACGAGGACCCAGCGAGCCAAGAGATGTGAACAAGACGAGGACCCGGCGATCCAAGAGATGTGAACAAGACGAGGATCCAGCGAGCCAAGATATGTGAACAAGACGAGGACCCAGCGAGCCAAGAGATGTGAACAAGACGAGGACCCAGCGAGCCAAGAGATGTGAACAAGACGAGGACCCAGCGAGCCAAGATATGTGAACAAGACGAGGACCCAGCGAACCAAGAGATGTGAACAAGACGAGGACCCAGCGAGCCAAGAGACGTGAACAAGACGAGGACCCAGCGAACCAAGATATGTTTACAAGACGAGTACCCAGCGAGCCAAGATGTGTGAACAAGACGATGACCCAGCGAGCCAAGATATGTGTACAAGACGAGGACCCAGCGATCCAAGATATATGATCGAACAAGACGAGGCCCCAGTGATCCAAGATATGTGAACAAGACGAGGACCCAGCGAACCAAGAGATGTTTACAAGACGAGGACCCAGTGATCCAAGAGATGTTTACAAGACGAGGACACAGCGAGCCAAGATATGTGAACAAGACAAGGACCCAGTGATCCAAGAGATGTGAACAAGACGAGGACCCAGTGATCCAAGAGATGTTTACAAGACGAGGGCCCAGCGAGCCAAGACATGTGAACAAGACGAGGACCCAGCGAACCAAGAGATGTTTACAAGACGAGGACCCAGCAAGCCAAGAGATGTTAACAAGACGAGGACCCGGCGATCCAAGAGATGTGTACAAGACGAGGACCCAGTGATCCAAGAGATGTTTAAAAGACGAGGACCCAGCGAGCCAAGATATGTGAACAAGACGAGGACCCAGTGATCCAAGATAAGTGAACAAGACGAGGACCCAGTGATCCAAGAGATGTTTACAAGACAGGGACCCAGCGAACCAAGAGATGTTTACAAGACCAGGACCCAGCGAACCAATAGATGTGAACAAGACGAGTACCCAGCGAACCAACATATGTTTACAAGACGAGGATCCAGCGAGCTAAGAGATGTGAACAAGACAAGGACCCAGCGAGCCAAGAGATGTGAAACAGACGATGACCCAGCGAACCAAGAGATGTGAACAAGACGAGGACCCAGCGAGCCAAGAGATGCGAACAAGACGAGGACCCAGCGAACCAAGAGATGTTTACAAGACGATGACCCAGCGAGCCAAGACATGTGAACAAGACGAGGACCCAGCGATCCAAGATATATGATCGAACAAGACGAGGACCCAGCGAGCCAAGAGATGTGAACAAGACGAAGACCCAGCGATCCAAGAGATGTGAAAAAGACGAGGATCCAGCGAGCCAAGAGATGTGTACAAGACGAGGACCCGGCGATCCAAGAGATGTGAACAAGACGAGGATCCAGCGAGCCAAGATATGTGAACAAGACGAGGACCCAGCGAGCCAAGAGATGTGAAAAAGACGAGGACCCAGCGAGCCAAGAGATGTGAACAAGACGAGGACCCAGCGAGCCAAGATATGTGAACAAGACAATGACCCAGCTAGCCAAGACATATGAACAAGACGATGACCCAGCGAGCCAAGAGATGTGAACAAGACGAGGACCCAGCGAGCCAAGAGATGTGAACAAGACGAGGACCCAGCGAACCAAGATATGTTTATAAGACGAGCACCCAGCGAGCCAAGATGTGTGAACAAGACGATGACCCAGCGAGCCAAGACATGTGAACAAGACGAGGACCCAGCGATCCAAGAGATATGATCGAACAAGACGAGGACCCAGTGATCCAAGATATGTGAACAAGACTAGGACCCAGCGAAACAAGAGATGTTTACAAGACGAGGACCCAGTAATCCAAGAGATGTTTACAAGACGAGGACCCAGCGAGCCAGGATATGTGAACAAGACAAGGACCCAGTGATCCAAGAGATGTGAACAAGACGAGGACCTAGTGATCCAAGAGATGTTTACAAGACGTGGACCCAGCGAGCCTAGATATGTTTACAAGACGAGGACCCAGCGAACCAACAGATGTTTACAAGACGAGGACCCAGCGAGCCAAGAGATGTGAACAAGACGAGGACCCAGCGAGCCAAGAGATGTGAACAAGACGAGGACCCAGCGAGGCAAGACATGTGAACAAGACGAGGACCCAGCGAACTAAGACATGTGAAAAAGACGAGGACCCAGCGTACCAAGAGATGAGAACAAGACGAGGACCCAGCGAGCCAAGAGATGTGAACAAGACGAGGACCCAGCGATCCGAGATATGTGAACAAGACGATGATCCAGCGAGCCAAGAGATGTGAACAAGACGAGAACCCAACAATCCAAGAGATGTGAACAAGACGAGGACCCAGCGATCCAAGAGATGTGACAAAGACGAGGACCCAGCGAACCAAGAGATGTTTACAAGACGAGGACCCAGCGATCCAAGAGATGTGAAAAAGACGAGGACCCAGCGAACCAAGATATGTTTACAAGACGAGTACCCAGCGAGCCAAGATGTGTGAACAAGACGATGACCCAGCGAGCCAAGATATGTGTACAAGACGAGGACCCAGCGATCCAAGATATATGATCGAACAAGACGAGGCCCCAGTGATCCAAGATATGTGAACAAGACGAGGACCCAGCGAACCAAGAGATGTTTACAAGACGAGGACCCAGTGATCCAAGAGATGTTTACAAGACGAGGACACAGCGAGCCAAGATATGTGAACAAGACAAGGACCCAGTGATCCAAGAGATGTGAACAAGACGAGGACCCAGTGATCCAAGAGATGTTTACAAGACGAGGACCCAGCGAGCCAAGATATGTTTACAAGACGAGGACCCAGCGAACCAACAGATGTTTACAAGACGAGGACCCAGCGAGCCAAGAGATGTGAACAAGACGAGGACCCAGCGAGCCAAGACATGTGAACAAGACGAGGACCGGGCGAACCAAGAGATGTTTACAAGACGAGGACCCAGCAAGCCAAGAGATGTGAACAAGACGAGGACCCGGCGATCCAAGAGATGTGAACAAGACGAGGACCCAGTGATCCAAGAGATGTTTAAAAGACGAGGACCCAGCGAGCCAAGATATGTGAACAAGACGAGGACCCAGTGATCCAAGATAAGTGAACAAGACGAGGACCCAGTGATCCAAGAGATGTTTACAAGACAGGGACCCAGCGAACCAAGAGATGTTTACAAGACGAGGACCCAGCGAACCAATAGATGTGAACAAGACGAGTACCCAGCGAACCAACATATGTTTACAAGACGAGGATCCAGCGAGCTAAGAGATGAGAACAAGACAAGGACCCAGCGAGCCAAGAGATGTGAAACAGACGATGACCCAGCGAACCAAGAGATGTGAACAAGACAAGGACCCAGCGATCCAAGAGATGTGAACAAGACGAGGACCCAGCGAACCAAGAGATGTTTACAAGACGATGACCCAGCGAGTCAAGACATGTGAACAAGACGAGGACCCAGCGATCCAAGATATATGATCGAACAAGACGAGGACCCAGCGAGCCAAGAGATGTGAACAAGACGAAGACCCAGCGATCCAAGAGATGTGAAAAAGACGAGGACCCAGCGAGCCAAGAGATGTGTACAAGACGAGGACCCGGCGATCCAAGAGATGTGAACAAGACGAGGATCCAGCGAGCCAAGATATGTGAACAAGACGAGGACCCAGCGAGCCAAGAGATGTGAAAAAGACGAGGACCCAGCGAGCCAAGAGATGTGAACAAGACGAGGACCCAGCGAGCCAAGATATGTGAACAAGACAATGACCCAGCTAGCCAAGACATGTGAACAAGACGATGACCCAGCGAGCCAAGACGTGAACAAGACGAGGACCCAGCGAGCCAAGAGATGTGAACAAGACGAGGACCCAGCGAGGCAAGACATGTGAACAAGACGAGGACCCAGCGAACCAAGACATGTGAAAAAGACGAGGACCCAGCGTACCAAGAGATGAGAACAAGACGAGGACCCAGCGAGCCAAGAGATGTGAACAAGACGAGGACCCAGCGATCCGAGATATGTGAACAAGACGATGATCCAGCGAGCCAAGAGATGTGAACAAGACGATAACCCAGCAATCCAAGAGATGTGAACAAGACGAGGACCCAGCGATCCAAGAGATGTGACAAAGACGAGGACCCAGCGAACCAAGAGATGTTTACAAGACGAGGACCCAGCGATCCAAGAGATGTGAAAAAGACGAGGACCCAGCGAGCCAAGAGATGTGAACAAGACGAGGACCCAGCGAGCAAAGAGATGTGAACAAGACGAGGACCCAGCGATCCAAGAGATGTGAACAAGACGAGGATCCAGCGAGCCAAGAGACGTGTGTTACAACCAATAATGTAATAATCACCTGTTAATGTAATAACTGCCTGATAATGTAATAAGAACGCCTGATAGTGTAACAACTGCTTGATAATATAATATAATAGCATCGCCTGATAATGTAATAACGTATACATTTCACGTAGGACTTAGTCGTTTTCATGGATTTCATGTTGATTTCTTATCAATATTGTGACTTTGACTTATGTTTATTATGGGACGGCCCCTTCCCGTTCAATAGCTTCGTGACATGACGATCGCGCTTACATTTTCCCGGTCGTTAGAAACGTTCCCATTGACGTTTCTGTGCATGCGCAATAAATGTAAAATCATCAATCTCCAGCGAAACGAAAAGGATTTTCGGTATAAATGCCATGGGCTATTTGTTAACTCTCCTGTGATGATTATTGTGAAGATTATTTTTAATGTCGTTGAATGCAATAAAATATTACGTTTATTATAAATCACTGTCACGGATTATGGAGAACTACAGTCAGGTGTATTTAAATATGATTTACTTACTTTGGAGCTTTATTTGTCGAAGCGAGATGGTATCCCTGATCTCTGTTCATGGTAGGGGCTCTCTGTCTAATGTATATGGCCTCCTTCAATTTTTTTTTTTGCCAGTTGGATTCACGGGTCAGTACTTTAGTGTTCTTCATGGACACTGGGTGTCCTGTGCCCCGGCAATGATCTCCTACTCCTGTTTGTTTGTCCAGGTTTGTGTGTTCTTTGAATATGTGACTGAGTGTTCTCTTGGTTTCACCTATGTATGTGTGGCTGCTGTTGATGTCACACGTGATGTCACAGATGGTTCCACATTGGTGTTCTTTGTGTGTTTTATCTTTAGGGTGAACTATCATCGAGCGGATGGTGTTCGCCGGCGTGTGGTACATGTGTATGTTATGTGACTTATAAATCCGGCCAAGCTGTTCTGATAGTCCTGCCACCTATGGTAGTCCCAGCATAGATCTTCGTGGGTTGTTGTTCATGTTACGTGGTCTTTTTGCACTGGATGGTGGAGGTGCAAGCGCCCACACTGGGTATCCGTTGGCTCTCAGGGCATTGTGGACGTGTGCCAGTTCTGATTTCCTGTCTTCAGCTGTGGTGACATACTGCTGTGCCCTGTTGGTGAGGGTGCGTACAACTGAACGTTTGTGGGTTACAAGGTGATGTGACTTGAAGTTGAGGTACTGATCCGTGTGCATCGGTTTCCGGTAGATGGTTATCTTCGTGGATCCATCATCCAGAATATGAGTGCATAGATCCAGGAAGGGAAGCTTGCTGTCCTTCTTGTAATGAGGTCATCATGGTGTAAATACAGCCCTTTACGGTAATGCAAGACTGGGGTAATAAAGGCACTGTTGACTAGGGTAAAACTGGATGCACGTGTTGTTTATGATACATGGTACCAGAAATTAGCGTTTAAAATAACAGAACCGAAAAGATGGACAAACTGAAGCCACTACATGAACTGGAAATAGCCGGTGGTAACCTGGCTGATCGGTGGGAAAGGTTCCTGGAGCGTTTTCGATGGTATTTGGCAGCTGTCGGAGAGGACGGATCGGAAGACAAGAAGAAGGTTGCCATCTTGTTGACCGTTGCTGGAGCCGAGGTACAAGAAGTGTTTCGCACATTCACGTACGAACCTGCTAAAGCAGCGGTAGGTGATCAACCAGCCGTCCCGGCGGAAACAGCAGAACAATTTAACACAGTCGTGAGAAAGTTCACCGAGCTCTGCGTGCCGCGTAAAAACGTCATTTACGAGCGAAACGTGTTTCACACCCGAGTACAAGGTGAAGGTGCGACGATAGATAGTTTTACCATGGACTTAAGGCTGAAGTCACAGTCATGTGAATTTGGGTCGCTGCAAGATAGCCTGATACGTGACCGAGTTGTAGTGGGCATCAGAGATTCCAAAATAAAGGAAAGGTTACTCAGAGGCTCAGAGTTAACGTTAGAGCGCGCAATAGATATTTGCAAAGCAAACGAAGCCGCGCAAGCGCAAATGAAAGTGTTAACTGGGGCAGAAAACAGTGCAAGTATGAACATGATTCGAAAACAGAAACAAATGAACCCCAGGAGGAAACAAGTCCCTGTAGTGGAACAAGCAACAAGAAACGTCCAGACACCTAAACAGAAGCAATGTAAACGTTGCGGAACAGCCCACAAGTTTCGTGAGTGTCCGGCACGGGGCGTCACTTGTGACAAATGCGGCGGCAGAAATCATTATGCCTCAAAGTGTCTGACGCGAAGAGTGCAAGTTGTGGGTGTAGACAATGACAGCACTGACAATGAAGGAGGTTTCTATGTGTCAGCTATACACAGCAACACACAACAGTGTGAATGGATCGCCTTGTTGACAGTATGTGACAGCCTTGTGCCGTTGAAAGTAGACAGCGAGAGTGTGGCAAGACAGTGTGGCGTACGCAAAGTTTACACAGTTAAAGAAAATGGGATCCTGACAAGTGCACAAATAAAGAAAGAGTACCCGGATATCTACAAGGGACTAGGCTGTTTGGAAGGGACATGCAAGATACAGCTGCGGGAAAACTGTGTACCCACTGTGTATCCGGCAAGGAAAGTCCCGCAGTCTCAGAAGCAGAAGTTGAAAAAAGAGCTTGACAGATTGGTTCAGACAGGTGTGCTAGTCAAAGCCGAAAGACCAACGGATTGGGTGCTGCCACTGGTGATAGTGGAGAAGCCCAACAGAAACCTGAGACTGTGTCTAGATCCAATGTATCTAAATGAATACACCAGAAGAGAACACTGCCACCTGCCACACAGGTCTGAAATCCTCAGTGAGATGGCAGATGCAAGGTACTTCACCAAAATGGACGCATCCCAAGGGTTCTAACAAATCCAGCTAGACGAAGAGAGTACACAACTATGTACAGTCGCTGCGCCCTTCGGCCGATACTCCTTCAAAAGACTTCCATATGGGATCAACTGTGCACCAGAAATATTCCACGCCAAGATTCAGCAACTGTTCGAGTGCGAGACAGGAGTCAAAGTCTTCATGGACGACATAGTCGTCTGGGGTGGAACAAGAGAAGAGCACGACGCTCGACTGAAGAGGGCGTTGGCCACAGTCAGACGCTCTGGACTCAAAGTGAATGAGAAAAAGTGCGTATGTGGTGTCACAGAATTGACGTACTTAGGAGAAAAGCTAACACACCAGGGTGTCAAGCCAGATCCGGACAAAGTTGCTGGAATATGCAACATGCCAGTACCCACGACCAAAGAAGAAGTACAGAGAGCACTTGGCATGGTAAACTACATGGCCAAGTTTGTGCCGAACTTGACGGTAATGACAATAGCCCAGAGACAACTGCTACTCGAGAAGAACGACTGTCAGTGCAAAGCCGAACAGGCAAAGGAATGGCAAAGCATAAAAGACTTCTTCACGACGGAACCACTCCTGAAGTTCTATGATCCAGCTAGAAGAAGCAAATTATCAAGCGATGCTTCAAAGGATGGCTTGGGAGCCGTACTTCTACAGGAGCACGATGGAAATTGGCTTCCAGTTGCGTTCATCTCGCGTGCCATGACATCTGCAGAAAAGAACTATGCTCAAATAAAGAAAGAGCTTCTAGGGCTAGTCTTCGCATGTGAGAAGTTCCATGAGTATGTGCATGGTGCTACGGTGATAGGAGAAACCGACCACAAGACCTTAGTTTCACTCCACAAGAAGAATCTGTGCGATCTGACGCCTCGTCTACAACGCATGATGCTGCGATTGAGAAGGTATGACTTGAAACTCGAGTTCAAACCGGGAAAATACCTTATAGTAGCCGACACTCTGTCACGTGCATTTGACAGAAGCGTAAAGAAGAGTAACACAGAAGAGGAGATCAAAGCACATGTGGATATGATCAGACACAAAGATTCAATTCAAAGATTCAAAAAACTTTATTATCCGTTTAAAAACATATTAAAAACGGAACATTTTCTTTAGTCACACATAAAATGACAGTAATAAAAACATTGGTGAATCCAATTGTCAATACAATATAAAATGATAGTAAATATAGCCATCACTAAAATATCATAATAAATTACGAATAAAAATAGCTACTAAGATAAATAAATAAATAAGCATGTATAATTTCTTAAAATGGGTCTCTGATTGGAGACAATAACATTAGCAATAACATAATACTAAAATTGGTAAATAAATAAGATTAAATAAAGAGTTACCATAAGAATATATCAGACACATAAAATGTAAACATTTATTAATGACTCGTTGAAAACAGCATTATCATTTAGCATTTAAAATTAAAATAGCAGAGGGTACAAACGATTTTTTGAAGAGATTTGTTTTGGCTAATGGCACTTTTAGGCGTCTCCCTGATGGCAGTTTCTGAAAGGCTTGATTAAGAGGATGAGCAGGATCATAGAGAATTTGTGTGGATTTCCTTTTCAGTGCATATGCTGGACAGCTGTTTTTGATTGTTGCCAATTAACTTGCTTGCGGTGTTAACTACGCGAGCAAGCTTTACTTTATTTTTTCCACTGACATTGCCATACCATGTAATTATATTAAAAGAAAGAACGCTCTCTATCAAACTTCTGTAGACAAGTTGGAGAATGTGCTGGCTAACATCAAAGCTTTTCAGCTTTCTCAGTAGAAAAAGTCGTTGTTGGGCTCTCTTGTATACATAATCGACATGTTCACAGAACGACAGCCTCTCATCTAGCACAGTACCTAAATACTTGAAGCTTTTGACTATTTCAACTTCTTGATTATTTATCAATATCGGTTCCGGTGTCTGACTAATCCTTCCTCCTCCAAACACTAACTCTTTCGTTTTCGTTGTATTCAGTTTAAGAAAGGTGGAGGTAAACTGGGAAGCTAGCGCATCAATTTGGAGACGGTACTCAAAAAGAGATAATTCATCCTTAAGGCGGCCTACAAGTGCCATGTCATCTGCGTATTTGATTAGGGTGAGAAATGAGTTGTTACATGATATGTCATTAGTATAAATGGAAAAGAGAATTGGTGAAAGGACACATCCCTGTGGAGCTCCGGTATTTACTATAACCTCATCTGACAACACGGGATCTCTGCTCAGAGAGCCGTTCAATCTGACGCGCTGTGGCCGATCACATAGAAACTGCCTAATCCATATAATAAGTTAAGGATTTACCTCAAGGTTCAACAACTTCTTAATCAGAACATGTGGTTGTATAGTATTGAAAGCTGACGAAAAGTCCATAAATAAGACACGGACGGTAGTTCCAGATGTGTCTAGGTGACTGGCAATTAAGTTGAACAGAGTTAATGTTGCGTTGGTGTTGGTGAAAGGACCAAAGGTCATCATACCTAAAACACTACAAGGTGATATGCTGAAGAAGACTCACGAAGGACATCTAGGCATAGAAAAATACCAGGCTAGAGCAAGACAAGTGATGTATTGGCCCAACATCAACAACGACATTGAAAATCACATAGGTCGACGTGGTACATGTCAGAAACACAGGTACAAGCAGGCAAAAGAGCCAATGGAACAACATGAAGTACCCGAGAAACCATGGCGGAAGATAGGCGCAGACGTATTCACGCTGTTTGGCAAGAACGTACTTTAGTTAAAGAAAGAAGGGAAGATGTAATGAGATCTTCATGGTGTAAATACAGCCCTTTACGGCAATGCAAGACTGAGGTAATAAAGGCACTGTTGACGAGGGTAAAACTGGATGCACGTGTTGTTTATGATACACTTCTCAGGTTCGATAGTGAATTTGACTCGCTTCGACAAATAAAGCTCCAAAGTAAGCAAATCATACTTAAATAAACCATTCTTGGAGCCAAGAACAATATATTTACTACAGTCAGGTGATTTACGCTTGCTATCAAAATATGCCTCAAAACTTGTTTGCCTCGTGTTAATTTGCGACAAATAACTTCGCTGAGAGGTTATGTACATCCTAACGAACAACCCGTGGTATTTATGCCACAAATGCTTTGTCCTTTCGCTGCACATTGATGATTTTACATTTATTGCGCATGCGCAGAAACGTCAATCGGAACCTTTATAACACCGCAAAAATGTAAGCGCTACAGCGACACTACAGAGGTGCCCTGAAACTTGTCCGTTTTCACAATTCAATTGATCTAGAACGTTTGAAGCTATAATGTTAGGGTATCTAACACCGGAGGCGTGGGATTTGCCGGTTCAATGATTGTTTGAAAGCCAGATTAAGAAATTATTTGTAACCGGCAGGGTTACTGACTAAATTATTAATTATCTCATTGAAACTTAACTAATATTTTCTAATCTTTATCCCTTTTACATTATGCTATTCCAATAAACCCCATTATTTTTGGCGACGCAGATGATGAGATCAGGTTAGGGTGATCTTGCTCGCACACCAGTTGCTCTTCGATTGAGTTATGAGGTTGTCTACCCAGTGGCGACTAGTATCGGGTGTTTTTATTACATTATGAGGCATTTATTACAATAACAGGCGATTATTACATTATCGGTTATAACAGACGTGAACTAAACAAAGCGAACAAGACGAGGACCAAGCGAGGCTAGGATGGCAGTGAGACAAGGGACACAGCGAGGCAAGGATGGCAGTGAGACAAGGGACACAGCGAGGCGAGAGTGGCAGTGAGACAAGGGACACAGCGAGGCGAGGGTAGCAGTGAGACAAGGGGCACAGCGAGGCTAGGGTGACAGTGAGACAAGGGACCCAGCGAGGCTAGGGTGACAGTGAGTCAAGGGACACAGCGAGGCTAGGGTGACAGTGAGACAAGGGACACAGCGAGGCTAGGGTGACAGTGAGACAAGGGGCACAGCGAGGCTAGGGTGACAGTGAAACAAGGGCCCCAGCGAGACTAGGGTGACAGTGAGACAAGGGACACAGCGAGGCTAGGGTGACAGTGAGACAAGGGACCCAGCGAGGCTAGGGTGACAGTGAGGCAAGGGACCCAGCGAGGCTAGGGTGACAGTGAGACAAGGGACCCAGCGAGGCTAGGGTGACAGTGAGACGAGGGACACAGCGAGGCTAGGGTGACAGTGAGACAAGGGACCCAGCGAGGCTAGGGTGACAGTGAGACAAGGGACACAGCGAGGCGAGGGTGACAGTGAGACAAAATAAGGGACACAGCGAGGCTAGGGTGACATTGAGACAAGGGACCCAGCGAGGCGAGGGTGACAGTGAGACAAGGGACACAGCGAGGCTCGGGTGACATTGAGACAAGGGACCCAGCGAGGCGAGGGCGACATTGAGACAAGGGACACAGCGAGGCTAGGGTGACATTGATACAAGGGACCCAGCGAGGCTAGGGTGACAGTGAGACAAGAGACACAGCGAGGTGAAGGTGACAGTGAGACAAGGGACCCAGCGAGCCTAGGGTGACAGTGAGACAAGGGACCCAGCGAGGCTAGGGTGACAGTGAGACGAGGGACAGAGCGAGGCTAGGGTGACATTGAGACAAGGGACCCAGCGAGGCTAGGGTGACAGTGAGACAAGAGACACAGCGAGGTGAGGGTGACAGTGAGACAAGGGACCCAGCGAGCCTAGGGTGACATTGAGACAAGGGACCCAGCGAGGGTAGGGTGACAGAGAGACAAGGGACACAGCGAGGCTAGGGTGAGAGTGAGACAAGGGACACAGCGAGGGGAGAGTGACATTGAGACAAGGGACCCAGCGAGGCGAGGGCGACATTGAGACAAGGGACACAGCGAGGCTAGGGTGACATTGAGACAAGGGACCCAGCGAGGCTAGGGTGACAGTGAGACAAGAGACACAGCGAGGTGAGGGTGACAGTGAGACAAGGGACCCAGCGAGCCTAGGGTGACATTGAGACAAGGGACCCAGCGAGGGTAGGGTGACAGAGAGACAAGGGACACAGCGAGGCTAGGGTGACAGTGAGACAAGGGACACAGCGAGGGGAGGGTGACAGTGAGACAAGGGACCCAGCGAGACTAGGGTGATATTGAGACAAGGGACCCAGCGAGGCTAGGGTGACAGTGAGACAAGGGACCCGACGAGGCTAGGGTAACAGTGAGACAAGGGACCCAGCGAGGCGAGGGTGTCAGTGAGACAAGGGAACCAGCGAGGCTAGGGTGACACTGAGACAAGGGACACAGCGAGGCGAGGGTGACAGTGAGACAACGGACACAGCGAGGCGAGGGTGACAGTGAGACATGGGACACAGCGAGGCTAGGGTGACAGTGAGACAAAATAAGGGACACAGCGATGCTAGGGTGACAGTGAGACAAGGGACCCACCGAGGTTAGGGTGACAGTGAGACAAGGGACACAGCGAGGCTAGGGTGACAGTGAGACAAGGGACACAGCGAGGCGAGGGTGACAGTGAGACAAAATAAGGGACACAGCGAGGCTAGTGGTGACAGTGAGACAAGTGACACACCGAGGCTAGGACGACAGTGAGACAAGGGACCCAGCGAGGCTAGGGTGACAGTGAGACAAGGGACACAGCGAGGCTAGGGTGACAGTGAGACAAGGGACCCAGCGAGGCTAGGGTGACAGTGAGACAAGGCACACAACGAGGCTAGGGTAACAGTGTGACAAGGGACCCAGCGAGGCTAGGGTGACAGTGAGACAAGGGACACATCGAGGCGAGGGTGACAGTGAGACAAGGGACACAGCGAGGCGAGGGTGACAGTGAGACAAGGGACCCAGCGAGGGTGAAAGTGAGACAAGGGACACAGCGAGGCGAGGGTGGCAGTGAGACAAGGGACACAACGAGGCGAGGGTGACAGTGAGACAAGGGACAGAGCGAGGCTAGGGTGACAGTGAGACAAGGGACCCAGCGAGGCTAGGGTGACAGTGAGACAAGGGACACAGCGAGGCGAGGGTGACAGTGAGACAAAATAAGGGACACAGCGAGGCTAGGGTGACAGTGAGACAAGGGACACAGCGAGGCTAGGGTGACAGTGAAACAAGGGACCCAGTGAGGCTAGGGTGACAGTGAGACAAGGGACCCAGCGAGGGTGACAGTGAGACAAGGGACCCAGCGAGGCTAGGTTGACAGTGAGCCAAGGGACACAACGAGGCGAGGGTGACAGTGAGACAAAATAAGGGACACAGCGAGGCTAGGGTGACAGTGAGACAAGGGACCCAGCGAGGTTAGGGTGACAGTGAGACAAGGGACACAGCGAGGCGAGGGTGACAGTGAGACAAGGGGCACGGCGAGGCGAGGGTGACAGTGAGACAATGGACACAGCGAGGCTAGGGTGACAGTGAGACAAGGGACCCAGCGAGGCTAGGGTGACAGTGAGACAAGGGACACAGTGAGGCTAGGGTGACAGTGAGAAAAGGGACACAGCGAGGCGAGGGTGACAGTGAGACAAAATAAGGGACACAGCGAGGCTAGGGTGACAGTGAGACAAGTGACACAGCGAGGCGAGGGTGACAGTGAGACAAGGGACCCAGCGAGGGTGACAGTGAGGCAAGGGACCCAGCGAGGCTAGGTTGACAGTGAGCCAAGGGACACAGCGAGGCTAGGGTGACAGTGAGACAAGGGACCCAGCGAGGCTAGGGTGACCGTGAGACAAGGGACACAGCGAGGCTAGGGCGACATTGAGACAAAACAAGGAACACAGCGAGGCGAGGGTGACACTGAGACAAGGGACACAGCGAGGCTAGGGTGACAGTGAGACAAGGGACCCAGCGAGGCTAGGGTGACAGTGAGACGAGGAACACAGCGAGGCTAGGGTGACATTGAGACAAGGGATCCAGCGAGGCTAGGGTGACAGTGAGACAAGGGACCCAGCGAGGCTAGGGTGACAGTGAGACGAGGGACACAGCGAGGCTAGGGTGACATTGAGACAAGGGACCCAGCGAGGCTAGGGTGACAGTGAGACAAGAGACACAGCGAGGTGAGGGTGACAGTGAGACAAGGGACCCAGCGAGCCTAGGGTGACATTGAGACAAGGGACCCAGCGAGGGTAGGGTGACAGAGAGACAAGGGACACAGCGAGGCTAGGGTGACAGTGAGACAAGGGACACAGCGAGGGGAGAGTGACATTGAGACAAGGGACCCAGCGAGGCGAGGGCGACATTGAGACAAGGGACACAGCGAGGCTAGGGTGACATTGAGACAAGGGACCCAGCGAGGCTAGGGTGACAGTGAGACAAGAGACACAGCGAGGTGAGGGTGACAGTGAGACAAGGGACCCAGCGAGCCTAGGGTGACATTGAGACAAGGGACCCAGCGAGGGTAGGGTGACAGAGAGACAAGGGACACAGCGAGGCTAGGGTGACAGTGAGACAAGGGACACAGCGAGGGGAGGGTGACAGTGAGAAAAGGGACCCATCGAGACTAGGGTGATATTGAGACAAGGGACCCAGCGAGGCTAGGGTGACAGTGAGACAAGGGACCCGACGAGGCTAGGGTAACAGTGAGACAAGGGACCCAGCGAGGCGAGGGTGTCAGTGAGACAAGGGAACCAGCGAGGCTAGGGTGACACTGAGACAAGGGACACAGCGAGGCGAGGGTGACAGTGAGACAACGGACACAGCGAGGCGAGGGTGACAGTGAGACATGGGACACAGCGAGGCTAGGGTGACAGTGAGACAAAATAAGGGACACAGCGATGCTAGGGTGACAGTGAGACAAGGGACCCACCGAGGTTAGGGTGACAGTGAGACAAGGGACACAGCGAGGCTAGGGTGACAGTGAGACAAGGGACACAGCGAGGCGAGGGTGACAGTGAGACAAAATAAGGGACACAGCGAGGCTAGTGGTGACAGTGAGACAAGTGACACACCGAGGCTAGGACGACAGTGAGACAAGGGACCCAGCGAGGCTAGGGTGACAGTGAGACAAGGGACACAGCGAGGCTAGGGTGACAGTGAGACAAGGGACCCAGCGAGGCTAGGGTGACAGTGAGACAAGGCACACAACGAGGCTAGGGTAACAGTGTGACAAGGGACCCAGCGAGGCTAGGGTGACAGTGAGACAAGGGACACATCGAGGCGAGGGTGACAGTGAGACAAGGGACACAGCGAGGCGAGGGTGACAGTGAGACAAGGGACCCAGCGAGGGTGAAAGTGAGACAAGGGACACAGCGAGGCGAGGGTGGCAGTGAGACAAGGGACACAACGAGGCGAGGGTGACAGTGAGACAAGGGACACAGCGAGGCTAGGGTGACAGTGAGACAAGGGACCCAGCGAGGCTAGGGTGACAGTGAGACAAGGGACACAGCGAGGCGAGGGTGACAGTGAGACAAAATAAGGGACACAGCGAGGCTAGGGTGACAGTGAGACAAGGGACACAGCGAGGCTAGGGTGACAGTGAAACAAGGGACCCAGTGAGGCTAGGGTGACAGTGAGACAAGGGACCCAGCGAGGGTGACAGTGAGACAAGGGACCCAGCGAGGCTAGGTTGACAGTGAGCCAAGGGACACAACGAGGCGAGGGTGACAGTGAGACAAAATAAGGGACACAGCGAGGCCAGGGTGACAGTGAGACAAGGGACCCAGCGAGGTTAGGGTGACAGTGAGACAAGGGACACAGCGAGGCGAGGGTGACAGTGAGACAAGGGGCACGGCGAGGCGAGGGTGACAGTGAGACAAGGGACACAGCGAGGCTAGGGTGACAGTGAGACAAGGGACCCAGCGATGCTAGGGTGACAGTGAGACAAGGGACACAGCGAGGCTAGGGTGACAGTGAGACAAGGGACACAGCGAGGCGAGGGTGACAGTGAGACAAAATAAGGGACACAGCGAGGCTAGGTTGACAGTGAGCCAAGGGACACAGCGAGGCTAGAGTGACAATGAGACAAGGGACCCAGCGAGGCTAGGGTGACCGTGAGACAAGGGACACAGCGAGGCTAGGGCGACATTGAGACAAACAAGGAACACAGCGAGGCGAGGGTGACACTGAGACAAGGGACACAGCGAGGCGAAGGTGACAGTGAGACAAGGGACCCAGCGAGGCTAGGGTGACAGTGAGACGAGGGACACAGCGAGGCTAGGGTGACATTGAGACAAGGGACCCAGCGAGGCTAGGGTGACAGTGAGACAAGGGACACAGCGAGGGGAGGGTGACATTGAGACAAGGGACCCAGCGAGGCGAGGGCGACATTGAGACAAGGGACACAGCGAGGCTAGGGTGACATTGAGACAAGGGACCCAGCGAGGCTAGGGTGACAGTGAGACAAGAGACACAGCGAGGTGAGGGTGACAGTGAGACAAGGGACCCAGCGAGCCTAGGGTGACATTGAAACAAGGGACCCAGCGAGGGTAGGGTGACAGAGAGACAAGGGACACAGCGAGGCTAGGGTGACAGTGAGACAAGGGACACAGCGAGACTAGGGTGATATTGAGACAAGAGACCCAGCGAGGCTAGGGTGACAGTGAGACAAGGGACCCGACGAGGCTAGGGTAACAGTGAGACAAGGGACCCAGCGAGGCGAGGGTGTCAGTGAGACAAGGGACCCAGCGAGGCTAGGGTGACACTGAGACAAGGGATACAGCGAGGCGAGGGTGACAGTGAGACAACGGACACAGCGAGGCGAGGGTGACAGTAAGACAAAATAAGGGACACAGCGATGCTAGGGTGACAGTGAGACAAGGGACCCACCGAGGTTAGGGTGACAGTGAGACAAGGGACACAGCGAGGCTAGGGTGACAGTGAGACAAGGGACACAGCGAGGCGAGGGTGACAGTGAGACAAAATAAGGGACACAGCGAGGCTAGTGGTGACAGTGAGACAAGTGACACACCGAGGCTAGGGTGACAGTGAGACAAGGGACCCAGCGAGGCTAGGGTGACAGTGAGACAAGGGACACAGCGAGGCTAGGGTGACAGTGAGACAAGGGATCCAGCGAGGCTAGGGTGACAGTGAGACAAGGGACACAACGAGGCTAGGGTAACAGTGTGACAAGGGACCCAGCGAGGCTAGGGTGACAGTGAGACAAGGGACACATCGAGGCGAGGGTGACAGTGAGACAAGGGACACAGCGAGGCGAGGGTGACAGTGAGACAAGGGACCCAGCTAGGGTGAAAGTGAGACAAGGGACACAGCGAGGCGAGGGTGGCAGTGAGACAAGGGACACAACGAGGCGAGGGTGACAGTGAGACAAGGGACACAGCGAGGCTAGGGTGACAGTGAGACAAGGGACCCAGCGAGGCTAGGGTGACAGTGAGACAAGGGACACAGCGAGGCTAGGGTGACAATGAGACGAGGGACACAGCGAGGCTAGGGTGACATTGAGACAAGGGACCCAGCGAGGCTAGGGTGACAGTGAGACAAGAGACACAGCGAGGTGAGGGTGACAGTGAGACAAGGGACCCAGCGAGCCTAGGGTGACATTGAGACAAGGGACCCAGCGAGGGTAGGGTGACAGAGAGACCAGGGACACAGCGAGGCTAGGGTGACAGTGAGACAAGGGACACAGCGAGGGGAGAGTGACATTGAGACAAGGGACCCAGCGAGGCGAGGGCGACATTGAGACAAGGGACACAGCGAGGCTAGGGTGACATTGAGACAAGGGACCCAGCGAGGCTAGGGTGACAGTGAGACAAGAGACACAGCGAGGTGAGGGTGACAGTGAGACAAGGGACCCAGCGAGCCTAGGGTGACATTGAGACAAGGGACCCAGCGAGGGTAGGGTGACAGAGAGACAAGGGACACAGCGAGGCTAGGGTGACAGTGAGACAAGGGACACAGCGAGGGGAGGGTGACAGTGAGACAAGGGACCCAGCGAGACTAGGGTGATATTGAGACAAGGGACCCAGCGAGGCTAGGGTGACAGTGAGACAAGGGACCCGACGAGGCTAGGGTAACAGTGAGACAAGGGACCCAGCGAGGCGAGGGTGTCAGTGAGACAAGGGAACCAGCGAGGCTAGGGTGACACTGAGACAAGGGACACAGCGAGGCGAGGGTGACAGTGAGACAACGGACACAGCGAGGCGAGGGTGACAGTGAGACATGGGACACAGCGAGGCTAGGGTGACAGTGAGACAAAATAAGGGACACAGCGATGCTAGGGTGACAGTGAGACAAGGGACCCACCGAGGTTAGGGTGACAGTGAGACAAGGGACACAGCGAGGCTAGGGTGACAGTGAGACAAGGGACACAGCGAGGCGAGGGTGACAGTGAGACAAAATAAGGGACACAGCGAGGCTAGTGGTGACAGTGAGACAAGTGACACACCGAGGCTAGGACGACAGTGAGACAAGGGACCCAGCGAGGCTAGGGTGACAGTGAGACAAGGGACACAGCGAGGCTAGGGTGACAGTGAGACAAGGGACCCAGCGAGGCTAGGGTGACAGTGAGACAAGGCACACAACGAGGCTAGGGTAACAGTGTGACAAGGGACCCAGCGAGGCTAGGGTGACAGTGAGACAAGGGACACAGCGAGGCGAGGGTGACAGTGAGACAAGGGACACAGCGAGGCGAGGGTGACAGTGAGACAAGGGACACATCGAGGGTGAAAGTGAGACAAGGGACACAGCGAGGCGAGGGTGGCAGTGAGACAAGGGACACAACGAGGCGAGGGTGACAGTGAGAAAAGGGACAGAGCGAGGCTAGGGTGACAGTGAGACAAGGGACCCAGCGAGGCTAGGGTGACAGTGAGACAAGGGACACAGCGAGGCGAGGGTGACAGTGAGACAAAATAAGGGACACAGCGAGGCTAGGGTGACAGTGAGACAAGGGACACAGCGAGGCTAGGGTGACAGTGAAACAAGGGACCCAGTGAGGCTAGGGTGACAGTGAGACAAGGGACCCAGCGAGGGTGACAGTGAGACAAGGGACCCAGCGAGGCTAGGTTGACAGTGAGCCAAGGGACACAACGAGGCGAGGGTGACAGTGAGACAAAATAAGGGACACAGCGAGGCTAGGGTGACAGTGAGACAAGGGACCCAGCGAGGTTAGGGTGACAGTGAGACAAGGGACACAGCGAGGCGAGGGTGACAGTGAGACAAGGGGCACGGCGAGGCGAGGGTGACAGTGAGACAATGGACACAGCGAGGCTAGGGTGACAGTGAGACAAGGGACCCAGCGAGGCTAGGGTGACAGTGAGACAAGGGACACAGTGAGGCTAGGGTGACAGTGAGAAAAGGGACACAGCGAGGCGAGGGTGACAGTGGGACAAAATAAGGGACACAGCGAGGCTAGGGTGACAGTGAGACAAGTGACACAGCGAGGCGAGGGTGACAGTGAGACAAGGGACCCAGCGAGGGTGACAGTGAGGCAAGGGACCCAGCGAGGCTAGGTTGACAGTGAGCCAAGGGACACAGCGAGGCTAGGGTGACAGTGAGACAAGGGACCCAGCGAGGCTAGGGTGACCGTGAGACAAGGGACACAGCGAGGCTAGGGCGACATTGAGACAAAACAAGGAACACAGCGAGGCGAGGGTGACACTGAGACAAGGGACACAGCGAGGCTAGAGTGACAGTGAGACAAGGGCCACAGCGAGGCGAGGGTGACAGTGAGACAAGGGACACAGCGAGGCGAGGGTGACAGTGAGACATGGGACACAGCGAGGCTAGGGTGACAGTGAGACAAAATAAGGGACACAGCGAGGCTAGGGTGACAGTGAGACAAGGGACCCAGCGAGGCTAGGGTGACAGTGAGACGAGGAACACAGCGAGGCTAGGGTGACATTGAGACAAGGGACCCAGCGAGGCTAGGGTGACAGTGAGACAAGGGACCCAGCGAGGCTAGGGTGACAGTGAGACGAGGGACACAGCGAGGCTAGGGTGACATTGAGACAAGGGACCCAGCGAGGCTAGGGTGACAGTGAGACAAGAGACACAGCGAGGTGAGGGTGACAGTGAGACAAGGGACCCAGCGAGCCTAGGGTGACATTGAGACAAGGGACCCAGCGAGGGTAGGGTGACAGAGAGACAAGGGACACAGCGAGGCTAGGGTGACAGTGAGACAAGGGACACAGCGAGGGGAGAGTGACATTGAGACAAGGGACCCAGCGAGGCGAGGGCGACATTGAGACAAGGGACACAGCGAGGCTAGGGTGACATTGAGACAAGGGACCCAGCGAGGCTAGGGTGACAGTGAGACAAGAGACACAGCGAGGTGAGGGTGACAGTGAGACAAGGGACCCAGCGAGCCTAGGGTGACATTGAGACAAGGGACCCAGCGAGGGTAGGGTGACAGAGAGACAAGGGACACAGCGAGGCTAGGGTGACAGTGAGACAAGGGACACAGCGAGGGGAGGGTGACAGTGAGAAAAGGGACCCATCGAGACTAGGGTGATATTGAGACAAGGGACCCAGCGAGGCTAGGGTGACAGTGAGACAAGGGACCCGACGAGGCTAGGGTAACAGTGAGACAAGGGACCCAGCGAGGCGAGGGTGTCAGTGAGACAAGGGAACCAGCGAGGCTAGGGTGACACTGAGACAAGGGACACAGCGAGGCGAGGGTGACAGTGAGACAACGGACACAGCGAGGCTAGGGTGACAGTGAGACAAAATAAGGGACACAGCGAGGCTAGGGTGACAGTGAGACAAAATAAGGGACACAGCGATGCTAGGGTGACAGTGAGACAAGGGACCCACCGAGGTTAGGGTGACAGTGAGACAAGGGACACAGCGAGGCTAGGGTGACAGTGAGACAAGGGACACAGCGAGGCGAGGGTGACAGTGAGACAAAATAAGGGACACAGCGAGGCTAGTGGTGACAGTGAGACAAGTGACACACCGAGGCTAGGACGACAGTGAGACAAGGGACCCAGCGAGGCTAGGGTGACAGTGAGACAAGGGACACAGCGAGGCTAGGGTGACAGTGAGACAAGGGACCCAGCGAGGCTAGGGTGACAGTGAGACAAGGCACACAACGAGGCTAGGGTAACAGTGTGACAAGGGACCCAGCGAGGCTAGGGTGACAGTGAGACAAGGGACACATCGAGGCGAGGGTGACAGTGAGACAAGGGACACAGCGAGGCGAGGGTGACAGTGAGACAAGGGACCCAGCGAGGGTGAAAGTGAGACAAGGGACACAGCGAGGCGAGGGTGGCAGTGAGACAAGGGACACAACGAGGCGAGGGTGACAGTGAGACAAGGGACACAGCGAGGCTAGGGTGACAGTGAGACAAGGGACCCAGCGAGGCTAGGGTGACAGTGAGACAAGGGACACAGCGAGGCGAGGGTGACAGTGAGACAAAATAAGGGACACAGCGAGGCTAGGGTGACAGTGAGACAAGGGACACAGCGAGGCTAGGGTGACAGTGAAACAAGGGACCCAGTGAGGCTAGGGTGACAGTGAGACAAGGGACCCAGCGAGGGTGACAGTGAGACAAGGGACCCAGCGAGGCTAGGTTGACAGTGAGCCAAGGGACACAACGAGGCGAGGGTGACAGTGAGACAAAATAAGGGACACAGCGAGGCTAGGGTGACAGTGAGACAAGGGACCCAGCGAGGTTAGGGTGACAGTGAGACAAGGGACACAGCGAGGCGAGGGTGACAGTGAGACAAGGGGCACGGCGAGGCGAGGGTGACAGTGAGACAATGGACACAGCGAGGCTAGGGTGACAGTGAGACAAGGGACCCAGCGAGGCTAGGGTGACCGTGAGACAAGGGACACAGCGAGGCTAGGGCGACATTGAGACAAAACAAGGAGCACAGCGAGGCGAGGGTGACACTGAGACAAGGGACACAGCGAGGCTAGAGTGACAGTGAGACAAGGGACCCAGCGAGGGTGACAGTGAGGCAAGGGACCCAGCGAGGCTAGGTTGACAGTGAGCCAAGGGACACAGCGAGGCTAGGGTGACAGTGAGACAAGGGACCCAGCGAGGCTAGGGTGACCGTGAGACAAGGGACACAGCGAGGCTAGGGCGACATTGAGACAAAACAAGGAGCACAGCGAGGCGAGGGTGACACTGAGACAAGGGACACAGCGAGGCTAGAGTGACAGTGAGACAAGGGCCACAGCGAGGCGAGGGTGACAGTGAGACAAGGGACACAGCGAGGCGAGGGTGACAGTGAGACATGGGACACAGCGAGGCTAGGGTGACAGTGAGACAAAATAAGGGACACAGCGAGGCTAGGGTGACAGTGAGACAAGGGACACAGCGAGGCTAGGGTGACAGTGAGACAAGTGACACAGCGAGGCTAGGGTGACAGTGAGACAAGGGACCCAGCGATGCTAGGGTGACAGTGAGACAAGGGACATAGCGAGGCTAGGGTGGCAGTGAAACAAGGGACCCAGCGAGGCTAGGGTGACAATGAGACAAGGGACACAGCGAGGCTAGGGTGAGAGTGAGACAAGGGACCCATCGAGGCTAGGGTGACAGTGAGACAAGGGACCCAGCGAGGGTGACAGTGAGACAAGGGACCCAGCGAGGCTAGGTTGACAGTGAGCCAAGGGACACAACGAGGCGAGGGTGACAGTGAGACAAAATAAGGGACACAGCGAGCCCAGGGTGACAGTGAGACAAGGGACCCAGCGAGGTTAGGGTGACAGTGAGACAAGGGACACAGCGAGGCGAGGGTGACAGTGAGACAAGGGGCACGGCGAGGCGAGGGTGACAGTGAGACAAGGGACACAGCGAGGCTAGGGTGACAGTGAGACAAGGGACCCAGCGATGCTAGGGTGACAGTGAGACAAGGGACACAGCGAGGCTAGGGTGACAGTGAGACAAGGGACACAGCGAGGCGAGGGTGACAGTGAGACAAAATAAGGGACACAGCGAGGCTAGGTTGACAGTGAGCCAAGGGACACAGCGAGGCTAGAGTGACAATGAGACAAGGGACCCAGCGAGGCTAGGGTGACCGTGAGACAAGGGACACAGCGAGGCTAGGGCGACATTGAGACAAACAAGGAACACAGCGAGGCGAGGGTGACACTGAGACAAGGGACACAGCGAGGCGAGGGTGACAGTGAGACAAGGGACCCAGCGAGGCTAGGGTGACAGTGAGACGAGGGACACAGCGAGGCTAGGGTGACATTGAGACAAGGGACCCAGCGAGGCTAGGGTGACAGTGAGACAAGAGACACAGCGAGGTGAGGGTGACAGTGAGACAAGGGACCCAGCGAGCCTAGGGTGACATTGAGACAAGGGACCCAGCGAGGCTAGGGTGACAGTGAGACAAGGGACACAGCGAGGGGAGGGTGACATTGAGACAAGGGACCCAGCGAGGCGAGGGCGACATTGAGACAAGGGACACAGCGAGGCTAGGGTGACATTGAGACAAGGGACCCAGCGAGGCTAGGGTGACAGTGAGACAAGAGACACAGCGAGGTGAGGGTGACAGTGAGACAAGGGACCCAGCGAGCCTAGGGTGACATTGAAACAAGGGACCCAGCGAGGGTAGGGTGACAGAGAGACAAGGGACACAGCGAGGCTAGGGTGACAGTGAGACAAGGGACACAGCGAGACTAGGGTGATATTGAGACAAGAGACCCAGCGAGGCTAGGGTGACAGTGAGACAAGGGACCCGACGAGGCTAGGGTAACAGTGAGACAAGGGACCCAGCGAGGCGAGGGTGTCAGTGAGACAAGGGACCCAGCGAGGCTAGGGTGACACTGAGACAAGGGATACAGCGAGGCGAGGGTGACAGTGAGACAACGGACACAGCGAGGCGAGGGTGACAGTGAGACATGGGACACAGCGAGGCTAGGGTGACAGTGAGACAAAATAAGGGACACAGCGAGGCTAGGGTGACAGTGAGACAAGGGACCCGACGAGGCTAGGGTAACAGTGAGACAAGGGACCCAGCGAGGCGAGGGTGTCAGTGAGACAAGGGACCCAGCGAGGCTAGGGTGACACTGAGACAAGGGATACAGCGAGGCGAGGGTGACAGTGAGACAACGGACACAGCGAGGCGAGGGTGACAGTAAGACAAAATAAGGGACACAGCGATGCTAGGGTGACAGTGAGACAAGGGACCCACCGAGGTTAGGGTGACAGTGAGACAAGGGACACAGCGAGGCTAGGGTGACAGTGAGACAAGGGACACAGCGAGGCGAGGGTGACAGTGAGACAAAATAAGGGACACAGCGAGGCTAGCGGTGACAGTGAGACAAGTGACACACCGAGGCTAGGGTGACAGTGAGACAAGGGACCCAGCGAGGCTAGGGTGACAGTGAGACAAGGGACACAGCGAGGCTAGGGTGACAGTGAGACAAGGGACCCAGCGAGGCTAGGGTGACAGTGAGACAAGGCACACAACGAGGCTAGGGTAACAGTGTGACAAGGGACCCAGCGAGGCTAGGGTGACAGTGAGACAAGGGACACATCGAGGCGAGGGTGACAGTGAGACAAGGGACACAGCGAGGCGAGGGTGACAGTGAGACAAGGGACCCAGCGAGGGTGAAAGTGAGACAAGGGACACAGCGAGGCGAGGGTGGCAGTGAGACAAGGGACACAACGAGGCGAGGGTGACAGTGAGACAAGGGACACAGCGAGGCTAGGGTGACAGTGAGACAAGGGACCCAGCGAGGCTAGGGTGACAGTGAGACAAGGGACACAGCGAGGCGAGGGTGACAGTGAGACAAAATAAGGGACACAGCGAGGCTAGGGTGACAGTGAGACAAGGGACACAGCGAGGCTAGGGTGACAGTGAAACAAGGGACCCAGTGAGGCTAGGGTGACAGTGAGACAAGGGACCCAGCGAGGGTGACAGTGAGACAAGGGACCCAGCGAGGCTAGGTTGACAGTGAGCCAAGGGACACAACGAGGCGAGGGTGACAGTGAGACAAAATAAGGGACACAGCGAGGCTAGGGTGACAGTGAGACAAGGGACCCAGCGAGGTTAGGGTGACAGTGAGACAAGGGACACAGCGAGGCGAGGGTGACAGTGAGACAAGGGGCACGGCGAGGCGAGGGTGACAGTGAGACAATGGACACAGCGAGGCTAGGGTGACAGTGAGACAAGGGACCCAGCGAGGCTAGGGTGACCGTGAGACAAGGGACACAGCGAGGCTAGGGCGACATTGAGACAAAACAAGGAGCACAGCGAGGCGAGGGTGACACTGAGACAAGGGACACAGCGAGGCTAGAGTGACAGTGAGACAAGGGACCCAGCGAGGGTGACAGTGAGGCAAGGGACCCAGCGAGGCTAGGTTGACAGTGAGCCAAGGGACACAGCGAGGCTAGGGTGACAGTGAGACAAGGGACCCAGCGAGGCTAGGGTGACCGTGAGACAAGGGACACAGCGAGGCTAGGGCGACATTGAGACAAAACAAGGAGCACAGCGAGGCGAGGGTGACACTGAGACAAGGGACACAGCGAGGCTAGAGTGACAGTGAGACAAGGGCCACAGCGAGGCGAGGGTGACAGTGAGACAAGGGACACAGCGAGGCGAGGGTGACAGTGAGACATGGGACACAGCGAGGCTAGGGTGACAGTGAGACAAAATAAGGGACACAGCGAGGCTAGGGTGACAGTGAGACAAGGGACACAGCGAGGCTAGGGTGACAGTGAGACAAGTGACACAGCGAGGCTAGGGTGACAGTGAGACAAGGGACCCAGCGATGCTAGGGTGACAGTGAGACAAGGGACATAGCGAGGCTAGGGTGGCAGTGAAACAAGGGACCCAGCGAGGCTAGGGTGACAATGAGACAAGGGACACAGCGAGGCTAGGGTGAGAGTGAGACAAGGGACCCATCGAGGCTAGGGTGACAGTGAGACAAGGGACCCAGCGAGGGTGACAGTGAGACAAGGGACCCAGCGAGGCTAGGTTGACAGTGAGCCAAGGGACACAACGAGGCGAGGGTGACAGTGAGACAAAATAAGGGACACAGCGAGCCCAGGGTGACAGTGAGACAAGGGACCCAGCGAGGTTAGGGTGACAGTGAGACAAGGGACACAGCGAGGCGAGGGTGACAGTGAGACAAGGGGCACGGCGAGGCGAGGGTGACAGTGAGACAAGGGACACAGCGAGGCTAGGGTGACAGTGAGACAAGGGACCCAGCGATGCTAGGGTGACAGTGAGACAAGGGACACAGCGAGGCTAGGGTGACAGTGAGACAAGTGACACAGCGAGGCTAGGGTGACAGTGAGACAAGGGACCCAGCGATGCTAGGGTGACAGTGAGACAAGGGACATAGCGAGGCTAGGGTGGCAGTGAAACAAGGGACCCAGCGAGGCTAGGGTGACAATGAGACAAGGGACACAGCGAGGCTAGGGTGAGAGTGAGACAAGGGACCCATCGAGGCTAGGGTGACAGTGAGACAAGGGACCCAGCGAGGGTGACAGTGAGACAAGGGACCCAGCGAGGCTAGGTTGACAGTGAGCCAAGGGACACAACGAGGCGAGGGTGACAGTGAGACAAAATAAGGGACACAGCGAGCCCAGGGTGACAGTGAGACAAGGGACCCAGCGAGGTTAGGGTGACAGTGAGACAAGGGACACAGCGAGGCGAGGGTGACAGTGAGACAAGGGGCACGGCGAGGCGAGGGTGACAGTGAGACAAGGGACACAGCGAGGCTAGGGTGACAGTGAGACAAGGGACCCAGCGATGCTAGGGTGACAGTGAGACAAGGGACACAGCGAGGCTAGGGTGACAGTGAGACAAGGGACACAGCGAGGCGAGGGTGACAGTGAGACAAAATAAGGGACACAGCGAGGCTAGGTTGACAGTGAGCCAAGGGACACAGCGAGGCTAGAGTGACAATGAGACAAGGGACCCAGCGAGGCTAGGGTGACCGTGAGACAAGGGACACAGCGAGGCTAGGGCGACATTGAGACAAACAAGGAACACAGCGAGGCGAGGGTGACACTGAGACAAGGGACACAGCGAGGCGAGGGTGACAGTGAGACAAGGGACCCAGCGAGGCTAGGGTGACAGTGAGACGAGGGACACAGCGAGGCTAGGGTGACATTGAGACAAGGGACCCAGCGAGGCTAGGGTGACAGTGAGACAAGAGACACAGCGAGGTGAGGGTGACAGTGAGACAAGGGACCCAGCGAGCCTAGGGTGACATTGAGACAAGGGACCCAGCGAGGCTAGGGTGACAGTGAGACAAGGGACACAGCGAGGGGAGGGTGACATTGAGACAAGGGACCCAGCGAGGCGAGGGCGACATTGAGACAAGGGACACAGCGAGGCTAGGGTGACATTGAGACAAGGGACCCAGCGAGGCTAGGGTGACAGTGAGACAAGAGACACAGCGAGGTGAGGGTGACAGTGAGACAAGGGACCCAGCGAGCCTAGGGTGACATTGAAACAAGGGACCCAGCGAGGGTAGGGTGACAGAGAGACAAGGGACACAGCGAGGCTAGGGTGACAGTGAGACAAGGGACACAGCGAGACTAGGGTGATATTGAGACAAGAGACCCAGCGAGGCTAGGGTGACAGTGAGACAAGGGACCCGACGAGGCTAGGGTAACAGTGAGACAAGGGACCCAGCGAGGCGAGGGTGTCAGTGAGACAAGGGACCCAGCGAGGCTAGGGTGACACTGAGACAAGGGATACAGCGAGGCGAGGGTGACAGTGAGACAACGGACACAGCGAGGCGAGGGTGACAGTGAGACATGGGACACAGCGAGGCTAGGGTGACAGTGAGACAAAATAAGGGACACAGCGAGGCTAGGGTGACAGTGAGACAAGGGACCCGACGAGGCTAGGGTAACAGTGAGACAAGGGACCCAGCGAGGCGAGGGTGTCAGTGAGACAAGGGACCCAGCGAGGCTAGGGTGACACTGAGACAAGGGATACAGCGAGGCGAGGGTGACAGTGAGACAACGGACACAGCGAGGCGAGGGTGAC
The DNA here is from genome assembly GCA_964017155.1 of Oasisia sp. SBJ-2009. Classification (NCBI taxonomy): domain Eukaryota; kingdom Metazoa; phylum Annelida; class Polychaeta; order Sabellida; family Siboglinidae; genus Oasisia; species Oasisia sp. SBJ-2009. The sequence goes on from OZ024858.1 coordinate 33,369,250, forward strand.
AGTAAGACAAAATAAGGGACACAGCGATGCTAGGGTGACAGTGAGACAAGGGACCCACCGAGGTTAGGGTGACAGTGAGACAAGGGACACAGCGAGGCTAGGGTGACAGTGAGACAAGGGACACAGCGAGGCGAGGGTGACAGTGAGACAAAATAAGGGACACAGCGAGGCTAGCGGTGACAGTGAGACAAGTGACACACCGAGGCTAGGGTGACAGTGAGACAAGGGACCCAGCGAGGCTAGGGTGACAGTGAGACAAGGGACACAGCGAGGCTAGGGTGACAGTGAGACAAGGGACCCAGCGAGGCTAGGGTGACAGTGAGACAAGGCACACAACGAGGCTAGGGTAACAGTGTGACAAGGGACCCAGCGAGGCTAGGGTGACAGTGAGACAAGGGACACATCGAGGCGAGGGTGACAGTGAGACAAGGGACACAGCGAGGCGAGGGTGACAGTGAGACAAGGGACCCAGCGAGGGTGAAAGTGAGACAAGGGACACAGCGAGGCGAGGGTGGCAGTGAGACAAGGGACACAACGAGGCGAGGGTGACAGTGAGACAAGGGACACAGCGAGGCTAGGGTGACAGTGAGACAAGGGACCCAGCGAGGCTAGGGTGACAGTGAGACAAGGGACACAGCGAGGCGAGGGTGACAGTGAGACAAAATAAGGGACACAGCGAGGCTAGGGTGACAGTGAGACAAGGGACACAGCGAGGCTAGGGTGACAGTGAAACAAGGGACCCAGTGAGGCTAGGGTGACAGTGAGACAAGGGACCCAGCGAGGGTGACAGTGAGACAAGGGACCCAGCGAGGCTAGGTTGACAGTGAGCCAAGGGACACAACGAGGCGAGGGTGACAGTGAGACAAAATAAGGGACACAGCGAGGCTAGGGTGACAGTGAGACAAGGGACCCAGCGAGGTTAGGGTGACAGTGAGACAAGGGACACAGCGAGGCGAGGGTGACAGTGAGACAAGGGGCACGGCGAGGCGAGGGTGACAGTGAGACAATGGACACAGCGAGGCTAGGGTGACAGTGAGACAAGGGACCCAGCGAGGCTAGGGTGACCGTGAGACAAGGGACACAGCGAGGCTAGGGCGACATTGAGACAAAACAAGGAGCACAGCGAGGCGAGGGTGACACTGAGACAAGGGACACAGCGAGGCTAGAGTGACAGTGAGACAAGGGACCCAGCGAGGGTGACAGTGAGGCAAGGGACCCAGCGAGGCTAGGTTGACAGTGAGCCAAGGGACACAGCGAGGCTAGGGTGACAGTGAGACAAGGGACCCAGCGAGGCTAGGGTGACCGTGAGACAAGGGACACAGCGAGGCTAGGGCGACATTGAGACAAAACAAGGAGCACAGCGAGGCGAGGGTGACACTGAGACAAGGGACACAGCGAGGCTAGAGTGACAGTGAGACAAGGGCCACAGCGAGGCGAGGGTGACAGTGAGACAAGGGACACAGCGAGGCGAGGGTGACAGTGAGACATGGGACACAGCGAGGCTAGGGTGACAGTGAGACAAAATAAGGGACACAGCGAGGCTAGGGTGACAGTGAGACAAGGGACACAGCGAGGCTAGGGTGACAGTGAGACAAGTGACACAGCGAGGCTAGGGTGACAGTGAGACAAGGGACCCAGCGATGCTAGGGTGACAGTGAGACAAGGGACATAGCGAGGCTAGGGTGGCAGTGAAACAAGGGACCCAGCGAGGCTAGGGTGACAATGAGACAAGGGACACAGCGAGGCTAGGGTGAGAGTGAGACAAGGGACCCATCGAGGCTAGGGTGACAGTGAGACAAGGGACCCAGCGAGGGTGACAGTGAGACAAGGGACCCAGCGAGGCTAGGTTGACAGTGAGCCAAGGGACACAACGAGGCGAGGGTGACAGTGAGACAAAATAAGGGACACAGCGAGCCCAGGGTGACAGTGAGACAAGGGACCCAGCGAGGTTAGGGTGACAGTGAGACAAGGGACACAGCGAGGCGAGGGTGACAGTGAGACAAGGGGCACGGCGAGGCGAGGGTGACAGTGAGACAAGGGACACAGCGAGGCTAGGGTGACAGTGAGACAAGGGACCCAGCGATGCTAGGGTGACAGTGAGACAAGGGACACAGCGAGGCTAGGGTGACAGTGAGACAAGGGACACAGCGAGGCGAGGGTGACAGTGAGACAAAATAAGGGACACAGCGAGGCTAGGTTGACAGTGAGCCAAGGGACACAGCGAGGCTAGAGTGACAATGAGACAAGGGACCCAGCGAGGCTAGGGTGACCGTGAGACAAGGGACACAGCGAGGCTAGGGCGACATTGAGACAAACAAGGAACACAGCGAGGCGAGGGTGACACTGAGACAAGGGACACAGCGAGGCGAGGGTGACAGTGAGACAAGGGACCCAGCGAGGCTAGGGTGACAGTGAGACGAGGGACACAGCGAGGCTAGGGTGACATTGAGACAAGGGACCCAGCGAGGCTAGGGTGACAGTGAGACAAGAGACACAGCGAGGTGAGGGTGACAGTGAGACAAGGGACCCAGCGAGCCTAGGGTGACATTGAGACAAGGGACCCAGCGAGGCTAGGGTGACAGTGAGACAAGGGACACAGCGAGGGGAGGGTGACATTGAGACAAGGGACCCAGCGAGGCGAGGGCGACATTGAGACAAGGGACACAGCGAGGCTAGGGTGACATTGAGACAAGGGACCCAGCGAGGCTAGGGTGACAGTGAGACAAGAGACACAGCGAGGTGAGGGTGACAGTGAGACAAGGGACCCAGCGAGCCTAGGGTGACATTGAAACAAGGGACCCAGCGAGGGTAGGGTGACAGAGAGACAAGGGACACAGCGAGGCTAGGGTGACAGTGAGACAAGGGACACAGCGAGACTAGGGTGATATTGAGACAAGAGACCCAGCGAGGCTAGGGTGACAGTGAGACAAGGGACCCGACGAGGCTAGGGTAACAGTGAGACAAGGGACCCAGCGAGGCGAGGGTGTCAGTGAGACAAGGGACCCAGCGAGGCTAGGGTGACACTGAGACAAGGGATACAGCGAGGCGAGGGTGACAGTGAGACAACGGACACAGCGAGGCGAGGGTGACAGTGAGACATGGGACACAGCGAGGCTAGGGTGACAGTGAGACAAAATAAGGGACACAGCGAGGCTAGGGTGACAGTGAGACAAGGGACCCGACGAGGCTAGGGTAACAGTGAGACAAGGGACCCAGCGAGGCGAGGGTGTCAGTGAGACAAGGGACCCAGCGAGGCTAGGGTGACACTGAGACAAGGGATACAGCGAGGCGAGGGTGACAGTGAGACAACGGACACAGCGAGGCGAGGGTGACAGTAAGACAAAATAAGGGACACAGCGATGCTAGGGTGACAGTGAGACAAGGGACCCACCGAGGTTAGGGTGACAGTGAGACAAGGGACACAGCGAGGCTAGGGTGACAGTGAGACAAGGGACACAGCGAGGCGAGGGTGACAGTGAGACAAAATAAGGGACACAGCGAGGCTAGCGGTGACAGTGAGACAAGTGACACACCGAGGCTAGGGTGACAGTGAGACAAGGGACCCAGCGAGGCTAGGGTGACAGTGAGACAAGGGACACAGCGAGGCTAGGGTGACAGTGAGACAAGGGATCCAGCGAGGCTAGGGTGACAGTGAGACAAGGGACACAACGAGGCTAGGGTAACAGTGTGACAAGGGACCCAGCGAGGCTAGGGTGACAGTGAGACAAGGGACACATCGAGGCGAGGGTGACAGTGAGACAAGGGACACAGCGAGGCGAGGGTGACAGTGAGACAAGGGACCCAGCTAGGGTGAAAGTGAGACAAGGGACACAGCGAGGCGAGGGTGGCAGTGAGACAAGGGACACAACGAGGCGAGGGTGACAGTGAGACAAGGGACACAGCGAGGCTAGGGTGACAGTGAGACAAGGGACCCAGCGAGGCTAGGGTGACAGTGAGACAAGGGACACAGCGAGGCTAGGGTGACAATGAGACGAGGGACACAGCGAGGCTAGGGTGACATTGAGACAAGGGACCCAGCGAGGCTAGGGTGACAGTGAGACAAGAGACACAGCGAGGTGAGGGTGACAGTGAGACAAGGGACCCAGCGAGCCTAGGGTGACATTGAGACAAGGGACCCAGCGAGGGTAGGGTGACAGAGAGACCAGGGACACAGCGAGGCTAGGGTGACAGTGAGACAAGGGACACAGCGAGGGGAGAGTGACATTGAGACAAGGGACCCAATGAGGCGAGGGCGACATTGAGACAAGGGACACAGCGAGGCTAGGGTGACATTGAGACAAGGGACCCAGCGAGGCTAGGGTGACAGTGAGACAAGAGACACAGCGAGGTGAGGGTGACAGTGAGACAAGGGACCCAGCGAGCCTAGGGTGACATTGAGACAAGGGACCCAGCGAGGGTAGGGTGACAGAGAGACAAGGGACACAGCGAGGCTAGGGTGACAGTGAGACAAGGGACACAGCGAGGGGAGGGTGACAGTGAGACAAGGGACCCAGCGAGACTAGGGTGATATTGAGACAAGGGACCCAGCGAGGCTAGGGTGACAGTGAGACAAGGGACCCGACGAGGCTAGGGTAACAGTGAGACAAGGGACCCAGCGAGGCGAGGGTGTCAGTGAGACAAGGGAACCAGCGAGGCTAGGGTGACACTGAGACAAGGGACACAGCGAGGCGAGGGTGACAGTGAGACAACGGACACAGCGAGGCGAGGGTGACAGTGAGACATGGGACACAGCGAGGCTAGGGTGACAGTGAGACAAAATAAGGGACACAGCGATGCTAGGGTGACAGTGAGACAAGGGACCCACCGAGGTTAGGGTGACAGTGAGACAAGGGACACAGCGAGGCTAGGGTGACAGTGAGACAAGGGACACAGCGAGGCGAGGGTGACAGTGAGACAAAATAAGGGACACAGCGAGGCTAGTGGTGACAGTGAGACAAGTGACACACCGAGGCTAGGACGACAGTGAGACAAGGGACCCAGCGAGGCTAGGGTGACAGTGAGACAAGGGACACAGCGAGGCTAGGGTGACAGTGAGACAAGGGACCCAGCGAGGCTAGGGTGACAGTGAGACAAGGCACACAACGAGGCTAGGGTAACAGTGTGACAAGGGACCCAGCGAGGCTAGGGTGACAGTGAGACAAGGGACACATCGAGGCGAGGGTGACAGTGAGACAAGGGACACAGCGAGGCGAGGGTGACAGTGAGACAAGGGACACATCGAGGGTGAAAGTGAGACAAGGGACACAGCGAGGCGAGGGTGGCAGTGACACAAGGGACACAACGAGGCGAGGGTGACAGTGAGAAAAGGGACAGAGCGAGGCTAGGGTGACAGTGAGACAAGGGACCCAGCGAGGCTAGGGTGACAGTGAGACAAGGGACACAGCGAGGCGAGGGTGACAGTGAGACAAAATAAGGGACACAGCGAGGCTAGGGTGACAGTGAGACAAGGGACACAGCGAGGCTAGGGTGACAGTGAAACAAGGGACCCAGTGAGGCTAGGGTGACAGTGAGACAAGGGACCCAGCGAGGGTGACAGTGAGACAAGGGACCCAGCGAGGCTAGGTTGACAGTGAGCCAAGGGACACAACGAGGCGAGGGTGACAGTGAGACAAAATAAGGGACACAGCGAGGCTAGGGTGACAGTGAGACAAGGGACCCAGCGAGGTTAGGGTGACAGTGAGACAAGGGACACAGCGAGGCGAGGGTGACAGTGAGACAAGGGGCACGGCGAGGCGAGGGTGACAGTGAGACAATGGACACAGCGAGGCTAGGGTGACAGTGAGACAAGGGACCCAGCGAGGCTAGGGTGACAGTGAGACAAGGGACACAGTGAGGCTAGGGTGACAGTGAGAAAAGGGACACAGCGAGGCGAGGGTGACAGTGAGACAAAATAAGGGACACAGCGAGGCTAGGGTGACAGTGAGACAAGTGACACAGCGAGGCGAGGGTGACAGTGAGACAAGGGACCCAGCGAGGGTGACAGTGAGGCAAGGGACCCAGCGAGGCTAGGTTGACAGTGAGCCAAGGGACACAGCGAGGCTAGGGTGACAGTGAGACAAGGGACCCAGCGAGGCTAGGGTGACCGTGAGACAAGGGACACAGCGAGGCTAGGGCGACATTGAGACAAAACAAGGAACACAGCGAGGCGAGGGTGACACTGAGACAAGGGACACAGCGAGGCTAGAGTGACAGTGAGACAAGGGCCACAGCGAGGCGAGGGTGACAGTGAGACAAGGGACACAGCGAGGCGAGGGTGACAGTGAGACATGGGACACAGCGAGGCTAGGGTGACAGTGAGACAAAATAAGGGACACAGCGAGGCTAGGGTGACAGTGAGACAAGGGACCCAGCGAGGCTAGGGTGACAGTGAGACGAGGAACACAGCGAGGCTAGGGTGACATTGAGACAAGGGACCCAGCGAGGCTAGGGTGACAGTGAGACAAGGGACCCAGCGAGGCTAGGGTGACAGTGAGACGAGGGACACAGCGAGGCTAGGGCGACATTGAGACAAACAAGGAACACAGCGAGGCGAGGGTGACACTGAGACAAGGGACACAGCGAGGCGAGGGTGACAGTGAGACAAGGGACCCAGCGAGGCTAGGGTGACAGTGAGACGAGGGACACAGCGAGGCTAGGGTGACATTGAGACAAGGGACCCAGCGAGGCTAGGGTGACAGTGAGACAAGAGACACAGCGAGGTGAGGGTGACAGTGAGACAAGGGACCCAGCGAGCCTAGGGTGACATTGAGACAAGGGACCCAGCGAGGCTAGGGTGACAGTGAGACAAGGGACACAGCGAGGGGAGGGTGACATTGAGACAAGGGACCCAGCGAGGCGAGGGCGACATTGAGACAAGGGACACAGCGAGGCTAGGGTGACATTGAGACAAGGGACCCAGCGAGGCTAGGGTGACAGTGAGACAAGAGACACAGCGAGGTGAGGGTGACAGTGAGACAAGGGACCCAGCGAGCCTAGGGTGACATTGAAACAAGGGACCCAGCGAGGGTAGGGTGACAGAGAGACAAGGGACACAGCGAGGCTAGGGTGACAGTGAGACAAGGGACACAGCGAGACTAGGGTGATATTGAGACAAGAGACCCAGCGAGGCTAGGGTGACAGTGAGACAAGGGACCCGACGAGGCTAGGGTAACAGTGAGACAAGGGACCCAGCGAGGCGAGGGTGTCAGTGAGACAAGGGACCCAGCGAGGCTAGGGTGACACTGAGACAAGGGATACAGCGAGGCGAGGGTGACAGTGAGACAACGGACACAGCGAGGCGAGGGTGACAGTGAGACATGGGACACAGCGAGGCTAGGGTGACAGTGAGACAAAATAAGGGACACAGCGAGGCTAGGGTGACAGTGAGACAAGGGACCCGACGAGGCTAGGGTAACAGTGAGACAAGGGACCCAGCGAGGCGAGGGTGTCAGTGAGACAAGGGACCCAGCGAGGCTAGGGTGACACTGAGACAAGGGATACAGCGAGGCGAGGGTGACAGTGAGACAACGGACACAGCGAGGCGAGGGTGACAGTAAGACAAAATAAGGGACACAGCGATGCTAGGGTGACAGTGAGACAAGGGACCCACCGAGGTTAGGGTGACAGTGAGACAAGGGACACAGCGAGGCTAGGGTGACAGTGAGACAAGGGACACAGCGAGGCGAGGGTGACAGTGAGACAAAATAAGGGACACAGCGAGGCTAGTGGTGACAGTGAGACAAGTGACACACCGAGGCTAGGGTGACAGTGAGACAAGGGACCCAGCGAGGCTAGGGTGACAGTGAGACAAGGGACACAGCGAGGCTAGGGTGACAGTGAGACAAGGGATCCAGCGAGGCTAGGGTGACAGTGAGACAAGGGACACAACGAGGCTAGGGTAACAGTGTGACAAGGGACCCAGCGAGGCTAGGGTGACAGTGAGACAAGGGACACATCGAGGCGAGGGTGACAGTGAGACAAGGGACACAGCGAGGCGAGGGTGACAGTGAGACAAGGGACCCAGCTAGGGTGAAAGTGAGACAAGGGACACAGCGAGGCGAGGGTGGCAGTGAGACAAGGGACACAACGAGGCGAGGGTGACAGTGAGACAAGGGACACAGCGAGGCTAGGGTGACAGTGAGACAAGGGACCCAGCGAGGCTAGGGTGACAGTGAGACTAGGGACACAGCGAGGCTAGGGTGACAATGAGACGAGGGACACAGCGAGGCTAGGGTGACATTGAGACAAGGGACCCAGCGAGGCTAGGGTGACAGTGAGACAAGAGACACAGCGAGGTGAGGGTGACAGTGAGACAAGGGACCCAGCGAGCCTAGGGTGACATTGAGACAAGGGACCCAGCGAGGGTAGGGTGACAGAGAGACCAGGGACACAGCGAGGCTAGGGTGACAGTGAGACAAGGGACACAGCGAGGGGAGAGTGACATTGAGACAAGGGACCCAATGAGGCGAGGGCGACATTGAGACAAGGGACACAGCGAGGCTAGGGTGACATTGAGACAAGGGACCCAGCGAGGCTAGGGTGACAGTGAGACAAGAGACACAGCGAGGTGAGGGTGACAGTGAGACAAGGGACCCAGCGAGCCTAGGGTGACATTGAGACAAGGGACCCAGCGAGGGTAGGGTGACAGAGAGACAAGGGACACAGCGAGGCTAGGGTGACAGTGAGACAAGGGACACAGCGAGGGGAGGGTGACAGTGAGACAAGGGACCCAGCGAGACTAGGGTGATATTGAGACAAGGGACCCAGCGAGGCTAGGGTGACAGTGAGACAAGGGACCCGACGAGGCTAGGGTAACAGTGAGACAAGGGACCCAGCGAGGCGAGGATGTCAGTGAGACAAGGGAACCAGCGAGGCTAGGGTGACACTGAGACAAGGGACACAGCGAGGCGAGGGTGACAGTGAGACAACGGACACAGCGAGGCGAGGGTGACAGTGAGACATGGGACACAGCGAGGCTAGGGTGACAGTGATACAAAATAAGGGACACAGCGATGCTAGGGTGACAGTGAGACAAGGGACCCACCGAGGTTAGGGTGACAGTGAGACAAGGGACACAGCGAGGCTAGGGTGACAGTGAGACAAGGGACACAGCGAGGCGAGGGTGACAGTGAGACAAAATAAGGGACACAGCGAGGCTAGTGGTGACAGTGAGACAAGTGACACACCGAGGCTAGGACGACAGTGAGACAAGGGACCCAGCGAGGCTAGGGTGACAGTGAGACAAGGGACACAGCGAGGCTAGGGTGACAGTGAGACAAGGGACCCAGCGAGGCTAGGGTGACAGTGAGACAAGGCACACAACGAGGCTAGGGTAACAGTGTGACAAGGGACCCAGCGAGGCTAGGGTGACAGTGAGACAAGGGACACATCGAGGCGAGGGTGACAGTGAGACAAGGGACACAGCGAGGCGAGGGTGACAGTGAGACAAGGGACACATCGAGGGTGAAAGTGAGACAAGGGACACAGCGAGGCGAGGGTGGCAGTGAGACAAGGGACACAACGAGGCGAGGGTGACAGTGAGAAAAGGGACAGAGCGAGGCTAGGGTGACAGTGAGACAAGGGACCCAGCGAGGCTAGGGTGACAGTGAGACAAGGGACACAGCGAGGCGAGGGTGACAGTGAGACAAAATAAGGGACACAGCGAGGCTAGGGTGACAGTGAGACAAGGGACACAGCGAGGCTAGGGTGACAGTGAAACAAGGGACCCAGTGAGGCTAGGGTGACAGTGAGACAAGGGACCCAGCGAGGGTGACAGTGAGACAAGGGACCCAGCGAGGCTAGGTTGACAGTGAGCCAAGGGACACAACGAGGCGAGGGTGACAGTGAGACAAAATAAGGGACACAGCGAGGCTAGGGTGACAGTGAGACAAGGGACCCAGCGAGGTTAGGGTGACAGTGAGACAAGGGACACAGCGAGGCGAGGGTGACAGTGAGACAAGGGGCACGGCGAGGCGAGGGTGACAGTGAGACAATGGACACAGCGAGGCTAGGGTGACAGTGAGACAAGGGACCCAGCGAGGCTAGGGTGACAGTGAGACAAGGGACACAGTGAGGCTAGGGTGACAGTGAGAAAAGGGACACAGCGAGGCGAGGGTGACAGTGAGACAAAATAAGGGACACAGCGAGGCTAGGGTGACAGTGAGACAAGTGACACAGCGAGGCGAGGGTGACAGTGAGACAAGGGACCCAGCGAGGGTGACAGTGAGGCAAGGGACCCAGCGAGGCTAGGTTGACAGTGAGCCAAGGGACACAGCGAGGCTAGGGTGACAGTGAGACAAGGGACCCAGCGAGGCTAGGGTGACCGTGAGACAAGGGACACAGCGAGGCTAGGGCGACATTGAGACAAAACAAGGAACACAGCGAGGCGAGGGTGACACTGAGACAAGGGACACAGCGAGGCTAGAGTGACAGTGAGACAAGGGCCACAGCGAGGCGAGGGTGACAGTGAGACAAGGGACACAGCGAGGCGAGGGTGACAGTGAGACATGGGACACAGCGAGGTTAGGGTGACAGTGAGACAAAATAAGGGACACAGCGAGGCTAGGGTGACAGTGAGACAAGGGACCCAGCGAGGCTAGGGTGACAGTGAGACGAGGAACACAGCGAGGCTAGGGTGACATTGAGACAAGGGACCCAGCGAGGCTAGGGTGACAGTGAGACAAGGGACCCAGCGAGGCTAGGGTGACAGTGAGACGAGGGACACAGCGAGGCTAGGGTGACATTGAGACAAGGGACCCAGCGAGGCTAGGGTGACAGTGAGACAAGAGACACAGCGAGGTGAGGGTGACAGTGAGACAAGGGACCCAGCGAGCCTAGGGTGACATTGAGACAAGGGACCCAGCGAGGGTAGGGTGACAGAGAGACAAGGGACACAGCGAGGCTAGGGTGACAGTGAGACAAGGGACACAGCGAGGGGAGAGTGACATTGAGACAAGGGACCCAGCGAGGCGAGGGCGACATTGAGACAAGGGACACAGCGAGGCTAGGGTGACATTGAGACAAGGGACCCAGCGAGGCTAGGGTGACAGTGAGACAAGAGACACAGCGAGGTGAGGGTGACAGTGAGACAAGGGACCCAGCGAGCCTAGGGTGACATTGAGACAAGGGACCCAGCGAGGGTAGGGTGACAGAGAGACAAGGGACACAGCGAGGCTAGGGTGACAGTGAGACAAGGGACACAGCGAGGGGAGGGTGACAGTGAGAAAAGGGACCCATCGAGACTAGGGTGATATTGAGACAAGGGACCCAGCGAGGCTAGGGTGACAGTGAGACAAGGGACCCGACGAGGCTAGGGTGACAGTGAGACAAGGGACACAGCGAGGCGAGGGTGACAGTGAGACAAGGGGCACGGCGAGGCGAGGGTGACAGTGAGACAATGGACACAGCGAGGCTAGGGTGACAGTGAGACAAGGGACCCAGCGAGGCTAGGGTGACAGTGAGACAAGGGACACAGTGAGGCTAGGGTGACAGTGAGAAAAGGGACACAGCGAGGCGAGGGTGACAGTGAGACAAAATAAGGGACACAGCGAGGCTAGGGTGACAGTGAGACAAGTGACACAGCGAGGCGAGGGTGACAGTGAGACAAGGGACCCAGCGAGGGTGACAGTGAGGCAAGGGACCCAGCGAGGCTAGGTTGACAGTGAGCCAAGGGACACAGCGAGGCTAGGGTGACAGTGAGACAAGGGACCCAGCGAGGCTAGGGTGACCGTGAGACAAGGGACACAGCGAGGCTAGGGCGACATTGAGACAAAACAAGGAACACAGCGAGGCGAGGGTGACACTGAGACAAGGGACACAGCGAGGCTAGAGTGACAGTGAGACAAGGGCCACAGCGAGGCGAGGGTGACAGTGAGACAAGGGACACAGCGAGGCGAGGGTGACAGTGAGACATGGGACACAGCGAGGCTAGGGTGACAGTGAGACAAAATAAGGGACACAGCGAGGCTAGGGTGACAGTGAGACAAGGGACCCAGCGAGGCTAGGGTGACAGTGAGACGAGGAACACAGCGAGGCTAGGGTGACATTGAGACAAGGGACCCAGCGAGGCTAGGGTGACAGTGAGACAAGGGACCCAGCGAGGCTAGGGTGACAGTGAGACGAGGGACACAGCGAGGCTAGGGTGACATTGAGACAAGGGACCCAGCGAGGCTAGGGTGACAGTGAGACAAGAGACACAGCGAGGTGAGGGTGACAGTGAGACAAGGGACCCAGCGAGCCTAGGGTGACATTGAGACAAGGGACCCAGCGAGGGTAGGGTGACAGAGAGACAAGGGACACAGCGAGGCTAGGGTGACAGTGAGACAAGGGACACAGCGAGGGGAGAGTGACATTGAGACAAGGGACCCAGCGAGGCGAGGGCGACATTGAGACAAGGGACACAGCGAGGCTAGGGTGACATTGAGACAAGGGACCCAGCGAGGCTAGGGTGACAGTGAGACAAGAGACACAGCGAGGTGAGGGTGACAGTGAGACAAGGGACCCAGCGAGCCTAGGGTGACATTGAGACAAGGGACCCAGCGAGGGTAGGGTGACAGAGAGACAAGGGACACAGCGAGGCTAGGGTGACAGTGAGACAAGGGACAGAGCGAGGGGAGGGTGACAGTGAGAAAAGGGACCCATCGAGACTAGGGTGATATTGAGACAAGGGACCCAGCGAGGCGAGGGTGTCAGTGAGACAAGGGAACCAGCGAGGCTAGGGTGACACTGAGACAAGGGACACAGCGAGGCGAGGGTGACAGTGAGACAACGGACACAGCGAGGCGAGGGTGACAGTGAGACATGGGACACAGCGAGGCTAGGGTGACAGTGAGACAAAATAAGGGACACAGCGATGCTAGGGTGACAGTGAGACAAGGGACCCAGCGATGCTAGGGTGACAGTGAGACAAGGGACATAGCGAGGCTAGGGTGGCAGTGAAACAAGGGACCCAGCGAGGCTAGGGTGACAATGAGACAAGGGACACAGCGAGGCTAGGGTGAGAGTGAGACAAGGGACCCATCGAGGCTAGGGTGACAGTGAGACAAGGGACCCAGCGAGGGTGACAGTGAGACAAGGGACCCAGCGAGGCTAGGTTGACAGTGAGCCAAGGGACACAACGAGGCGAGGGTGACAGTGAGACAAAATAAGGGACACAGCGAGGCCAGGGTGACAGTGAGACAAGGGACCCAGCGAGGTTAGGGTGACAGTGAGACAAGGGACACAGCGAGGCGAGGGTGACAGTGAGACAAGGGGCACGGCGAGGCGAGGGTGACAGTGAGACAAGGGACACAGCGAGGCTAGGGTGACAGTGAGACAAGGGACCCAGCGATGCTAGGGTGACAGTGAGACAAGGGACACAGCGAGGCTAGGGTGACAGTGAGACAAGGGACACAGCGAGGCGAGGGTGACAGTGAGACAAAATAAGGGACACAGCGAGGCTAGGTTGACAGTGAGCCAAGGGACACAGCGAGGCTAGAGTGACAATGAGACAAGGGACCCAGCGAGGCTAGGGTGACCGTGAGACAAGGGACACAGCGAGGCTAGGGCGACATTGAGACAAACAAGGAACACAGCGAGGCGAGGGTGACACTGAGACAAGGGACACAGCGAGGCGAGGGTGACAGTGAGACAAGGGACCCAGCGAGGCTAGGGTGACAGTGAGACGAGGGACACAGCGAGGCTAGGGTGACATTGAGACAAGGGACCCAGCGAGGCTAGGGTGACAGTGAGACAAGAGACACAGCGAGGTGAGGGTGACAGTGAGACAAGGGACCCAGCGAGCCTAGGGTGACATTGAGACAAGGGACCCAGCGAGGCTAGGGTGACAGTGAGACAAGGGACACAGCGAGGGGAGGGCGACATTGAGACAAGGGACACAGCGAGGCTAGGGTGACATTGAGACAAGGGACCCAGCGAGGCTAGGGTGACAGTGAGACAAGAGACACAGCGAGGTGAGGGTGACAGTGAGACAAGGGACCCAGCGAGCCTAGGGTGACATTGAAACAAGGGACCCAGCGAGGGTAGGGTGACAGAGAGACAAGGGACACAGCGAGGCTAGGGTGACAGTGAGACAAGGGACACAGCGAGACTAGGGTGATATTGAGACAAGAGACCCAGCGAGGCTAGGGTGACAGTGAGACAAGGGACCCGACGAGGCTAGGGTAACAGTGAGACAAGGGACCCAGCGAGGCGAGGGTGTCAGTGAGACAAGGGACCCAGCGAGGCTAGGGTGACACTGAGACAAGGGATACAGCGAGGCGAGGGTGACAGTGAGACAACGGACACAGCGAGGCGAGGGTGACAGTGAGACATGGGACACAGCGAGGCTAGGGTGACAGTGAGACAAAATAAGGGACACAGCGATGCTAGGGTGACAGTGAGACAAGGGACCCACCGAGGTTAGGGTGACAGTGAGACAAGGGACACAGCGAGGCTAGGGTGACAGTGAGACAAGGGACACAGCGAGGCGAGGGTGACAGTGAGACAAAATAAGGGACACAGCGAGGCTAGTGGTGACAGTGAGACAAGTGACACACCGAGGCTAGGGTGACAGTGAGACAAGGGACCCAGCGAGGCTAGGGTGACAGTGAGACAAGGGACACAGCGAGGCTAGGGTGACAATGAGACAAGGGATCCAGCGAGGCTAGGGTGACAGTGAGACAAGGGACACAACGAGGCTAGGGTAACAGTGTGACAAGGGACCCAGCGAGGCTAGGGTGACAGTGAGACAAGGGACACATCGAGGCGAGGGTGACAGTGAGACAAGGGACACAGCGAGGCGAGGGTGACAGTGAGACAAGGGACCCAGCTAGGGTGAAAGTGAGACAAGGGACACAGCGAGGCGAGGGTGGCAGTGAGACAAGGGACACAACGAGGCGAGGGTGACAGTGAGACAAGGGACACAGCGAGGCTAGGGTGACAGTGAGACAAGGGACCCAGCGAGGCTAGGGTGACAGTGAGACAAGGGACACAGCGAGGCTAGGGTGACAATGAGACGAGGGACACAGCGAGGCTAGGGTGACATTGAGACAAGGGACCCAGCGAGGCTAGGGTGACAGTGAGACAAGAGACACAGCGAGGTGAGGGTGACAGTGAGACAAGGGACCCAGCGAGCCTAGGGTGACATTGAGACAAGGGACCCAGCGAGGGTAGGGTGACAGAGAGACCAGGGACACAGCGAGGCTAGGGTGACAGTGAGACAAGGGACACAGCGAGGGGAGAGTGACATTGAGACAAGGGACCCAATGAGGCGAGGGCGACATTGAGACAAGGGACACAGCGAGGCTAGGGTGACATTGAGACAAGGGACCCAGCGAGGCTAGGGTGACAGTGAGACAAGAGACACAGCGAGGTGAGGTTGACAGTGAGACAAGGGACCCAGCGAGCCTAGGGTGACATTGAGACAAGGGACCCAGCGAGGGTAGGGTGACAGAGAGACAAGGGACACAGCGAGGCTAGGGTGACAGTGAGACAAGGGACACAGCGAGGGGAGGGTGACAGTGAGACAAGGGACCCAGCGAGACTAGGGTGATATTGAGACAAGGGACCCAGCGAGGCTAGGGTGACAGTGAGACAAGGGACCCGACGAGGCTAGGGTAACAGTGAGACAAGGGACCCAGCGAGGCGAGGGTGTCAGTGAGACAAGGGAACCAGCGAGGCTAGGGTGACACTGAGACAAGGGACACAGCGAGGCGAGGGTGACAGTGAGACAACGGACACAGCGAGGCGAGGGTGACAGTGAGACATGGGACACAGCGAGGCTAGGGTGACAGTGAGACAAAATAAGGGACACAGCGATGCTAGGGTGACAGTGAGACAAGGGACCCACCGAGGTTAGGGTGACAGTGAGACAAGGGACACAGCGAGGCTAGGGTGACAGTGAGACAAGGGACACAGCGAGGCGAGGGTGACAGTGAGACAAAATAAGGGACACAGCGAGGCTAGTGGTGACAGTGAGACAAGTGACACACCGAGGCTAGGACGACAGTGAGACAAGGGACCCAGCGAGGCTAGGGTGACAGTGAGACAAGGGACACAGCGAGGCTAGGGTGACAGTGAGACAAGGGACCCAGCGAGGCTAGGGTGACAGTGAGACAAGGCACACAACGAGGCTAGGGTAACAGTGTGACAAGGGACCCAGCGAGGCTAGGGTGACAGTGAGACAAGGGACACATCGAGGCGAGGGTGACAGTGAGACAAGGGACACAGCGAGGCGAGGGTGACAGTGAGACAAGGGACACATCGAGGGTGAAAGTGAGACAAGGGACACAGCGAGGCGAGGGTGGCAGTGAGACAAGGGACACAACGAGGCGAGGGTGACAGTGAGAAAAGGGACAGAGCGAGGCTAGGGTGACAGTGAGACAAGGGACCCAGCGAGGCTAGGGTGACAGTGAGACAAGGGACACAGCGAGGCGAGGGTGACAGTGAGACAAAATAAGGGACACAGCGAGGCTAGGGTGACAGTGAGACAAGGGACACAGCGAGGCTAGGGTGACAGTGAAACAAGGGACCCAGTGAGGCTAGGGTGACAGTGAGACAAGGGACCCAGCGAGGGTGACAGTGAGACAAGGGACCCAGCGAGGCTAGGTTGACAGTGAGCCAAGGGACACAACGAGGCGAGGGTGACAGTGAGACAAAATAAGGGACACAGCGAGGCTAGGGTGACAGTGAGACAAGGGACCCAGCGAGGTTAGGGTGACAGTGAGACAAGGGACCCAGCGAGGCTAGGGTGACCGTGAGACAAGGGACACAGCGAGGCTAGGGCGACATTGAGACAAAACAAGGAACACAGCGAGGCGAGGGTGACACTGAGACAAGGGACACAGCGAGGCTAGAGTGACAGTGAGACAAGGGCCACAGCGAGGCGAGGGTGACAGTGAGACAAGGGACACAGCGAGGCGAGGGTGACAGTGAGACATGGGACACAGCGAGGCTAGGGTGACAGTGAGACAAAATAAGGGACACAGCGAGGCGAGGGTGACAGTGAGACAAGGGACCCAGCGAGGCTAGGGTGACAGTGAGACGAGGAACACAGCGAGGCTAGGGTGACATTGAGACAAGGGACCCAGCGAGGGTAGGGTGACAGAGAGACAAGGGACACAGCGAGGCTAGGGTGACAGTGAGACAAGGGACACAGCGAGGGGAGAGTGACATTGAGACAAGGGACCCAGCGAGGCGAGGGCGACATTGAGACAAGGGACACAGCGAGGCTAGGGTGACATTGAGACAAGGGACCCAGCGAGGCTAGGGTGACAGTGAGACAAGAGACACAGCGAGGTGAGGGTGACAGTGAGGCAAGGGACCCAGCGAGCCTAGGGTGACATTGAGACAAGGGACCCAGCGAGGGTAGGGTGACAGAGAGACAAGGGACACAGCGAGGCTAGGGTGACAGTGAGACAAGGGACACAGCGAGGGGAGGGTGACAGTGAGAAAAGGGACCCATCGAGACTAGGGTGATATTGAGACAAGGGACCCAGCGAGGCTAGGGTGACAGTGAGACAAGGGACCCGACGAGGCTAGGGTGACAGTGAGACAAGGGACACAGCGAGGCGAGGGTGACAGTGAGACAAGGGGCACGGCGAGGCGAGGGTGACAGTGAGACAATGGACACAGCGATGCTAGGGTGACAGTGAGACAAGGGACCCAGCGAGGCTAGGGTGACAGTGAGACAAGGGACACAGTGAGGCTAGGGTGACAGTGAGAAAAGGGACACAGCGAGGCGAGGGTGACAGTGAGACAAAATAAGGGACACAGCGAGGCTAGGGTGACAGTGAGACAAGTGACACAGCGAGGCGAGGGTGACAGTGAGACAAGGGACCCAGCGAGGGTGACAGTGAGGCAAGGGACCCAGCGAGGCTAGGTTGACAGTGAGCCAAGGGACACAGCGAGGCTAGGGTGACAGTGAGACAAGGGACCCAGCGAGGCTAGGGTGACCGTGAGACAAGGGACACAGCGAGGCTAGGGCGACATTGAGACAAAACAAGGAACACAGCGAGGCGAGGGTGACACTGAGACAAGGGACACAGCGAGGCTAGAGTGACAGTGAGACAAGGGCCACAGCGAGGCGAGGGTGACAGTGAGACAAGGGACACAGCGAGGCGAGGGTGACAGTGAGACATGGGACACAGCGAGGCTAGGGTGACAGTGAGACAAAATAAGGGACACAGCGAGGCTAGGGTGACAGTGAGACAAGGGACCCAGCGAGGCTAGGGTGACAGTGAGACGAGGAACACAGCGAGGCTAGGGTGACATTGAGACAAGGGACCCAGCGAGGCTAGGGTGACAGTGAGACAAGGGACCCAGCGAGGCTAGGGTGACAGTGAGACGAGGGACACAGCGAGGCTAGGGTGACATTGAGACAAGGGACCCAGCGAGGCTAGGGTGACAGTGAGACAAGAGACACAGCGAGGTGAGGGTGACAGTGAGACAAGGGACCCAGCGAGCCTAGGGTGACATTGAGACAAGGGACCCAGCGAGGGTAGGGTGACAGAGAGACAAGGGACACAGCGAGGCTAGGGTGACAGTGAGACAAGGGACACAGCGAGGGGAGAGTGACATTGAGACAAGGGACCCAGCGAGGCGAGGGCGACATTGAGACAAGGGACACAGCGAGGCTAGGGTGACATTGAGACAAGGGACCCAGCGAGGCTAGGGTGACAGTGAGACAAGAGACACAGCGAGGTGAGGGTGACAGTGAGACAAGGGACCCAGCGAGGCTAGGGTGACAGTGAGACAAGGGACACAGCGAGGCTAGGGTGACAGTGAGACAAGGGATCCAGCGAGGCTAGGGTGACAGTGAGACAAGGGACACAACGAGGCTAGGGTAACAGTGTGACAAGGGACCCAGCGAGGCTAGGGTGACCGTGAGACAAGGGACACATCGAGGCGAGGGTGACAGTGAGACAAGGGACACAGCGAGGCGAGGGTGACAGTGAGACAAGGGACCCAGCTAGGGTGAAAGTGAGACAAGGGACACAGCGAGGCGAGGGTGGCAGTGAGACAAGGGACACAACGAGGCGAGGGTGACAGTGAGACAAGGGACACAGCGAGGCTAGGGTGACAGTGAGACAAGGGACCCAGCGAGGCTAGGGTGACAGTGAGACAAGGGACACAGCGAGGCTAGGGTGACAATGAGACGAGGGACACAGCGAGGCTAGGGTGACATTGAGACAAGGGACCCAGCGAGGCTAGGGTGACAGTGAGACAAGAGACACAGCGAGGTGAGGGTGACAGTGAGACAAGGGACCCAGCGAGCCTAGGGTGACATTGAGACAAGGGACCCAGCGAGGGTAGGGTGACAGAGAGACCAGGGACACAGCGAGGCTAGGGTGACAGTGAGACAAGGGACACAGCGAGGGGAGAGTGACATTGAGACAAGGGACCCAGCGAGGCGAGGGCGACATTGAGACAAGGGACACAGCGAGGCTAGGGTGACATTGAGACAAGGGACCCAGCGAGGCTAGGGTGACAGTGAGACAAGAGACACAGCGAGGTGAGGGTGACAGTGAGACAAGGGACCCAGCGAGCCTAGGGTGACATTGAGACAAGGGACCCAGCGAGGGTAGGGTGACAGAGAGACAAGGGACACAGCGAGGCTAGGGTGACAGTGAGACAAGGGACACAGCGAGGGGAGGGTGACAGTGAGACAAGGGACCCAGCGAGACTAGGGTGATATTGAGACAAGGGACCCAGCGAGGCTAGGGTGACAGTGAGACAAGGGACCCGACGAGGCTAGGGTAACAGTGAGACAAGGGACCCAGCGAGGCGAGGGTGTCAGTGAGACAAGGGAACCAGCGAGGCTAGGGTGACACTGAGACAAGGGACACAGCGAGGCGAGGGTGACAGTGAGACAACGGACACAGCGAGGCGAGGGTGACAGTGAGACATGGGACACAGCGAGGCTAGGGTGACAGTGAGACAAAATAAGGGACACAGCGATGCTAGGGTGACAGTGAGACAAGGGACCCACCGAGGTTAGGGTGACAGTGAGACAAGGGACACAGCGAGGCTAGGGTGACAGTGAGACAAGGGACACAGCGAGGCGAGGGTGACAGTGAGACAAAATAAGGGACACAGCGAGGCTAGTGGTGACAGTGAGACAAGTGACACACCGAGGCTAGGACGACAGTGAGACAAGGGACCCAGCGAGGCTAGGGTGACAGTGAGACAAGGGACACAGCGAGGCTAGGGTGACAGTGAGACAAGGGACCCAGCGAGGCTAGGGTGACAGTGAGACAAGGCACACAACGAGGCTAGGGTAACAGTGTGACAAGGGACCCAGCGAGGCTAGGGTGACAGTGAGACAAGGGACACATCGAGGCGAGGGTGACAGTGAGACAAGGGACACAGCGAGGCGAGGGTGACAGTGAGACAAGGGACCCAGCGAGGGTGAAAGTGAGACAAGGGACACAGCGAGGCGAGGGTGGCAGTGAGACAAGGGACACAACGAGGCGAGGGTGACAGTGAGACAAGGGACACAGCGAGGCTAGGGTGACAGTGAGACAAGGGACCCAGCGAGGCTAGGGTGACAGTGAGACAAGGGACACAGCGAGGCGAGGGTGACAGTGAGACAAAATAAGGGACACAGCGAGGCTAGGGTGACAGTGAGACAAGGGACACAGCGAGGCTAGGGTGACAGTGAAACAAGGGACCCAGTGAGGCTAGGGTGACAGTGAGACAAGGGACCCAGCGAGGGTGACAGAGAGACAAGGGACCCAGCGAGGCTAGGTTGACAGTGAGCCAAGGGACACAACGAGGCGAGGGTGACAGTGAGACAAAATAAGGGACACAGCGAGGCTAGGGTGACAGTGAGACAAGGGACCCAGCGAGGTTAGGGTGACAGTGAGACAAGGGACACAGCGAGGCGAGGGTGACAGTGAGACAAGGGGCACGGCGAGGCGAGGGTGACAGTGAGACAATGGACACAGCGAGGCTAGGGTGACAGTGAGACAAGGGACCCAGCGAGGCTAGGGTGACAGTGAGACAAGGGACACAGTGAGGCTAGGGTGACAGTGAGAAAAGGGACACAGCGAGGCGAGGGTGACAGTGAGACAAAATAAGGGACACAGCGAGGCTAGGGTGACAGTGAGACAAGTGACACAGCGAGGCGAGGGTGACAGTGAGACAAGGGACCCAGAGAGGGTGACAGTGAGGCAAGGGACCCAGCGAGGCTAGGTTGACAGTGAGCCAAGGGACACAGCGAGGCTAGGGTGACAGTGAGACAAGGGACCCAGCGAGGCTAGGGTGACCGTGAGACAAGGGACACAGCGAGGCTAGGGCGACATTGAGACAAAACAAGGAACACAGCGAGCCGAGGGTGACACTGAGACAAGGGACACAGCGAGGCTAGAGTGACAGTGAGACAAGGGCCACAGCGAGGCGAGGGTGACAGTGAGACAAGGGACAGAGCGAGGCGAGGGTGACAGTGAGACATGGGACACAGCGAGGCTAGGGTGACAGTGAGACAAAATAAGGGACACAGCGAGGCTAGGGTGACAGTGAGACAAGGGACACAGCGAGGCTAGGGTGACAGTGAGACAAGTGACACAGCGAGGCTAGGGTGACAGTGAGACAAGGGACCCAGCGATGCTAGGGTGACAGTGAGACAAGGGACATAGCGAGGCTAGGGTGGCAGTGAAACAAGGGACCCAGCGAGGCTAGGGTGACAATGAGACAAGGGACACAGCGAGGCTAGGGTGAGAGTGAGACAAGGGACCCATCGAGGCTAGGGTGACAGTGAGACAAGGGACCCAGCGAGGGTGACAGTGAGACAAGGGACCCAGCGAGGCTAGGTTGACAGTGAGCCAAGGGACACAACGAGGCGAGGGTGACAGTGAGACAAAATAAGGGACACAGCGAGGCCAGGGTGACAGTGAGACAAGGGACCCAGCGAGGTTAGGGTGACAGTGAGACAAGGGACACAGCGAGGCGAGGGTGACAGTGAGACAAGGGGCACGGCGAGGCGAGGGTGACAGTGAGACAAGGGACACAGCGAGGCTAGGGTGACAGTGAGACAAGGGACCCAGCGATGCTAGGGTGACAGTGAGACAAGGGACACAGCGAGGCTAGGGTGACAGTGAGACAAGGGACACAGCGAGGCGAGGGTGACAGTGAGACAAAATAAGGGACACAGCGAGGCTAGGTTGACAGTGAGCCAAGGGACACAGCGAGGCTAGAGTGACAATGAGACAAGGGACCCAGCGAGGCTAGGGTGACCGTGAGACAAGGGACACAGCGAGGCTAGGGCGACATTGAGACAAACAAGGAACACAGCGAGGCGAGGGTGACACTGAGACAAGGGACACAGCGAGGCGAGGGTGACAGTGAGACAAGGGACCCAGCGAGGCTAGGGTGACAGTGAGAC
The DNA here is from genome assembly GCA_964017155.1 of Oasisia sp. SBJ-2009. Classification (NCBI taxonomy): domain Eukaryota; kingdom Metazoa; phylum Annelida; class Polychaeta; order Sabellida; family Siboglinidae; genus Oasisia; species Oasisia sp. SBJ-2009. Next base: position 33,391,610 of record OZ024858.1, read on the forward strand.
GAGGGACACAGCGAGGCTAGGGTGACATTGAGACAAGGGACCCAGCGAGGCTAGGGTGACAGTGAGACAAGAGACACAGCGAGGTGAGGGTGACAGTGAGACAAGGGACCCAGCGAGCCTAGGGTGACATTGAGACAAGGGATCCAGCGAGGGTAGGGTGACAGAGAGACAAGGGACACAGCGAGGCTAGGGTGACAGTGAGACAAGGGACACAGCGAGGGGAGGGTGACATTGAGACAAGGGACCCAGCGAGGCGAGGGCGACATTGAGACAAGGGACACAGCGAGGCTAGGGTGACATTGAGACAAGGGACCCAGCGAGGCTAGGGTGACAGTGAGGCAAGAGACACAGCGTGGTGAGGGTGACAGTGAGACAAGGGACCCAGCGAGCCTAGGGTGACATTGAGACAAGGGACCCAGCGAGTGTAGGGTGACAGAGAGACAAGGGACACAGCGAGGCTAGGGTGACAGTGAGACAAGGGACACAGCGAGGGGAGGGTGACAGTGAGACAAGGGACCCAGCGAGACTAGGGTGATATTGAGACAAGAGACCCAGCGAGGCTAGGGTGACAGTGAGACAAGGGACCCGACGAGGCTAGGGAAACAGTGAGACAAGGGACCCAGCGAGGCGAGGGTGTCAGTGAGACAAGGGACCCAGCGAGGCTAGGGTGACACTGAGACAAGGGATACAGCGAGGCGAGGGTGACAGTGAGACAACGGACACAGCGAGGCGAGGGTGACAGTGAGACATGGGACACAGCGAGGCTAGGGTGACAGTGAGACAAAATAAGGGACACAGCGATGCTAGGGTGACAGTGAGACAAGGGACCCACCGAGGTTAGGGTGACAGTGAGACAAGGGACACAGCGAGGCTAGGGTGACAGTGAGACAAGGGACACAGCGAGGCGAGGGTGACAGTGAGACAAAATAAGGGACACAGCGAGGCTAGTGGTGACAGTGAGACAAGTGACACACCGAGGCTAGGGTGACAGTGAGACAGGGGACCCAGCGAGGCTAGGGTGACAGTGAGACAAGGGACACAGCGAGGCTAGGGTGACAGTGAGACAAGGGATCCAGCGAGGCTAGGGTGACAGTGAGACAAGGGACACAACGAGGCTAGGGTAACAGTGTGACAAGGGACCCAGCGAGGCTAGGGTGACAGTGAGACAAGGGACACATCGAGGCGAGGGTGACAGTGAGACAAGGGACACAGCGAGGCGAGGGTGACAGTGAGACAAGGGACCCAGCTAGGGTGAAAGTGAGACAAGGGACACAGCGAGGCGAGGGTGGCAGTGAGACAAGGGACACAACGAGGCGAGGGTGACAGTGAGACAAGGGACACAGCGAGGCTAGGGTGACAGTGAGACAAGGGACCCAGCGAGGCTAGGGTGACAGTGAGACAAGGGACACAGCGAGGCTAGGGTGACAATGAGACAAGGGACACAGCGAGGCGAGGGTGATAGTGAGACAAAATAAGGGACACAGCGAGGCTAGGGTGACAGTGAGACAAGTGACACAGCGAGGCTAGGGTGACAGTGAGACAAGGGGCCCAGCGATGCTAGGGTGACAGTGAGACAAGGGACACAGCGAGGCTAGGGTGACAGTGAAACAAGGGACCCAGTGAGGCTAGGGTGACAGTGAGACAAGGGACACAGCGAGGCTAGGGTGAGAGTGAGACAAGGGACCCATCGAGGCTAGGGTGACAGTGAGACAAGGGACCCAGCGAGGGTGACAGTGAGACAAGGGACCCAGCGAGGCTAGGTTGACAGTGAGCCAAGGGACCCAGCGAGGTTAGGGTGACAGTGAGACAAGGGACACAGCGAGGCGAGGGTGACAGTGAGACAAGGGGCACGGCGAGGCGAGGGTGACAGTGAGACAATGGACACAGCGAGGCTAGGGTGACAGTGAGACAAGGGACCCAGCGAGGCTAGGGTGACAGTGAGACAAGGGACACAGTGAGGCTAGGGTGACAGTGAGACAAGGGACACAGCGAGGCGAGGGTGACAGTGAGACAAAATAAGGGACACAGCGAGGCTAGGGTGACAGTGAGACAAGTGACACAGCGAGGCTAGGGTGACAGTGAGACAAGGGACCCAGCGAGGGTGACAGTGAGGCAAGGGACCCAGCGAGGCTAGGTTGACAGTGAGCCAAGGGACACAGCGAGGCTAGGGTGACAGTGAAACAAGGGACCCAGCGAGGCTAGGGTGACCGTGAGACAAGGGACACAGCGAGGCTAGGGCGACATTGAGACAAAACAAGGAACACAGCGAGGCGAGGGTGACACTGAGACAAGGGACACAGCGAGGCTAGAGTGACAGTGAGACAAGGGACACAGCGAGGCGAGGGTGACAGTGAGACAAGTGACACAGCGAGGCGAGGGTGACAGTGAGACATGGGACACAGCGAGGCTAGGGTGACAGTGAGACAAAATAAGGGACACAGCGAGGCTAGGGTGACAGTGAGACAAGGGACACAGCGAGGCTAGGGTGACAGTGAGACAAGTGACACAGCGAGGCTAGGGTGACAGTGAGACAAGGGACCCAGCGATGCTAGGGTGACAGTGAGACAAGGGACACAGCGAGGCTAGGGTGGCAGTGAAACAAGGGACCCAGCGAGGCTAGGGTGACAATGAGACAAGGGACACAGCGAGGCTAGGGTGAGAGTGAGACAAGGGACCCATCGAGGCTAGGGTGACAGTGAGACAAGGGACCCAGCGAGGGTGACAGTGAGACAAGGGACCCAGCGAGGCTAGGTTGACAGTGAGCCAAGGGACACAACGAGGCGAGGGTGACAGTGAGACAAAATAAGGGACACAGCGAGGCCAGGGTGACAATGAGACAAGGGACCCAGCGAGGCTAGGTTGACAGTGAGCCAAGGGACACAACGAGGCGAGGGTGACAGTGAGACAAAATAAGGGACACAGCGAGGCTAAGGTGACAGTGAGACAAGGGACCCAGCGAGGTTAGGGTGACAGTGAGACAAGGGACACAGCGAGGCGAGGGTGACAGTGAGACAAGGGGCACGGCGAGGCGAGGGTGACAGTGAGACAATGGACACAGCGAGGCTAGGGTGACAGTGAGACAAGGGACACAGCGAGGCGAGGGTGACAGTGAGACAAAATAAGGGACACAGCGAGGCTAGGGTGACAGTGAGACAAGTGACTCAGCGAGGCTATGGTGACAGTGAGACAAGGGACCCAGCGAGGGTGACAGTGAGGCAAGGGACCCAGCGAGGCTAGGTTGACAGTGAGCCAAGGGACACAGCGAGGCTAGGGTAACAGTGAGACAAGGGACCCAGCGAGGCTAGGGTGACCGTGAGACAAGGGACACAGCGAGGCTAGGGCGACATTGAGACAAAACAAGGAACACAGCGAGGCGAGGGTGACACTGAGACAAGGGACACAGCGAGGCTAGAGTGACAGTGAAACAAGGGACACAGCGAGGCGAGGGTGACAGTGAGACAAGGGACACAGCGAGGCGAGGGTGACAGTGAGACATGGGACACAGCGAGGCTAGGGTGACAGTGAGACAAAATAAGGGACACAGCGAGGCTAGGGTGACAGTGAGACAAGGGACACAGCGAGGCTAGGGTGACAGTGAGACAAGTGACACAGCGAGGCTAGGGTGACAGTGAGACAAGGGACCCAGCGATGCTAGGGTGACAGTGAGACAAGGGACACAGCGAGGCTAGGGTGGCAGTGAAACAAGGGACCCAGCGAGGCTAGGGTGACAATGAGACAAGGGTCACAGCGAGGCTAGGGTGAGAGTGAGACAAGGGACCCATCGAGGCTAGGGTGACAGTGAGACAAGGGACCCAGCGAGGGTGACAGTGAGACAAGGGACCCAGCGAGGCTAGGTTGACAGTGAGCCAAGGGACACAACGAGGCGAGGGTGACAGTGAGACAAAATAAGGGACTCAGCGAGGCCAGGGTGACAGTGAGACAAGGGACCCAGCGAGGTTAGGGTGACAGTGAGACAAGGGACACAGCGAGGCGAGGGTGACAGTGAGACAAGGGGCACGGCGAGGCGAGGGTTACAGTGAGACAAGGGACACAGCGAGGCTAGGGTGACAGTGAGACAAGGGACCCAGCGATGCTAGGGTGACAGTGAGACAAGGGACACAGCGAGGCTAGGGTGACAGTGAGACAAGGGACACAGCGAGGCGAGGGTGACAGTGAGACAAAATAAGGGACACAGCGAGGCTAGGTTGACAGTGAGCCAAGGGACACAGCGAGGCTAGGGTGACAATGAGACAAGGGACCCAGCGAGGCTAGGGTGACCGTGAGACAAGGGACACAGCGAGGCTAGGGCGACATTGAGACAAAACAAGGAACACAGCGAGGCGAGGGTGACACTGAGACAAGGGTCACAGCGAGGCGAGGGTGACAGTGAGACAAGGGACACAGCGAGGCGAGGGTGACAGTGAGACATGGGACACAGCGAGGCTAGGGTGACAGTGAGACAAAATAAGGGACACAGCGAGGCTAGGGTGACAGTGAGACAAGGGACCCAGCGAGGCTAGGGTGACAGTGAGACAAGGGACACATCGAGGCGAGGGTGACAGTGAGACAAGGGACACAGCGAGGCGAGGGTGACAGTGAGACAAGGGACACAGCGAGGCTAGGGTGACAGTGAGACAAGGGACCCAGCGAGGCTAGGGTGACAGTGAGACAAGGGACACAGCGAGGCTAGGGTGACAGTGAGACAAGGGACACAGCGAGGCGAGGGTGACAGTGAGACAAGGGACCCGCCGACGCTAGGGTGACAGTGAGACAAGGGACACAGCGAGGCGAGGGTGAGAGTGAGACAAGGTACACAGCGAGGCGAGGGTGACAGTGAGACATGGGACACAGCGAGGCTAGGGTGACAGTGAGACACAATAAGGGACACAGCGAGGCTTGGGTGACAGTGAGACAAGGAACACAGCGAGGCTAGGGTGACATTGAGACAAAACAAGGGACACAGCGAGGCGAGGGTGACTGTGAGACAAGGGACACAGCGAGGCTAGGGTGACAGTGAGACAAGGGACACAGCGAGGCGAGGGTGACAGTGAGACAAGGGACACAGCGAGGCGAGGGTGACAGTGAGACAAGGGACACAGCGAGGCGAGGGTGACAGTGAGACAAAATAAGGGACAAAGCGAGGCGACGGTGAATGTGAGACAAGGGACACAGCGAGGCAAGGGTGACAGTGAGACAAGGGACACAGTGAGGCTAGGGTGACAGTGAGACAAGGGACACAGCGAGGCGAGGGTGACAGTGAGACAAGGGACCCAGCGAGGCTAGGGTGACAGTGAGACAAGGGACACAGTGAGGCTAGGGTGACAGTGAGACAAGGGACACAGCGAGGCGAGGGTGACAGTGAGACAAGGGACACAGCGAGGCAAGGGTGACAGTGAGACAAGGGACACAGTGAGGCTAGGGTGACAGTGAGACAAGGGACACAGCGAGGCGAGGGTGACAATGAGACAAGGGACCCAGCGAGGCTAGGGTGACAATGAGACAAGGGACCCAGCGAGGCTAGGGTGATAGTGAGACAAGGGACACAGCGAGGCTAGGGTGATAGTGAGACAAGGGACACAGCGAGGCGAGGGTGACAGTGAGACAAGGGACACAGCGAGGCGAGGGTGACAGTGAGACAAGTGACACAGCGAGGCTAGGGTGACAGTGAGACAAGGGACCCAGCGAGGTTGACGGTGAGACAAGGGACCCAGCGAGGCTAGGTTGACAGTGAGCCAAGGGACACAGCGAGGCTAGGGTGACAATGAGACAAGGGCCCCGGGCAAGGGTGACCGTGAGACAATGGACACAGCGAGGCTAGGGCGACATTGAGACAAAACAAGGAACACAGCGAGGCGAGGGTGACAGTGAGACAAGGGACACAGCGAGGCTAGGGTGACAGTGAGACAAGGGACAGAGCGAGGCGAGGGTGACAGTGAGGCAAGGTACACAGCGAGGCGAGGGTGACAGTGAGACATGGGAAACAGCGACGCTAGGGTGACAGTGAGACAAAATAAGGGACACAGCGAGGCTAGGGTGACAGTGAGACAAGGGACCCAGCGACGCTAGGGCGACAGTGAGACAATGGACCCAGCGAGGCTATGGTGACAATGAGACAAGGGACCCAGCAAGGCTTGGGTGACAGTGAGACAAGGAACACAGCGAGGCTAGGGTGACAGTGAGACAAGGGACACAGCGAGGCGAGGGTGACAGTGAGACAAGGGACACAGCGAGGCTAGGGTGACAGTGAAACAAGGGACACAGCGAGGCAAGGGTGACAGTGAGACAAGGGACACAGTGAGGCTAGGGTGACAGTGAGACAAGGGACACAGCGAGGCGAGGGTGACAGTGAGACAATGGACCCAGCGAGGCTATGGTGACAATGAGACAAGGGACCCAGCAAGGCTTGGGTGACAGTGAGACAAGGAACACAGCGAGGCTAGGGTGACATTGAGACAAAACAAGGGACACAGCGAGGCGAGGGTGACAGTGAGACAAGGGACACAGCGAGGCTAGGGTGACAGTGAGACAAGGGACACAGCGAGGCGAGGGTGACAGTGAGACAAGGGACACAGCGAGGCGAGGGTGACAGTGAGACAAGGGACACAGCGAGGCGAGGGTGACAGTGAGACAAAATAAGGGACAAAGCGAGGCGACGGTGACTGTGAGACAAGGGACACAGCGAGGCTAGGGTGGCAGTGAGACAAGGGACCCAGCGAGGCTAGGGTGACAGTGAGACAAGGGACACAGCGAGGCGAGGGTGACAGTGAGACAAGGGACACAGCGAGGCGAGGGTGACAGTGAGACAAGGGACACAGCGAGGCGAGGGTGACAGTGAGACAAAATAAGGGACAAAGCGAGGCGACGGTGACAGTGAGACAAGGGACACAGCGAGGCTAGGGTGGCAGTGAGACAAGGGACCCAGCGAGGCTATGGTGACAGTGAGACAGGGGACACAGCGAGGCGAGGGTGACAGTGAGACAAGGGACACAGCGAGGCGAGGGTGACAGTGAGACAAGGGACACAGCGAGGCGAGGGTGACAGTGAGACAAGCGACCCGCCGAGGCTAGGGTCACAGTGAGACAAGGGACAAAGCGAGGCGAGGGTGACAGTGAGACAAGGGACACAACGAGGCGAGGGTGACAGCGAGACAAGGGACACAGCGAGGCTAGGGTGACAGTGAGACAAAGGATCCAGCGAGGTTAGGGTGACAGTGAGACAAGGCACACAGCGAGGCTAGGGTGACAGTGAGACAAGGGACACAGCGAGGCTAGGGTGACAGTGAGACAAGGGACACAGCGAGGCGAGGGTGACAGTGAGACAAAATAAGGGACACAGCGAGGCTAGGGTGACAGTGACACAAGTGACACAGCGAGGCTAGGGTGACAGTGAGACAAGGGACCCAGCGAGGCTAGGGTGACAGTGAGACAAGGGACCCATCGAGGCTAGGGTGACAGTGAGACAAGGGACACAGCGAGGCTACGGTGACATTGAGACAAAACAAGGGACACAGCGAGGCGAGGGTGACAGTGAGACAAGGGACACAGCGAGGCTAGGGTGACAGTGAGACAAGGGACACAGCGAGGCGAGGGTGACAGTGAGACAAGGGACACAGCGAGGCGAGGGTGACAGTGAGACAAGGGACACAGCGAGGCTAGGGTGATAGTGAGACAAGGGACACAGCGAGGCAAGGGTGACAGTGAGACAAGGGACACAGTGAGGCTAGGGTGACAGTGAGACAAGGGACACAGCGAGGCGAGGGTGACAGTGAGACAAGGGACCCAGCGAGGCTAGGGTGACAGTGAGACAAGGGACACAGTGAGGCTAGGGTGACAGTGAGACAAGGGACACAGCGAGGCGAGGGTGACAGTGAGACAAGGGACACAGCGAGGCAAGGGTGACAGTGAGACAAGGGACACAGTGAGGCTAGGGTGACAGTGAGACAAGGGACACAGCGAGGCGAGGGTGACAGTGAGACAAGGGACCCAGCGAGGCTAGGGTGACAATGAGACAAGGGACCCAGCGAGGCTAGGGTGATAGTGAGACAAGGGACACAGCGAGGCGAGGGTGACAGTGAGACAAGGGACACAGCGAGGCGAGGGTGACAGTGAGACAAGGGACACAGCGAGGCGAGGGTGACAATGAGACAAGGGACCCAGCGAGGCTAGGTTGACAGTGAGCCAAGGGACACAGCGAGGCTAGGGTGACAATGAGACAAGGGACCCAGCGAGGCTAGGTTGACCGTGAGACAAGGGACACAGCGAGGCTACGGCGACATTGAGACAAAACAAGGAACACAGCGAGGCGAGGGTGACAGTGAGACAAATGACACAGCGAGGCTAGGGTGACAGTGAGAAAAGGGACCCAGCGAGGGTGACGGTGAGACAAGGGACCCAGCGAGGCTAGGGTGACAATGAGACAAGGGACACAGCGAGGCGAGGGTGACAGTGAGGCAAGGTACACAGCGAGGCGAGGGTGACAGTGAGACATGCGACACAGCGACGCTAGGGTGACAGTGAGACAAAATAAGGGACACAGCGAGGCTAGGGTGACAGTGAGACAAGGGACCCAGCGAGGCTAGGGTGACAGTGAGACAAGGGACACAGCGAGGCGAGGGTGACAGTGAGACAAGGGACACAGCGAGGCTAGGGTGACAGTGAAACAAGGGACACAGCGAGGGAAGGGTGACAGTGAGACAAGGGACACAGTGAGGCTAGGGTGACAGTGAGACAAGGGACACAGCGAGGCGAGGGTGACAGTGAGACAAGGAACCCAGCGAGGCTAGGTTGACAATGAGACAAGGGACCCAGCGAGGCTAGGGTGACAGTGAGACAAGGAACACAGCGAGGCTAGGGTGACATTGAGACAAAATAAGGGACACAGCGAGGCGAGGGTGACAGTGAGACAAGGGACACAGCGAGGCTAGGGTGACAGTGAGACAAGGGACACAGCGAGGCGAGGGTGACAGTGAGACAAGGGACACAGCGAGGCGAGGGTGACAGTGAGACAAGGGACACAGCGAGGCGAGGATGACAGTGAGACAAAATAAGGGACAAAGCGAGGCGACGGTGACTGTGAGACAAGGGACGCAGCGAGGCTAGGGTGGCAGTGAGACAAGGGACCCAGCGAGGTTAGGGTGACAGTGAGACAAGGGACACAGCGAGGCGAGGGTGACAGTGAGACAAGGGACACAGCGAGGCGAGGGTGACAGTGAGACAAGGGAACCAGCGAGGCTAGGGTGACAGTGAGACAAGGGACACAGCGAGGCCAGGGTGACAGTGAGACAAGCGACCCGCCGAGGCTAGGGTCACAGTGAGACAAGGGACACAGCGAGGCGAGGGTGACAGTGAGACAAGGGACACAACGAGGCGAGGGTGGCAGTGAGACAAGGGACACAGCGAGGCTAGGGTGACAGAGAGACAAAGGATCCAGCGAGGTTAAGGTGACAGTGAGACAAGGGACACAGCGAGGCTAGGGTGACAGTGAGACAAGGGACACAGCGAGGCTAGGGTGACAATGAGACAAAATAAGGGACACAGCGAGGCTAGGGTGACAGTGTGACAAGTGACACAGCGAGGCTAGGGTGACAGTGAGACAAGGGACACAGCGAGGCTAGGGTGACAGTGAAACAAGGGACCCAGCGAGGCTAGGGTGACAGTGAGACAAGTGACACAGCGAGGCTAGGGTGACAGTGAGACAAGGGACCCAGCGATGCTAGGGTGACAGTGAGGCAAGGGACACAGCGAGGCTAGGGTGACAGTGAAACAAGGGACCCAGCGAGGCTAGGGTGACAGTGAGACAAGGGACACAGCGAGGCTAGGGTGACAGTGAGGCAAGGGACCCATCGAGGCTAGGGTGACAGTGAGACAAGGGACACAGCGAGGCGAGGGTGACAGTGAGACAAAATAAGGGACACAGCAATGCTAGGGTGACAGTGAGACAAGGGACCCAGCGAGGTTAGGGTGACAGTGAAACAAGGGACACAGCGAGGCGAGGGTGACAGTGAGACAAGGGGCACGGCGAGGCGAGGGTGACAGTGAGACAAGGGACACAGTGAGGCTAGGGTGACAGTGAGACAAGGGACCCAACGAGGCAAGGGTGACAGTGAGACAAGGGACACAGCGAGGCTAGGGTGACAATGAGACAAGGGACACAGCGAGGCTACGGTGACATTGAGACAAAACAAGGGACACAGCGAGACGAGGGTGACAGTGAGACAAGGGACACAGCGAGGCGAGGGTGACAGTGAGACAAGGGACACAGCGAGGCGAGGGGTACAGTGAGAGAAGGGACACAGCGAGGCTAGGGTGATAGCGAGACAAGGGACACAGCGAGGCGAGGGTGACAGTGAGACAAGGGACACAGCGAGGCGAGGGTGACAGTGAGACAAGGGACACAGCGAGGCGAGGGTGAGAGTGAGACAAAATAAGGGACAAAGCGAGGCGACGGTGACAGTGAGACAAGGGACACAGCGAGGCGAGGGTGACAGTGAGACAAGTGACACAGCGAGGCTAGGGTGACAGTGAGACAAGGGACCCAGCGAGGCTAGGGTGACAGTGAGACAAGGGACACAGCGAGGCGAGGGTGACAGTGAGACAAGGGACACAGCGAGGCTAGGGTGACAGTGAAACAAGGGACACAGCGAGGCAAGGGTGACAGTGAGACAAGGGACACAGTGAGGCTAGGGTGACAGTGAGACAAGGGACACAGCGAGGCGAGGGTGACAGTGAGACAAGGGACCCAGCGAGGCTAGGTTGACAATGAGACAAGGGACCCAGCGAGGCTAGGGTGACAGTGAGACAAGGAACACAGCGAGGCTAGGGTGACATTGAGACAAAACAAGGGACACAGCGAGGCGAGGGTGACAGTGAGACAAGGGACCCAGCGAGGCTAGGTTGACAGTGAGCCAAGGGACACAGCGAGGATAGGGTGACAATGAGACAAGGGACCCAGCGAGGCTAGGGTGACCGTGAGCCAAGGGACACAGCGAGGCTAGGGTGACAATGAGACAAGGGACCCAGCGAGGCTAGGGTGACAATGAGACAAGTGACACAGCGAGGCTAGGGTGACAGTGAGACAAGGGACCCAGCGATGCTAGGGTGACAGTGAGACAAGGGACACAGCGAGGCTAGGGTGACAGTGAAACAAGGGACCCAGCGAGGCGACGGTGACAGTGAGACAAGGGACACAGCGAGGCGAGGGTGACAGTGAGACAAAATAAGGGACAAAGCGAGGCGACGGTGACAGTGAGACAAGGGACACAGCGAGGCGAGGGTGACAGTGAGACAAGCGACCCGCCGAGGCTAGGGTCACAGTGAGACAAGGGACACAGCGAGGCGAGGGTGACACTGAGACAAGGGACACAGCGAGGCGAGGGTGACGGTGAGACAAAATAAGGGACACAGCGAGGCTAGGGTGACAGTGAGACAAGTGACACAGCGAGGCTAGGGTGACAGTGAGACAAGGGACCCAGCGATGCTAGGGTGACAGTGAGACAAGGGACACAGCGAGGCTAGGGTGACAGTGAGACAAGGGACACAGCGAGGCGAGGGTGAGAGTGAGACAAAATAAGGGACACAGCAAGGCTAGGGTGACAGTGAGACAAGGGACCCAGCGAGGTTAGGGTGACAGTGAAACAAGGGACACAGCGAGGCGAGGGTGACAGTGAGACAAGGGGCACGGCGAGGCGAGGGTGACAGTGAGACAAGGGACACAGCGAGGCTAGGGTGACAGTGAGACAAGGGACCCAGCGAGGCTAGGGTGACAGTGAGACAAGGGACACAGCGAGGCTAGGGTGACAATGAGACAAGGGACACAGCGAGGCTACGGTGACATTGAGACAAAACAAGGGACACAGCGAGGCGAGGGTGACAGTGAGACAAGGGACACAGCGAGGCGAGGGTGACAGTGAGACAAGGGACACAGCGAAGCGAGGGTGACAGTGAGACAAGGGACACAGCGAGGCTAGGGTGATAGCGAGACAAGGGACACAGCGAGGCGAGGGTGACAGTGAGACAAGGAACACAGCGAGGCGAGGGTGACAGTGAGACAAGGGACACAGCGAGGCGAGGGTGACAGTGAGACAAAATAAGGGACAAAGCGAGGCGACGGTGACGGTGAGACAAGAGACACAGCGAGGCGAGGGTGACAGTGAGACAAGTGACACAGCGAGACTAGGGAGACAGTGAGACAAGGGACCCAGCGAGGGTGACAGTGAGACAAGGGACCCAGCGAGGCTAGGTTGACAGTGAGCCAAGGGACACAGCGAGGCTAGGGTGACAATGAGACAAGGAACCCAGAGAGGCTAGGGTGACCGTGAGCCAAGGGACACAGCGAGGCTAGGGTGACAATGAGACAAGGGACCCAGCGAGGCTAGGGTGACAATGAGACAAGTGACACAGCGAGGCTAGGGTGACAGTGAGACAAGGGACCCAGCGATGCTGGGGTGACAGTGAGACAAGGGACACAGCGAGGCTAGGGTGACAGTGAAACAAGGGACCCAGCGAGGCTAGGGTGACAGTGAGACAAGGGACACAGCGAGGCGAGGGTGACAGTCAGACAAAATAAGGGACAAAGCGAGGCGACGGTGACAGTGAGACAAGGGACACAGCGAGGCGAGGGTGACAGTGAGACAAGCGACCCGCCGAGGCTAGGGTCACAGTGAGACAAGGGACACAGCGAGGCGAGGGTGACAGTGAGACAAGGGACACAACGAGGCGAGGGTGACAGTGAGACAAGGGACACAGCGAGGCTAGGGTGACAGTGAGACAAAGGATCCAGCGAGGTTAGGGTGACAGTGAGACAAGGGACACAGCGAGGCTAGGGTGACAGTGAGACAAGGGACACAGCGAGGCTAGGGTGACAGTGAGACAAGGGACACAGCGAGGCGAGGGTGACAGTGAGACAAAATAAGGGACACAGCGAGGCTAGGGTGACAGTGAGACAAGTGACACAGCGAGGCTAGGGTGACAGTGAGACAAGGGACCCAGCGATGCTAGGGTGACAGTGAGACAAGGGACACAGCGAGGCTAGGGTGACAGTGAAACAAGGGACCCAGCGAGGCTAGGGTGACAGTGAGACAAGGGACACGGCGAGGCTAGGGTGAGAGTGAGACAAGGGACCCATCGAGGCTAGGGTGACAGTGAGACAAGGGACACAGCGAGGCGAGGGTGACAGTGAGACAAAATAAGGGACACAGCAAGGCTAGGGTGACAGTGAGACAAGGGACCCAGCGAGGTTAGGGTGACAGTGAAACAAGGGACACGGCGAGGCGAGGGTGACAGTGAGACAAGGGGCACGGCGAGGCGAGGGTGACAGTGAGACAAGGGACACAGCGAGGCTAGGGTTACAGTGAGACAAGGGACCCAGCGAGGCTAGGGTGACAGTGAGACAAGGGACACAGCGAGGCTAGGGTGACAATGAGACAAGGGACACAGCGAGGCTACGGTGACATTGAGACAAAACAAGGGACACAGCGAGGCGAGGGTGACAGTGAGACAAGGGACACAGCGAGGCGAGGGTGACAGTGAGACAAGGGACACAGCGAGGCGAGGGTGACAGTGAGACAAGGGACACAGCGAGGCTAGGGTGATAGCGAGACAAGGGACACAGCGAGGCGAGGGTGACAGTGAGACAAGGGACACAGCGAGGCGAGGGTGACAGTGAGACAAGGGACACAGCGAGGCGAGGGTGACAGTGAGACAAAATAAGGGACAAAGCGAGGCGACGGTGACAGTGAGACAAGGGACACAGCGAGGCGAGGGTGACAGTGAGACAAGTGACACAGCGAGGCTAGGGTGACAGTGACACAAGGGACCCAGCGAGGGTGACAGTGAGACAAGGGACCCAGCGAGGCTAGGTTGACAGTGAGGCAAGGGACACAGCGAGGCTAGGGTGACAATGAGACAAGGGACCCAGCGAGGCTAGGGTGACCGTGAGACAAGGGACACAGCGAAGCTAGGGCGACATTGAGACAAAACAAGGAACACAGCGAGGCGAGGGTGACAGTGAGACAAGGGACACAGCGAGGCTAGGGTGACAGTGAGACAAGGGATACAGCGAGGCGAGGGTGACAGTGAGGCAAGGTACACAGCGAGGCGAGGGTGACAGTGAGACATGGGACACAGCGACGCCAGGGTGACAGTGAGACAAAATAAGGGACACCGCGAGGCTAGGGTGACAGTGAGACAAGGGACCCAGCGAGGCTAGGGTGACAGTGAGACAAGGGACACAGCGAGGCGAGGGTGACAGTGAGACAAGGGACACAGCGAGGCGAGGGTAACTGTGAGACAAGGGACCCAGCGAGGCTAGGGTGACAGTGAGACAAGGGACACAGCGAGGCGATGGTGACAGTGAGACAAGGGACACAACGAGGCGAGGGTGACTGTGAGACAAGGGACACAGCGAGGCTAGGGTGACAGTGAGACAAGGGACCCAGCGAGGCTAGGGTGACAGTGAGACAATGGACACAGCGAGGCTAGGGTGACAGTGAGACAAGGGACACAGCGAGGCGAGGGTGACAGTGAGACAAGGGACCCGCCGAGGCTAGGGTGACAGTGAGACAAGGGACACAGCGAGGCGAGGGTGACAGTGAGACATGGGACACAGCGAGGCTAGCGTGACAGTGAGACAAAATAAGGGACACAGCGAGGCTAGGGTGACAGTGAGACAAGGGACACAGCGAGGCGAGGGTGACAGTGAGACAAGGGACACAGCGAGGCGAGGGTGACAGTGAGACAAGGGACCCAGCGAGGCTAGAGTGACAGTGAGACAAGGGACACAGCGAGGCTAGGGTGAGAGTGAGACAAGGGACCCAGCGAGGCTAGGGTGACAGTGAGACAAGGGACACAGCGAGGCTAGGGTGACAGTGAGACAAGGGACACAGCGAGGCGAGGGTGACAGTGAGACAAAATAAGGGACACAGCGAGGCTAGGGTGACAGTGAGACAAGGGACACAGCGAGGCTAGGGTGACAGTGAGACAAGGGACCCAGCGAGGCTAGGGTGACAGTGAGACAAGGGGCACAGCGAGGCGAGGGTGACAGTGAGACAAGGGACACAACGTGGCGAGGGTGACAGTAAGACAAGAAAAACTGCGAGGCGAGGGTGACAGTGAGACAATGGACACAGCGAGGCTAGGGTGACAGTGAGACAAGGGACCCAGCGGGGCTAGGGTGACAGTGAGACAAGGGACCCAGCGAGGCTAGGGTGACAGTGAGGCAAGGGACCCAGCGAGGCTAGGGTGACAGTGGGACAAGGGACCCAGCGAGGCTAGGGTGACAGTGAGACGAGGGACACAGCGAGGCTAGGGTGACAGTGAGACAAGGGACCCAGCGAGGCTAGGGTGACAGTGAGACAAGGGACACAGCGAGGCGAGGGTGACAGTGAGACAAAATAAGGGACACAGCGAGGCTAGGGTGACAGAAAGACAAGGGACCCACCGAGGCTAGGGTGACAGTGAGACAAGGGACACAGCGAGGCTAGGGTGACAGTGAGACATGGGACCCAGCGAGGCTAGGGTGACAGTGAGACAAGGGACACAGCGAGGCTAGGGTGACAGTGAAACAAGGGACCCAGCGAGGATAGGGTGACAGTGAGACAAGGGACACAGCGAGGCAAGGGTGACAGTGAGACAAGGGACACAGTGAGGCTAGGGTGATAGTGAGACAAGGGACACAGCGAGGCGAGGGTGACAGTGAGACAAGGGACCTAGAGTGGCCGTTTCTCAACGAGTCTGTACTGGGAGGGTCCTTAAATCGTCCGGTGATTATGTAACATTAATGTAAACCATTTATATAGATATCTGGGTAGTTCTTTCTTTTGTATCTTTCAAGTATCGCCTTACCGTTGGATAATTTATCGCAAGATCCCCTCTGTTCCTCAATTATCAAACCTTTTCCTTTGTCGTCAAAATCTACTATTAAAAGGTCGTGTGTTTCAGTTCCAGTAATTAGTGTTAGTATCACGTCACAGTTATAACATGTCGCCTGATTATACAATAATTTGTAGGGGCAAAATCCGTAATCGGGGTCTCCCCGTAGACATAGCCATCTATTTCGTATGAAACCCAACGGACCATGCATGCATACGTGCATACGTGCATACGTGCATACGTGCATACGTGCATACGTGCATACGTGCATACGTGCATACGTGCATACGTGCATACGTGCATACGTGCATACGTGGATACGTGCATACGTGCATACGTGCATACGTTCATACGTGCATACGTGCATACGTGCATACGTGCATACATACATACATACATACGTACATACATACATACATGCATACACGCATGCACGCATATAAGCATACGTGCATACGTGCATACGTGCATACGTGCATACGTGCTAACGTGCATATGTGCATACGTGCATACGTGCATACGTACATACATACATACATACATACACGCATACACGCATACACGCATACACGCATACACGCATACACGCATACGTGCATACGTGCATACATGCATACGTGCATACGTGCATACGTGCATACATGCATACGTGCATACATGCATACATGCATAGATGCATACACGCATGCACGCATGCACACATGCATACGTGCATACGTGCATACCTGCATACGTCCATACGTGCATACATGCATACATGCATACATGCATGCATACATACATGCATACATGCATACATGCATACATGCATACGTGCATACGTGTATACATGCATACATGCATACATGCATACATGCATGCATACATACATACATACATACATACATGCATACATGCATACATGCATACATGCATACGTGCATACGTGCATATATGCATACATGCATACATGCATGCATGCATACATACATACATACATACATACATACATACATACATACATACATACATACATACATACATACATACATACACACATACATGCATACACGCATACACGCATACACGCATACACGCATACACGCATACACGCATACACGCATACACGCATACACGCATAGACGCATACACGCATACACGCATACGTGCATACATGCATACATGCATGCATACATACATGCATACATACATACATGCATACGTGCATACGTGCATACGTGCATACGTGCATACGTGCATACGTGCATACGTGCATACGTGCATACATGCATACACGCATACGTGCATGCATGCATGCATACATGCACACTTGCATACACGCATACACGCATACACGCATACACGCATACACGCATACACGCATACACGCATACACGCACACACGCATACACGAATACACACATACACGCATGCATGCATATATGCACGCATACACGCATACACGCATACGTGCATACGTGCATACGTGCATACGTGCATACGTGCATACGCGCATACGCGCATACACGCATACACGCATACACGCATACATGCATACACTCATACACGCATACACCCATACACGCATACACGCATACATGCATACATGCTTACATGCATGCATGCATACATGCACACATGCATACATGCATACGTGCATACCTGCATACATGCATACACGCATACGTGCATACGTGCATACGTGCATACGTGCATACGTGCATACGTGCATACGTGCAAACATGCATATGTGCATACGTGCATACATGCATACACGCATACATGCGTACACGCATACAGGCATACAAGCATACACGCATACATGCATACACCCATACACGCATACATGCATACATGCATACAGGCATACACGCATACATGCGTACACGCTTACAGGCATACATGCATACACGCATACATGCATACACGCATACATGCATACACGCATACATGCATACATGCATACATGCATACGTGCATACGTGCATACGTGCATACGTGCATACGTGCATACGTGCATACTTGCATACACGCATATGTGCATACATGCATACATGCATGCATGCATGCATACATGCACACATGCATACATGCATACACGCATACACGCATACACGCATACACGCATTCACGCATACACGCACACACGCATACATGCATGCATGCATATATGCACGCATACACGCATACATACATGCATACATATATACATACATACATACATACATACATACATACATACATACATACATACATACATACATACATACATACATACATACATACATACATACATACATACATACATACATACATAAATACATACATAAATACATAAATACATACATACATACATACATACATACATACATACATACATACATACATACATACATACATACATACATACATACATACATACATACATACATACATACATACATACATACATACATACTAATGTATATATACCTACTTATTAGATAAGGTTGATAATGTAACCAGAAGTGATACAATGTGCAAAATGTGTCACACTTAGCTCACACGTTGTCACACCGACCTGTCTGGTTTAGTCTTCATGCAGCAGCAGTATACAATCAGTGCTGCCACAACAGCAGCGACATGAAGTAAGAGGATTATGGCGAGTATAGGAACGTCTTCACGGGAACTCTTTTCCTTTCCGACAGTCCCTAAACAATCAGAAGATAACTTCTTGCTCAGTGCGACTCAAATCGTCTCATATAGCTACGGGTATTTTATTGACAGATTACTGAGAAGATATGGCGTATACATCCAATAATTTGGTTTATTGTATGAATAACGGTAATCGTTACAATTTACTTGATGAGATATATTTTATAGTGACGACGCGCAGTTTTCAAGCTTATTTCAGTCTTATTTAGAATCCGCGACCTGCAAGCCTGCGCCTGCGCCTGCGCCTGCGCCTGCGCCTGCGCCTGCGCCTGCGCCTGCGCCTGCGCCTGCGCCTGCGCCTGCGCCTGCGCCTGCGCCTGCGCCTGCGCCTGCGCCTGCGCCTGCGCCTGCGCCTGCGCCTGCGCC
Source organism: Oasisia sp. SBJ-2009 (assembly GCA_964017155.1). Lineage (NCBI taxonomy): Eukaryota > Metazoa > Annelida > Polychaeta > Sabellida > Siboglinidae > Oasisia > Oasisia sp. SBJ-2009. The sequence goes on from OZ024858.1 coordinate 33,410,515, forward strand.
TGCGCCTGCGCCTGCGCCTGCGCCTGCGCCTGCGCCTGCGCCTGCGCCTGCGCCTGCGCCTGCGCCTGCGCCTGCGGCTGCGGCTGCGCCTGCGCCTGCGCCTGCGCCTGCGCCTGCGCCTGCGCCTGCGCCTGCGCCTGCGCCTGCGCCTGCGCCTGCGCCTGCGCCTGCGCCTGCGCCTGCGCCTGCGCCTGCGCCTGCGCCTGCGCCTGCGCCTGCGCCTGCGCCTGCGCCTGCGCCTGCGCCTGCGCCTGCGCCTGCGCCTGCGCCTGCGCCTGCTCCTGCGCCTGCGCCTGCGCCTGCCAGCCTGCGAAATGCACCTACTCTTACACTACTTTCAAAATTAGTTTGACGGGCGTTTCCTCATGTTATCCTTGTATAGGGGGTGCATATGTTCTGTGTTTATGTTACATTTAACATTGTATGAATGATGTGTTTCAGCGGACTGAATTTTTTCAAACGATTTGCGCTATACAGGGTGATATTGTTCGTTCTGTCTTACTACATATCGACACAATAAATAAGACATGTTAGCTAGCTGTTTTATTCTCCGACATAATAGGAATTATTATTTGTTGAAGATATCTGTAATAAACAGTTGGCCGAGTGGTTAGAGTGCCGGACTCCCAACTAGAGGGACCGGGGTTCGAAACCCGGCGCTGGCAAATCGGTGGTTCGGTATTGATATACCCACCGTTTCGAAAGTTGGCAAATTTTTTCACCCTATATCGTCTGCCCCTTCCAACCTGCATTGGCCAGCGTGGAAAGGTCGACCAACACGAGGATGCAAAGTATTACAAAGTCATGGCCCCAAGTCCCCAGCTGCACCGAAAGAGTTCATGACAAAGGAAGCGGCTTTGGTCAACTAGGACTACGTGCAGGGGAGTGCTAAGAATCTCTGGGCCAAAACGAGCCGCTGAAAGTAGTAGTCTAAATATAGCGACCTACTACGTCAGAACTCTACTAATAGATCAACACATACAAGAACTCGAACAACGTAGGGAAACCAGGTTAGTATGGGATGTAATCGGCATCTCCGAAGTGAGAAGACGAGAGGAATGTTTCACTACCTTACAAAACGGCCACCTACTATACCATTCTAAGCAAACAACGACCAAACAAGAGTAGGCTTTCTCATAAACAGGAAATGGAAATACCATATTGTGATGCATTTACGTGTACGTACGCTATGATGAGCTCTACGAAGTTGTGACACTAGATGTGGGACACTGTATATGAATATGCATGGTGATAAATATGCAGAAATACGCGTGATGCGGGAGACTGGGAGCATGCGCGAGGGGGCTTGCAGCTATGGCGTGTTAGAGCGGAAACTTGTACTTCAGTGAATAAACCAAATCGAACTTCATCGACGTGTCTATATCATTATATACACTACAAAACTGGCGACGAGGATGTTGGGTAAACTCGATGAATACGTGGCAGAAAAAGAATCGTTCACGAATTACGTTGAACGTATCGAACAGTTCTTTGAACCGAACGCGATTGCGGTGGGGAAACAAAAGGCTGTCTTCCTGGCCACGTGCGGAGCGTCGACCTACGAAACTCTGAAGAACTTGTGTCTACCGAGTGAAGTCAAGAATGTGTCGTACAGTGAGATTATACAGAAGCTCACGACACATTATGCGCCAGAGCCGCTTTTGATATACGAACGATACATTTTCGGTAAACGAACCCGAAAATATGAAGACAAAGTGGCGGACTTCGCGGTCGATCTAAAAAGGCTGAGTTCTACATGCAAATTCGATGCCTTTTTAGATCAAGCACTGTGCATGCAGTTTGTTGTGGGACTGAACATGCTTAAAGTGCAAAGCAGGCTCGTGCAAGAGAGGACTTTTGCATTCGACGACGCAGTGAAAATTGCCATCGCGCCGTTGCCTCATGCGCGAACATCGATGCGATGCGCGGCGGGGGTAGCGCGGAAGATGGAACAGTCCATCGAGTGTTCTCGAAGAGGCGCGGGACGGCGCAAAGCAAAGTGTGTTGGCGATGCGGGAACGGTGGACACAGTCCGGACAACTGTCGTTTCCGGACAGTGGTGTGTCACCAATGCAAACGGATCGGACACATTAAGAAGCGATGCGACGCCGTAGCGGAGTGGAGAAGAGCGGCCGATCGACTCCAAGACCAACTCCAAGTCGTCAGTTCACCGGGTTCTTGACCGGACGAGTCATGACCTGACAGCGGGTGAAGGCGACGGGCGGCCGTACGTCATCAATCACATGGACGTTTCGTCGGGTAACGACGACGCTGACAAGACTGGTCGCATTCGGGCGACAAGTGACAATCTGGTGGGGGGGGGGGTGGGGAACAATTTCAGGTTTCAGTGGACATTGACGGTAGGCGTGTTATTTTTTAGATAGACAGAGCAGCCTCACTGTCCGTGGTTGGCGAGCGTACTTATCGCAGTCAACTTGCCAAATTCCCCTTAAGGCCTACTAAGGTGTCCCTGCGAGCATACAACGGGGAAAACATTAGGGGGAATCCAGGTCCCAGTGTTGTATGCCGGGCATAGAGTAACGTTGCCACTCATCGTGGTTGAGGGCGATAAACCAGCTTTGTTTTGTAGGAACTGGCTCGGAAAGATAAGGCTAGACTGGGGAAAGATCTTTGCCGTTAAAACAAACCCTGCACTCGACAGTTTGTTGACGGAGTTTGCGACCATTTTCTCGGATGATCCTAGGGAAATTCAGGGTTTCGAAGCAAACATTCAAGTCGGGGATGAAGCCCAGCATATCTTTAGGAAGGCGTGTCAAGTTCCCTTCGCGATTAGTGATAAAGTCAAGGCTCAGTTGCAGGCTGGCATTGACAAGAGCTTGTTTTCACCAGTGAAATCGAGTGAATGGGCTAGTCCACAGGTCCCAGTTGTGAGACAGTCAGGTGATTTCAGGCTGTGTGGCGACTATAAAGTCACTGTAAATCAGGTTCTGGATGGTGATCAGTATCCTCTTCCCTCCGCACAAGACTTGTTTGGGGCAAAGTATTTTTCAAAAATTGATTTTTACAGATGCTTTCCAGCAACTCAAGTTGAGTGAGCGCTCCAAAGCTCTACTCACACTCAATACTCTAGTGGGTCTGTTGGAGTGTGAAAGGCTGCCTTTTGGCATCATCACAGCCCCACAGATTTTCCAGAGAGTTATGGATGAGATGCTCAAGGATGTTGACGGTGTGATGTGTTACATCGATGACATAATGATCTGCACCAAAACGGAAGCAGAACAGTATGACGTTCTCAGACAGATGTTCCTTAGACTTCAGAAACACAATATTCGTGCACGCCTGAACAAGTGTTGTTTCCTGCAGAGTAGCATTGACTACCTGGGACACACGATTGACTGTGAGGGAGTTCACCCTACACATAGCCATTGCGTCTCGCACTCTGAGTAAAGCAGAGAGAGGCTACGCACAAATAGAGAGGGAGGCACTATCCTCGATCTATGGGGCGAAGAAGTTCCATATGTATATGGCAAATCTTTCACACTGGTGACAGACCACAAACCTCTGATGATGTTATTTCGGAGCTAAGACAGGGATTCCAACACTCTCCGCTGCTAGAATGCAACGATGGCGTTTGATCTTGTCAGCGTATGACTACAACATAGAGTATCGCAAATCAACGGATCATGCCAATCGGATGCATTGTCAAGACTGCCAGATGCTTCGTCACAACCAGGTGACGAGGTGCAGGATTTTCCGATACACCAGGTATCGTTTGCAGATTAATTGCCTGTGCTAGCCAAAGATATCAGCTAGACTACCAGGAAGGACCCCATTCTGTCGAAGGTGGTTGAATACACACAAAATGGATGGCCTATCAAGGTTACAGATGACCAGTACATACCTTTCTACAGGCGCAGAAGTGAACTTTCTGCAGATCAGGGTTGTCTGTTTTGGGGTTTGCGCATGGTAATACCACTACGCTTCCGTAAACGTTTGCTAAATGAACTCCACGATGAACATCATGGCATTGTGCGAATGAAAGGGCTGGCTAGATGTTACCTGTGGTGACCAGGGCTAGATGCTGATATCGAGGAAACAATCACAGATTGTGAGACATGTCAGTCAGTGCGCAACATGCCGGCAGAGGCACCCTTGCATCCATGGGTATGGCCCACTCGAATCTGGCAACGTGTGCATGTCTATTTTGCAGAAAAGGATAAGCAGATGTTTCTAGTGATGATAGATGCACACTCAAAAATGTTTCCAATGGCGTCCACAACTTCCACAAAGACAATCGTATGTCTTAGAACTTGATTCGCGAGATATATGATTCCAGAACAACTTGTTTCTGATAATGGCCCTCAGTTTACGTCGGACGAGTTCAAGCAGTTCGTGGGTACAAACGGTATCAAACACACACTTGTTCAAGCATACCATCCGAGTTCTATTGGCGCAGCAGAACGTTCAGTACAGATTCTTAAACGAAGTTTGGAAAAACAGGTGTTCGATGGGAAACATGATTCCTTGAACAAGAGGTTGGCTAACTTCCTTCTCCTCTACCGTAACACTCCTCATTGTACTACTGGGAGGACACCAGCTGAGTAATTTTTGAAACGCCAGCTGCGAACTAGGATTTCACTTCTGAAACCTGGGTTAGATCAATCGGTGGAAGACAAACAGGAGAAACAACGACAACAACATGATAACACACCTTCTCAGGAGACTTGTATCTTCCATCAGGGAGAATGTGTGAGAGTCAGAAGCTTCAGGCGAAGCAAGGAGAAGTGGATGAGGGGCACAGTCACTAAGGTGTGCGGTCCTCGCCCATATGTGGTGAATGTGGCGGGAGCTCGTCGCTATGTCCTCATCGACCACATAATCAGTGCAAATGCACCCTCCATCGACGAGCCAGCAGTTGTAAATGGGAAAGAACAGTCTCGGGTAACTAATCGTAGATATCCCACCAGAAATAGGCATCCACCAACCCATTTAAACCTGTAACGAGGCTGCGTGGCTAAAGAACAAAATAACACGCTTATCATTTCTCTGTGAGGGAGGAAAAGTTGTGATTTATTTACGTGTACGTACGCTATGGTGACCTCTACGAAGTTGTGACACTATATGTTGGACACTGCATATGAATATGCATGGTGATGAATACGCAGAAAGACGCGTGATGCGGGAGACATGAGAGAGCATGCGCGAGGGGGCTTGCAACTATGGCGTGTTAAAGCGGAAACTTGTACTTCAGTGAATAAACCAAATCGAACTTCATCGACGTGTCTATATCAGTATATACATTACACATATAATGAGGGTAAACAGCATCTGCCCCAGTGTAGCAGAACTTGTTCTGTGCATAACAAAGCGCTGCAAACTAAAGATAGTGCAAGCATATGCACCAACGTCGATGAGACTTCAGGGAAACCAAACCACAATACGATAGTAATGGGAGACTTCATATCGCAAATTAGGAAAAGAGCATATTATGTGGAAACGGCAACCGGAAATGTGGGCTCGACTTGGAAAACGAAAGAGGCGACACCTTGGCAGAATGGGCAACACCAAGAAACTACAAATGCATGAATACCATGTTTCAGAAGAAAGACCGACACTGACTACATCCTAACAAACGGGCTAGCCATCGTCACAGACGTAACAGACATCAACAAAGTCAACAATGAAAGTGACCACAGAAAGGTTATGAGCAACATCAAACTGGAAGGGGAACTATTGATGACCAATAGGCCACCAGAACAAGAACAACTAGACGACATCGACACCATGAGCGAAACCACCACAGACATGATCCAATTAAGCGCGTCAAGAGTAGGTAAGGCAATCAACAAGCCACTAAAATCGAGGATATTGTCACCACCACAAGTCCAAGAGCGGACATCAGTAAAAACAGCCAAGAGACCATACGAAAATGATCATGGCATCAAAAAGCAGAAGCTAGGCCAAGACAGACCTATCTCACACTTTGACAAGCAGGGTAGAGAAATCCATGATCAAAGATCGTAGATCGAATAGAGGAATTATTCACCGATCTATACGACAGTGAACAGAGTACCATAGTCCACACTTACCTAAAGCAGGTACGTACCAGAGATAACATCATGGGAGGTGGAATCAGCATTACGAGATATGAAGAATGGGACAACAACAGGCAACGACCATATAAACATCGCTTCATTGAAAGCACGAGAAGATGCCATCTCGAAGACACTAGCTAAGCTGTACAATAAATGCTTATCAAAAAGATGAATAACATCGCTTCATTGAAAGCACGAGAAGATGCCATCTCGAAGACACTAGCTAAGCTGTACAATAAATGCTTATCAAAAAGATGAATAACATCGCTTCATTGAAAGCACGAGAAGATGCCATCTCGAAGACAGTAGCTAAGCTGTACAATAAATGCTTATCAAAAACATGAATACCCACAGCGTGGAAGAACGCTAAGATGGTGATAATCTTCAAGAAGGGAAATAAGAAAGACCTCAAGAATTTCAGACCGATATGTCTACTATCACACATCCATAAAGAACGCACGAAATTACTAATGAAAAGCCTAGAGAAGACACTCGACGAAAACCAGCCACGAGAGCAAGCTGGATTTAAAAGCAGACACTCAACGACAGACCACATCCACGTCGTAAACCAACTGAAGGAGAAGTACATAGAAAATAATATCCCACTCTGTATCGCATTCGTCGACTACGAGAAAGCCTTAGACTCAGTGCAAACTCAAGCAGTATTGACCTCGCTTCAAGAACAGGGAATAGAATAACTCCTGAAACATCTACACCAACAGCTCGACGACAGTCCACCTATACAAAGAAATCAACACGATCAACATCATGAGAGGAGTACGACAGGGAGATACCATATCGCCCAAGCTGTTTATGGCAACAATCAAAAGCATATTCCGACGACGACTTGGGAAACCAGAGACGGCGAATATCGTAGTCATCTTCGCTACGCCGATGACATACTCATATGCGGTAATATACCACATGAACTACAGCAAATGTTACAGGAATTAGTTGATGAAAGTAAAAATCAGGGTCTGAAAATGAACAAGTCGAAGACAAAGGTGATGTTGGAAAATGACACACCAGTATATGTCAACAACATTAAGATCGAGAACATTGAAAGCTACATCTACTTGGGACAGAGATACAGCACCAGAGACAAAAACCAAGACAAGGAGATTCAAGGAAGACACACGGCCGGATGGACAGCATTCACCAAGCACCGCGACATCTTCAAGGGTAACATTGGAACTTGCTTTAATAGACAAGTCTACAATTCATGCGTACCTGCAGCAATGACATACGGCGCGGAAACATGGGTACTTACCACCCAAGCAAAGAACACTCTAGCAGCCGCAAAAACAAAGATGGAACGGAGTATGTTAAACATCAGATACAGGACAGAAAAAGACACCTGGGTAAGAGAAAGGACAAAGGTCTCAGACGTGAGTGAACAAGTCAAAAGACGGAAGTGGACGTCAGCAGGATACGAGATAACCAATGGACACTGCGTATGGTGGGAAACCTTACGAAAGGAAAAGATCTAGAGGAACGCCGGCGAGACGGTGGAGATATGAACTAGACGACTACTGGAAGGGTACCATCTGGCAGAGGCACAGAGACACGTTGCGCCCCTCCTTCATTCATCTTGCAGCTGGCCCCATAGCTACACGATTCGTCGGCACACGTGATCAGTTCTTCAAACGCCAGATAAACTAGATGTAGAACTTGAATACAAGCACATACACGCGCGCGCACACACACACATTCACACACACTCACACACACACACGCACACGCACACACATACGCACGCACACGCACGCACACGCACACGCATACGCACACGCACACGCACACATACACATACACACACACACACACACACACACACACAGGCTCCGTACATATATAATGGTTGATACAACCAAAAATATTCCCAATAGCCAACATTTTTCTTTGGTCCAGAAAATTAATGCAATAGCTTTCAATGTAATAACTATCAACATACGTCAATAGCTAAGATCCACTCCAGCAGCTATTGTCCAGCCGATATGTGTAATAAGTGTGCATTTTGTGACACAAGCAGGAAATTTGACACAAACTTCGCCATGTAAGCCAGTTATTTCGGTATAATAAATTAGGTTTTCGAGGTCAGCGATTTCAAATATGGTACATTTTATCCTTTCCAGTATTCGTATCCGCCATTTTTAAATATGGCGGAGACCACCAAGACTAGTGTCGCTATGTATGTATTATGTACTGCGTTACCAAGAGCGCTAATTTTATTGGCAACATATAGGTATGTGAACAGCCGATTTCAGTGTTATGAAATATTTGGTATTTGACCTTCGTCTACCTTCGTATCCGCCATTTAAAAAAATGTTGGCTGTTTAAACGAATAAAATCCATACCATTAAAATGCTTCAGTCAGAACTGCTACGATCGAAATAATAATACTAATAATAATATAACATCATTTGTATGCGCCAAACGCACTACAGACTACAGAGGCATATTAAAATTTAGGTTTTCTGATGTCATGAATATGTTACATTTGACCTTCTCCAATATTAATAAAAAAAAGTGATCATTGTTATTACGTGCGAGTATGCCTACGGACATTTGTGAAACATGTCATACAATCATCCTTGCAAAACTATGTAAACGTTCAAGACTACTGATGATTAACGGAACACATTTGTGTATCGTATTCTTTTCTTAATCAGTTCTTACTTTCACATCTGTGGACACGAATATTTTATTGTTATTGTGTTCCCTTGGTCACTGCAAGTTTCTCCGTTGAGACATGTCAGATTAGAGCAGGGTGACCACCATACCCATAGAATATCGCAGTGTGTTTACGCTCGTATTAAATAACGCTAGTTTCCAATTATATCAAGCAACATGTTCGGTAAGGCACACAAATTAGGTTTATTTGAAAAAGCAGTTTGATAAATAAAAAAACAATTTACATTCAAAATAATAAACATTAGAGTAACATTCCATTCCATTTGAAAGCTATGTGATTTCTTTCAGCATGTTATGTAGGTGTATTGTCGATGTCATGTAGGGGGATTGTCCAATGTTATTTAGATGTATTGTCCGATGTCATGTAGGTGTTTTGTTCGATGACATATAGGTGTATTGTCCGATGTCACGTATGTGTATTGTCCGATGTCATGTAGGTGCATTGTGCAATGTCATATAGGTGCATTGTCCGATGTTACGTAGGTGCATTGTCCGTTGTCATGTAGGTCGATTGTCCCATGACTTGTTGAATGTGTGCAACAAATGAAGGTCCTGTAGAACTGATACGACCTTTGTCATTTACATTGAATCCATAGTATGTGGATACTGAAAGTGACTAATAATTACTCCAAATGGCATCTCTAGTTGATAATATTTTATGTCGTTCCAGTTGTTCATAGTTCTCGTTAGATATGCAACTTGGATAAATAAACACCATTATGTTAAATTCTAATGTACACAGCTTGTAAAACAGTTGACAGTTGATGACATACACCTATGATTGACTAGAGCTGTAGATGCTCGTAATAATGCATGTCTCAACGTGCAAAAGTAACCCTACTCTGCACGGTGATACCTTTCCGCATGTTGCAGTTGGAGTTTCTTGGTGAGCCGCAGGTAGTGCTCTTTGATGTTTTGATGAGTCATAAGTGGGTGTACTTGAAGGACTTCGTGAGTCTCAAGTGGGTGATCTTGGATGTTTTGGTGGCTGTCAAGTCGGTACACTTGGCTATTTTCATGAGCCTCAAGTATGTGATCTTTGAAGTTTTGTTCGGCCTCAAGTGGGTACACTTAGAGATGTTTCTGAGCCTCAAATGGGTTCACTTGGATGTTTTGGTGAGCCTCAAGTAGGTGCACGTGGAGGTATCGATGACCGTCAAGTGGGAACAGATGGAGACTTTTTGAGCCTCAAGTGGTTGCACTTGGAGGTTTAGGTAAGACTCAAGTGAGTACACTTTGATGTTTTGGTAAGCCTCAAATAGGTACACTTGGTTATTTTTGTAAGCCTAAAGTGGGTGCACTTCAAGGTTTTGGAGAATCTTAAGTCGGTGGACTTGGAGGTTTTTGTGGGCCTCAAATGGGTGATTTGTGTGAGTTTTAAGTGAGGGCACTTGGAGGTTTCGGTAAGGCTCAAGTGGGTACACATGGAGATTTTCACATGACTCAAATGGGTGCACTTGGGCATTTTTTTTAGCCTCAAGTGGGTGCACTATAATGTTTTCATAAACGTCAAGTGGGTGCATTTGGAATTTTGTTTGAGCCTCAACTGGGCGCTTCGCCTCACGAAGGGTGCAATTGTATGTGTTGGTGAAACAAGTAGACACATTTGAATGTTTGTAGCCTCAACTGGATGTACATGGAAGTTAGGGTGAGTCTCGAGAGGGTGCGTTGCCTCAAAAGGGTGCATTTGGAGGTTTTGTTGAGCCACAACTGGGCACACTTGGAGATTTTGGAGCCTCAAGTGCTGCTGTTGACCTTTTTTGTGAGTCTCAAGTTGGAGCATTTGGATTTTGTTTAGTTTTTGTGACCCCCATGTGGGTACCCTAGCAGATTGTTGTGAGCTTCAACTGGGTGAGCGTCATGTGAGAGCTTTGCCTCAAGAGGGATCACTTGGAGGTTTTGGTGAGCCTCAAGTAGGTGTACTTGGAGGTTTTGGTGAATATTTAGTGGATAGGTAATAATAATAATAATAATAATAATTAGTTAACTTCTATTGCGCCTATATCCTTAGAAACCAAGCTCAGAGGCGCATCAAAACAAAAAGGATTAATCGATCTCATAGTCGGTAAACAAATCAAGTTGTCATCAGATTGATTGATGCGCCAGGGAGCTATGGTGGATAGGCCAGATTGTACAGATATGTTTTTAAATGACGACGGAATTTAGCAATATTTTCAACTGATTTCACGCTAGAAGGAAGCATATTCCATAGAGTAGGCGCACCCACAGCAAAAGCCCTGGTCCCCATATTAGTATTGACCTTTGGTACAAAGAGTAAATCAGAAGTAGATGACCGAAGTTGAATAGGTTTTCTTATAGGAGTAAGCAAAGTATGTAAATACGATGGCTGCTTAGAAGAAAGTGCCTGGTAAGTAATGGTACACATCTTAAACATTATACGATATTGGACAGGCAGCCAATGCAGAGACTTTAGAAGCGGCTTAGAAGGACTAAAGCGTGGAGACCTAGTCACCACCCTTGCTAAGCAATTTTGAACACGTTGTAGTTTTGTGATATCCTTAATAGCAATATTATGAAAAAGTGAATTACAATAATCTAATCTACTAGTAACTAATGCAGTTGCAATAGTCTTTGCAATAGAAACAGACAAATATCGACGAATACGCCGCAAATCACGAATGTGGTAAAAACATGTTCGACAAATTTGAGAAATGTGTTCTCTAAAATTTAATTTATCATAAAAAATTACTGCCAAATTCCTAGTCGAAATTGCAGGCATAACATGCTGATTAAGTAAGGGTATGGGAAAAAGAGTCTTAATTTTGTCACGCTGCCGGTGTGTACCAATAATAAGAAACTCAGTTTTATCAGCATTCAGCTTCAATCTACTCTCAGTCATCCAGCAAAAAATGTCATCAATACAAGTTCTAAGCTGCTGTAAAGAACTACTTGCATCTGAAGTGGATAATGATATATAAATTTGAGTATCATCTGCATAAAGACTTGGGGTTTTCTGTGAGCCTAAAATGGGTGAACTTGAAGATGTTTGTGAGATTTAAGTGAGTGTACTTATAAGTTTTGGTAACCCTTAAGTGGGCACATTTGCAGTTTTTATGAGTCTCAATTGGGTACTTTGGAATTTGTTGTGTTACCCTCAAGTGGGTACACTTGGATATTTTGGTGAGCTTCAAGTGGGCACACTTAGAGGTTAGAGTCTTTGTGAGTTTCAAGGAGTGCACATGAAGGGTTTGGTAAGCCTCAATTGGGTGCATTTGGAATTATGCGTGAGCCTTAAGTGAGTGTTTTGCCTGAAATGGGTGCACTTGGGGGTTTATGAGCTTCAAGTAGGTACACTTGGAGATTTCTGTGAGCCTCACGTGGGACAAGAGGGAGGTTTTGGGGGCCTCACTTGGGTACACTTGGAAATTGTGTGTGTCTCAATTGGGGGAACTTATGTGTTTTGTAAGCTTCAATTGGGTTCCATTGGAGATTTTTGTGAGCCTCAAGTGATAGCACTTGGAGGTTTCGATGAGCAAATAGTGGGCCTGACGTGGTGGGTGAACTTAGAGGATTTGGTGCGCCTCAAGTGGGTACAGATGGAAATTTTGTGAACCTCAAGTGGGTGCACCTAGAGGTTTTGGTGACCCTCACATATGTGCATTTGGAGATTATTGTGAGTCTCAAGTAGGGACACTTGGTGGGGGGGGGCCTCAAGTGGGCACAGTTAGAGTCTTTTGTGAATGTCAAGTAGTGACATTTGGAGATTTTTGTGAGCTTCAAGAGGGTGCTCATGGAGTATTTTGTGACTCTCAAGTGGGTGCGTTGCCGAAAGTGGGTGCATTTGGAGGTTTTGGTGACGCTCAAATGGCTACACTTGGTTTTGTAAGCCTTATGTGGGCACACTTGGAATCTTTGTGAGTCTCAAGTGGTTACACTTGGAAACCTTTGCTAGCCTCTATCGAGTGCACTTTGATGAACCTCAAATGTGTGGGCACACATGGAATATTTTGTATCCTCAGGTGGGTGCTCTTGGAGGTTTTGGTGAGTCTCAAGTGGGTGCTTTGCCGGAAGTGGGTGCATTTGGAAGTTTTAATGTACCTCAAGTGAATACACTTGGAGATTTATGTGAGTCTCAATTGGGTTCACTTGGAGGTTTTGGTGAGCCTATCGTGGTTGATTTGGAGGTTTAGGTGAGCCCTAAGTAGGTGCACTGGGAGGTTTTGGTGAGCCTGAGGTGGGTGCAGTTTTAGGTTTTGGTTGTTCTAGCGTATTCACTTGGACGTTTTGGTGGGTCTCAAGCGGGTGCACTTGGATGTTTGGTTAGCCTCAGGTGGGTGTAGTTTTGTGTGAGCCTCAAGTAAGTGTAGTTGGAGTTAATTTATTGTCAGCCTCAAGTGGATGTAGTTGTAGGGTTTTGTGAGCATCAAGAGGATACTGTTGGATTTGCTTCCCTCATAGGGATGCAAATGTCTATCCTAAAAAACGCATCCCCAAAACACGAGCCTGGCATGATCAAGATGGTTTCTTCGAGGTCACTGCTGGGAGGCGCAACTGCATGACTGCTTTATACTTGCTTCATCCTCGTATTCTTTTTCTTCTGAACAGCAGTTCTTTTCGACTTTTTCTGTTTACCAGCCTCCTCCTCCTCCAATCTACGTTTGCTCAGAAACGACTCATTACAAACACAACAGAAATATAGCGCAAGAGTCAAACCTACCCAGGAGCCGGCGTTCCCATGTTTGGACGTATGAACCTTACCACACAGGTTATTTGTACCAAAACTAGGTTAGTTAATAAATGTGTTGCCTGACAATGTATTCGAATGTGAGGGGAGGGAGGGAGGGAGGGAGGGAGGGAGGGAGGGAGGGAGGGAGGGAGGGAGGGAGGGAGGGAGGGAGGGAGGGAGGGAGGGAGGGAGGGAGGGAGGGAGGGAGGGAGGGAGGGAGGGAGGGAGGGAGGGAGGGAGGGAGGGAGGGAGGGAGGGAGGGAGGGAGGGAGGGAGGGAGGGAGGGAGGGAGGGAGGGAGGGAGGGAGGGAGGGAGGGAGGGAGGGAGGGAGGGAGGGAGGGAGGGAGGGAGGGAGGGAGGGAGGGAGGGAGCATGTTATATGTGAGCGTGTTTGGTATTTTTACTGGTATCAACACTCGGCAAAATTATATGTGCTTATGTGCGAGTATGCGGATGGATGGGCAGTATTGAAACATGTCATACAATCATCCTTGCAAAACTATGTAATCGTTTACGAATAGTGGTGATAAACGGAACACGTTTGTTTGTCGTATTCTTTTCTAAACGAGTTCTTACTTTCACATCGTTGGCCAGTGTGTGTCGGTGGACACACACAGTTTATCGTCGTTGATTTCCGTTCGTCAGTATTATCAATCCTAGTTCCTCCATTCAGACATGTCAGATCAGAGCAGTATGCCAAGTCTAAACGTAACATTTCATTATTATGTTCGTGTGAATTAACTCTGAATACTATATTGTGTAGAATGGTAACAATTGATTCCAACTCCTCATTTGCAACAAAATTCGAAATGCACTGTGTATAGAGTAGTACGCAAGTTACTCTTGTTTCCGTTTCGTTTTGAACAAAACCATTCACAACACATACCTATTTGTCAGTAAACGTATTCATTACTGTAATATGCAAACAATTTGAAATTAATAACATATGTGCACAATTTATCTTATTGTCTTTACTTTTCGTTTGAGTTCCGTATGCGAAAGAATACATAGCTTGCTCAAGTCGTTGGCATCCGGATCATAAAAGCAAATGGCACATTAGCATTTAAACGGTATTGCGGCAGACGAGACTTGCGAGACCTATTGTGACCATTTGCCATACAATTAAGGCTTTATTGTTAATTGTAATTGAGTTTAAAAGAAATGACGTTAACATCGTGTGTTGTATTAGTAGCACGTCGACTTGATTGATATAATATATTTATTCAAGATGCCTCAGCTAAATACAGTGTACATTAAAATATACACTAGATTTCTTTTCAGTGAGGTCCTCATGCACACAATCGTACAGACATGCAATATTAAAAGATATAAAATAGTAAGACATATGATGAAACAGACATAAAATATAAATTCAGTTAAAACATAAAATCTACAATAAGAAACAAACATGGTATAACTACGAGGTAAGCTGCCAACAACACAGTTTGTTGAAGTACTCTATATAACAACAAAAAAACATGTTTTACATTTATCTTTGAACTCTTTGTAGCTTTGACTAGTTCTGACAGTGTTATTTAGAGTATTAAAAAGCACAGCTCCCTCGTAGCAGAAACGGTTCTTAGCTGCATTGCAGCTGACAGCAGCTGACACGTGGTACAAACAGATTACAGATAGCATTTCTGGTCGAGTAGGAGTGAAAGTCTTTGGCACGTATACATTTGCCTCGGAGATATAAGGGTACAACCCCCAACAGGCATTTGCCAACCATTAACGTTTTGTGTAGCTTTATTTTGTGTTGTGATGTTAGCCATCCAAGTGAGCTATGCATGATTGATATGTGAGTTCGCCGCCTGCAGCGTAGAATGATTCTGCCCGCATTGTTTTGAAGTGTTTGTATTCGGTTTAGATTACTTTGAGGTCCCTTGGACCACACGATGTCCCCGTAATCGATGATGGGAGCGAACATAGTTTTGAAGAGAGTGTTTGCTCTGGTAGTAGAGATGAAAGGCCGAATTCGTGACTGCACACCGATGCGTTGCGATGTTTTTACTAATGCAGTGTACATTTATGTCCAGTTTAAAGAAGGATCGAACCAAAGGCCCAGGTATTTAAAGCAACTGACTTGTTCTAAAGATTCCCCGTTAATGTTGAGTTTAAGTCCCCCCCCCCCCTCCCGTTTCGACATATGTTTTTGAGTACCAAAGAGCATAGTTTTAGTTTTTGTTGCGTTTAGAGTCAATCTATTGACAATGAGCCACTGGCTAACGGTATTTAAGTCATCATTCAATTGCCGATATTGTAATTTGGCGATATTGTAATTTGCAATTTTTATATGCTGACAGAGCTTGGGTAGATGTAGTTCCCACCAAGATATTGACATTCTATGATGCAACTGTCCCATTCCTACGCACTTTGTTCCGAACGTGTAATTATAAAATTGTTTCTGGGAGCTTCTTTTAAGATATACCGTTTAAAAAAATTCTGATGAAATTTCTTTTTCGAAACCTGTCCAAAAAAAAAAAGCTTGTGGTACCGAAACAACCGGCTGTTAATATGACAAGTACCTGATAATATAATAAAATCAACTATAATAATAACACAAGTTTTTTTAGCAACTCAACTGAGTTGGATTGACATTACAATAGTTTACAATTAACTCATCAAAACATCATACAAATACAATAGAAATACATTTGATACCGCAAAACATACCGTATTAATAGCCTTGTTACTGACAGTTGTATAAAGCCCACGATATAAAGGAGTTACGGAATCTATTCGTTCTAGTAACTGGTAACGGATACACATTTTCTTGTCTAATATTATACTCGGTATGTCTTTTGTCAGGCAGCAGATAATTTAATCTATGTGTCCGACTTGAATTTTATCAAAATACTTTTGACAAATGCTCTCCCGTCTTACATTCAACGTATCCAGGTTAACACGTCGGAGTATCTCCGCGTAACCCAATCCAGGAAAAATACATTTTAATGCCCTTTTTGTATAAGTTCAATATTGTCGGACAAATATTGGGGCAAGTTAGTGTGCCATACAGGACATGCATATTCTAGAACTGGTCTCACCACACTAACATATACACTGACAAGATATTTCTGTGTAATCCCTGCACGCTTTAACTGATATAACATGTACAAGCGTTTACCAGCTTTTTTCACAATAGTATCTACGTGTTTGTTCCATGTCAGATCCTGAGAAATGGTCACACCTAATAGTTTGGCATCGCAAACTTGTGCTATATCCCTCCCATCAATTTTTATATTCGGGATAGTGCTTCTGAAATTGCCATCTTGTGCAAAACTAATGATTATTTCTTTAGATTTTTCCGAATTAATTTTCATGTCATTCTGTTCTGTCCATCTAGCAGCAATATCAACCGACTCTTGTATAACAGATACACCCTTTCTGTCGCATATTTCAAATAACGTACTATCATCTACATACTTATATAGTGGAACCGTCGTTCTTAAATCATTTATGTGAATAAGGAAACATTTAGGTCCAGACAATGTCCCTTGCGGTACTCCCCCATTGGGATGACCAGAATGGGAATATTCATTTCCTATTTTTACTCGTTGAGCTCTGTCTAATAGAAATGTTGCCATCCATCTTAAAATATGTGCGGGCAACCCATACGATAGTAGCTTATCTAGCAACAAATGATGATTAATACGATCAAACGCTTTGCTAAAGTCTAACATTACAACTCTGACATAAGAATTCAATTTATCTGTCGCCTTGTACCACATATGAACCAGTTCGACAAGAACATCTGTTTTGGACGTTCCGCAAATTCCTCCAAATTGCTTAGCATAAATTTCACCTTCAATTGTTTCATCCACCCATTTCATTATTATTGATTCAAACACCTTGGCAGCTATTGGAGTTAGTGAAATTGGTCTAATGTCTTTTTCAATCGACACAGGGGGCTTGTTTTTGGCAACGCTATTACATTGGCCATTTTCCATTCCATAGGGAGTACACCTTCTCTTAGTGAATTGTTAAAAATAGCAGTTAATGGAGGGGCGAGAACATTTGCATAGTTTCTTAATACCCATGCAGGGATGTTGTCAGGCCCAGTAGCCTTGTTGGCTTTAACACGCTCCAAGGCTTTAACAGTAGTATATACGCTTATCACATACTGATCCGGCAGTTCCTCGTTAACGTCGAACACCTTGTGGCTCTTATTTAATCGAGGCAAATGGTCACTGATAGACACAAATAAATCATTCATTGTATTGGCCAGTAAGCCACAATCACCATCCGTTGTTTTGTTAGCTAGACCTGGCATGCATGAGTTGCCAGTTGTTTTAAGTCCCATTATTGTTTTCATATGCTTCCACCAATCGTGGGATCCCGATTCATGCACTGCTGCAATTTGTGTTTGGTAAAAATTATACTTAAATTTCAAAGCGGCTCGGTTGACCTTATTACGCAATATTTTTGCTTGATTCAGATCACCACTCATGTGAGCTCGCTGTCGTTTACGAACTAAGTCTCTGATAGTATTATAATAATAAGTCCCGATATTGTAATATAATAAAATGTTAATGTAATATAAGAATAATAATAATCCTGTCCGATGCTTCATTCCACGTTGTTGCAGTTCACTCAACTTTATAAATGAATAACTAGCAGTGCTGGATAATGTTGTATAAATGAATACCTGGCAGTGGTGGATAATGTTGTATAAATGAATACCTGGCAGTGCTGGATAATGTTGTATAAATGAATACCTGGCAGTGCTGGATAATGTTGTATACATGAATACCTGGCAGTGCGGAATAATGGTGTATACATGAATACCTGGCAGAGGTGGATAATGTTGTATAAATGAATACCTGGCAGTGCTGGATAATATTGTATACATGAATACCTGGCAGAGGTGGATAATGTTGTATAAATGAATACCTGGCAGTGGTGGATAATGTTGTATAAATGAATACCTGGCACTGATGGATAATGTTGTATAAATGAATACCTGGCAGTGCTGGATAATGTTGTATACAAAACCCGTACGTACGTGTCTGGGTGTTTCCCAAAGAAATCGAGATGGTGTTTGATTGACTAGATCTGCCAGCGAGTAAAATGCAAAACAGCAGTTGTAAACAATGGCGATCACCTTACAACGATGCAAGAAAACTGAAAGATGTTTACTTTACCTGTCGCATGGATGAGCAAAATGTGAATCACAGTTAACCACATCTTCTAGTCTACTGCATGTAGTATCAAAGCTCAACCAAATACGATCTAAAATAGACATAATGTACATACATACATATACAATGAATTTATTTTAACCGTAGTTATAGTTTCCCAAACTATAGTAGTGTATTGTTTTAATATATATTAATATACATATACATATACATATACATATATATATATATATATATATATATATATATATATATATATATATATATATACATATACATATACATATACATATACATATATATATATATATATATATATATATATATATATATATATATATATATATATATATATATGTATATGTATATGTATATGTATATGTATATATATATATATATATATATATATATATATATATATATATATATATATATATATGTATATGTATATGTATATGTATATATATATATATATATATATATATATACATATACATATACATATACATATACATATATATATATATATATATATATATATATATATATATATATATATATATATATATATATATATATATATATATATATATATATATATATATATATATATATATATATGGCACCGAGTTATAGACTAAACTCTGACGGCTGCGTAACTTCGCGAGAAGATAGTCTGATAAAACATACGGTTCGCTTATGTAACACTTTTGTAGTGTCACTGCTCGAAGCCGTAGACGGCATAACTATTTTGAATGAGTGTTTACGGGTTTACGTGTATAATAATAAGTTATGGTTATATAGTATGCATGTTTTTGATAACGAAATTCAGTTATCATATATCCATAAATAAAAAGTAGAAAATGAAAATGAGATAAAAATGAGAAAAAAAAAAAAAAAAACAACAACAAATTTTCATTTATGTTTATTTTGACATATATGAGTATAATTTTAATTGTGAATATTTTATAATATAGTATCACCTGATAGAAAGGGTATCCTTATTTAAGTTTTTATTTCAAACTCGGCCTATTTTTTGCATATAATATTGCCAAATCATGAAAGTTTATTCAAAACATTGTACTCAGAACATTGTTAACAACAATAAAACACAATACCAACAAGTAAACTTAATCACAATACTACAAGCTACGATGTTTGAAAGGGTAAACATTTAAGTCAGTGACTTATGTGTCAGACACTTCTTAAATAAAACATTCTCGCATTTACGCTTACCCGCAGAAACAATAATTTTTTAGCATTTATTGAAATGACATTTAAAACATCAAAACCCATGTTCCACTTTTGTTCTATTTAGTCCCGAAATGATGACCATTTAAAAATATTACCGCCGTTTTTTTTATTTCCGTACACTGATAACTGTTTCATTTAAAGCAATATCTGTGGTGTGCATATAAATGTTTTAGGGGATAAGGATTTCAAATACAAAATGTATTACCTTTTCTGGCTTTCTCCCCAACCATTTGTAAAGATGGCGGTCGTCAATGCAACTGCCACAATACCTCAGAAACTATATATATATATATATATATATATATATATATATATATATATATATATATATATATATATATATATATATATATATATACATATATATATACATATACATATATATATATCATATATATATATATCATATATATATATATATATATATATATATATATATATATATATATATATATATATATATATATATATATATAATATGGCCGAGTGGCTAGAGTGCCGGACTCCCGACTAGAGGGACCGTGGTTCGAATCCGACCCACAACGTCAGAACTCTACTAAGAGATGAACGCATACAAGAACTCTAAGAAGAACTAAGCGATAAACACATACAAGAACTCGAAGAAGAACTTAGTGAAACCGTGTTGTTATGCGGTGTAATCGGGATCTCCGA
>OZ024858.1:33441016-33468516 GCA_964017155.1 Oasisia sp. SBJ-2009
TCTTTGCTTCTGTAATTTTCCTGATTTACTTTTCTCATAAATATGCCACCTAAATTAGTTGCTGTTCTGGCTACGCTGCCATCTCAACACACAATGCTATACCAACGGTAGAAATGGTTCCCAGAGAAGTCGGGATTGTGTCTGTCGGGAATAAAATGTAAAGCGCTTTGAACAATTCTAAGGATTGGATACTTCATTATATAAGAACTTACTTTTTAAATGCACGATCTTAAATACACTTTGCCTGTTCCTCGTATACCGAAATACTGTAATTAATAATGTGGCCAGTATTCTGGACATAATAAGCCCGAATCATTTTCCGAAATTCGAATGTTTCAACAACGAACTGTTCAAACTGTATACGAACATTTAAAATTATAACCACTAGGTAATAGAGGTACAAGCGCAGCTAGGGGACTAACCAGAAGTCCTTTGTTTCCACAAATAAATCAAGCGAAGTCCAGCAAGTGAGATGAAGTATAACTGATTATATATTTTGGAGGTACGCTGGATCGAGAGAGTAATTCCTGGTAGCAGGGCAGACATGTCGTTATTTAAGACTTTCTATTTCAACCCGTTTGATATTAGTTTATCGTAATTTGTCTGACTTTCCCAGATCATTCGCACTCTCTCATATATGTCCTACCTACAAATGCACAGTACTGGTAATATTCCACCTATGTTATCCCTTACAAAAATGTGCCAATGGTATACCATTGAATACCATTGAATACCAATGAAAACCATTGAGTACCGTTGGACCATTCAATGGTATTTCAGCAGAAATCAGTGGTATTCTCAATGGTAATTTAAAATACCATTCAATATCACTGAACGGTACACTGAATACAAAATATCATTAAAAAAACCATTCAGATACCATTCAGATACCATTCAAATACCATTGGCCATTATACCCACTAGGACCATTCAATGGTATTTGAATGGTATATTTTTATAAGGGATATGGAACGCTCCCTGACACTAATGTAACCGCTCCATGTAACCTGATTCCAAATGTTGGCATTTCAAAGGATTGTTAGCATTTGTGCAGTCATTCAGGCACCCATGTTGGTCTCATTTGCTATAATAACTCAACCAATCTATGTCAAGACCTATGATCATCTTTCAAAGTCAATTCGTTCAAACGTTGCGCAGTTTCGAGCATTTCCATGGCATGGTGGATTTAGAAAAAGCCAGGTGGGTGTGAATGAAAACTGTGAGAAAATTTACTTGGACTTAGGAAAAGATGACTAAACGATGGGTTGTTAGCCGTCAGAAAAAAAAGATACTTTTAGATGATCTAGCATTCGGTTTTATTGATCTGCAAAGGCATTTGCTATGCCGAGTGAACTTCTGTTTGCAGGCATTAGATGAATTGTGGTTGGAGAAGTAAATGTCAGAATGATGGAAGAAATGTGCATGGCAACAATAGCTGTTGGAGTGGACGCAAACAGGTGAGTATCTAGAGTTTCTTGTTGTTCATTGTGGTGGTGGACCTGATCAGTGGAAAGGTATCATAGTACAAGAAACGTATAAAGAATGTAAGACCATTAGTAGTAGTAGTGGCTGATAACAAAGATGCATTGCAAAAATGAAGTAACACCTTTAAAAGACGCGGCTTCCGAATGAATCTGGAGAAGACCGATCATGCGGGTAGTTGAACAGGAGGTGGATCTGCATGTAGATGTTGACAAAATATGAACAACTTTGTGTTTTGGGTGGTACAGTGTATGTGGATGGAGGTGGCAGAAGAAGGTGCAAGTATGAGCGGTACATGAAGACGGTGGAAGGCACTGTGTGGGACAAAAGGCACTGTGTGGGACAGAAGGCACTGTGTGGGACAAAATGCACTGTGTGGGACAAAAGGCACTGTGTGGGACAAAAGGCACTGAGTGGGACAACATGCACTGTGTGGGACAAAAGGCACTGTGTGGGACAAAAGGCACTGAGTGGGACAACATGCACTGTGTGGGACAAAAGGCACTGTGTGGGACAAAAGGCACTGAGTGGGACAAAATGCACTGTGTGGGACAAAAGGCACTGTGTGGGACAAAATGCACTGTATGGGACGGAAGGCACTGTGTGGGACAGAAGGCACTGTGTGGAACAGAAGGCACAGTGTGGGACAGAAGGCACTGTGTGGGACAAAATGCACTGTGTGGGACAAAAGGCACTGTGTGGGACAAAAGGCACTGAGTGGGACAACATGCACTGTGTGGGACAAAAGGCACTGTGTGGGACAAAAGGCACTGAGTGGGACAAAATGCTCTGTGTGGGACAAAAGGCACTGTGTGGGACAAAATGCACTGTATGGGACGGAAGGCACTGTGTGGGACAGAAGGCACTGTGTGGAACAGAAGGCACAGTGTGGGACAGAAGGCACTGTGTGGGACAGAAGGCATCGTGTAGGACAGAGGGCACCGTGTGGGATAGAAGGCACTGTGTGGGACAGAAGGCACTGTGTGGGACAGAAGACACAGTGTGGGACAGAAGGCACTGTGTGGGACAGAAAGCACTGTGTGGGACAGAAGACACTGTGTGGGATAGAAGGCACTGTGTGGGACAGAAGACACTGTATGAGATAGAAGGCACTGTGTGTGACAGAAGGCACTGTGTGTGACAGAAGGCACTGTGTGGGACAGACGAAACTGTGTGGGATAGAAGGCACTGTGTGGGACAGAAGGCACTGTATGGGACAGAAGGCACTGTATGGGACAGAAGGCACTGTGTGGGACAGAAGGCACTGTATGGGACAGAAGGCACAGTGTGGGACAGAAGGCACTGTGTGGGATAGAGGGCACTGTATGGGAAAGAAGGCACTGTGTGGGACAGAAGACACTGTGTGGGACAGAAGGCACTGTGTGGGATAGAGGGCACTGTATGGGAAAGAAGGCACTGTGTGGGACAGAAGACACTGTGTGGGACAGAAACGTGAAGAAATAACAGAATAGAGGAATGTTGGAAGCCTGGGTCGTGTTAGCATTGGGAATATGGGCACTGAAAGAGAGACATGGGGGGAAATTCTAGGTAGTATTGAACAAGTATATCCGGAAAAAATGCAGTGTAAAACAGAACGAGAATGACATGGGCAAGACAAAGAATGAACGAATACATAATAGTTATTATTATTGCTATCAAAACGTGCATGGCAGGCAAGTTACATCATCGTCAAAGCTTGAATCACCATGTAGTTTATTGGGAAAACGGGGTGTGATTTCAGTAGCGTCGGCTGGCTCGTTATCACTGTCTTCGGACTGTTCTAAGTCTTCGGATTCCTCAGTTTCGTCTTCCTCTTCGACTTCGGCTGTGTCTTCGTCTGTGTTATGTGCCGTTCTGCATAAACCACATGAATATATTAAGAAACTGCATAATTATTTCATGTTTTTTACCATACGCAAGTCGCATCCTTATTATACATACCTTAGCAGGCGTTCAAAGACGATGTTCTGTAACATATATTGTGCATATAGTTACTGGAACCGGAGACCTTTTTCTGGTTATTAAACTCTTGTCGTTTATTAAATAACTTTAATGTGTATGTCTATGCTATGTAAATTTATAAGTATGATTATTATTATCATCCAGAAAAAAACACGTAATATAAAATTGGAATACCGGTAGACTTTATGCTATAGTTTATACATTGTATGCTATTAATTCTTATTTAGTAACCAATTTCGTAAGAACCAAATATATACAGGGTCTCAAATATTTATACGAGAGACGTGAACAAGACGAAGATCCAGAGAGCCGAGAGATATGATCAAACAGGAAGAGGACCCAGCGAGCCAAGAGATGTGAACAAGACGAGGACCCAGCGAGCCAAGAGATGTGAACAAGACGAGGACCCAGCGGGGCCAAGAGATGTGAACAAGACGGGGACCCAGCAAGCCAAGATATGTGAACAAGACGAGGACCCAGCGGGGCCAAGAGATGTGAACAAGACGGGCACCCAGCGAGCCAAGAGATGTGAACAAGACGAGGACCCAGCGAGCCAAGAGATGTGAACAAGACGAGGACCCAGCGAGCCAAGAGATGTGAACAAGACGAGGACCCAGCGAGCCAAGATGTGTGAACAAGACGAGGACCCAGCGAGCCAAGAGATGTGAACAAGACGAGGACCCAGCGAACCAAGAGATGTGAACAAGACGAGGACCCAGCGAACCAAGAGATGTTTACAAGACGAGGACCCAGCGCACCAAGAGATGTTTACAAGATGAGGACCCAGCGAGCCAAGAGATGTTTACAAGACGAGGGCCCAGCGAACCAAGAGATGTTTACAGGACGAGGACCCAGCGAGCCAAGAGATGTTTACAAGACGAGGACCCAGCGAGCCAAGAGATGTTTACAAGACGAGGACCCAGTGAACCAACAGATGTTTACAAGACGAGGACACAGCGAGCCAAGATATGTGAACAAGACGAGGAGCCAGCGAGCCAAGATATGTGAACAAGACGAGGACCCAGTGAACCAAGATATGTTTACAAGATGAGGACCCAGCGAACCAAGAGATGTGAACAAGACGATGACCCAGCGAGCCAAGACATGTGAACAAGACGAGGACCCAGCGAACCAAGACATGTGAACAAGACGAGGACCCAGCGAGCCAAGACATGTGAACAAGACGAGGACCCAGCGAACCAAGACATGTGAACAAGACGAGGACCCAGCGAGCCAAGATATGTGAACAAGACGATGACCCAGCGAGCCAAGACATGTGAACAAGACGAGGACCCAGCGATCCAAGAGATATGATCGAACAAGACGAGGACCCAGCGAGCCAAGAGATGTGAACAAGACGAGGACCCAGTGATCCAAGAGATGTGAAAAAGACGAGGACCCACCAAGCCAAGACATGTGAACAAGACGAGGACCCAGCGATCCAAGAGATGTGAACAAGACGAGGATCCAGCGAGCCAAGAGACGTGTGTTACAACCAATAATGTAATAATCACCTGTTAATGTAATAACTGCCTGATAATGTAATAAGAACGCCCGATATTGTAATAACTGCTTGATAATATAATATAATGGCATCGCCTGATAATGTAATAATGTTTGCCTGATAATGTAATAAACTCTTCTTGCCTGATAATGTAATAACTTTCGCCTGATAATGTAATAACGTATACATTTCACGTAGGACTTAGTCGTTTTCGTGGATTTCATGTTGATTTCTTATCAATATTGTGACTTTGACTTATGTTTATTATGGGACGGCCCCTTCCCGTTCAGTAGTTTCGTGACATGACGATCGCGCTTACATTTTCCCGGTCGTTAGAAACGTTCCGATTGACATTTCTGTGCATGCGCAATAATTAATTTTAGTATTTTTCTTGTGCAGCGCATCGATCCGCCATGCGGGAATTAGCGCTATATAAAAACTGTATTATTATTATTATTACTGTGAAGATTTTTTTAATATCGTTGAATGCAATAAAATATTACGTTTATTATAAATCACTGTCACGGATTATGGCGAACTACAGTCAGGTGTATTTAGGTATGATTTATTACTTTGGAGCTTTATTTGTCGAAGCGAGTACGACGTTTCGACCCGTCATCTACGGGCCTTGATCACGTACTGGTGTCACGTGTGTTTCCTCAGATTTCGGCGGGATGATTTGATTGTAGATGGCAGGCAGATGGTATCCCTGATCTCTGTTCATGGTAGGGGCTCTCTGTCTGATGTATATGGCCTCCTTCACTTTTCTCTTGTGCCAGTTGGATTCATGGGTCAGTACTTTAGTGTTCTTCATGGACACCGAGTGTCCTGTGGCCTGGCAATGATCTCCTACTCCTGTTGGTTTGTCCAGGTGTGTGTGTTCTTTGAATCTCTGGCTGAGTGTTCTCTTGGTTTCACCTATGTATGTGTGGCTGCTGTCGATGTCACACGTGATGTCATAGATGGATCCACATTGGTGTTCTTTGGGTGTTTTGTCTTTAGGGCATACTATCATCGAGCGGATGGTGTTCGCCGGCTTGTGGTACATGTGTATGTTATGTGACTTATAAATCCGGCCAAGCTGTTCTGGTAGTCCTGCCACGTGTGGTAGTCCGAGCATAGATCTTCGTGGGTTGTTTTTCGTGTTAGGAGGTCTTTTTGCACTGGATGGTGGAGATGCGAGTGCCCACACTGGGTATCCATTGGCTCTCAGGGCATTGTGGACGTGTGCCAGTTCTGATTTCCTGTCTTCAGGTGTGATGACATACTGCTGTGCCCTGTTGGTGAGGGTACGTACAACTGAACGTTTGTGGGTTACAGGGTGATGTGACTTGAAGTTGAGGTACTGGTCCGTGTGCGTCGGTTTCCGAGATGGAGGGTTGGCAGACAAGGAGGACGAGGGCAGAGATGGAGGGTTGGCAGACAAGGAGGACGAGGGCAGAGATGGAGGGTTGGCAGACAAGGAGGACGAGGGCAGAGACGGAGGGTTGGCAGACAAGGAGGACGACGGCAGAGTTGGAGGGTTGGCAGACAGTGATGACGAGGGCAGAGATGGAGGGTTGGTAGACAGTGAAGACGACGGAAGAGGTGGAGGGTTGGCAGACAGTGAGGACGAGGGCAGAGATGGAGGGTTGGCAGACAGTGATGACGAGGGCAGAGATGGAGGGTTGGCAGACAAGGAGGACGAGGGCAGAGATGGAGGGTTGGCAGACAGTGATGACGAGGGCAGAGATGGAGGGTTGGCAGACAGTGATGACGAGGGCAGAGATGGAGGGTTGGCAGACAAGGAGGACGAGGGCAGAGATGGAGGGTTGGCAGACAAGGAGGACGAAGGCAGAGATGGAGGGTTGGCAGACAAGGAGGACGAGGGCAGAGATGGAGGGTTGGCAGACTTTGAGGACTAGGGCAGAGATGGAGGGTTGGCAGACAGGGAGGACTAGGGCAGAGATGGAGGGTTGGCAGACAGGGAGAACTAGGGCAGAGATGGAGGGTTGGCAGACATTGAGGACTAGGGCAGAGATGGAGGGTTGGCAGACATTGAGGACTAAGGCAGAGATGGAGGGTTGGCAGACAGGGAGAACTAGGGCAGAGATGGAGGGTTGGCAGACAAGGAGGACTAGGGCAGAGATGGAGGGTTGGCAGACAGTTAGGACTAGGGCAGAGATGGAGGGTTGGCAGACATTGAGGACTAAGGCAGAGATGGAGGGTTGGCAGACAGGGAGAACTAGGGCAGAGATGGAGGGTTGGCAGACAAGGAGGACTAGGGCAGAGATGGAGGGTTGGCAGACATTGAGGACTAGGGCAGAGATGGAGGGTTGGCAGACAGGGAGGACGAGGGCAGAGATGGAGGGTTGGCAGACAAGGAGGACTAGGGCAGAGATGGAGGGTTGGCAGACATTGAGGACTAGGGCAGAGATGGAGGGGTGGCAGACAGGGAGGACGAGGGCAGAGATGGAGGGTTGGCAGACAAGGAGGACTAGGGCAGAGATGGAGGGTTGGCAGACATTGAGGACTAGGGCAGAGATGGAGGGTTGGCAGACAGGGAGGACGAGGGCAGAGATGGAGGGTTGGCAGACAAGGAGGACTAGGGCAGAGATGGAGGGTTGGCAGACATTGAGGACTAGGGCAGAGATGGAGGGGTGGCAGACAGGGAGGACGAGGGCAGAGATGGAGGGTTGGCAGACAAGGAGGACTAGGGCAGAGATGGAGGGTTGGCAGACAGGGAGGACGAGGGCAGAGATGGAGGGTTGGCAGACATTGAGGACTAGGGCAGAGATGGAGGGTTGGCAGACAGTGAGGACGACGGAAGAGATGGGGGGTTGGTAGACAGGGAGGACGAGGGCACAGATGGAGGGTTGGCAGACAGTGAGGACGAGGGCAGAGATGGAGGGTTGGCAGACAGTGAGGACGAGGGCAGAGATGGAGGGTTGGCAGACAGTGAGGATGAGGGCAGAGATGGAGGGTTGGCTGACAAGGAGGACGACGGAAGAGATGGAGGGTTGGCAGACAGGGAGTACGAGGGCAGAGATGGAGGGTTGGCAGACAGTGAGGACGAGGTCAGAGATGGAGGGTTGGCAGACAGTGAGGACGAGGTCAGAGATGGAGGGTTGGCAGACAGCGAGGACGAGGGCAGAGATGGAGGGTTGGCAAACAAGGAGGACGAGGGCAGAGATGGGGGGTTGGCAGACAGTGAGGACGAGGTCAGAGATGGAGGGTTAGCAGACAGCGAGGACGAGGGCACAGATGGAGGGTTGGCAAACAAGGAGGACGAGGGCAGAGATGGAGGGTTGGCAGACAGTTAGGACGAGGGCAGAGATGGAGGGTTGGCAGACATCGAGCACGAGCGCAGAGATGGAGGGTTGGCAGACAGTGAGGACGAGCGCAGAGATGGAGGGTTGGCAGACAGTGAGGACGAGGGCAGAGATGGAGGGTTGGCAGACAAGGAGGACGAGGGCAGAGATGGAGGGTTGGCAGACAGTGAGGACGAGGGCAGAGATGGAGGGTTGGCAAACAAGGAGGACGAGGGCAGAGATGGAGGGTTGTCAGACAGTGAGGACGAGGGCAGAGATGGAGGGTTGGCAGACAGTGAGGACGAGCGCAGAGATGGAGGGTTGGCAGACAGGGAGGACGAGGGCACAGATGGAGGGTTGGCAGACAGTGAGGACGAGGGCAGAGATGGAGGGTTGGCAGACAAGGAGGGCGAAGGCAGAGGTGGAGGGTTGCTCATCATTTGATAAGCTGGTTTTTCTTGACCACGCAATTACATATTTCGCTTAAATTGACAGAAGCTTTGCACTTTTATTCCGATTGTGACACAACTTTGAGCGTGAGAAGACTGATGCGGCAGGACCGTCCGGGAAGTGGAGCAGCCTCTCGAGTACGAGTTATTAAGGGGAAATCCCAATGGTACAACGCTTGGCTTACTCGGGCAGTCGAATCGTTCGGTTGGCATTGGATAACGGCGACGAACATGATGAGATCAGGTTAGGGTGATCTTGCTCGCACACCAGTTGCTATTCGGTTGGGTTATGAGGTTGTCTACCCAGAGGCGACTTGTATCGGGTGTTTTTATTATATTATGAGGCACTTATTACATTAAGAGGCGATTATTACATTATCGGTTGTAACAGACGTGAACTGAATAAAGCGAACAAGACGAGGACCCAGCGACGCTAGGGTGGCAGTGAGACAAGGGACAAAGCAAGGCTAGGGTGACAGTGAGACAATGGACACAGTGAGGCGAGGGTGACAGTGAGACAAGGGACACAGCGAGGCGAGGGTGACAGTGAGACAAGGGACACAGCGAGGCTAGGGTGACAGTGAGACAAGGGACACAGTGAGGCGAGGGTGACAGTGAGACAAGGGACACAGCTAGGCGAGGGTGACAGTGAGACGAGGGACACAGCGAGGCTAGGGTGACAGTGAGACGAGGGACACAGTCAGGCGAGGGTGACAGTGAGAAAAGGGACACAGTGAGGCGAGTGTGACAGTGAGACGAGGGACACAGCGAGGCTAGGGTGAAAGTGACACAAGGGACACACCGAGGCGAGGGTGACAGTGAGACGAGGGACACAGCGAGGCGAGGGTGACAGTGAGACAAATTAAGGGACACAGCGAGGCGAGGGTAACAGTGAGACGAGGGACACACCGAGGCGAGGGTGACAGTGAGATGAGGGACACAGCGAGGCGAGGGCGACAGTGAGACGAGGGACACAGCGAGGCGAGGATGACAGTGAGACGAGGGACACAGCGAGGCGACGGTGACAGTGAGACAAAATAAGGGACACAGCGAGGCGAGGGTGACAGTCAAACGAGGGACACAACGAGGCGAGGGTGACAGTGAGACAAGGGACACAGCGAGGCTATGGTGACAGTGAGACAAGGGACACAGCGAGGCGAGGGTGACATTGAGACAAAATAAGGGACACAGCGAGGCTAGGGTGACAGTGAGACGAGGGACACAGCGAGGCGAGGGTGACAGTGAGACAAGGGACCAAGCGAGGCTAGGGTGACAGTGAGACGAGGGTCACAGCGAGGCGAGGGTGACAGTGAGACGAGGGACACAGCGAGGCGAGGGTGACATTGAGACAAAATCAGGGACACAGCGAGGCGAGGGTGACAGTGAAACGAGGGACACAACGAGCCGAGGGTGACAGTGAGAAGAGGGACACAGCGAGGCGAGGGTGGCAATGAGACGAGGGACACACCGAGGCGAGGGTTACAGTGAGACGATGGACACAGCGAGGCGAGGGTGACAGTGAGACGAGGGACACAGCGAGGCGAGGGTGACAGTGAGACAAAATAAGGAACACAGCGAGGCTAGGGTGACAGTGAGACGAGGGACACACCGAGGCGAGGGTGACAGTGAAACGAGGGACACAACGAGGCGAGGGTGACAGTGAGACGAGGGACACAGCGAGGCAAGGGTGACAGTGAGAAAAAAAGGGACACAGCGAGGCGAGGGTGACAGTGAGATGAGGGACACAGCGAGGCGAGGGTGACAGTGAGACAAGGGACACAGCGAAGCGAGGGTGACAATGAGACAAGGGACACTGAGAGGCGAGGGTGACAGTGAGACAACGGACATAGAGTGGCCGTTTCTCAACGAGTCTGTATTGAGAGGGTCCTTAAATCGTCCAGTGATTATGTAGCATTCATGTAAACCATTTATGTAGATATCTGGGTAGTTCTTTCTTTTCTATCTTTCAAGAATCGCCTTACCGTTGGATAATTTATCGCAAGATCCCCTCGGTTTCTCAATAATCAAACCTTAACTTTTGTCGTCAAAATCTACTATTAAAAGGTCGTGTGTTTCGGTTCCAGTAATTAGTGTTAGTATCACGTCACAGTTATAACATGTCGCCTGATTATACCATAATTTGTAGTGGCAAAATCCGTAATCGGGGTTTCCCCGTAGACAGAGCCATTTATTTCGTATGAAACCCACCGGACCGTGCATGCATACATGCATACATGCATACATGCATACATGCATACGTGCATACGTGCATACGTGCATACGTGCATACGTGCATACGTGCATACGTGCATACGTGCATACGTGCATACGTGCATACGTGCATACGTGCATACATGCATACGTGCATACATGCATACGTGCATACATGCATACGTGCATACATGCATACGTGCATACATGCATACGTGCATACATGCATACGTGCATACATGCATGCAAACATACATACACACATACACACATAAACGCATACACGCATACACGCATACATGCATACAGGCATAAATGCATACGTGCATACATGCATACGTGCATACGTACATACGCGCATACGTGCATACATGCATGCATGCATGCATACATGCATACGTGCATACATGCATACGCGCGTACATGCATACATGCATACGTGCATACATGCATGCAAACATACATACACACATACACGCATACATGTATACAGGCATAAATGCATACGTGCATTTATGCATACGTGCATACATGCATACATGCATACGTGCATACATGCATACATGCATACATGCATACGTGCATACGTGCATACATGCATACGTGCATACGTGCATACATGCATAGGTGCATACATGCATACGTGCATACGTGCATACATGCATACGTGTATACATGCATACTTGCATATATGCATACGTGCATACATGCATACATGCATGCATACACACATACATACATACACGCATACATGCATACAGGCATACATGCATACGTGCATACGTGCATACGTGCATGCGTGCATACATGCATGCATGCATGCATGCATACACGCATGCACGCATGCATGCATGCATACATGCATATATGCATCCATACATACATGCATGCATGTATACATGCATACATGCATAAATGCATACATGCATACGTGCATACATGCATATGTGCATACGTGCATACATGCATACGTGCATACATGCATGCATACATACATACCTACTTGCATACATGCATACATGCATACATGCATACGTGCATACATGCATAGGTGCATACATGCATGCGTACGTACATAAATACTTACACGCATACATGCATGCATGCATGCATACATGCATGCATGCATACATGCATGCACGCATACACGCATACATACATACATACATACATAAATTCATACATACATACATACATACATACATACATACATACATACATACATATATACTAATGTATATATACCTACTTATTAGATAAGGTGGATAATGTAACCAGAAGTGATACAATGAGCAAAATGTGTGTCACACTTAGCTCACACATACATGCATACATGCATATATGCATACATGCATACGAGCATACATGCATACGTGCATAAATGCATGCGTGCATACGTGCATACACGCATACATGCATACATGCATACGTGCATACGTGCTTACATGCATACGTGTATACATGCATACACGCATACCTGCATACACGCATACATGCATACACGCATACACGCATACACGCATACACGCATACACGCATACAGGCATACACGCATACTTGCATACGTGCATACGTGCATACATGCATACATGCATGCATGCATATATGCATATATGCATGCGTACATACATGCATACATGCATACGTGCATACGTGCATACGTGCATACGTGCATACGTCCATACGTGCATACGTGCTTACATGCTTACATGCATACGTGCATACATGCATACACGCATACCTGCATACACGCATACATGCACACACGCATACACGCATACATGCATACACGCATACGTGCATACATGCATACATGCATACATGCATACATGTATGCATGCATTCATGCATATATGCATATATGCATGCATACATGCATACATGCATACGTGCATATAGGCATACGTGCATACGTGCATACGTGCATACGTGCATACGTGCATACACGCATACCTGCATACACGCATACATGCATACATGCATACACGCGTACACGCATACTTGCATACGTGCATACATGCATGCATGCATACATGCATATATGCATATATGCATGCATACATACATGCATGCATACATGCATACATGCATACATGCATACGTGCATATAGGCATACGTGCATACAGGCATGCATACATACATACATACATACATACACGCATACATGCATACATGCATACATGCATACGTACATACGTGCATACATGCATACGTGCATACACGCATACGTGCATACGTGCATACGTGCATACGTGCATACGTGCATACATGCATACGTGCATACATGCATACGTGCATACGTGCATAAGTGCATACGTGCATACGTGCATGCATGCATACGTGCATATATGCATACGTGCATACATGCATGCATACAGGCATACATGCATACGTGCATACATGCATACGTGCATACATGCATGCATACATACATACCTACATGCATACGTGCATACGTGCATACATGCGTACATGCATGCATACATACATACATACTCGCATACACGCATACATGCATACGTGCATACGTGCATACGTGCATACGTGCATACGTGCATACGTGCATACATGCATACATGCATACGTGCATACATGCATACGTGCATACATGCATACGTGCATACGGGCATACGTGCATACATGCATACACGCATACTTGCATACATGCATACATGCATACACGCCAGAGCCGTAATGTAACGAAGTACTTTTACTTCGTTACTTTACTTAAGTAGAAAAGTTTACTTTTCTTGAGTAACGAAGTACATTTTTGGGGAAGTACTTTTACTTGTAACGAAGTACAAATGTGAGTACTTTTTCTAAATGTAACGAAGTACTCATAATTTCTTTATTAAATTTGCGAAGCTCTTAAAAAGTTCCGCGAATGATCTGTGTCAGAAGCACGTGCGGCACTGTTTGCCGTCAGCGTAGATTTATTTTAAAATGTCACAGGAAACAACAAATAGAAATAACAGATAAGCAGAGACAGACGTGTTAAATGTCCCGGACTGGCCGGATTTCTTTTGTTACGTGATGAATTCGGTGAGATAATTGCAATCTTAAGGTCTGGCGCTGAGCCTGAATTAGGTGTCAGCAGGACCACAGCCGGCTGTGCCGGTTGCCCCGACTGGGCCGCTCAGAAAACAATAGCCAAGAATTATTTAACTCCTTGTTTTGACCAGACAAGTAAAAACAGCTGCCTTACTATCTTCTTGTGTCTTGCCTGCTGTTGACACAGTTTGTTAACTTTACATGATCCTTGTGAATGTCACATGCTAGTTGTATAACGAGAGTTCCCCATTATCGCCCACCGCAAATCTACCGATCTTTATCATCTGTAGGCTTATATATCTGTAATATAGATCAGTGTGTATAACTTAGTGAAATCAGTTTCTATACATATTTACATTAGTCTTTTGAAATAAATGTTGCACATGAAGGCATAATTATTATGAAAGGAATGTTGTAACCACATGGTCTAGACCTTCGTCAAATATCACAAATGAAAAAAATTCTTCACACGTCCAAGATGACAACAATGTTAACAATCCTATAATAACGTGTATATCTTCTACTTATTAATACGATGGTTGCTGTAGTCGTGTTAGTAATCAAACATGGTGTAGGCTATTTACAGCCTGTGTGTAGTGCTGTTTGTACTGTGATACTTATATTTCACACTGTTAAAACATTTATCTATTATGCAGCGAATAAAATATTACTAAAGAAAATTATATCAGCTTGGTATATATGCTAAATGATATTGTGAATATTTTGTTTTATTCACATTAGTTGGCTGCATCGGTCATTTTAGATCATTACAGGAGAAAAGTACTTTTGTGTTTACTTCAAGTACAAGTTTTTACTTTTTACTTGTACTTCAAGTACATTTTTATAGCAGTACTTTTACTTTTACTTGAGTAGCTTTTTCTAGAGTTACTTTTACTTTTACTCAAGTACAAAATAAATGTACTTGTTACAGCTCTGATACACGCATACATGCATACACGCATACATGCATACTCGCATACATGTATACACGCATACATGCATACACGCATACATGCATACACGCATACATGTATACACGCATACATGCATGCATGCATACATGCACACATTCATAAATGCATACGTGCATACGTGCATACGTGCATACGTGCACACACGCATACACGCATACATACATACATACATACATACATACATACATACATACATACATGCATACATACTAATGTATATAAACCTACTTATTAGATAAGATGGATAATGTAACCAGAAGTGATACAATGAGCAAAATGTGTGTCACACTTAGCTCACACGTTGTGACACCGACCTGTCTGGTTTAGTCTTCATGCAGCAGTAGTATGCAATCAGTGCTGCCACAAAAGCAGCGACATGAAGTAAGAGTATTATGGCGAGTATAGGAACGTCTTCACGGGAACTCTTTTCCTTTCCGACATTGCCTAAACAATCAGAAGATAACTTCTTGCTCAGTGCGACTCAAATCGCCCACGGGTATTATATTGGCAGATTACTGAGAAGATATGGCGTATTACATCCAATAATTTGGTTTATTGTATGAATAACGGTAACCTTTACAATTTACTGGATGAGATATATTTGATAGTGACGACGCGCAGTTTTCAAGCTTATTTTTGTCTTATTTAGAATCCGCGACCTGCCAGCCTGCGCCTGCCAGCCTGCGAAATGCACCTACTCTTACACTACTTTCAAAATTTGTTTGACGGGCGTTTCCTCATGTTATCCTTGTATAGGGGATGCATATGTTCTGTGTTTATGTTACATTTAACATTGTATGAATGATGTGTTTCAGCGGACTGAATTTTTTCAAACGATTTGCGCTGTACAGGGTGATATTGTTCGTTCTGTCTTACTACATATCGACACAATAAATAAGCCATGTTAGCTAGCCGTTTTATTCTCCGACATAATAGGAATTATTATTTGTTGAAGATTATATGTAATAAACAGTTGCCCGAGTGGTTAGAGTGCCGGACTCCCAACTAGAGGGACCGGGATTCGAAACCCGGCGCTGGCAAATCGGTGGTTCGGTATTGATATACCCACCGTTTCGAAAGTTGGCAAATTTTGTATCGTCTGCCCCTTCCAACCCGCATTGGCCAGCGTGGAAAGGTCAACCAACAACACGAGGATGCAAAGTATTACAAAGTCATGGCCCCAAGACCCCAGCTGCACCGAAAGAGTTCATGACAAAGGAAGCGGCTTTGGTCAACTAGGACTACGTGCAGGGGAGTGCTAAGAATCTCAGGGTCAAAAAGAGCCGCCGAAAGTAGTAGTCTAAATATAGCGACCTACAACGTCAGAACTCTACTAAAAGATCAACACATACAAGAACTCGAACAACGTAGGGAAACCAGGTTAGTATGGGATGTAATCGGCATCTCCGAAGTGAGAAGACGAGAGGAATGTTTCACTACCTTACAAAACGGCCACCTACTATACCATTCTAAGCAAACAACGGCCAAGCAGGGGTATGCTTTCTCATAAACAGGAAATGGAAATACCACATTGTGATGCATTTACGTGTACGTACGCTACGATGAGCTCTACGAAGTTGTGACACTAGATGTGGGACACTGTATATGAATATGCATGGTGATAAATATGCAGAAATACGCGTGATGCGGGAGACTGGGAGCATGCGCGAGGGGGCTTGCAGCTATGGCGTGTTAAAGCGGAAACTTGTACTTCAGTGAATAAACCAAATCGAACTTCATCGACGTGTCTATATCATTATATACACTACAAAACTGGCGACGAGGATGTTGGGTAAACTCGATGAATACTTGGCAGAATAAGAATCGTTCACGAATTACGTTGAACGTATCGAACAGTTCTTTGAACCGAACGCGATTGCGGTGGGGAAACAAAAGGCTGTCTTCCTGGCCACGTGCGGAGCGTCGACCTACGAAACTCTGAAGAACTTGTGTCTACCGAGTGAAGTCAAGAATGTGTCGTACAGTGAGATTATGCAGAAGCTCACGACACATTATACGCCAGAACCGCTTTTGATATACGAACGATACATTTTCGGTAAACGAACCCGAAAATATGAGGACAAAGTGGCGGACTTCGTGGTCGATCTAAAAAGGCTGAGTTCTACAAGCAAATTCGATGCCTTTTTAGAACAAGCACTGTGCATGCAGTTTGTTGTGGGACTGAACATGCTTAAAGTGCAAAGCAGGCTCGTGCAAGAGAGGACTCTTGCATTCGATGACGCTGTGAAAATTGCCATCGCGGAATCTTCGGCCGTTGCCTCATGCGCAAACATCGATGCGATGCGCGGCGGGAGTAGCGCGGAAGATTGAACAGTCTATCGAGTGTTCTCGAAGAGGCGCGGGACGGCGCAAAGCCATAGCAAAGTGTGTTGGCGATGCGGGAACGGTGGACACAGTCCGGACAACTGTCGTTTCCGGACAGTGGTGTGTCACCAATGCAAACGGATCGGACACATTAAGAAGCGATGCGACGCCGTAGCGGAGTGGAGAAGAGCGGCCGATCGAGCGAAATCGTCCAAGACCAACTCCAAGTCGTCAGTTCACCGGGTTCTTGACCGGACGGGTCATGACCTGACAGCGGGTGAAGGCGACGGGCGGCCGTACGTCATCAATCACATGGACGTTTCGTCGGGCAACGACGACGCTGACAAGACTGGTCGCATTCGGGCGACAAGTGACAATCTGGTGGGGGGGGGGAACAATTTCAGGTTTCAGTGGACATTGACGGTAGGCGTGTTATTTTTTAGATAGACATAGCAGCCTCACTGTCCGTGGTTGGCGAGCGTCCTTATCGCAGTCAACTTGCCAAATTCCCCTTAAGGCCTACTAACGTGTCCCTGCGAGCATACAACGGGGAAAACATTAGTTTACTGGGGGGAATCCATGTCCCAGTGTTGTATGCCGGGCATAGAGTAACGTTGCCACTCATCGTGGTTCAGGGCGATAAACCAGCTTTGTTTTGGAGGAACTGGCTCGGAAAGATAAGGCTAGACTGGGGAAAGATCTTTGCCGTTAAAACAAACCCTGCACTCGACAGTTTGTTGACGGAGTTTGCGACAATTTTCTCGGATGATCCTGGGGAAATTCAGGGTTTCGAAGCAAACATTCAGGTCGGGGATGAAGCCCAGCATATCTTTAGGAAGGCGTATCAAGTTCCCTTCGCGATTAGTGATAAAGTCAAGGCTCAGTTGCGGGCTGGCATTGACAAGAGCTTGTTTTCACCAGTGAAATCGAGTGAATGGGCTAGTCCACAGGTCCCAGTTGTGAAACAGTCAGGTGATTTCAGGCTGTGTGGCGACTATAAAGTCACTGTAAATCAGGTTCTGGATGGTGATCAGTATCCTCTTCCCTCCGCACAAGACTTGTTTGGGGCAAAGTATTTTTCAAAAATTGATTTTTACAGACGCTTTCCAGCAACTCAAGTTGAGTGAGCGCTCCAAAGCTCTACTTACACTCAATACTCTAGTGGGTCTGTTGGAGTGTGAAAGGCTTCCTTTTGGCATCATCACAGCCCCACAGATTTTCCAGAGAGTTATGGATGAGATGCTCAAGGATGTTGACGGTGTGGTGTGTTACATCGATGACATAATGATCTGCACCAAAACGGAAGCAGAACAGTATGACGTTCTCAGACAGATCACCCTACACAGGGCAAGATAGAAGCGTTGCTGCATGCACCTGTACCAACCAATGTGACAGAATTGCGGTCATTCCTGGGGTTTGTGAATTACTATGGGAGATCTATCAACACTCCTAAGCCCACTGAATGCTTTGTTGAGGAAGGACGCCACATGGATGTGGACGGAAGAGTGTCAGTCCGCCTATGAGGCATGCAAACATGGCATCTCAGAGGAGAGTTGTTTGACACACTTTGATGTAAAGAAACCGATACGACTGGTTTGTGATGCTTCTTCCTATGGGATAGGGGCGGTCTTATCACATGTCATGGCAGATGGCAGTGAACATCCCATAGCCATGGCGTCTCGCACTCTGAATAAAGCAGAGAGAGGCTACGCACATATAGAGAGGGAGGCACTATCCACGATCTATGGGGCGAAGAAGTTCCATATGAATATGGCAAATCTTTCACACTGGTGACAGACCACAAACCTCTGATTATGTTATTCGGAGCTAAGACAGGGATTCCAACACTCTCCGCTGCTAGAATGCAACGATGGCGTTTGATCTTGTCAGCGTATGACTACAACATAGAGTATCGCAAATCAACGGATCATGCCAATGCGGATGCATTGTCAAGACTGCCAGATGCTTCGTCACAACCAGGTGACGAGGGTGCAGGATTTTCCGATACACCAGGTATCGTTTGCAGATTAATTGCCTGTGCTAGCCAAAGATATCAGCTAGACTACCAGGAAGGACCCCATTCTGTCGAAGGTGGTCGAATACATACAAAATGGATGGCCTATCAAGGTTACAGATGACCAGTACATACCTTTCTACAGGCGCAGAAGTGAACTTTCTGCAGATCAGGGTTGTCTGTTTTGGGGTTTGCGCATGGTAATACCACTACGCTTCCGTAAACGTTTGCTAAATGAACTCCACGATGAACATCATGGCATTGTGCGAATGAAAGGGCTGGCCAGATGTTACCTTTGGTGACCAGGGCTAGATGCTGATATCGAGGAAACAATCACAGATTGTGAGACATGTCAGTCAATGCGCAACATGCTGGCAGAGGCACCCTTGCATCCATGGGTATGGCCCACTCGAATCTGGCAACGTGTGCATGTCTATTTTGCAGAAAAGGATAAGCAGATGTTTCTAGTGATGATAGATGCACACTCAAAAATGTTTCCAATGGCGTCCACAACTTCCACAAAGACAATCGTATGTCTTAGATCTTGTTTCGCGAGCCTCAAGTATGTGATCTTTGAAGTTTTGTTTGGCCTCAAGTGGGTACACTTAGAGATGTTTCTGAGCCTCAAATGGGTTCACTTGGATGTTTTGGTGAGCCTCAAGTAGGTGCACGTGGAGGTATCGATGACCGTCAAGTGGGAACAGATGGAGACTTTTTGAGCCTCAAGTGGTTGCACTTGGAGGTTTAGGTAAGACTCAAGTGAGTACACTTGGATGTTTTGGTAAGCCTCAAATAGGTACACTTGGTTATTTTCGTAAGCCTAAAGTGGGTGCACTTCAAGGTTTTGGAGAATCTTAAGTCGGTGGACTTGGAGGTTTTTGTGGGCCTCAAATGAGTATACTTGAAGATTTTGTGAGACTGAAGTCGGTGCACTTTGAGGTTTTGGTGAGCCTCACGTAGGCGAACTTGGTGATTTGTGTGAGTTTTAAGTGAGGGCACTTGGAGGTTTCGGTAAGGCTCAAGTGGGTACACATGGAGATTTTCACATGACTCAAATGGGTGCACTTGGGCATTTTTTTAGCCTCAAGTGGGTGCACTATAATGTTTTCATAAACGTCAAGTGGGTGCATTTGGAAATTTGTTTGAGCCTCAACTGGGCGCTTCGCCTCACGAAGGGTGCAATTGTATGTGTTGGTGAAACAAGTAGACACATTTGAATGTTTGTAGCCTCAACTGGATGTACATGGAAGTTAGGGTGAGTCTCGAGAGGGTGCGTTGCCTCAAAAGGGTGCATTTGGAGGTTTTGGTGAGCCACAACTGGGCACACTTGGAGATTTTGGAGCCTCAAGTGATGCTCTTGACCTTTTTTGTGAGTATCAAGTTGGTGCATTTGGATTTTGTTTAGGTTTTGTGACCCCCATGTGGGTACCCTAGCAGATTGTGGTGAGCTTCAACTGGGTGCACTTTTTGTGAGCTTCAAGTGTGTGCAGTGTTTGCTAGCTTTAAGTGGGAACCTTTGGAATTTTGTGTGAGCGTCATGTGAGAGCTTTGCCTCAAGAGGGATCACATGGAGGTTTTGGTGAGCCTCAAGTAGGTGTACTTGGAGATTTTGGTGAATATTTAGTGGATAGGCACACTTGGGGTTTTCTGTGAGCCTAAAGTGGGTGAACATGAAGATGTTTGTGAGATTTAAGTGAGTGTACTTATAAGTTTTGGTAAGCCTTAAGTGGGCACATTTGCAGTTTTTATGAGTCTCAA
Organism: Oasisia sp. SBJ-2009; assembly: GCA_964017155.1. Taxonomy (NCBI): domain Eukaryota; kingdom Metazoa; phylum Annelida; class Polychaeta; order Sabellida; family Siboglinidae; genus Oasisia; species Oasisia sp. SBJ-2009. The sequence continues at coordinate 33,462,038 of OZ024858.1, forward strand.
TTGGGTACTTTGGAATATGTTGTGTTACCCTCAAGTGGGTACACTTGGAGATTTTGGTGAGCTTCAAGTGGGCTCACTTAGAGGTTAGAGTCTTTGTGAGTTTTAATGAGTGCACATGAAGGGTTTGGTAAGCCTCAAGTGGGTGCATTTGGAATTATGCGTGAGCCTTAAGTGAGTGTTTTGCCTGAAATGGGTGCACTTGGGGGTTTATGAGCTTCAAGTAGGTACACTTGGAGATTTCTGTGAGCCTCACGTGGGACAAGAGGGAGGTTTTGGGGGCCTCACTTGGGTACACTTGGAAATTGTGTGTCTCAATTGGGGGAACTTATATGTTTTGTAATTGGGTACACTTGGAGATTTTTGTGAGCCTCAAGTGATAGCACTTGGAGGTTTCGATGAGCAAATAGTGGGCCTGACGTGGTGGGTGAACTTAGAGGATTTGGTGCGCCTCAAGTGGGTACAGATGGAGATTTTGTGAACCTCAAGTGGGTGCACCTAGAGGTTTTGGTACCCTCACATATGTGCATTTGGAGATTATTGTGAGTCTCAAGTAGGGGCACTTGGAGGTTTTGGGGGGCCTCAAGTGGGCACAGTTAGAGTCTTTTGTGAATGTCAAGTGGTGACATTTGGAGATTTTTGTGAGCTTCGAGAGGGTGCTCCTGGAGTATTTTGTGACTCTCAAGTGGGTGCGTTGCCGGAAGTGGGTGCATTTGGAGGTTTTGGTGACCCTCAAATGGCTACACTTGGTTTTGTAAGCCTTATGTGGGCACACTTAGAATCTTTGTGAGTCTCAAGTGGTTACACTTGGAAACCTTTGCTAGCCTCTATCGAGTGCACTTTGATGAACGTCAAATGTGTGGGCACACATGGAATATTTTGTATCCTCAGGTGGGTGCTCTTGGAGGTTTTGGTGAGTCTCAAGTGGGTGCTTTGCCAGAAGTGGGTGCATTTGGAAGTTTTAATGTACCTCAAGTGAATACACTTGGAGATTTTTGTGAGTCTCAATTGGGTTCACTTGGAGGTTTTGGTGAGCCTATCGTGGTTGATTTGGAGGTTTAGGTGAGCCCTAAGTAGGTGCACTGGGAGGTTTTGGTGAGCCTGAGGTGGGTGCAGTTTTAGGTTTTGGTTGTTTTAGCGCATTCACTTGGACGTTTTGGTGGGTCTCAAGCGGGTGCACTTGGATGTTTGGTTAGCCTCAAGTGGGTGTAGTTTTTTGTGAGCCTCAAGTAAGTGTAGTTGGAATTAATTTATTGTCAGCCTCAAGTGGATGTAGTTGTAGGGTTTTGTGAGCATCAAGAGGATACTGTTGGATTTGCTTCCCTCATAGGGATGCAAATGTCTATCCTAAAAAACGCCTCCCCAAAACACGAGCCTGGCATGATCAAGATGTTTTCTTCGAGGTCACTGCTGGGAGGCGTAACTGCATGACTGCTTTATACTTGCTTCATCCTCGTATTCTTTTTCTTCTGAAAAGCAGTTCTTTTCGACTTCTTCTGTTTACCAGCCTCCTCCTCCTCCAATCTACGTTTGCTCAGAAACGACTCATTACAAACACAACAGAAATATAGCGCAAGAGTCAAACCTATTCAGGAGCCGGCGTTCCCAGGTTTGGACGTATGAACCTTACCACACAGGTTATTTGTACCAAAACTAGGTTCGTTAATGAATGTGTTGCCTGACAATGTATTCGAATGCGAGGGCCTATTTCTATGAACATATTCGAATGCGAATGCGAATGTTTCGTGGTCGCATTCAAATGCGAATGTTTTATTTGATGTTAGTGTTCAAATGCGAATGTTCGTTTTTGTTTTGTGTCTTGTTGAGCTGTATGACTATTTAATACAGTTTTGTATATTTTAGCATGAAATACACAAAAGTAATACTACATAATTTAACTAATGATATACAAATCATAAGTGTTTTCTGGCTGACTTAATCTGTTCTGGTTCAACGTGTAGTTTGCCCCGGTAGACATTGCAGTGACACTGGGCGTCTGACATATGTAGGAGCTACGCCACACAATGCCCTCTCCACTTTGCGGTTAAGGCTATGAATTTTCATTTCAACTTTCAGATCACTGTCAGTGTCAGCGGAACACTCACACTTTCTGCCCCATGTATTCACAATGATATATGCGAATTATGTAAACTTTGTATGTAAAAACTACCACAGTATTACCACTTAGCCGGTCTCGCTCTACTATTTAAAATATTAATATGTGGCGACTTGTTTACAACTTAAATGTGAAATTATATACAAAAGAAACCTTTGTTTGTTACGTACTTCTGTGTGTATTCTGTGTATATTTTCTCTTGGATTTACGTCTCAGTAACGTTATCCGTGCAGGCGTGCGCGCGCGCGTGTGTGTATGTGCGTGCGTGGGTGTGTATATGCGGATGGACACAATATACACACAAGCACACACATGCAATCACACACGCGCGCGCACGCGCACACGCACACACACACACACATTCCTCCTCAATCAGTACTAACTCACATATATATAAACTGTGATATATATATATATATATATATATATATATATATATATATATATAGATATATGGGAGAGAGGGGGAGGGAGGGAGGGAGGAAGGGAGGGAGGGAGAGAGGGTAGGGAGGGAGGGAGGGAGGGAGGGAGGGAAGGGAGGGAGGGAGGGAAGGGAGGGAGGGAGGGAGGGAGGGAGGGAAATGAGGGAGGGAGGGAAGGGAGGGAGGGAGGGAGGGAGGGAGGGAGGGAGAGAGGGAGGGAGGAAGGGAGGGAGGGAGGGAGGGAGGGAGGGAGGGAGAGAGGGTAGGGAGGGAGGGAGGGAGGGAGGGAGGGAGGGAGGGAGGGAGGGAAGGGAGGGAGGGAGGGAAGGGAGGGAGGGAGGGAGGGAGGAAGGGAGGGAGGGAGGGAGGGAGGGAGGGAGGGAGGGAGGGAGGGAGGGAGGGAGGGAGGGAGGGAGGGAGGGAGGGAGGGAGGGAGGGAGGGAGGGAGGGAGGGAGGGAGGGAGGGAGGGAGGGAGGGAGGGAGGGAGGGAGGGAGGGAGGGAGGGAGGGAGGGAGGGAGGGAGGGAGGGAGGGAGGGAGGGAGGGAGGGAGGGAGGGAGGGAGGGAGGGAGGGAGGGAGGGAGGGAGGGAGGGAGGGAGGGAGGGAGGGAGGGAGGGAGGGAGGGAGGGAGGGAGGGAGGGAGGGAGGGAGGGAGGGAGGGAGGGAGGGAGGGAGGGAGGGAGGGAGGGAGGGAGGGAGGGAGGGAGGGAGCATGTTATATGTGAGCGTGTTTGGTATTTTTACTGGTATCAACACTCGGCAAAATTATATGTGCATATGTGCGAGTATGCGGATGGATGGGCAGTAGTGAAACATGTCATACAATCATCCTTGCAAAACTATGTAATCGTTTACGAATAGTGGTGATAAACGGAACACGTTTGTTTATCGTATTCTTTTCTAAACGAGTTCTTACTTTCACATCGTTGGCCAGTGTGTGTCGGTGGACACACACAGTTTATCGTCGTTGAGTTCCGTTCGTCAGTATGTTCAATGCTAGTTCCTCCATTCAGACATGTCAGATCAGAGCAGTATGCCAAGTCTAAACGTAACATTTCATTATTATGTTCGTGTGAATTAACTCTGAATACTATTTTGTGTAATGCAGTGTACATTTATGTCCAGTTTAAAGAAGAATCAAACCAAAGGCCCAGGTATTTAAAGCAACTGACTTGTTCTAAAGATTCCCCGTTAATGTTGAGTTTAAGCCCCCCCCCTCCCGTTTCGACAAATGTTGTTGAGTACCAAAGAGCATAGTTTTAGTTTTTGTTGCGTTTAGAGTCAATCTATTGACAATGAGCCACTGGCTAACGGTATTTAAGTCATCATTCAATTGCCGATATTGTAATTTGGCGATATTGTAATTTGCAATTTTTATATGCTGAACGAGCTTGGGTAGATGTAGTTCCCACCAAGATATTGACATTTTATGATGCAACTGTCCCATTCCTACGCACTTTGTTCCGAACGTGTAATTATAAAATTGTTTCTGGGAGCTTCTTTTAAGATATACCGTTTAAAAGAATTCTGATTAAATTTCTTTTTCGAAACCTGTCCAAAAAAACTTGTGGTACCGAAACAACCGGCTGTTAATATGACAAGTACCTGATAATATAATAAAATCAACTATAATAATAACACAAGTTTTTTTAGCAACTCAACTGAGTTGGATTGACATTACAATAGTTTACAATTAACTCATCAAAACATCATACAAATACAATAGAAATACATTTGATACCGCAAATCATACCGTATTAATAGCCTTGTTACTGACAGTTGTATAAAGCCCACGGCATAAAGGAGTTACGGAATCTATTCGTTCTAGTAACTGGTAACGGATACACATTTTCTTGTTTAATATTATACTCGGTATGTCTTTTGTCAGGCAGCAGATAATTTAATCTATGTGTGCCGACTTTAATTTTATCAAAATACTTTTGACAAATGCTCTCCCGTCTTACATTCAACGAATCCAGGTTAACACGTCGGAGTATTTCCGCGTAACCCTATCCAGGAAAATACATTTTAATGCCCTTTTTTGTATAACTTCAATATTGTCGGACAAATATTAGGGCAAGTTAGTGTGCCATACAGGACATGCATATTCTAGAACTGGTCTCACCACACTAACATATACACTGACCAGATCTTTCTGTGTAATCCCTGCACGCTTTAACTGATCAAACATGTACAAGTGTTTACCAGCTTTTTTCACAATAGTATCTACGTGTTTGTTCCATGTCAGATCCTGAAAAATGGTCACACCTAATAGTTTGGCATGGCAAACTTGTGCTATATCCCTCCCATCAATTTTTATATTCGGGATAGTGCTTCTGAAATTGCCATCTTGTGCAAAACTAATGATTATTTCTTTTGATTTTTCCGAATAACTTTTCATGTCATTCTGTTCTGTCCATCTAGCAGCAATATCAACCGACTCTTGTATAACAGATACACCCTTTCTGTCGCATATTTCAAATAACGTACTATCATCTACAAACTTATATAGTGGAACAGTCGTTCTTAAATCATTTATGCAAACAAGGAAACATTTGGGTCCAGACAATGTCCCTTGCGGTACTCCCCCATTGGGATGACCAGAATGGGAATATTCATTTCCTATTTTTACTCGTTGAGCTCTGTCTAATATAAATGTTGCCATCCATCTTAAAATATGTGCGGGCAACCCATACGATTGTAGCTTATCTGGCAACAAATGATGATTAATACGATCAAACGCTTTGCTAAAGTCTAACATTACAACTCTGACATAAGAATTCAATTTATCTGTCGCCTTGTACCACATATGAACCAGTTCGACAAGAACATCTGTTTTTGGACGTTCCGCAAATTCCTCCAAATTGCTTAGCATCAATTTCACCTTCAATTGTTTCATCCACCCATTTCATTATTATTGATTCAAACACCTTGGCAGCTATTGGAGTTAGTGAAATTGGTCTAATGTCTTTTTCAATCGACACAGGGGGCTTGTTTTTGGCAACGCTATTACATTGGCCATTTTCCATTCCATAGGGAGTACACCTTCTCTTAGTGAATTGTTAAAAATAGCAGTTAATGGAGGGGCGAGAACATTTGCATAGTTTCTTAATACCCATTCAGGGATGTTGTCAGGCCCAGTAGCCTTGTTGGCTTTAACACTCTCCAAAGCTTTAAAAGTAGTATATACGCTTATCACATACTGATCCGGCAGTTCCTCGTTAACGTCGAACACCTTGTGGCTCTTATTTAATCGAGGCAAATGGTCACTCATAGACACAAATAAATCATTCATTGTATTGGCCAGTAAGCCACAATCACCATCCGTTGTTTTGTTAGCTAGACCTTGCATGCTTGAGTTGCCAGTTGTTTTAAGTCCCATTATTGTTTTCATATGCTTCCACCAATCGTGGGATCCCGATTCATGCACTGCTGCAATTTGTGTTTGGTAAAAATTATACTTAAATTTCAAAGTGGCTCGGTTGACCTTATTACGCAATATTTTTGCTTGATTCAGATCACCACTCATGTGAGCTCGCTGTCGTTTACGAACTAAGTCTCTGATAGTATTATAATAATAAGTCCCGATATTGTAATATAATAAACTGTTAATGTAATATAATAATAATAATAATCCTGTCCGATGCTTCATTCCACGTTGTTGCAGTTCACTCAACTTTATAAATGAATAACTGGCAGTGCTGGATAATGTTGTATACATGAATACCTGGCAGTGGTGGATAATGTTGTATAAATGAATACCTGGCAGTGGTGGATAATGTTATATAAATGAATACCTGGCAGTGGTGGATAATGTTATATACATGAATACCTGGCAGTGCGAAATAATGTTGTATACATGAATACCTGGGAGAGGTGGATAATGTTGTATAAATGAATACCTGGCAGTGCTGGATAATGTTGTATAAATGAATACCTGGCA
>OZ024858.1:33476016-33483516 GCA_964017155.1 Oasisia sp. SBJ-2009
TATATATATATATATATATATATATATATATATATATACAGTAAAACTAAAAAAGCAAACATCAAAAACAGTGAAGGCACGAGCCTCAGACGGGTAAATAAAATAAAATATTTAGGTGTCACCATCAGTGAAGAAGGAGGATCAGAGGAAGCAATAAAAGAAAGAGTTAGTGCAGCGTGGGACAAGTGGAGATACCTATCCGGGGTTATCAGTGACAAGAAGGTGCCAAGGAAATTAAAGATCAAGCTCTACATGACTATCATTAGACCAGTACTTCTGTATGAAGCAGAAAGTTGGACAGTTAGAAAGAAGGAGGACCAGATTCTCGGGATAACAGAGATGAGGATGTTGAGAAGAATTAAAGGCGTAACACTGAGAGACAAAGTAAAAAGTGTGGACATCAGAAAGGAGCTAGGAGTGAATAGCATAAGTTAGTTCAAGAGTTGGTGCATCGTCAAAAGCGAAAGTTAGAGAAATGAGACTACGTTGGTATGGACACATGCAGAGAATGAAAAAAAAAAAACGAAGTGGGAGCAGTTGTTGTTGACATGATAGTGCCAGGGAAAAGACCAAGAGGGAGATGGTGGATTGCGTCCGAAGGGATTTGCAGGAACTGCGGATCACCCCGGAGGATGTCCAGGACAGAACATTCTGGAAATCAAGAGTTCGGGCCGCTGACCCCACCTTATGGGGAAAAGCGAAGAAGAAGAAGATACAGTAAAAATAAAGCATAACATAATTTTTAATTAATAAGAGGATATGTTAAACTATAATTAAGTAAAAGATGGTTTTCTTCTTCTTTTATCCCGTGAGCATCGTAGACCAGTGGCGTAGTCAGAATTTTGCATAAGAGGGGGCCACCCGACAACCAAGCAAACTTTGTATATAGGCGTGTGTGTTGGGTATTGGGAATATTTTTGGTTGTATCAGCCATTATATATGTACGGAACCTATGTGTGTGTGTGTGTGTGTGTGTGTGTGTGTGTGTGTGTGTGTGTGTGTGTGTGTGTGTGTGTGTGTGTGTGTGTGTGTGTGTGTGTGTGTGTGTGTGTGTGTGTGTGTGTGTGTGTGTGTGTGTGTGTGTGTGTGTGTGTGTGTGTGTGTGTGTGTGTGTGTGTGTGTGTGTGTGTGTGTGTGTGTGTGTGTGTGTGTGTGTGTGTGTGTGTGTGTGTGTGTGTGTGTGTGTGTGTGTGTGTGTGTGTGTGTGTGTGTGTGTGTGTGTGTGTGTGTGTGTGTGTGTGTGTGTGTGTGTGTGTGTGTGTGTGTATAATAGTATACACATTATTAAAGAGACACGAACCCAAAGCGCTTACATAACATTAGCCTATAGCCGGTCACTACATTCCTCACGCAAATACCAACATGTAGTCACTTACTCTGATAACACAATAATTAAACATCATTACCCTAACATAGATATTGTGGCTTTGGCGTTCAACCAGTGACTTCACAATATGTAACGTTGCATTATTTTTGCAAATTTATCAATTCACGACAGGATGTGGCATTTTCCCAGTGCAAAATCCACTAGATTAGTTGCTTTGGTTACAATGAGAATCATAGCCAGGGCAAACGCTTGGAGGAAAATCGAAGGGGTGATGGGAGATAGACGCATATATATATATATATATATATATATATATATATATATATATATATATATATATATATATTATTTTTTATTATTTTTTTTATTATATATATATATATAATATATATATATATATATATATATATATATATATATATATATATATACATATATATATAATTATGTAACATGTTAACGTAAAGGAAATGTGCTCAGATCGTGTGTTACTCCGACATACATGAATGCACTAGAGACGATGACACTAACAGAGAAACAATAGGAGAATATCCAGGTTTGCGAAAAACAACCTGGTCAAATAATCGTGGTAGTCAAGAGAACTGATAAGAGAAAATGGGTGAAGTGAAAGTAGAGTGAAGGAAAGTTCTAAGAAGAAATTGGTGAGGAGTACTTGGGCTGATCATGTAATAAAAATGGGAGATGAAAAACTAGCATAGAGTAGATGCCCAGAAAGTGGAGGGGAAATGGACCCGAGGAAGACCGAAATTGCAATGGGGGATTGCATTAGAAGTGAACCAGAAATGGTGGGAGAAGAATGAAAAAAATGTTAGATAGAAGGAATTGGAGACTGCTGACAGAGAACGTAGTACGAAAAAAATAACAATAACAAATTGCAATTTGACCCTATTTTAGTAACCGATGAACTATTATTATGAATCCTTAATAACTATTATAGCCATCGTGATCATGTGCATTGAAAATAATGACATTTTCATTACTCTGTCAGCTTAACCCTTATGCTGTAGCCAGCGACAAAAGTGAAGAATTCCTAATTTAAGCCTACTGGAATGGTGGAAATTTGTTTGCGAAAGAGTAGGACAGGCATACTGAAATCCACTGTACTTTGTGATTCTATGAATCAGGCAGCCAGTTATTGGTCCTCCGTTCCCCACCATCCTAATTATTTTTTCCGGGATTGGGGGGCATTCGGCCATCACCCCCTGCGCCCTCTGGCTATGCCTCTGTCGTAGACATTTGTTGGGGTGATTCGGTGGATGCCTTCGCAACCGTGACGCGCCAGCGCTGTTGGTGTTCCACCAAGTACAGTAACCGGGCAATGGGCACGCGCACGCGCACGCGCACGCGCACGCACACGCACACGCACACGCACACGCACACGCACACGCACACGCACACGCACACGCACACGCACACGCACACGCACACGCACACGCACACGCACACGCACACGCACACGCACACGCACACGCACACGCACACGCACACGCACACGCACACGCACACGCACACGCACACCCACACAATATGGTATTCGTCCTAAATTTAAATCAAAATGCTAAAACATTAAAGTATCTAAAAAATATTCAAACAATTTACCATTTCAATGTTGACAAACATTCAATGTAACACTGTTTTGTATTCTATTTGAAAAATAGGTCTACAGTTACATTTAAAATTGCGTGACGTAAACGTTTATATGCGTGTCGTGTATTACATCTTGAACTCAGTATACAACTACAAAAGCTTATTTAATATTTAGCGGTACATTCACGATAATAAATAATAATAATAATAAAATACAATATTTATATAGCGCCATAATCACACGGTGCTCTATGGCGCTTTACAGTTCACATTAATAATAATAATAATAAATCTACAGAGAAATTAAAACATTCCAATATTTAGTTAAATCATTTAAAAGCTAAACAACAATAGTCGTAAATTGAAAGAGTAAGAATACAATTATATAATGCAATAAGTAATTAAGTAATATATTACATAAGAACTATCAAATGATAATAATAAACAAATAAATATATATATAGAATTAAGCGGAATAAAAAGTAGTAAGATTGCGGATAAAATGTACATTCATGGCATTAAAATAAATGAACTATTAAGAATAAATATTAAGTATATTAAAAGTGTTGATGAGTCTATTTGTTGTCTATATAGTGCTGCCGGAACAGAAATGTCTTCAGTTGCCTTTGAAATGTAGTGCAGGTATCACAATTTCTAATGTTAACAGGCAAACTGTTCCATAGCGTCGCCGCTGCTTTCGTAAAAGTTCTGTCTCCGTATGTTGCAGTTCTGGTTCGTGGCACGGTCAACATGATAGTTGATTCTGACCGTAAAGAGCGTGTTGGTCTGTAGACGGAGAGTAGATCACTCAGGTAGACTGGCGATTGGTGGTGTATCGCACGATAGGTGTGTGACAAGATCTTATACTCTATTCGGCGGTGGACTGGAAGCCAGTGAAGTTCTTTTAGAACAGGAGTGATGTGTGAGCGGCGACCGGTTCTTGTGATGACACGCGCGCAAGCATTCTGTAGACGTTGCATCTTCGCAAGATGATTCGCGGGCAAACCGTAAAGTAGCGAGTTGCAGTAATCGATGGCTGCTCGTAGTTTGCTGCATCCACTACGCAGGCGCATTCTACTATTCTAGTTAACATTAAGGCCTATGCATTTAGGCGGCGCTTATAACTATGAATATATGTCATCCCTCCCCCTTTAGTTCTACGCATCATTATACGCAATCATAGTAGAAACATCAGCAGTAACGGCATAACTAAATCGAAACTGATTTTAAATATCTATGCAAGTTTTTGAATTGCTACCGCGCATAACAAAATCATAATTTGAATGCTATCATAATATATACATGCAAGTTTGCTTCGCTACATCGCGTAAATAGAAATTAATAGAAACTAAACGCTATCATACCTTTCCTTGAAGAACAACAACTAAAATTAAATGTTCATTCAAGTTCTACAATTCAAGTTCTACACCGGCGCAGTTCATTTCGAACGTATCAGCCTATTCGGCGGTTTCCGGATACGCACTGGACGAGTGTTACCGGCTCCAGGAATAACGAGTCCATCTTTGTCACTGCGCACTTCGGTGTTAGTATCGACAGTTCGTTTCTCCTCTGGTCGTTTTTCCTCGGTTGGTGCTGTGCGGTTTGTTGGTGGCTGAGGTAGCTGAACGGGTTGCTGCAGTTGGCGCCGCTGATCAGGCTCCATTCCCTCATTCTCCACAGGTAGACGTTTACGCAAGTGGTCGCAGCGCCGTCTCCACCCACGTCCGTCAGCCAGTCTCACGGTGTATGACACTGACACTTTTTCTCTTCAAGTAGCCCTGGCTGCCACTTTGGGGTACCCGCGAAGTTCATCGCCCCCACAGCGTCGCCAGCATAGAACGTGTAGTCCGTACTCGACATGTGACTGTCACATTCCTTGCCTTGCTTTCGCAACACTGTATCTTTGATGTCCGGCTGGACTAAGTTCATGCGGGTTTTGGGTTTACGTCCCATCAGTAGCTCTGCTGGCGCCTGACCCGTTGTTGTCTGGGGAGTAACACGGTAATGCAACAGAAAACGGTACAGCCGCGTCTCCATATCTCTGCCTTCCGTTATGCGCAGTCCGGCTTTGACCGTCTGAACTGCACGTTCCGCCGCTCCATTGCTGGCTGGTCTGAATGGCGCTGATGTAACGTGTTGTATGCCATTCAGTCTACAGAATTATTCAAATTCACTGCTCTTGAAGCATGTCGCATTGTCACTGACCAAAACGCTAGGCAGACCGTGGGTGGCGAACGTCTGCCTCAGCTACGTGATTGTCGCGATGGATGTGGCTGCGTTCACGATATGCGCATCGATGTATTTGCTGTGCGCATCTACTATGACAAGCACCATTTTTCCGTCCGTAAGTCCAGCAGAGTCTACATGTATTCTATGCCACGGCTGTCCTGGCCATTCCCATGGGTGCAGCTGGGCTGTATGAAGTGCATTCCTCTGTTGCTGGCACACCTCACACGCACGAACATTGGCCAATATCTCGTCATTAATGCCTGGCCACCACACGAAGCTACGTGCGAACGCTTTCATGCGCACAATTTCTGGGTGGCACTCGTGTAGCTCGGAGAGTATAGCCTCCTTCCCTAGAGTAGAGATTATCACTCGCGATCCCCACATTAAGCACCCTGCTTGCACCGACAACTCCTCCTTCCGCCGGAAGTACACTGCACACTCCTCGTCAGGTGAATCTGGCCATCCTTGCTGGACGAATCTTACGACTGCCGCCAGGAGTGGATCTCTGCGTGTCCATGTTGCCACTTGAGCTGCTGTCACAGGCGATTTCTCCAGAGTGGTCATTGTTAACACCACCTCAGGCGGTACTGGTACTTCTGTTGGAGCCTCGTCAACAGGTAGTCTGCTAAGTCCGTCAGTGTTCGCAATCTTGCGGCCAGGCCGGAAGCACAAGTGATATTGATAGTTTGCCAGGGTTAGCGCCCATCTTTGAATCCGAGCACTCGCCATTGCTGAAATTGCTCGGTCTTCTCCTAGGTCCCAGCAACGGCCGATGGTCTGTGATAACGGTGAAAACTCTGCCGTACACATATATATGGAATTTGATCACTCCGTAAATTAGTGCGAGACCTACTCGTTCCAGCTGTGCGTAATATTTCTCCGTTTTCGATAGCGACCTTGACGCATAAGCTATCGGTCGGTCAGTACCGTCTGGCATCCTGTGAGAAAGCACGGCGCCTATTCCATAGGCGGATGAGTCGCACGTGAGTAGGAGAGGCATCGACGAGTTGTAGTGACCAAGTACTTTTGTTGACTGAAGCAGCCTCTTTGACTTTTCAAGCGCGGCTTGCTGAGCTGGGTCCCAGAACCAGGCGAGGTCCTTCTGTAGGACATGATGCAGAGGGGCCAGCTTAGAACTGAGATTGTGTAGTATTGTGGTAATAGCATACCATTCCTAGATAGCTTTTCAGCTCACTCCGGTCTCGTGGCACTGGTGCGTCAGCAATCACGCGCACCTTCTCATTGGTAGGATAAATGCCTTCCGCATCTAGGCGGTGACCCAGGTAGGTGCAGGAAGGTTGCAGAAACTCACATTTGTCGGCTTCAGTCTCAGACCTGCTGTCTGTAATCGCCCCAGCACTGTGATCAGGTTGGCCCGTGATTCCTCCTCAGTACGTCCCGTGCATACGATGTCATCCAGATAGACAGCTGTCATCGGAATTCCTTGTAGCAGTTGCTCCACGAGTCGCTGGAAGATTCCAGGGCTTGCAGACACACCTTGACACACTCTGGTGTAACAGCACAAACCTCTCAAAGTAGTCACAGTTGTCAGCTTCTGCGACTCTTCAGACAGCAAGATGTGTTCATATGCATTTCTCAGGTCGATTCGAGAATACAGCTTGCCGCCTGCTAATTTGGCGTACAAATCCTTGATATTAGGAATTGGATGCTTGTCTGCCAACACGACTTTGTTGACAGTCAGCTTGTAGTCGCCACATATCCTGATCCTGTCATTTGCATGCAGAACGGGAACTATTGGCGTAGCGTAGTCAGAGAACTCGACTGGTTTAATTACACCGTCCTCCAACAGCCTGTCGAGTTTAGCGTCAACCTTCTCCCGCAGTGCCTAGGGTACGGGTCTCGCTTTATAGCAGCGCACAGTTGTATCCTTTGTGACATGCAGCTTAGCCTCGACCCCACGCAGTGTCCCAAGTAAATCTTTGAAGAGGTCCGGGAACTGACGAGCGAAGTCTTCCTGATCTAAGTGATGCACCCTGGACCAGTTCAAGTGGAGTAGTTCCAGCCAGTCGCGGCCTAGCAGACAGGTACCATTGCCTGGTACCACAAGTAACGGTAGCTCACGTCCTTGATCGTCATGTTTCACCTCTACCATCACCCTGCATGTAGGATGGAGACATGCACCAGAATACATCCTCAGCTTTGGCAGACCATCTTTGCTCAGCACTAGATTCCTGTGGCCTCTCCGTATCAGTGAGAATTGTTGTTCACTGATCACGCTAGATGCCGCTCCAGTGTCAGTCTCCATGGTTGTACGCACTCCATTCAGCTCCATTTCGCATACATAGGGTCTAATACACTCCACACCCTTCGCATCG
>OZ024858.1:33488516-33879562 GCA_964017155.1 Oasisia sp. SBJ-2009
TAATATAATTTCAAAGTGGAAAATGCTACTGAAATCAGCTTCTGCACGGAGGCTTCCATCAACGTGCTGATGCGTCCGGCCTGACCAATCAGCGAGCAGAAGTCACATGTTCGATGACGTATCCGGTGCTTTCCATTTCACTATAGCAGTTGTAAACACAGTGTTATGAGATACACGCAGTCAGTCTTTGTGTATTTTGCGCGTTTCTTTTGTGAATTTTCGTCGGTAACGGAATGCAAGTGATTTTTTGTAACTACGTAGTGTATGTATATGTATGTAAGATATGTTAGGAGAAGTTTGGCGGCTGTTGGTGGTCGTTTTCATGGTTAGATCAGAAAGTAAAAACTAAAATGCAGTTAACGCCGACAAAGTCGACTCCACTACATCATTCTGTTTCTAAAATGGCGTAGTCTATGGCTTTGTGTTCTATATTTTTCTGGTAAACCGCTGACGTTAAAAATATGATTGTTGTTGGAAGTTGTTACTTTTTATTAACTCTGTTAAGCCCATATCACCAAAACATTGACTTTAATTGTTTCCCCTTCCTTAAGTTTTGTGTTACCGTTCCTGGCTCTCTAGAATAATTTTGCATGCGTATATATACGTGTTGGAAGCTTGTCTCTGGGTTCTTCTTAAGACTCGAGATTTTAGGCAGTGTGGGGATCACATGATATTGATACATATACGAGTAGACCCTATCGGGCAGTGCGATTCAACAAATATGAGTAATTGTTGGTCACAGAAGGCGTATAATTAAAGATTTTGGTATAATAATAATAATAATAATTGTTATTTATGAAGCGCCGTGTATCCAGAAAAGGCTTCTGCTCAGAGGCGCGTATACATACAACATTTGTAATATATAAATGTATAAAATATGATTAATCAATTAAAAAGTCAAGTTGTTTAAATGATAATAAATAATTAATTAAATATAGTTTCTAAGACTCATAGTGTATAAGCAAAACTTATCAGCAATAAATAAATGTATAAAATAATTAATTAATTAACAAATATATATATATATATATATATATATATATATATATATATATATATATATATATATATATATTAATAAGATATTAAAACAATACACTACAATAGTTTGGGAAACTATAATTACGGTTAAAATAAATTCATTGTGACAAAAAAGTAATTTATAAATGCGGCATCAAAAAATTGTGTCTTTAATTAAATTCGACTTAAAAAGTTCAAATGATGACGCAGACTGTCTGGCAGGTCGTTCCACAGGCGCGGCGCCGTCACAGAAAAGCCACGCCGGCCATAATGTTCTAGATTGTGATTGGTATATAAATGTGTTTGCCCCCCCCCCCCCCCCCACGGGAATGCGTGCATGGACATTGCCACACGTGTACGTCTTGCTCATTTGGCGACAGTGTTGAAACACAGTAGCTTTTCAAAAATATAAATTAGGCCCCCGAAATTTCGAGACAGAACAATTGTAGAAAGTAGAAGTGGCAAGAATAGCTTAATTTAGGCCTAAATCTACTATTCTAGGCCGGGGATGGGTCTTGAAACCAAACCGTCCAAGAATAAGCACGACCGACAAATACATGCAAAAAGATCCTAAATTCGTCTGGATTATGGAAATATTTTTGAACGCATCTTTTGTTTAAGCACTCTTGGCCGATCTATAAAATACTTTCATGTCACTGGCATCGTTAGTTTAGTGTCTAAGCAAGGATTAATGACTGTTTGTGGACTAAACGTATCACTTTGCTGCATAGAAACCGCCTGGCCAGCCAGCCAGCCAGCCACGCCGTTCGCGAGGGCTGTCGGGAATTATTTTGATGTAAACAGCGTGGACCAGGGTAAACTTGTTTTGCTTTGGTCTAGCAGCCATTTTGGCGGTTTTGTGATCGTGTTTCCTGCGGAATGTCCACGTTACAAAAGCCCTCGGAAAATGATGCGTGGGCCTTGTTAGCCCTTAGATCAGCTCCAGCAAGTCCATCACGACGAGCATGGAGTCCGGAGCCGCACGCTACCGCCATAGCACGATTAGAAGGGCGAGATTTCGAATATATCATGCGGCAAAACCGCATCACGATAGGTCGCAACAGCAGCAAGGGAGACGTCGATGTAAATATGGGTCATTCGAATTTCATTTCCAGAAATCATTTAGAGATTTATTGTGAATATCCTCGATTTTTTATGGTATGTGGAGGCAAGAATGGTGTATTTGTCGATGGCGTATTTCAAAGGAAAGAATCCCCACCGCTGGAGTTGCCGAAGACGTAAGTATTTATTTCTGTGCATGTTTCCACCGTAAATTGATATCGAACACCGGGTAAACGAGCACGTGTTTACCGTAAGAAAATACGATTCTCGCATTTTCTGTAGTTTATACTATATATGGTACCACCGTAAAATAAGCGTCATGACAGTACGGATTTATGTATTGAATGTTTTTGTTTTGTCGAAAAACTACAAACAATAATATTGATCATGAACACTGTAACCATGTGCTCCTTCCAAAATGGCGTCTATGTAAACAAAGTATGCGTAGTTTGTTTTGAATTTTGATAGTATTATGCAGTCCTCACAAATCAGTCAGACGCAGATGTATTAAAGGTATGATGGTTAGTATTAAGGCTTCAGTAGTTGTGCTTTACAGAACTGTCATTCGGTGTGGTGAACAACTGTACAGGCTGACAGTAGCCAAGGTCATAGACATAGTGACAGTCACTGAGTCAGACATAAATAACACAATTTATTGATATAGTGCCTGATCAGTCAGGTGCTTGCATGCATGTAGTCATGTACTCATAGCTATTTAGAATTGTATTATTAATTAAAATGCAACATCATTCTAAAATGTCTACTGTGAAATAATCATTAAAATAACAGGACTTCCTCAAAATAATCTGTACCTAATTAATATAACCCGTGTATACAATAACAAATGTGACTCATACGTTTACAGATATTAGCTTACAAGTGCATGTTTACAATTTGCTGTGATTGAGAGTCGGATTATTCGGCCCAAAACAGATTCGGGCCATTAGGCCGAATCGTCCATTTCTGCAATGGTTGAAGTTTGGCCTACTGGTGCTCGCAAGCGCCAAATCAGTCATATCTGCAATGAGTGCCAGCGAACAACATCAGCCAAATTGTCAGTCCTGCCTGTGAAATCTAATTTTGGCGACCTGTAATCTGACCAAAAAAATTCTGTTTGCAAAATATATACACTGTAATTAATTTTAGTAGATAATAATTATTGAATTTTTTTCAGGAAATTATCAATCTTACTTTTTATGACCTGTAATCTGTCTGACTGGCGATCTTTCTATATTACTCGTTAATTTTTAATATTAAATAAATTAACATTAAATAAATAACCACAAATAATCATGTTTTCTGTGCACTGTGTATATGGTATGCAGGTATTGCAGTACCCCAGGTATTGCAATACCTCAGGGAGTTTGACGCCCCTGCCATGCAGAGTTGTAAACCACTGCCTTGTGGTATAGGTTCTTGTCAGAACCGAAGGCTAAGGGAGCAAACCCTAAACAGAAAACCATGTCACTGTGGCAGCATCAAGGGCGGTTGGTGTATGGAACTCCCAACATCTCTCGACCAGCCACTGCAGGGACAAATAGTTTGCGCCTGTCTTGACATGTTCTTGCCGGTGTGAGACCTCTATTTGTTCACCGAGAGAGTGTCGCTAGTAACTTGCAAAAGCCAGCGGTACTTCAAAAGTTTTTGCTAGCAGCTTCCATGAAATGTACAACTGCACGAAACATGATACCGGATCGGCCGTCGCCCGGGTTACCAAGGACCGCGCTGCTCGACCTCATCTTCCGTCGACAGTGGAAAATCAGCTAGGAAGAAGAAGACAAAGAAGACAACTACTGACAATTGGACAATGGAACGTCAGGACTCTCCTCGACCGAGAAGGAGCTAACCGACCAGAAAGACGTACGGCACTAGTAGCAATGGAACTTGCGAAATACAACATCGACATCGCCGCCCTATGTGAAACAAGGTTCTCAGAGTCTGGTAGTCTCGACGACTTGGAATACTCTTTCTTCTGGAGTGGCAAACCCGAAGGAGAAAGAAGGGAGGCCGGAGTGGGCTTTGCTATCAAAAAGGATATCATCACAAAGCTGACAGAAATGCCACGGCCAGTAAGTGACAGAATCATGACGATGAGACTACCTCTGAGCAAGGACAACTTTGCTACAATTATCAACGTGTATGCTCCGACAATGACAAACCCAGACGAAAACAAGGAGGCCTTCTACAACCAGCTCACAAGTGTGCTCAGGGGCATCCCTCATACCGATAAGCTACTGCTGATAGGAGACTTCAATGCGAGGATAGGAAGAGACAATGACAAGTGGCCCTTGGTCATGGGCAAACATGGGATTGGGAAATGCAACTCCAATGGCGAACTTCTACTGGCTCTGTGCTCTGAGTTCGAACTGATAGTGACGAACACCATGTTCAAGCAGAAGGATGAACGCAAGACCACCTGGATGCATCCTCGTTCCAAACACTGGCATATGATCGACTTCATCATCACGAGGTGTCGGGATAAGATGGACATCCACAGCACCCGAGCCATGCGTGGAGCAAACTGCTGGACCGATCACCAGATGCTGAGATCAAAAGTGGCTTTCAGAATACGACAAAAGCACAACAGGCAAGGGACAAATAAGCCGACCAAGCTCAACACTGCAAAACTAAGTACCATCAGCCATAGGGAGAGTTTTGAGCAGGAGATGGACAGTGCTCTCGCCCACTGGGAGGAGAAGGAAAACTCAACACCAGACGAGGAATGGGCAGCTCTGCAGCAGGTTGTGTACAACACAGCCAAGACATATCTTGGCAAGCCAGACAGAAAACACCAGGACTGGTTCGACCCCAACGACCAGGAGCTACAGACTCTTATGAGCAGAAGAGATCAAGCCCACCAGAGAGTGTTGCAAACCAGGAGCACTAGATCCACCACTGCAGCATACAAAGATGCCTGCAGACTGCTACAAAAACACACCCGTGCACTGAAGTCGGACTGGTGGGAAAGGAAAGCAGTGGAGCTGCAGAGAGCTGCCGACAGTAACAACATGAAGGGCTTCTACAATGGACTGAAGGAAGTGTGGGGACCCAAAAAGAAGGGACCTGTTCAACTAAAATCAACAGACGGAATGGAAACCTTCTCTGACAGCAAGAGGGTTGTGGCAAGATGGAGTGAACACTTCCAGAAGCTACTCAACGTCCCTGGCGACATAGATCACGAAGCTCTGGACAACATCCCGCAGCGCATTACCAAGACAAGCCTTGATGAGATTCCAACTATGGATGAGATGGCTAGAGCAATCGCCAGCCTGAAAGATGGCAAAGCACCTGGAGGAGATGGAATTCCTGCAGAAGTATGGAAGCATGGAGGAGACAATCTGTTCAGCAGACTGCACCAACTAATCACCAATGCCTGGGAGATGGGTTCTGTACCACAAGCATGGAAGGATGCAAGCATTATAACCATCTACAAGAAAGGTGATCGAACAGACTGTGGGAACTATAGAGGAATCTCTCTTCTTTCCATAGCAGGCAAGATCTTCGCCAGGATCCTCCTCAACAGACTATCTACCCACCTAACACCAGAGGTAGTTCCGGAGACACAATGTGGCTTCAGAGGTAACTGGAGCACCGTGGATATGATATTTTGTCTCCGACAACTACAAGAAAAGTGCATTGAGCAGGACCGACCACTGTACATGGTATTTGTCGACTTCAGTAAGGCGTTCGATACAGTTGGGAGGACCGGACTATGGCAGCTACTGAAGAAGTATGGCTGCCCAGATAAGTTCACAACAATGATCGAGGCACTACATACCGGAATGATGGCGACTGTTAATGTTGGAGGGGAAGTCTCGGAATCGTTCAGGGTCACAAATGGGGTCAAGCAAGGCTGTGTACTGGCGCCTACGCTCTTTTCCATCTTCCTATCAGCAATGCTCGACAATGCTTTCCGAGACATGGGGGATGGCATCTACATACAGTCCAGACAGAGCGCTGACCTATTCAACGTTGCACACTTCAGAGCGAAGACCAAGACTACACGGATACTGATGAGGGAGCTGCTATTCGCAGATGACAGTGCACTGGTTGCACACTCTGCTGAAGAGATGCAGAAAATAGTGGATGCTTTTTCCAATGCGTCAAAGAAGTTCGGCCTGAAGATTAACATCAAGAAGACCGAGGTGCTGTACCAACCCAACTCTACAAGAACCCGAGAGGAGGATATCATGGTTGATGGAAACAAGCTGAACTCTGTTATGGAATTCACCTACCTCGGAAGCACTATATCAAGTGACGGATGCATTGACGATGAAATACAGAGGAGGATGGCCAAGGCTAGTGCATCTTTCGGCCGACTACGCCAGAGACTCTGGAACAACCACCATGTGTCCATGCGGGTTAAAGGCAAGATATACCATGCAATTGTGCTGTCCACCCTCCTATACGGAGCCGAGGCCTGGACAGTGTACAGACGACAGGTGAAAAAGTTGCATGCCTTCATGATGCGACATCTGCGTTCGATCATGAGGATAACCTGGATGGACAAAGTGACAAACAAGGAAATACTCGAACGGACAGGGCTGCCATCTATGGAAGATCTTCTGATCAGAAAGAATCTCCGACAGCATGATGTGTATATGTGGGTTCCCGTACACGTTACCCATACAAAGAGTGTGTGCTCAATAAATACACCCAAATTCTACACTCCTACTTAAACAAAATTATCAGTTGAGAACCATAACCAGGCTGTGACCCCACATTGCTGGATTTGATCATAATATATATTATTCAGGAATATATATTTATTTGTGGCGAAAACTTCTTTTGCGTATTCTTTCATTTTATATATTATATATAAATTTATATATATATTACCGATATTTCTTAAGATTATGCACATGAGTCGACCACATCCCGCAGCGCATTATCAAGACAAGCCTCGATGAGATTCCAACTATGGATGAGATGGCTAGAGCAATCGCCGGCCTGAAAGATGGCAAAGCACCTGGAGGAGATGGAATTCCTGCAGAAGTTTGGAAGCATGGAGGAGACAATTTGTTCAGCAGACTGCACCAACTAATCACCAATGCCTGGGAGGTGGGTTCTGTACCACAAGCATGGAAGGATGCCAGCATTGTAACCATCTACAAGAAAGGTGAATGAACAGACTGGGAACTATAGAGGAATCTCTCTTCTTTCCATAGCAGGCAAGATCTTCGCCAGGATCCTCCTCAACAGACTATCTACCCACATAACACCAGAGGTAGTTCCGGAGACACAATGTGGCTTCAGAGGTAACTGGAGCACCGTGGATATGATATTTTGTCTCCGATAACTACAAGAAAAGTGCATTGAGCAGGACCGACCACTGTACATGGTATTTGTCGACTTCAGGAATACGTTCGATACAGTTGGGAGGACCGGGCTATGGCAGCTACTGAGGAAGTATGGCTGCCCAGAGAAGTTCACAACAATGATCGAGGCACTACATACCGGAATGATGGCGAATGTTAGTGTTGGATGGGAAGTCTCGGAATCGTTCAGTGTCACAAATGGGGTCAAGCAAGGTTGTGTACTGGCCCCCTCGCTCTTCTCCATCTTCCTATCAGCAATGCTCGACGAGGCTTTCCGAGACATGGGGGATGGCATCTACATACAGTCCAGACAGAGCGCTGACCTATTCAACGTCGCACACTTCAGAGCAAAGACCAAGACTACTCGGATACTGATGAGAGAGCTGCTATTCGCAGATGACAGTGCACTGGTTGCACACTCTGCTGAAGAGATGCAGAAAATAGTGGATGCTTTCTCCGATGTGTCAAAGAAGTTCGGCCTGAAGATCAACATCAAGAAGACCGAGGTGCTGTACCAATCCAACTCTACAAGAACCCGAGAGGAGGATATCATGGTTGATGGAAACAAGCTGAACTCTGTTCTGGAATTCACCTACCTCGGAAGCACGAAAAGATCGACTCATGGACATCACTCTCACAGCAGAGAGACAAATGGAGAGCAACAGTCAAGTGATGGAAGCAGTCTTTGTCGCTTCGCGACCGACAGCATGATGATGATATCCGATTATTTGGATGAAAATGTGAAAAACAGCAGCGATGTTGACATCCATGGTTGACATTGACGATATTTCAGTCTGTTCTGAGTTGTCAAATAATTGTGCATTAGCCACAAAATAAAACTGATTTTCGTGTATCTTATCGGCCATCTTGTTTCTTGTGTGGATTGTTGATATAAATAATATTATGATTATTTTCATTGTTTTGTAGTCACGTGACAGTAATTTTGATGAGACAGTGTAGGGAAGTTTATTCTGATATATACAATATAATTTTGTTTTGTACTTATGTGCTATATTCCACATAGCATTTGTGATGGCAGTGCCATTTGCTGTATGTACTAATTCAATCCTGATTTGAGAAAGACAGAACTAACTTCCTAAGTGACATAATATAGAATTCCAATTGATGCATTCATGAGTGTTAGTTTTTGTGTTACTCATAGAAGATACCTTATATTTTGTAATGATATAATAACTGATAAAATAATTGATTATATTGTGGAGAAATCAACAAAACAAAACTGATTTTTGTATTTATTGTCGGCCATCTTGGATTTATTTTATGTAAATTATATATTAATTAGTTTTAATTAGTCATTCAACAACAATACATGTGTATACCAATGTATAGGTAATTCCTTTCTGGTTCAGATTATGTACACTTATAATTATGATGAACAGTTTTTACAATACATTTCATGTTGTGAACCTATGTCTGGTAATAGTGTTGAGGCCCTCAGAAACTCGGGGCATAAATGTGTTTGTATATTTTTAATATAGATTACTTTTTGTTAAGGCATTGGACATTGACTTAATCAAGCAATTTTGTTGGAACAATGTACCAAATAAGCATGCCAAGGGCTGGATTGAACACTATCAACTGCATCATGATCATTGTGCTTTCTGTGTGGATTGGAAATAGATAACTCAAAACCACTAATGACCAGTCCTGTCACTACATTCACATAGTTTGGCTTTGTTTCTTGTTATCTTGTTATGTATGTTTAACCATAGAAAATGCCAATTTCATGATTATGATGAAAAGACTAGGCAGTGACCATGATTCACCAAAACACATTTCATTCACAATTACACAGAACTGGGCAATTGCAGACATTGAACAAGCCCCACAGGGACAATATGGTGGTGTGGCGCAGCAGTCCATTTAATAATGTCTAGTTATAGCAATGCATAATTTGCATCTTTCTGGTCAAACGGGGACTGCAAACAAAGGCAACAACAAAAATATAACTAACTAGCAATTTTCGCAGTGTTTTGTAGATATACTTAAATTTATGTGTGCTAAAATAGATGCGTGACCCTGGTTAGTTGGTGGATAAATATACATTATGAGCCTGATGGCTCTGTGCCTCTACATTACTTACTTGGGCCTTGTCTTGCAACCTTGGGTGATGTCCGACTTCTCCAGGTCAAGATTGATTGATTTTTGTTTTGTTGTCCAACTAGCTTGGCTGCTGTTTTCTGATACTGTTGGCTGTGGACCTTCCTTGTCCACCAAGTGGCCCAAATGGCCTTGAAGCAGTAATCTCTTAAGTGGCCTCAATTCGTCCACATTGTGACCTTGAAGTTTGTCCACTATTGGCCTGGTTGGTGTCTTCTGTTGCCTGAACCAGGGCTTTATGCAGGATAACATTATTGCCAGTCACACATTTTTTGGGTGGACACTAACCAATTTACATACATGCCAGTTGAAATGTGTTTTATGACCTACAATTAGGTACAAACACCCATTAATGATTGACACCACAAGTTTTATTATTAGTCCGCAACGGGTTGTTGTCCACATGACGGATGGACCGATTTCTGGTTCTCTGCATAAAGCTATGATGGCTTAACTTTCCCTCATGTGACCTGACTGGCCTTGCAGTTCCCATCTCATCCCATCAATCTATGTAGAGATCTGTTCATCCATCTTTTAGACAGGTAGAAATATCACTGGACTGTTTTTAGTTTATTTTAGGTCACAATACAGACTGGCTTATATGCATGTGAGTTGCACGTATATAAAAAAAATGTGTGACTGCACATATATATACGGGTGTGACGTATATGTAATTATGTATTCGATATATATAATACATATACATATATACACACATATGGTCTACCTGCCTTTCATACTCTAATAATAATGGTTAATATTATTATTAATTGTAAAAATTCTATAGTGTTCATTATCATTAAAAGCTCATAGGCGCAGCAAACTAAATCATTTGACGTAATCATAAACGGGGACAGACAAAAGTCATCATTGGAGCCAAAAATGCCAAAAATGAATGGTGGAAAAGCAATTTAAAACAAATATGTTTTTTATAGTTTATTTTACGAAACATGGCAATAGCCAAAGAAGATTTGGATTATAATAGGGTTGATTCCCAATTGTTGGCATAGCGACAATAAGGCCAGTGGATTTTAAGTTACTGGCCCCCCAAAAAGTTACTGGCCCGAAATTTTTTGCAGGAATACAAATTTATTCATATAAAAACAGGTACATTTTATAATAACATTTATTTGTTTATATTTAGAACATGAAAATAGACACAGCAGCTGAAATGACATTTAAAAAATCAAAAGCGGGTTTTTTCCTTTTTCTAATTATTTTGTATTCTATAAATAAACTTTTACTTCACTTTTATAATAATTACATATCTTTAAGTGACTTTTTTGCGATAACAAAATGAGCCCCTATTGATTGTGAAATCCGTTTTAATTTTGGAGATGCAGGATGTGTTCAAAAATACACGATGTTTAGACCTTAGTCACGCCACCATACTTTCACTGTTCACCATGTTGTGTGGTACGATTAGAACTGCCAAACTGTCCTTTAACTGCTTGCTTAGACGGCATCGCCGCCCTTTGACCTGTATTTACGGGAAATCCAAATAAATGTGAGCTCTATTCGATTGACTATCTCCCTATTTCAGGATTGGCACATTTCTGGGAAAAACTGGTTAAAGACAGGGCAGTGGGAATAACCCGGTAATTACCGGGAAAAAGTGGTATTTACCGGGAACTATGTGGGAATAACTATATTATTTATATTACCACTGGTTAGTTCCTGTCCATTTAGAATTTAGTTAATATATTCATCTAAAGCTAACAAGTTCAACGAGATAATACAAAAATTGATCATTTAGTAACAAATGTCAGTGTCATTTTCACACAGGACAATGCCATGTTGTCAGGTGCCAGTTGGTAATCTGTTTAAGGAACAAAAGAAATGTTGGGCTCTGGACATTGGCAGGCTCTACTGTACCCACTCAGCAAACATTAGTTACCATGTCTAGGTAAGGAGGTTGCGCATGCGCGAAGATCCACTTGTCTTTTCCGTGAGCTGTGCTTTTACCCACTGTTTTTCTAGGAAATCACTTATTTCCTTGTTATACCCGACTGTTTGTTAGAAGTACCCTTTCTTGTCTTCCCTGAAGCAAAAGGTGAGCGATCTGTTGCATTACATTACCGACATCAGCCGCAAAAATTTTGATTGATCTGCCGGGAAAATTTAAATTCAAAAGGTAAACAAACATGGCGGACTACTAGGGGGCAATGCTAACCTGAAACTGTTCACAGTCACAGTACTGTGTCGATTACATATATGTGATCTGATGATGACATTGTCCAGGTTTAGGAACCTACAATATTTTATACTTGTTATGACTGTTGTGTGCGTCGTTGTGCTGTACCTGCATTTTTCACAACAAGCCATGGCAACAACGTCAACAACCCCACCGACCTCACCTCATTACCAAGACGAAGACACACACTACCCCTGTGGTATATGTGATCACTCCGTGGGATGGGACCAGTGTGGAGTTGCTTGCGAGTCATGCGGACAGTGGTTCCATGCTGGTTGCCAGAATATATCCAGTAAATCATATGAACACCTAGGCAGAAGTGATGTCACCTGGCACTGTGTCATCTGTGCCAATGCCAACCATAGCTCTATTGCTTTCGACCTACATGGCCTGAGCCTCACCCAGCACAATACAACATCAGACTCATCCCAGAATACAAACTTGGACAGCCCATTCCACCCGTACCACACATCCACCCCATCAAGAGCAAGCAAACAAGACAAACATGCCAGACGACCACTCCGTTTTCTCTCTGTGAACTGCCAGTCCATTGTTGGCAAGGTCGCCGAATTTGACAACCTTATACACATCCTAAGACCAGACATAATTCTTGGAACGGAATCATGGCTAACTCCATCACACACCAACGCAGAAATATTCCCCAGGGGTTTTAACATCTATTGCAGAGACCGACCTAGTCAGGGTGGGGGAGGAGTTTTCATTGCTGTGTCTGAAGAACTAAACTTCTTGGAAATGCCCGAACTGACTACGGACTGCGAAATCTTGTGGGTGAAACTGCAGGGACGACGAACGCTGCTGGTCTGCTGCTTTTACCAGCCCCACACAGAGGACGCCAACAGCATGAAGGCCTTTACTGAATCTGCCCACCGTGCCTCCAATATAAACAATGCCATAATCATAGCAGATGGAGATTTCAACCTCCCCGGATGGCACTGGCCAACCAAGACCCTAAAGAAGGGATCTCCCAGCCCGGGTATCCACCGAAAATTCATGGATGACATCAACGATGTAGGCTGGGAGCAGATGGTACAAGAACCCACAAGAGGAGACAATTATCTCGATCTGTTTATGACGAACTACCCAAACCTAGTCCCCCGAACCGAAGTACTACCTGGGCTTGCAGACCATGATGCAGTCTACATAGAACTGCAGATCCATCCTCCAAGAAGGTACCAGCCAAAACGCCTCATCCCCATCTACACAGAGGAATGCAAGGAGCCACTAAGAGATGCAGCACGTCAGCTAAACAATCACATCATGTCCACCTTCAATGAAAATAGTGCAGTAGAAGAAATATGGAGAGAACTCAAGACTGGCCTGAGCCAAGACCTCACAGAACATGTCCCGCACAAGCAAACCAAATCAAAACCAAGCCACCCATGGGTTGACTATGAAACCAAGAAGCTGATCCGAAGGAGGAACAGGATTCACAAACGCTGGAAAAAGTGTGGAGATGAAGACCTGAAACAGGAATTCAAGTTGCTGAAACGGCAAGTCCAGAAAAGCCTGCGCCGCCTTTATTGGAGACATGTAGAAAACCTGATCTCAGATGACGTGACAAACCCAACCTCCTCCAAGAAGAAATTCTGCAGCTTCATCAAAGCAAGAAGAACTGAAGGGATGGGAGTCTCTCCACTCAAAGATACCGAGAAACTCATTACAAACCCCAAAGAACAAGCCCAGCTTCTCAACAACCAGTTTTGTTCTGTGTTCAGTCCCAGAGATACTGCTACTGCTGAGGAGTTTCAACTATGTTGCCCCCCCCCCCCCAACCAGATCTTCCTGAGTACACAGACTGCAAAAACATCAACATTACTGAAGAAGGGGTGAAGAAACTGCTCCTAAACTTAGACCCTAACAAAGCATGTGGTCCTGATGGGATCACACCAAGGCTCCTGAAGATAGTTGCAGAAGAAGTTACACCAGCCCTTACCTTGCTCTTCCGAAACTCCTACCAGACTGGAACATTGCCACACGACTGGAAATTAGCTCATATCACGCCTGTCTTCAAGAAGGGAGAACGATACAAGGCAGAAAACTACCGCCCCATTTCACTCACATGCATAGCCTGCAAGGTGATGGAGCACATCATCGCCAGTAACATCATGTCACACCTTGATAAGAACAACATTCTCTGCCCAGAGCAACATCGCTTCCGATGCGGACTGTCCTGTGAGACCCAACTTCTGGGGTATATGGATGAAACAAGCGAAGAGCTGGAAAGGGGAAACCAGGAGGACACCATTGTCCTTGACTTTGAAAAAGCATGCAACAAAGTGAGCCATACCCTTCTAGTTCACAAGCTGCGTCGCTATGGAATCGGAGGTCGACTCAATGCATGGATTGACAGCTTTCTCGAGAACAGTCAAAAGGCTGTAGTGGTTGGGGGAGAGAGATCAAACTTTATGCCTGTGGACTCAGGAGTCCCCCAGGGATCAGTCGTTGGCCCGTGTCTCTTCCTTCTGTACATCAATGACCTACCCATAGACATTGAATCAAAAATCCGTCTGTTTGCTGATGACACCCTGTGCAGTAACATCATTAAACACAAAGAGGACCAGAAAAAGCTGCAAAAAGATCTTGATTCCCTCACCACATGGGAGAAACAGTGGTCCATGAGCTTCCATCCACAGAAATGCTACACGTTGAGTGCCACACGAAAGAAAAAGAAAATTGTACCGTCATACCAACTACACGGACACAACCTGCAAAACGTCAGCACAGCAAAATACCTTGGCATCAACATACAGGACAACCTGAATTGGGGACCCCACATAGACACCATCACCAATAAAGCAAACAAGACACTTGGGTTCCTCAGAAGAAACCTAAAAATCGGAAAAAAGCTCGACTTGAAATGTTTTTCAAATTTCACCACCGCCTCGTCACCATTGATTCTGAGTACCTACCACAACACACACAGCTACAACATCCCCTACTGCAGGACACAGTACAGACAGATGTCATTCTTCCCCCGGACCATACCTGAATGGAACAGCCTGCCCCAGGAAATAGTGGCAGCCAAGTCCCTGGACTGTTTCAAGTCCAGGCTTGCTGCCCACCTGTAACCATGACACACCACCCCCTCCCTTCCCCTCCCCTTTGTTTCTTATGTCTACTACCCCCCTCTACTATGCCACACACCCTTTCACTACATTTCAGAAGTGTCTACTGCAACCTCCACAAATCAGCATAATCATCACAACATTGATGTTGGCTGATCAATAGAAGAAGAAGAAGAAGTTATTCAAACTAAGGGACAAATACAGAATAACTGCCTAAGGGCCTGTAAACATCTGTAGTAACTGTCTTTGTCAGCCCAAATCAGCTCCAGCTTAACATTTGAACTTGTAATCTGCTGGGATCCTCTGCTGGGAAGCCATGTATCCTAGAACCAATAGACCAGAGAAGACAGGCACTTTCTGTCAGACATTTTGTTACTGAACTTGAAGCACTGGTAACTGGTCAGTTAGCATCATGAGTGGAAGAGAAGGTTGACAATGTGTGGCAATTTTTTTGTTTTGCAAAATTGAAGAAGAAGACGGCAAGATAAAAAAAGCCTAATGCGTATAATGTCAGGCACTTGTGAGTCCCAAGGCTGACAGATTGAGGATGCATCTGAGCAAATGTCTGATTAAACAGGTAAATACGTGTGTGGTCTGTTTACAGGTGTGTGCTGTATACATTGGATGTGTGTGATCTGTTTACAGGTGTGTGCTGTATACATTGGATGTGTGTGGTCTGTTTACAGGTGTGTGCTGTATACATTGGATGTGTGTGGTCTGTTTACAGGTGTGTGCTGTATACATTGGATGTGTGTGGTCTGTTTACAGGTGTGTGCTGTATACATTGGATGTGTGTGGTCTGTTTACAGGTTTGTGCTGTATACATTGGATGTGTGTGGTCTGTTTACAGGTGTGTGCTGTATACATTGGATGTGTGTGGTCTGTTTACAGGTGTGTGCTGTATACATTGGATGTGTGTGGTCTGTTTACAGGTGTGTGCTTCGGTTCCCAAGCACCAACATCAAGATTGTCTTCCAGGCACTTGTGGATGCTGAAAGCACCCCTCAGCAATTGCCCAGCCCCCCAAAGCGACTCAAGCCCATGCCACCTCTCCGTATCAACATTCCCGAACCACAACAGATGAGGGCATCTCATCATCCAAGTCCCTGTCCATCACCCACGGGCACAATCAGGTAGGTCACATCATCCAACTCCCTGTCCCTCACCCACGGGCACAATCAAGGAGGTCACATCATCCAAGTCCCTGGTCCCTCACCCACGGGCACAATCAAGTAGGTCACATCATCCAAGTCCCTGTCCCTCACCCACGGGCACAATCAAGGAGGTCACATCATCCCTGTCCCTCACCCACGGGCACAATCAAGGAGGTCACATCATCCAAGTCCCTGTCCCTCACCCACGGGCACAATCAAGTAGGTCACATCATCCAAGTCCCTGTCCCTCACCCACGGGCACAATCAAGTAGGTCACATCATCCAAGTCCCTGTCCCTCACCCACGGGCACAATCAAGGAGGTCACATCATCCCTGTCCCTCACCCACGGGCACAATCAAGGAGGTCACATCATCCAACTCCCTGTCCCTCACCCACGGGCACAATCAAGGAGGTCACATCATCCAACTCCCTGTCCCTCACCCACGGGCACAATCAAGGAGGTCACATCATCCAAGTCTCTGTGCCTCACCCACGGGCACAATCAAGGAGGTCACATCATCCAAGTCCCTGTCCCTCACCCACGGGCACAATCAAGTAGGTCACATCATCCAAGTCTCTGTCCCTCACCCACGGGCACAATCAAGGAGGTCACATCATCCAAGTCCCTGTCCCTCACCCACGGGCACAATCAAGTAGGTCACATCATCCAAGTCCCTGTCCCTCACCCACGGGCACAATCAAGGAGGTCACATCATCCAAGTCTCTGTCCCTCACCCACGGGCACAATCAAGTAGGTCACATCATCCAAGTCTCTGTCCCTCACCCACGGGCACAATCAAGTAGGTCACATCATCCAAGTCTCTGTCCCTCACCCACAGGCACAATCAAGTAGGTCACATCATCCAAGTCTCTGTCCCTCACCCACGGGCACAATCAAGTAGGTCACATCATCCAAGTCTCTGTCCCTCACCAACGGACACTTCCTCATTTAAGATCAGGGTTGAAAAAAATCATGATTTATTTTAAAAAATCAAATAAATCGGATTTATTTGATTTAAATCGGATTTTTTTGATTTAAATCGGATTTTTTTTATTTTTTTGAATTTTAAATAAACTTGGAGCTTCTGAATTGAAAACTTGCTTCCTATTAAACACAAGATTTGGAAGCTTCACTGCACTCTGGCTTTACACCCAGTCGTTGCCCTGGCACCAGTCTTCTCATAATAAAGTCAGTCTTTTTTCCTTCCAGACATTGTGAATAAACACAAAGAAGTGGTAGAACTTGTACAATAAAGCAGTGATCCAACAGGCACTTAATGCTGACCTGCAGCTTTAATCTGGCCTGTGTCTAATGCAATTCCTGAAGATCTCAGCCCATAGCGTTATGCAAAGACCCATCCACCAATCATTTGGATGGGTAAAAACCCTTGTGGACAGGTAGAAATATGGTTGGACGGGTAATAAATGAAGAAGCAAAAAGGTTTCCCAAAACCATAGATATTATCAGTTGTGCTTCAAAAGTGAGTGTAAATGGTGTCATATGTGTGTTTGTAGTCCATTTCAGGTCATCAGACACATTTTAAGTTTGTAAACTGCCTTAACAGTTAACAATAAAAACTTAACATCCATGTGTCCACCAAAACATGTGTGACTGGCAATAATTTGGTCCTTCATAAAGCCCTGTCTCAGCCTTATCTGCTTATTTTGTATAATCCATGGCTCTGTTGTGGGCTACAATTGCCTGCTGGACCTGGTAGCCTTTGTTCATCAATACCCCCTCTGATACCCTCATGGGGAGATGTTTCAACTGGGGAGACTACTCCTACTCCCCACCAGCTTAAATCTGCTAATATTGCATAACAGTTGCCTATAGAGCCCTTTTTATGATGCGAGGCTTCCTGTTCATTCAAATTGATCTCCCTTGACCAATAACTTTTTATGGGTGTGGGGTTATATACTGAGACCTATACATGCATGAGGCATAACAAAGCATTCTACCCAGCCAAGCAGATTCATATAAATCAACAATAAAAACCAGATTTAAAAAAATCAATGATTTATTTGATTTGTTTGGAGTGATTTAAATCAATGATTTAAATCAAATGATTTAAATCAAACAACCGTGTTTAAGATCCTAGCAGTTATTAACATTGTGAGCACCTTCTGAGGGCAACATTTGCATTTATTATAGACCTGGCTTAACTTAATAAACAACATATTATGGTCTTTACCTCTATGGGTATAGGTTTCTGAGTCGGTTGTCACTGTGATGTAGTTAGCAATAACAAGACTCCTTAGCACTGGTTTTCTTGCTGACTTATGAGCAAAACACTAATTAACCTATGAACTAGATATCTTGATATATGATTTTCTTTCTTTTACCTACATATTAATATATCATGAAAATAAAAAGTATTTGAAAAGCATTTTAAATACTTTTCAGTGTATTTGTATTTAAACACTTCCTTTTTTTTAAGTATTTGTATATGTATTTGAATCCCTCAACAGTATTTGTATTTAAGTGCATTTCAATGCATTTTATCCCATGTCTGCAGGTAAGACACATCACCTCAGTATCTCCTGTAGCATGCAGTGTATCAGATAAGCATTATTTGGCAGTCAATCCTCTAATCAGGCAGGTCATTTGAGGTATACACACAGGCTGTAAACTAACACTTTAGAACTTATGTACATTTCTTATACTGATGGTTAATCAAGGTCTTCAGGCATCATCATGGATGTTAGTCATTTGTAGTTCGGTTGGAGCTTGGTGATAATTGGACTGTGAGACATGTTAGTTTTGTTGTGAAACCATCATATCTGAAAATAATACATACATTACTGTGTTAGTAATTGAAAGAATGAGACAATATTACTTGTATTGGTTCCACTGTAAAACTACTAGTGACTGTGTCACTATCATAGGCAACTTGGCCCAGTCTACTTGTAAGACATCAAGGTCTGAGAGAAGGATTGTGCAGAATCAGTACATGTATTGTGTATATTTTAAATACTAAAATGCTGTTACCATTGTGCTGTAGTAAGTGTGATGTTACAGTGTGTGTTGTCAGTGAAGTGTGACAGCCTGCAGTGTTAACCCCTCACCGTGACACTCACTGTCGTGTTGCAGTGCGGCCAACTCGTGTCCCACCAGTCCGCGTGGAGGCACTAGTCGAGGCCCGGACCTGGTGGCCAGTCTACCCCTGGCAGTCTACGCAGCAGCACATGCACGGGGTGATGCGGACACAGCACCCCGTGACCTACAGCCACGACCACCTTCTGACCCCTCTGTGAAAGACGAGGCGAAGCCACCCTTTTCTTATGCCCAACTCATTGTGCAGGCGATCACATCCGCGCCCGACAAACAACTCACGCTGAGTGGCATCTATGCCTACATCACAAAGAACTACCCCTTCTACAGGACAGCAGACAAGGGTTGGCAGGTGAACTCTCATAACACCCTCATTCCCTTCATGTTCTTCTGCAACACTTCCTGCCCTTCCATCTTAGTTCACATTGTACTGTTCTTCTGCAACACTTCCTGCCCTTTCATCTTAGTTCACATTGTACTGTTCTTCTGCAACACTTCCTGCCCTTCCATCTTAGTTCACATTGTACTGTTCTTCTGCTACACTTCCTGCCCTTCCATCTTAGTTCACATTGTACTGTTCTTCTGCAACATTTCCTGCCCTTCCATCTTAGTTCACATTGTACTGTTGT
Source organism: Oasisia sp. SBJ-2009 (assembly GCA_964017155.1). NCBI lineage: Eukaryota > Metazoa > Annelida > Polychaeta > Sabellida > Siboglinidae > Oasisia > Oasisia sp. SBJ-2009. The sequence continues at coordinate 33,508,154 of OZ024858.1, forward strand.
TCTCCAACACTTCCTGCCCTCCCATCTTAGTTCACATTGTACTGTTGTTCTCCAACACTTCCTGCCCTCCCATCTTAGTTCACATTGTACTGTTGTTCTCCAACACTTCCTGCCCTCCCATCTTAGTTCACATTGTACTGTTGTTCTCCAACACTTCCTGCCCTCCCATCTTAGTTCACATTGTACTGTTGTTCTCCAACACTTCCTGCCCTCCCATCTTAGTTCACATTGTACTGTTGTTCTCCAACACTTCCTGCCCTCCCATCTTAGTTCACATTGTACTGTTGTTCTCCAACACTTCCTGCCCTGCCATCTTAGTTCACATTGTACTGTTGTTCTCCAACACTTCCTGCCCTTCCATCTTAGTTCACATTGTACTGTTGTTCTCCAACACTTCCTGCCCTTCCATCTTACTTCACATCGTACTGTTGTTCTCCAACACTTCCTGCCCTTCCATCTTACTTCACATCGTACTGTTGTACTCCAACACTTCCTGCCCTTCCATCTTACTTCACATCGTACTGTTGTTCTCCAACACTCCCTGCCCTTCCATCTTACTTCACATCGTACTGTTGTTCTCCAACACTTCCTGCCCTTCCATCTTACTTCACATCGTACTGTTGTTCTCCAACACTTCCTGCCCTTCCATCTTAGTTCACATCTTACTGTTGTTCTCCAACACTTCCTGCCCTTCCATCTCAGTTCACATCGTACTGTTGTTCTCCAACACTTCCTGTCCTTCCATCTCAGTTCACATTGTACTGTTGTTCTCCAACACTTCCTGTCCTTCCATCTCAGTTCACATTGTACTGTTGTTCTCCAACACTTCCTGCCCTTCCATCTTAGTTCACATTGTACTGTTGTTCTCCAACACTTCCTGCCCTGCCATCTTAGTTCACATTGTACTGTTGTTCTCCAACACTTCCTGCCCTGCCATCTTATTTCACATTGTACTGTTGTTCTCCAACACTTCCTGCCCTTCCATCTTAGTTCACATTGTACTGTTGTTCTCCAACACTTCCTGCCCTTCCATCTTAGTTCACATTGTACTGTTGTTCTCCAACACTTCTTGCCCTTCCATTCTAGTTCACATTGTACTGTTGTTCTCCAACACTTCCTGCCCTTCCATCTTAGTTCACATTGTACTGTTGTTCTCCAACACTTCCTGCCCTGCCATCTTAGTTCACATTGTACTGTTGTTCTCCAACACTTCTTGCCCTTCCATTCTAGTTCACATTGTACTGTTGTTCTCCAACACTTCCTGCCCTTCCATCTTAGTTCACATTGTACTGTTGTTCTCCAACACTTCTTGCCCTTCCATTCTAGTTCACATTATACTGTTGCATTCCAAATAAACATTCATACCGCTATTTATTTTGACTAAAAATGGTAGCCTTGATGACCTTATTTGGGTCTATATACATGTTAAATATTGGCAATTCCACCCTGTGCATTTTTCTTTGGACCTATGGTAATTTGTTTTTATTGGCGTAATTTCTACTAAACACAAATTTATTAGTTTCAATGCAGACATGTATATGAGCAAGCATAAAAATGGAAAGCTTTTATTTCGTAAACACAAGCTTTGCTATAAAAATATTAAAATGGATATGTGATTTTCTGTGGTTGTTTTTTTATGGCTAATACATGGTCTTATTTGTAAGGAAAGACATCTTTACAACTTGCATATAAATTTGGCTCTTCGGGTATAATTTGTTTTAAGACATTAAAATGACTGTATTTCTGGATAAAAGATAATACTTTTGGCAAGAATATCTGGATGCCTCCTTTTATGGTTTAGGTTGATTATTTCAAGTTATGTTTGGCTGATGAAAGTAACCCATTGTCAAGTTATCATCTACACATGTTACATATTTAAATATATTAGTAATTTGTTAGATTTTGGAAAATTATATATATAAGGGTTCAAATTTAGCGTTGGCGCTGGCCCCCACATTTACTGTCGGGCCCCCAGATGTTGAACTCTGTGGGCCCGATTGGCCCCCAGGTCAAAGAACTGTAACATTTATAAATAATGGCCTGACAACTTCCTATCCCAGAGGCCAAGGCAAAGAAAATGTCATTATTCACTTTCCCAGTAAATGATGCTGGCTGCTGCCTGGGGTGGGGGGTGGGGGTGAAGGGGGGCAGAAGGTTGCTGCCCTTGGTCAGGGTTAAAACTGATTGACAAGGGGTTGAAGAGGTGGACAAACCTGTTGACTAGGCCAGGGAAAAAGAATTAATAACCTAGGATTGTGTTACTAGAAATAGACAGGTCTTAGACATAATCTACTCTGAAGTTCTATGATGTAACTAAACTGTCATTTTCCATAATGGTGTGGCAATAGGTATATAGGTACATAGGCATCAATCCTTGGTTTAAACAGTTTATGGCGAATACTGTTTTGAAGTACATGAATGGCAGTAAAAATGAAGGAAGGAAAGGGAACTCGCACAGTTGCGTAAGCTGTTGTGGGGGAGCAGGAACAGGCAACCTCGTGTTGCCATCTACAAACCCAGGCCGCCCAAAGAGGAAGATCTACAGGTTTCAAGCAGCTCTGATTCAGAGGAAAATTAACAACCCTCCATTGGTCTTTTGAAATTATCATTAGCATTTACTAATTAAGCTGCTACATAGGCTACAGCCATTATGTTTGTGGCATGTGAATTGTGTTGAATAAAGTTATAGTTACAATGCGACTTAAACGTGCATTTGTTGCATGGCCCCCACTTTTTGTGTCGGGCCCCTAGATTTTGAAAAGTGGGGGCCCTGCTGGCCCCCAATCATTTTAGGCTAAATTCTAACCCTGTATATATATATGTACAGTAGTCCCCCTCATGAGCGGACCCCCTGATGAGTTTGTCGATGTACGAATCGTTTTGCCATGTTAATGTCCCCCTGATGAGTGGACACCCGTGGACGCGGACAGCGGACAGCATATGTTGGTTATATGTCCCTCCTAGAGCGGACAGTAAGCTAAAACACGGCAAAAAATAACGAAATATTTTGATAACAAGATGGGGGCGGACAGGACGTCGTGACCCGTGCTGTGTGCCAAAACAAAGGCTAAACTCAAACAAAGAAATTCTACCTAATTTACCTAATTGGGTGTGGATAATTAGATTTATTTCTGGCTGTGTGTTGTCTACCTGTTTTCTGTGTAGTCTCACAATAGCAATGCCAGTCAACTAATTGCAATTGAGTTCGAGACTGAGCTCAAGTTCACAGACAGACACTGGCTGCGCAGACAACAAACTGAACAATGACTTGAATCAGAGTTATTTAAATAACTTCTTTCTTTCATGACTGAACACTGAAAACAGTTTAATAGATGTTTAGGTGCAATGCCTACCCCTTGCCTGTCAATGAAATTGTTTATAAGCTTTCTAGCAGCATCGCGAACAGCTCCGATACCCTATTATCGCTCAACGCATACGTTCCAGTTTTGTAGTACGAAGTGCAATCCTTTCACATCTATACAAATAATGGCCATCCATACTTCTACACTACATGTGCATGTTTGTAAATGTATGTACTCTTGATAAGCATTACTATTTGAGTACATTGGACATGTAAATGAACAAAAAAATGATTTATCAGACGATCGATGCATGCTTATTTAAATTCGCTTCCTGTCATGCCTATGTCACCATGGCTCAGTCTGGCTCACAAATAATAAATGCAGTGTTAAGTTTTGCATGTAAAGTTAAAGTTTGTTGTCTAATAAAATAATAGCATGTAAATGCTGCTGCTTTTCATGCAAGGGATTATTTGCAACATCTGATACATATCAGAACAAATATGCTAATGTTATACTTAGAACACAAGTAAATTACTTAACATTATATTTATTGATCCATAACAGTATTTTCTTTGTTACGTATACACTGTACATACGCATAAACAAAGGCCCCCCACGGCCCCTCCGCCCATTCCAGAATGTCTGTCCCCCTGATGAGGGGACACCCCTAATGTAGGGACACTATTGCTTGGAACCAGTAGTGTCCGCTGAAGAGGGGGACTACTGTATATATATATATATATATATATTTATATATATAAACTTTATAAAGTATGTCTTGTATAGAGAGCCCTGTTGCAAGCAGGCCAGTAGTACTAATAATGGATAATTCTTCCGAGTTATTCTTTAGATAAATAACTCGGTGCACTTGGTGGAAATTATCAGGAAGAACTGGCTGCAACTCATCTGCAGTAGCTTCAGGATGAAATGGGTTAAGTATTAATCTGATGTTTCTGTGGTTCCAGAACTCAATCCGACACAACCTCTCTCTGAATCGATACTTTGTGAAAGTGGCACGCTCACAGGAGGAGCCAGGCAAGGGGTCGTTCTGGCGGATAGACCCGGCCACTGAGGCGAAGTTGACAGAGCAGGCATTCCGTCGCCGCCGACAGAGGGGTGTACCCTGTTTCCGAACCCCTACGACTTGTGGGCTTCTCACTCGGTGAGTTAAAATCAACTTGCTCATTGGTGACGGTGAGTTACCCTACTTCACTCATCTTCTCACTTATGAGTTAGCTTACTTATTTAATTAATTTTCTCACTCACTGAGTTACCTCACTTATTTCATTCATTTTCTGACTTATGAGTTAGCTCACTTATTTCATTCATTTTCTCACTCAATGAGTTAGCTCACTTATTTCATTCATTTTCTCACTCAGTGAGTTAGCTCACTTATTTCACTCATCTTCTCACTTGGTGAGATAGCTCACTTATTTCACTCATCTTCTCACTCGGTGAATTAGCTCACTTACGTCACTCATCTTCTCAGTGTTTGCAAATCTTCTGTAGAAGATATCACTAGTGTACCAAAACAGAAACAATTCTGTGCAGTACAAGAATGTGAAGAACTATTAAAAAAATATAGTAGTTAGATTTAGCATTTTAAAATCATATAAATTTATTATAACAGTGTTTATCATTTCCAAGAGCCCTGCACTAGATAGAGTTGTGAGTGAACTGGTGAAACTGTGTGCTTGGTGTTCTTTTGCAGGTCAGCGCCTGCATCTCCCAGTCACTTAGGGCTCAATGGGCCCCTTACCCCTGATAGTCTCTCCCGGGAAAGTAGTCCCATCCCTGAGGGGTGTCACGCGAATGGGAACGGAATGGTGGAGATGCCGTATGTGCCCCAGTCGCTGCAGCCTCCGGCTGCCATCCAGAAGGTTGTTCACGTGACCAGTGACTTTAGGTATAGCCAATCAGCACCCGGCTCACCGTCAGGTCAGTTGACGACTTTGTATGTATTCTAGGCTCTATGTGACACTACTTGTCAGTGTAGTAGGCACTATTGTCAGTCAAAGACATTGTCTTACAAGAAGTGATAAACTGGTAGTACTAGAAATTCAATGTCAATGAAGATACATATATTCAAGCACTGTTGTCAGTGAAGATACATATATTCAATCACTGCTATCTGCAATGTTAATTAAGATACTGCTGACTGCAGTGTCAGTGAAGATACACATATTCCATCACTCTGCCTGCAATGTCGGTGAAGATACACATATTCCATCACTCTGCCTGCAATGTCAGTGAAGATACACATATTCCATCACTCTGCCTGCAATGTCAGTGAAGATACACATATTCCATCACTCTGCCTGCAATGTCAGTGAAGATACACATATTCCATCACTCTGCCTGCAATGTCAGTGAAGATACACATATTCCATCACTCTGCCTGCAATGTCAGTGAAGATACATATATTCCATCACTCTGCCTGCAATGTCAGTGAAGATACAGATATTCAGTCATTGCCTGCAATGTCAGTGAAAATTCAGACATTTAATCACTGCTGCCTGCAATGCCAGTGAAGATACATATATTATAGCCAGGGCTGGCACTTTTCCGGAGGAAACTTAACATCTGAGATGTCCAGAAATAAGTCCATAATTTCCATTACCATTGGCTAGTTCCTGTAATTACACCTACACCATTTATAATTTAGTTAATATTCATCTAAAGCTAACAGGTTGACTAGTTGCTAGTTTATGTGTATCCTTGTATTTGTTTAAAGCATGAGATCAAGAAGATGTTCATAAGAAAATTGATTGGTACTGGTAGAGAAACATGGGACTACAGTCTAGTACTGTCAGAGAAACATGGGACTACAGTCTAGTACTGTCAGAGAAACACGGGACTACAGTCTAGTACTGTCAGAGAAACATGGGACTACAGTCTAGTACTGGCAGAGAAACACGGAACTACAGTCTAGTACTGTCAGAGAAACATGGGACTACAGTCTAGTACTGTCAGAGAAACATGGGACTACAGTCTAGTACTGTCAGAGAAACATGGGACTACAGTCTAGTACTGGCAGAGAAACACGGAACTACAGTCTAGTACTGTCAGAGAAACATGGGACTACAGTCTAGTACTGTCAGAGAAACATGGGACTACAGTCTAGTACTGTCAGAGAAACATGGGACTACAGTCTAGTACTGGCAGAGAAACACGGAACTACAGTCTAGTACTGTCAGAGAAACATGGGACTACAGTCTAGTACTGGCAGAGAAACACGAAACTACAGTCTAGTACTGTCAGAGAAACATGGGACTACATTCTAGTACTGGCAGAGAAACATGGGACTACAGTCTAGTACTGTCAGAGAAACACGGAACTACAGTCTAGTACTGTCAGAGAAACATGGGACTACAGTCTAGTACTGGCAGAGAAACACGGAACTACAGTCTAGTACTGTCAGAGAAACATGGGACTACAGTCTAGTACTGGCAGAGAAACACGGGACTACAGTCTAGTACTGTCAGAGAAACATGGGACTACAGTCTAGTACTGGCAGAGAAACATGGGACTACAGTCTAGTACTGGCAGAGAAACATGGGACTACAGTTTAGTACTGGCAGAGAAACACCGGACTACAGTCTAGTACTGGCAGAGAAACACGGAACTACAGTCTAGTACTGGCAGAGAAACACGAAACTACAGTCTAGTACTGGCAGAGAAACATGGGACTACAGTCTAGTACTGGCAGAGAAACACGAAACTACAGTCTAGTACTGGCAGAGAAACATGGGACTACAGTCTAGTACTGGCAGAGAAACACGGGACTAGTCTAGTACTGGCAGAGAAACACGGAACTACAGTCTAGTACTGTCAGAGAAACACGGAACTACAGTCTAGTACTGTCAGAGAAACATGGGACTACAGTCTAGTACTGGCAGAGAAACACGGGACTACAGTCTAGTACTGTCAGGTCCCAGTTTGGAACACAGGAAATGTTGAGCCCTGGCGATTGGTAGGCTCTACTGTACCCACTCAAGCAAACATTAGTTAGCTAGCCTTGACATCTAGATTAAGAGATAAATACAGGCTAACTGGTTAAGAACCTACAAACAACTCTAGGCATTGTCTCTTGTAGCCCCAAATCAGCTGCAGCTTAATATTTGAATACACACGTGTGGTCTGCTAGAATCCTCTGCTGGGAAGCCATTTAACATGGAGTCAGTAGACCAGACCAGATGTACACGTTCTGTCAGGCAGTCTCTTACTGAAGCACTGATGACTGCTCAGTTAGCTTTATAAGTGGCAGTGAGGAGGGCCAGTTGACAGTGTGTTGCAATTTTGTGCACAATTGAAGAAGACTAATTATAATTGTTCAGAAATGACCAGTACAGAGTTTTTCACCAGTTAGTCTGGTATTTACCATTATTTTATCATAGAAAATGCTCACATTTACAAAGTACTTCCTAACATCATTACATCATTAGGCCAGTAAAGAGTGCAGTATGACTTGAGATAGAAAATAGTTGACGCTAGATTGTTGCGTGCAGGTACCAGGGTGCTGTCTCCGCCAGTGCTCAGTGGCACCATCCTTGGTGGTGTGGCAGTGAGCAGTACTACAACAGACATCACAGGGCCGCCCACTGCGGTACATCAGATGCCTTCTGTGATTGCCAAGCCTAAGCTATACGTACCCCAACCAAACTCCCTGGCTACCAATGGTCCTGCTGTCTCCAGAGGTAACTTCACACTTGGTCTCTTACCTTCTCCAGTTTCATTGCAGACAATATAGAACTTCACTGAATCATTATAGTATTAGTATGTGCATTAAGGACAGAGACACCTAGCTGAAATAAACCTAACCTGTATTAACCCTCTCAAGGCCAGATAAATGTATATATATATATATATATATATATATATATATATACATATACATATAATATGCTATTGAATGCTATAAAATCTATAGATTGTGTTGTGACTGAATCAGACATGGGGTCAAAACATTGAAATGTATTTAAATACAAATATACTCTTGAGGAATTCAAATACAAATACCTTTACATACAAATCTATTTAAATACAAATACATTGGAAAGTATTTCAAATACTTTTAATTTTCAGGATGTTTTAGTATAATTACTATGTAGGTAAAAGAAAAGCAACTCATATATTCAGACATTTAGTTTATTGTTTTGCTCATATGATGACAGGCAGACCAGCGCTTGGGAGTATTGTTATTGCTGACTACATCTGACTCAAAAACCTCTATCCACAGGGGTAAAGGCCAAACTGTGTTGTTTGTTATTTTAAGCCAGGAGGTCCATAATAAAATGCCTACGTTGCCCTCAGAAGAAACACTGGTAATGATTGCTAGGATCGTGTGAAGAAGTGTGACCACGCAATTTCAAAAGTCAGCCAGGAAACCAGAATAGCCTGATGCCAGCTTGGATCCTGACTAAAGAAAAAAGGGGATATTGACCTATGGTCACTGTCAGGTGCTAATCCATCCTCTGGCTCTAAGCAAATAAAAATTGTGGTCACTGCCAGGGCCATGGGAACACCTGCTATTGAGTGTCTTCATCAGTAATTAGCACTGTTGGGTCAAGTTGCAGTGTTGGTAATCAGTTTGGCAGGTGTTACATGTGATCTTGAAACATAAATGTTGATACTGACAATGTATTTGAAAAAAAAGTATTTGAAAGTATTTCAAAAAGTGAAATACTTTAGGAAAGTATTTAAAACATATACATTTTATTCCTAAAGGTCGAATACAAATACTTTGAAAAAAGTATTTAAACACTTTCAAATACAAATATATTTGACCCCATGTCTAGACCAAATCATGTGCTATACTTGAGTTGCACATATGTAAATTAATAAATAAATTCTGGTCCAATTTAAATAACCTTTTCACTACATCTGTAGTGCTAATTCCTTGTGTAAATAGCCAAGTTTGTGCCAGATGTGTCAATTTATTACCCAAATAAGAATTTAAAAAGTTTGATGACAACATTTAAATATTGAAACAGATTCCAACAAATTTTTTAATAAAATATTTTTTATTAATAATTTATAGATACTTGCTGCATATGAAATGTTAATAAATGACTATTCTATAAAATAAACTAATTACATGTCTAAAAAACTGTCTATTGTAAACAAAACTGAAATAATTTAGTTTTTCGGGAGTGCTTGTATTTTTTTATTTTATACAAAATGGTGTTCTTTGCGATCATGACTCATCCCGGCAGAATAATTAAGTCGGTGTTATATTTCTAATGCGTAATCATATTTCAAAATGTTCCCCCTCGATGACAGTGTTCGTTATAAACTCGATCTAAAATTCCATCAAAGTCTGAATTACTGAAGTTAAGACATATCCACAACGTCAATAATTACAACGGAGCTAAAAAACACCACCCGCGTCATTGCGTTGCACGTTAATATTTTTTTAAACAAAATAGGCCATTCAAAAGTTAGCATTTAATCATAGAAATTGACAGCCAGCATGCACATTGTTTTAGAGAATGTTGGAATTTAATCTTATTTATTGGTTCAAAATATACTCAAAATATATTCATTGCATGACGATCATGATAAGCAGTATCGGAAATGGAGCTCATCGCTGAGTTCAATTACAAAACCGCATAGCAATTGACGCTATGTAGCCATGGAAATTGTCTGCATTTCAAAATGTTGACACTTGCCAGTAAAACTTCAATATTATTACCAGCGAACTGCCAAAATAAATTGTCATTATTTGATGACACTGTTTTGCAGTATGCAGTTTAAAAGGGCCTATGTACTAGGGTTGATTTGGGCATTCTGGCCACGAAAGGGACTCGGGTTGATTCGGGCGTTCTGACCACAAGAGGGTTAATGTCTGGCTTTAATAGATCTAATTATTGATTAGATATTATGTAAGCAAATTCTTGTGGCTGTCAGTTCTTAAAGTAAGCCTCGAACTGTACAGGTAAGTGCCACTGTTACTACAATGTATTGTGTATACAGGGCATCTCTTTGTTTTAATGTTGTTATGGATATAATTATAAGTTGAGATGAAGTTGACAGAGTTGGCATTTCATTGCTGCCAGTATGCATAACACAAACTAAAGCTGTTTTACTTCAAACTAATTATAGAACTCTGTTTTATCTTAAAATAAATGCATCCTACCTGTCTGTCTGTAGATCAGCCACATACGCTACCAATGATGACCCATGCAGCCAACAACTACAGCCGTGCCCCACCGCCTGTGCTCAGCCAACAGGTGGCTGTCACCCCAGGCCATCCTGTCAGCATCATCCAGACCCTGGCACAGCCCCTGCCACACCCTATACCTATTGTAGTGAAGCCCGACCACACAGGCCCAATGCCTCTGCACCACCAGATCATCATGACGGCAGCTCCCCCTGGTGGCACAATTGAGCTCGCACCACCGCAGCTGCCCCCTGGTGGTGTGGTGGGGAAGCACGAGTCAGTAGGGGAGAGTGCATCCCAACAGCTGCAGCAGTTTGTGAAGAAGGAGATGCAGCAGCCTCCGCAGCCAGTAAGTCTGTCGCATCACTACTGATGGGCTTGTTTATTTCTCTGGCTGCTTACCACATCGGCAACAGCCTCCTTTCCACAAACTAACCCACATGAGTGACAGGCACCTTCCAAAGTAATGTATTACAGTATGTTGTTAAACTAACAATCCCCAATGTATTCCACTAGTTCTGTCCAATCCGAGATGCAGTGATTATGTGCAGCTTGAAACTGAATGTCACAGACAAGTGAGAAGTCCTACCAGAAATAAATCGTGCAGTTACATGATATTTTAATAGTTTGCTGGTGAAGCTAATGTGACAAGGACAGTGACTGTTCCATATACATATTTTATCCCTGCATATTAATATTGTCCTATCAAACTAATGCACTGGGTTTTTGCTCTCAGATTTGTCATTGATACTTTTAGATTTTAAATATATGTATGATTACTTTATGCTCCAAATTTCCATATGTCTCCAGTGCTTCATTTTTAAGGCGAGCGATTGCTCTTGCTCTTGCTCTTGCTCTTGCTCCCCATCTTTTGCGCAAGTCACCCACATGACACGATAAAGTAGAATGCCACCTGGTGGATAAAAACAAATAATTTTGCATATTTAGGCGAATGATAAATCGCTTGCCAGGGTTTTTCAAATATAAAGCACTGTCTAATTTGTTAGTGTACATCTTCATCTTTTTTATGTAATTGTTATCACTATCCTGTGTCTCTGTTTGCTATAGGTCAACTCATCCAGTGCCGTCACTGTAGTCTGTGTCTCTGTCCACTAGGCATCGTCCAGTGCCGTCACTCTACTCTGTGTCTCTGTCCACTAGGCATCGTCCAGTGCCGTCACTATAGTCTGTGTCTCTGTCCTCTAGGCATCGTCCAGTGCCGTCACTGTAGTCTGTCTTTGTCCTCTAGGCATCGTCCAGTGCCGTCACTGTAGTCTGTCTTTGTCCTCTAGGCATCGTCCAGTGCCGTCACTGTAGTCTGTCTTTGTCCTCTAGGCATCGTCCAGTGCCGTCACTGTAGTCTGTCTCTGTCCTCTAGGCATCGTCCAGTGCCGTCACTGTAGTCTGTCTTTGTCCTCTAGGCATCGTATAGTGCCGTCACTGTAGTCTGTCTTTGTCCTCTAGGCATCGTCCAGTGCCATCACTGTAGTCTGTCTTTGTCCTCTAGGCATCGTCCAGTGCCGTCACTGTAGTCTGTCTCTGTCCTCTAGGCATCGTCCAGTGCCGTCACTGTAGTCTGTCTTTGTCCTCTAGGCATCGTATAGTGCCGTCACTGTAGTCTGTGTCTCTGTCCTCTAGGCATCGTCCAGTGCCGTCACTGTAGTATGTGTCTCTGTCCTCTAGGCATCGTCCAGTGCAGTCACTGTAGTCTGTCTTTGTCCTCAAGGCATCGTATAGTGCCGTCACTGTAGTCTGTGTCTCTGTCCTCTAGGCATCGTCCAGTGCCGTCACTGTAGTCTGTCTCTGTCCTCTAGGCATCGTCCAGTGCCGTCACTGTAGTCTGTGTCTCTGTCCTCTAGGCATCGTCCAGTGCCGTCACTATAGTCTGTCTTTGTCCTCTAGGCATCGTCCAGTGCCGTCACTGTAGTCTGTCTGTGTCCTTTAGGCATCGTCCAGTGCCGTCACTGTAGTCTGTGTCTCTGTCCTCTAGGCATCATCCAGTGCCGTCACTAGTCTGTCTTTGTCCTATAGACATCGTCCAGTGCCGTCACTGTAGTCTGTCTTTGTCCTCTAGGCATCGTCCAGTGCCGTCACTGTAGTCTGTGTCTCTGTCCTCTACGCATCGTCCAGTGCCGTCACTGTAGTCTGTGTCTCTGTCCTCTACGCATCGTCCAGTGCCGTCACTGTAGTCTGTGTCTCTGTCCTCTAGGCATCGTCCAGTGCCGTCACTAGTCTGTCTTTGTCCTATAGGCATCGTCCAGTGCCGTCACTGTAGTCTGTGTCTCTGTCCTCTAGGCATCGTCCAGTGCCGTCACTGTAGTCTGTGTCTCTGTCCTCTAGGCATCGTCCAGTGCCGTCACTGTAGTCTGTGTCTCTGTCCTCTAGGCAACGTCCAGTGCCGTCACTGTAGTCTGTCTTTGTCCTCTACGCATCGTCCAGTGCCGTCACTGTAGTCTGCGTCTCTGTCCTCTAGGCATCGTCCAGTGCCGTCACTGTAGTCTGTGTCTGTCCTCTAGGCATCGTCCAGTGCCGTCACTGTAGTCTGTGTCTGTCCTCTAGGCATTGTCCAGTGCCGTCACTGTAGTCTGTGTCTCTGACCTCTAGGCATCGTCCAGTGCCGTCACTGTAGTCTGTGTCTGTCCACTAGGCAAGTCCAGTGCCATCACCGTAGTCTGTGTCTCTGTCCACTAGGCAAGTTCAGTGCCATCACTGTAGTCTGTGTCTCTGTCCACTAGGCAAGTTCAGTGCCGTCACTGTAGTCTGTGTCTTTGTCCTCTAGGCATCGTCCAGTGCCGTCACTGTAGTCTGTGTCTTTGTCCACTAGGCATCGTCCAGTGCCGTCACTGTAGTCTGTGTCTCTGTCCACTAGGCATCGTCCAGTGCCGTCACTGTAGTCTGTTTTTGTCCTCCAGATGTCATCAAGTGTGGTGCCTGTTGTGATAACCCCACCCAGCCAGAACAACAGTCAGCTGACCTTATCAACCACAGCACCTCCTGCCACTGTTGCTATGACAACACCGAAGCTACAAGAGCAGGTGGTGCCATGTGAGGCACCATTGAACAGTGGAATGGCAAGTGGTGCAGTGGTCAAAAGACCTATGGAAACAAGTACAGAGGATGGCACAGATGCCAAGAAAATGAAAACGGAAGATGAGCACGTATCAAACTGATGAGACTTTGATTGCAGGCACTGGATGCTGCTGTGTGCCATCAGTGGGGTGCAGTGGAAAGCCCCCTCATCACCCTGTAACCACCGCCAGCCCTGCTACGTATGCTCTTCCTGTTGCACTTGAGCTGATTGAGCTTTCAGGATGGACTCCTAGGGATGGCTGTGTGATTGACACATGTCAAATACAGCAGTTTGATGGTAATATGGAACAAAAGGATATTGTATTTGTATGAGAATAACAGGCAGTTGACTGATTGCAACATTGCTTGCATGATGTCAAGTGAGGATGGACAGCAACTTTAGCAGCAGCTGGAATGGGAAACCTCCAAATGTAAGACAACAACATGTATAATGGTGCACATGCAATAAGGCAGTAATAAGATGTGCATATGAGAGGGTTGCATATGTCTTAGGATGTGCGTTTAGAGGGTAGCATATGTCTAAGAGTGCATACGAGGGTAGCAGATGTGTGAGGCTGCGCATTTAAGAGGGCAGCATATGTTTAAGGGTTCACTTACAAAAGAGGGTGACATGTGTCTGGGTGTGCACATACAAGAGGGCGGCTGGTGTCTAAGGATGGACGTATAATAGGGCAGCATATGTCTAAAGTGACACATTGTTTGTTGTATTATAATGAATTGTTATAAAGTCGTGACCTTTTCTCTACAATTAGTGACATGTATGAGCTTGTTGTCAGTGGGTAGTGACACGTCTTATGTTGCTCTCTGTATGGTGTCACAGCTAACATGTGTCATTATGTCATAATGTCACAGCTGACATGAGTGTCACAGCTGGTGTGTTGTTGTGTCATGAAGTTATGTCACTTGTTTCATGAGTCACAGCTGTGTTATGAGTCAAAATTTGCAGCAAGTAAATAAAGAGTAAAGTAAACAGGCCCCAAATGGACAGATAATTCAACAGTTCTGCTCAACAGAATAGCAGAGTTATTTTGTTCCACAGAGGTTGGGGTTGCACCTTACTAAAAACCACGCACACCTGGCAAATATCTATGTGAGTGGTCATTAACAGGTCATAATGTTTGTACATGGTAGTATGTTTGTAGGCTGTCATGCCCTGTGACTAAGCTGTCATGCCATGGTGGTGCTTATCTTCCTGGGTCACATCAAATAAAACAAAATGTGCCTTTCACTGTAGGGTGAACAGTGAATATGAATCTGTTGGATTCATATTGTACATTAAAGCAGTGTTCCCATGGTACCAGGTTATACCCAGAAACAACAGTTTCAGTGATGAAAATAAAGAAACGAATCAAGAGAATTTAGTTAACAAATTGAATGTCTTCACTTTGCTACTGTGTTATCTGTAGTCATGTTTTGTCTGCAGCTGTCACAGGATATCTTCATGGCCAGGAAGCAACTCCTGAGTGTCATTTATTTCAAGCCCAGTGTCATCAATGCTAATGCAACTGAAACATGGCAGCTGTGGTTAATTTTGAGGTGTCACCCTGTTTACCCTGTGTAGGGTCATGCTTACAGTTGAGGTAGACACACGTGACCCTCTGCGTATTTAATGGAGTACACATGAGTGAGTGATCGTAGTACTAGTAGCGGAAGCATGTCTTGCTGTGGTTCTACTGTCTCCAATATCTCTACTGTTGCCAGTCATGTTGTGTCTCCACAAATCTACATGTTTATGTATAATTTTATACAGTAGTTTGTAATTGTAATATTGAATAGTATAATCACAATACATTCACTGTATTGTTATTTTGAATTCAAGGGCTTTAACACCCATCTGTGAAGTTGCTATTTTATGTCAAGACTGCTGAATGAATGGCTGCATGTTATGTGAAAATAAAGCAATATTGTTTCATTCCTTCTGTCATTTCAGCTGATTTAAACAGGATGCTATAATTTGCCAAGCATTTACCATTGAACAAAGAATAATTGGCCAGTTGAATCAAAACTTGTGAACTCGTGCTGGAGTGAATGTGTCTACCCTCTTTCTGTATATTTAGGCTGGGTGTTACAGGGCACTTCCTGTTAGCTACAACTGATCTTACAATCGAGTGTACTGTGTACGTAAGTTTCTCTTTTAGAGCAAGATAGATTCTTGGGAGCAGTTGTGATCCTTGACCCTACTTCCATTACACGGAGGTGTTTGAAGGCAGCATGAAGAAATACTTGATTATTGTAATAAGTGTTGGAGGACACAGTTGGTGCAGTATGTAATTATGTACAGGTATCTTGCTGTGTGTGTGGCAAGGTAGATAGGGGCAGGAGTTAGCTTGTCCCTAGGTACTGGCTTTACTCTCATTGTTGTGCTGTTGGGTGGAGACTGGGATAAGGCATCATTAAGCTGCCCACAATTGTGCCCTGCAGTTGATGGGGTCTGGGTGATGAGACGACATACTAGTAGCGTATCAACATCTCGTTAGCACAAGGATGTTTCTTGGCTGAACTGTCATAGGAGAAATTCATTCTTGTTTCACCCAATGGTTAGTTTATTTTGAACTTGTTGCATGTATCAGCATTTACACATCTTGTGAGTAAACAATGTCATCTGAAATGTGTGCCATTATAAATTTGTATGGACGTGTGACGCAATGATACAGACTTTTCTACTGCAAATAAACGTTTGTATTGAATTAGACTTCATTGTAGTTAAATGTATGATGTTGAATACTATTGTATAA
Organism: Oasisia sp. SBJ-2009; assembly: GCA_964017155.1. Taxonomy (NCBI): domain Eukaryota; kingdom Metazoa; phylum Annelida; class Polychaeta; order Sabellida; family Siboglinidae; genus Oasisia; species Oasisia sp. SBJ-2009. The sequence continues at coordinate 33,524,444 of OZ024858.1, forward strand.
ATCAAACTAATTGATTTGCTTACTGGTGTGTAGATGAGTGAAAACCTAATGAGCAAAAAACATTTTATTGAATGTAGTGTTTATGGCTCCAATAATGGTTTATTGTATGATTTAACTTACTTTGGAGCATAAATTTGTCGATGAGTACAACGTTTCGACCCATCAGCTATGGGCCTTGTTCACATACTGGTGTCACGTGTGTTGGCTCAGATTTTGGTGAGATAAGTCGTACAACATGCACATGTACCACAAGCCGACGAACACCCTCCACTCGATGGTAGTACACCCTAAAGACAAAACACTAATATGAAACCATCTATAACATCACGCATGACATCGACAGCAGCCACACATACATTGGTGAAACCAAGAGAACACTCAGCCAGAGATTCAAAGAACACACAAACCTGGATAAACCATCAGGAGTAGATCATTGCGGGCCGCACGTTTTGGCTCACCACATAGGTTAAGGGACGGGGCCTTTTTCGACCAATGAGTAACGAGCATGTGTCCTCTGTTTACACGGTACACGTGACAATGTTTCCATGTGGTTCTGCTTGTTTTTATATTGTACACGTAACTAGCTAAACTTAGACGTAGTTTTTTTTCTTCCGAATTCCGTGTAAAGTGTGATCATCCTCTGCGCACTTTATCTCAACGAACTGAACAGAAATAGTATTTGAAATAACAATAACAATTATGATTGAAATAGTTATAAGTACCCCCAATTTGAAGAGAAAGTACGTGCCATTTGGTAAATTTAATGTACATGTCTGTCGTGAGTTTTTTGCATTTCAAATTAATGATGTGTGTAAATAATTACTAAAAACAATGTAAAAGTAATACATTAATTAGTAATATGAAAATAAAGCTGGTACAAATTTAATGTAATTTATTTTATTCAACAAATATACAAGTAACAAAGATTAATCTAGACACAGCAACTAACTGCTGTGCATACATAAGCACTATACCATACAGAAAACCATCTATAACCCAGATAGCAGTAATACATTAATTAGTAATACGAAAATAAAGCTGGTACAAATTTAATATAATTTATTTTATTCAACAAACAAAAAAACATACAAGAAACACATAAAGATTAATCTAGACACAGCATCAAAAATGTGCTGCCGGGCCACAGGACACTCCACGGATAAGTACAACAGGCACACCTTGATTAATTAAGAAATTTTCTAAAAAGCGTCCAGTGTTTGACTCTGTCAAATGCTTTTGAAGCGTCTAGAAAACATGAATACACCGGGCTATTGTTACTTTTATAATACTGAATAAAAAAATGTAAAGCAAAAAAATGATACAGTACAGTGGTCAGTAGTGTTTCTTCTTAAATCCAAACTGATTGTCGGTTGTATTAAGATACGCATGGTGTCAAAAGTTCCAGCATATAATTTCAAATACTTTTGAAGCAAAGGTGACAGGCGCAATTTGTCTGTAGTTATTTACGTTGCATGTATCTCCAGACTTATTTTTTATCAATGGAATTATAATAGTTTTCATAAAGTCATCGGGTCACACATGCACCAACGTTTCTTTGATTTCCCGCTTGGTTTTTTAAGCTATGATATTCACAATTTCGGATGTTAATAATTTATTAGTCTTCAGACTTCTGTTTATTCCCACATGTCGATGTACCTTTCATCGACAGGGGTCAGGGTTCCTAATGATCGACCGTTTCATAAATGAATACAACATGGATGCGCCCATGACACCAGTTTGCGTGTTTGTTTACACATATACAATTACGTTAGTACAGTAACAGTCAACACCAAATCACAAAATGTATTGCATTTATGAAACGGTCGATCATTAGGGACCCTGTCGATGAAAGGTATCCCCAACTGGCGTCGCCAAGGTGAAGCCCCCTAGTGCACAGTTGTTTTACTAGCTCGGTAAACTGTACGCTAGATGGCAGGCAAGTATCAGACGCATGCTTTGTGGCCGTTTCCAAGGGTAACGCGAAAATCATAAGGCTAGGCTAGTGTTGGTTTGAACGAATAAGACTGTTCCTGTAAACAGTGACACACACCAACAATATCCAAAATGACGACAGAAGAAGAACCTGTTTCTGTCCCATTGCTACAGCTGGAGTCCATGATTGGCTACAATGGTGAGTTTTTACATTTCCACTAGATAAAAACATCTGTGGACCGTCTTGGCTTGACTGCTTTGCCGGCAAAGCCTTTGGCTTTGGCCTTTGTGACTGTCTGTAAATATGATTGTACGATAGTGGCAACCAGTGCTATGGTAATATACCGTCCTAGACTAAGGCTAGACAGATATCCTGAGGGTTGTGATTTAATGTGCAACGACCGACAATTCTTAGTTCATAATTTTTATAGACAATACAATAGTCGCCGTAACGGAATAAACTATATTTATAGATTTTTTATATAACAGTTTACTGTTTTCACATTCGTGCTCTATATTGAAAAAAGAAGAAGTTATCCTTAATTATATATGCATGCTTAACATGCATTTAGTTATAGATATCCATGTAATAAATAAGGCATAAATAATGTTGTTCTGTATCTATCACTTTGTTTGGTGTGGTTATCGTGTAGCTTTACTGTATATTTAATTTGGCAGGCAAAGTGGCAATGGGACTCATTGTGCACCCTGACCGACAGCACCTCATCTACCCCATTGGATGCACCGTCATAGTGGAGAACATGGAGACAAAGAAACAAGATTTTCTTGCTGGGCACACAGACACAGTGTCATGTATTACCATCTCTAAATGTGGCCGCTTCATTGCTTCAGGTCAAGCCACCTATATGGGCTTCAAGGTATTAACACACATCATCAGAGGATCAAACTCACCCCACAATTTGTCTAGATGTATAATTTCACAATGATGATGATATTAATGTTTATAATAAATAGGCAATGAGGAGTCTTTAAACCAATTCATAACTGCCATATATGTAAAACCTATAGGCGAGCGGAAAATCTGCAAAAAGTGCGTTATTTTAGGAGCTTAAATGCCACCCCCCCCTACACACACCTGAATGTTATATCATTGGAAAGCCCTGTATTTCCCCGTCATAATTAGGCCTGTCGTAGAGTTGCCAAATGGTGCAGTAAGTGGTAATTCAAGGTCAAACAAAGTCAACGTTAAATTTTAGAAACTCCATGCTTCAGAAACTGCGCGCTTCTTGATATTTAATTGGCTGTATATAGCTATTTTATTTTAAGATAACATGGTCAAGCCATACCATTTTTAAAAGTACGTTATCTCTGCTTCAAATCAGTATAAAGAATGTTGCTGTATCATGGAAACATAAAACTGACGACACGCTCAAACAAGGTCACCCATAAAATGGCAGATATTACAAAGTTGACAATGCAGCGAACATCGTAAAGTTATACTGGTTGCGCATCTACTTCAAGATTATGGAGATATCATATACAGTTTGAAAGACCAATTTCACCCCGTCATAATGCGGTATGACATGGCACTGTCAGGTGAAGCAGTCTGTGTGGACCGGCCTTCAAAAAGAGTCACCGTAAGTCTATGATTGTTGGAAATTGCGCCACCTCTGGTTGCTTGTATCTATGTCACCGACATACTCATAATTCTTCTCATATACCATAGAAAGCATTGTTTATCCCCATGACGAGGAGATACATACTCGAACTCTACACACAAAGGTACACGTGAAATGATGGTCAAACAATGTCATCATCGATTTGTCAATATTCATTATTGCACCAGTCAATTGCAATGTACTTAACGCTACACCATAATTTGACTATAAAATGAGCTTTTTGCCTTTCTTTATTGGCAAATTATTTATTCATCACAAACGATTGTATATTTGTAAGTCAATTTGGTGCGGCGACTAGAAACATTCTACCTGCCTATAATGCACTGTCATCCTCGTCATCATCACGTAGAATGTCTAGGTCACCAACTGAATGTGGATTTCCACAGTTTTCATTGCCATGACATGTGCATAGCTCTGTGCCACACAAACTGTTGTGACTGCATGAGCAGTTGTTTGTGCAGTGACTTGTGCATGAGCAGATGAGACCTTCCAGGAGCTCTGACGCCATTGGACCTTTGAAGTAGACAGGTACAAGTTTTCCACTTTTTCTTTCCCACCCATGCTCCAGTGGGGACCCAATGTTTGGCTTGGTCACATGTGACGACATCCACACCTTCGTTTGCCACTGCGCCCGCCTTGCATGTTCCTCAAAACTTGCTTCACATGGGGGCAGTTTCGCCAACGACCTGTCTTTCTTGTTGACTAGCTTTAGTTGTAAACCATTGAGGCTGGAGTGAGCATTCTTCTCTGTGTCCCTTGGGTCATATGACATTGCTGTGGATGCTCTTGCTGCTGATAGGGCAGCTTCTTTATTGCTGGCTTCAAGGGAAGTAAGAACCATGAAATGGTATATCCGTTTTGCATCACAAAGTTGAAAACTGTTTTCTTCCCAATTTCAAACAAGGAGGAAACTGACTCACATCCTGTTACTGAATGAATGACAGGATGTAGGTTGCAGAACTGCGGACCGACAGCAGCACACATCAAATGCACAGGAACAAATCGGCACTTATCTGTTGTACTGGTAATGGTGCCAATTTCAAGCCATATTTTGACTGTATTCATCATTTTGGGAAAGTAGTTCACAGTAAGGACTAATAAATCTGTGTCTGGCGACCTAATTACTACTGTTCCTTGAACACCACGTGCTGTGAAATGTGCATCAGCAAAACCAGCATGCAGAAGCATCCTGATGTCAGCTTCTTCTTGTGTACTGGCAAAGCATCTTTCTTCTTCTATGCCTCGACTACTGTTGGATTTCACTACCTCACCATCGACGAAGCCTCCAACAACCAGGAGTGTACAGGTTGTGTGTGTTTCCAGCAAGTATTCACAAATAAAGTTATGTAGTGATTGCTTGTTGGATGGGACATCGAGGAACCTTTTCCATGGGGTACAGGATGCCCACCAATCACCTGGTACTGGTTGCAAGCAATTGTTGATTGTGAGTGGCACTCCCGTTCAGCAGTTTTCACAGAGTCTTCACATCTATCAAACACTTCCACAACCATGTCAGCTTTCTGAAATCCTAACAGAAATTTATTCAAAACAAATTTCATAATTACACAACTAGCAATTCGACTTACTTCTACGTTTCAACCACCATCGGCAGCCTTCTTCAGGAACTGAATGTTCAGTGGTCACTGCTCGCTAGATGGCATGGCGAGCATACTGTCCCATACGTGACTTAGTCTGTAGCCCCCCTCATCTCTGTTCATAGTTGGTTTCATCTTCCTAATTCAGATGGCTTCTTTTATCCAACGCGCACACCTGTTCATCTCTATATCCACCACTTTCGCTCCCTCCCAGTCTATCACACAGTTATGTCTGTCCGCATGGCCGGTTATGGCTAATTTGTGTTCGACGTTTGTCGAACACTTCCTTGCCTCGCGAGTAAAATGTCTAGATGTTACCTAAAACGTCTAGATGTTACCTAAAATGTCTAGATGTTACCTAAAACGTCTAGATGTTACCTAAAATGTCTAGATGTTACCTAAAACGTCTAGATGTTACCTAAAATGTCTAGATGTTACCTAAAACGTCTAGATGTTACCGTTTCCACTTCTTTTTTATGTTCTTCAAATCTGGTACCAAATGTTCTTCCTGTTTCACCAATGTAACACATATTGCATGTCTTACATGGAATTTGGTACACACAATCGGTCTTGTGTTTGTCTTCCACTTTGTCTTTTGGATGCACCAGTATTTGTCTGACTATCAGAAATTGTTTGACGTATGACAAGGCTAATGCGTCAAATGAATCGAATTGGTCACCCCCATCGTTTGAATAACAGCCATGGCATCCTTAATACACACCGTGGTTGTAGTGGTTTGCGGAAGTTCAGACACTCCCTCAACTTGAGCTTCTAGTTGATGACCCAGTTCCGCTTTGTTAGTTTTCCCCATTGTAGCATCAGCATGAAAAATGGCCATCGGCACTGGACCTATCGGGTGGCCGAGAACGGTGGCCATAGAAACGTCATCTCCGCACCTCGCCAACGACAGGGCTCGGCGGAACACAATCTCCGGACTAATAGCTGCTGTCACAACACCTCCCTTGCCGCACTTGAACTGGGTCGTTTTTGCCATGTCAGCAAATGTTTTCATCGTCCACCTGGCATAGTGTAGTCTGTCAGCAGCAAAGAAATGTGGAACTGTGGTTCGTTGCATCTGTAGATGAAGGCACCAGTCACCTTCCTTCTCTACCCGACCATTCAGAAGAAGGGTCTGTAAGGCCTCGGGTAACTTATCCCAGAACTGGAATGTTGGCGACTTGCTGGAATTCGTGCAGTTTTGGCAACAAGTGCTGTGTTATTACATCACAAACTTTTTATATGATTGTTTGTTGTTTTGACTCAGATTTGTATGCTTGTTGTGCATCTGCCAACTTTCTCCAGACTATTGGTGACACTACTTGTGATCCTCCACTTCTCTCACACCATGCAACAAATGCAGCAAGCTTCATAGCTATGAGTGTTTGATAGGCGAGCGTCAGTCCTCTTAGAGCCCGATTGAACTGCTTGCCAGCAAGCATTTGGTCTGCAGTGGAAGCGACGTAAACACCAGAGTCAACAAGGAAATCCAACAATCCCGCTTCACCCCAGAATTTGTCCACACATGCAATGAAACATGACAATGTTTGGAAACCTCCCATGCGTAAGACGTTCCCACCAAGTTCATCCAGAAGAGCCCACTTCACTTGCTGAGCAATGGCATACAGTTGCTGATCCATTCTTTGAACAGCATGGCGCTGTCCGAGTGCTGCACACATGTCCTTCTTCTTCGCATAGTTGTGTACACGGTGGCCATGTCGGCTGGTTTGGCATCAATGATTGGCGCATATGTAACTGCTGTGAACTTGTTCTCTTCCGGGAAAGGTTGTGGTTGAATCCAGTCCGAAATGGAAATATCTGATTGGGAGTAATATCAACCCCATTTGGCTCTGGTAACACACCTCAATGTAGTATTCTGAGAAGACACCAGGCGAGATCTAAAACAGGATTCATGTCCGTCTTACATGAATTCAACTTCACGGATCTTTGGTTTTTTAAATGCGTCGCATTGCATAAGACTCTCAGTCTGCTGACAAAGTGCCAGCGATTTTGACTGCTTGTGCTTTACTGCAATATGTGTTGTTGCTGGACTGCTGCAGGACGTGAAAGGTGTTTTTTCCATCTATCGTTTTGGTATTAATATCTATGTTGTCTTCTCCTTCGTGGATGAGGTGTCCACCATCAGCACACGCCACGATTCCATTGGGAATATAGACGCCATCTTGGAGTGTTTCAATTTCTGTTTCTGCTGCATTGGTCATTAATCGCCTGGTATATGGTATGAATTATGAGTATGTAGGTGACGTAGATACAAGCAACCAATGTGTATCGCTTGCGTGATGGCGCAATTTCCAACAATCATAGATTTACGGTGACTCCTTTTGAACGCCGCTCCACACACACTGCTTCACCTCGCAGTGCCATGTCATACCACATTATGACGGGGTGAAATTGATCTTTCACATAATATATGACATCTCCATAATCTTGAAGTAAATGTTCAACCAGTATAAATTTACGATGTTTGCTGCATTGTCAACTTTGTAATATCAGCCATTTTATGGGTGACTTTGTTCGAGTGTGTCGTCAGTTTTATGTTTCCACGATACAGCAACATTCTTTATATTGTTTTAAAGCAGAGATAATGTGCATTTTTAAAATGTATGGCTTGACCGTGATAAGTAATACGTTTGATAACTAAGTTAACCAAAGAGTAAATGCAGCAGCAGTGACCCAAATTAAACTGTGTTTCACATGTTTAGGCTGACATCTTCCTGTGGGACTTTGAGCGTAGGGAGAAGTATGCCAAGTTCACTCTCCACAAGGTCAAAGTTGAAAGACTCGTGTTTTCTCCAACTGCAAAATACCTTGTCTCACTGGGTGGAGGGGATGATGGAAGGTAATACCATGTCTCTTTGAGTGCGGGGGGGGGGTGGTGGGAAGTAATATATTGTCTCATTGAGTGGAGGGGGTGATGGGAAGTAATGCCTTGTCTTCTCACTGGGTGGAGGGGATGATGGGAGGTAATACCTTGTCTCAATGGGTGGAGGGGGTGATGGGAGATAATGCCTTGTCTCACTGGGTGGAGGGGATGATGGGAAGTAATGCCTTGTCTTCTCACTGGGTGGAGGGGATGATGGGAGGTAATACCTTGTCTCAATGGGTGGAGGGGATGATGGGAAGTAATGCCTTGTCTTCTCACTGGGTGGAGGGGATGATGGGAGGTAATACCTTGTCTCAATGGGTGGAGGGGGTGATGGGAAGTAATACCTTGTCTCACTGGGTGGAGGGGGTGATGGGAAGTAATACCTTGTCTCACTCGGTGGAGGGGATGATGGGAAGTAATACCTTGTCTCACTGGGTGGAGGGGGTGATGGGAAGTAATACCTTGTCTCACTCGGTGGAGGGGATGATGGGAAGTAATACCTTGTCTCACTGGGTGGAGGGGGTGATGGGAAGTAATACCTTGTCTCACTCGGTGGAGGGGATGATGGGAAGTAATACCTTGTCTCACTGGGTGGAGGGGGTGATGGGAAGTAATACCTTGTCTCACTGGGTGGAGGGGATGATGGGAAGTAATACCTTGTCTCACTGGGTGGAGGGGGTGATGGGAAGTAATACCTTGTCTCACTGGGTGGAGGGGATGATGGGAAGTAATACCTTGTCTCACTGGGTGGAGGGGGTGATGGGAAGTAATACCTTGTCTCACTCGGTGGAGGGGATGATGGGAAGTAATACCTTGTCTCACTGGGTGGAGGGGGTGATGGGAAGTAATACCTTGTCTCACTCGGTGGAGGGGATGATGGGAAGTAATACCTTGTCTCACTGGGTGGAGGGGGTGATGGGAAGTAATACCTTGTCTCACTGGGTGGAGGGGGTGATGGGAAGTAATACAATGTCTCACTGGGTGGAGAGGGTGATGGGAAGTAATACAATGTCTCACTGGGTGGAGGGGGTGATGGGAGGTAATACATTGTCTCAATGAGTGGAGGGGGTGATGGGAAGTAATACATTGTCTCACTGGGTGGAGGGGGTGATGGGAAGTAATACCTTGTTTCTTTTAGTGTGGGGGAGGGGGTGGTGTGAAGTAATATATTGTCTCATTGAGCGGAGGGGATGATGGAAGCTAATACCATGTCTCATTGGGTGCAGGGATGACGGGAAGTAATACATTGTCTCATTAGATGGAGGGGATGATGGGAGGTAATACCTTGTTTTGTTGGGGACAGGGGATGATGGAAATTAATAGCTTGTCTCGTTGGGTGGAGGAGATGATGGGGGGGTAATACCTTGTCTCATTGGGTGGAGGGGATGATGGGAGGTAATTTACTGCCTTGTCTCATTGGGTGGAGGGGATGATGGGAGGTAATTTAATGTCTTGTCTCATTGGGTGGAGGGGATGATGGGAGGTAATTTAATGCCTTGTCTCATTGGGTGGAGGGGGTGATGGGAAGTAATTTAATGCCTTGTCTCATTGGGTGGAGGGGGTGATGGGAAGTAATTTAATGCCTTGTCTCATTGGGTGGAGGGGGTGATGGGAAGTAATTTAATGCCTTGTCTCATTGGGTGGAGGGGGTGATGGGAAGTAATTTAATGCCTTGTCTCATTGGGTGGAGGGGGTGATGGGAAGTAATTTAATGCCGTGTCTCATTGGGTGGAGGGGGTGATTAGAGGTAATGCCTTGTCTCATTGGGTGGAGGGGATGATGGGAAGTAATTTAATGCCTTGTCTCATTGGGTGGAGGGGGTGATGGGAAGTAATTTAATGCCTTGTCTCATTGGGTGGAGGGGGTGATGGGAAGTAATTTAATGCCGTGTCTCATTGGGTGGAGGGGGTGATTAGAGGTAATGCCTTGTTTCATTGGGTGGAGGGGATGATGGGAAGTAATTTAATGCCTTGTCTCATTGGGTGGAGGGGGTGATGGGAAGTAATTTAATGCCTTGTCTCATTGGGTGGAGGGGGTGATGGGAAGTAATTTAATGCCTTGTCTCATTAGGTGGAGGGGGTTGTGGGAGGTAATGCCTTGCCTCTGATCTAACTGACCAGAACCATTTGAGGGAAGGTAGAATCCTGATTTCTCTCCTATTTTTGTGTGTGTTTTCAGCATGAGAGTTGTAACATAGGAGTGTATTTTTAGAATGTTGGTGAAGCTTGAGAGAGTTGTAATGTGAGTTGTTGTTTCAGCAAAGTGCTGAGATGGAGGGTTGTAGCTTGAGGGTATTGTTCCAGCATGGTGGTTAATACAGAAAGGGTTGTAACGTGAGTGTGTTGTTTCAGCGTGGTGGTGTGGGATGTTGGGCGCAAGGAACCCCTGCGTGGACTGCAGGCCCAGAAGAAGAGCGCTGGGATGACATTTGTGATTGCGTTCGCAAACCAGACTGATGACTTGTTTGTCACCGCAGGAGAGTAAGTTCAACTTTTGGTTTATGGAGGTGTACATAACATAACTATTATAATTATGTTCATTGTAATAAGTGTAACTCATTGCAAATTTAATTGGGAAAATTTCAGAAGAAATTAGAATGCTTTTGCTTTGTTTAGGCTTTTGCTTAGGTTTAACTTTTGTGACATATGTTGCATACATGTTAAGTCTCCCGGTTTTGCCGGGGGGCTCCCGGTATTGCACTATATCTCCTGGTCTTCCAGCGGGAGCAGCAAATCTCCCGGTTTTCAATGAAACCCAAATAAATTCTGCATAACTTACTCAGCAATATTTGTTAGTTAAAAATATAAAGGTTAAGAGAAAATACATTAAACGAGAACCGTGGATTACTCAGGAATATTAACTTCATCGCTAAATAAAGCAAAGTTACTTCAAAAGAAACTAAGTAGACCTAATCCAGATACAATCAATAAATATAAACGGTATTGTAGAGTTTTTAATAAGATCAAACGAGTAGCAAAAAGTGCTTATTATGCAGAAATGCTAGAAGCACGTAAACATAACACCAAAGAAACATGGGCTATACTACGACAAGCAACACATAAACAAAAATAATTCTCTCAGTTCCCTGAATCCTTCATCATAAATGGACATGAGGAAAAAATATGAAAACAATTGCAGAAGAATTTAATATTTTTTTGGAACAGATAAAACAATAAGCAATTCAATAAGTCTTCCTGTTAAGCAATTTGAAGCACATCTAAAGGGAAACTATCCCGTAAATTTTTTCATGCATCCTACACACAAAAACAGAAATAGAACTTACCGTACGTAATCTTAAAACTAAATGCACTGAAGGTTTCTATGGTCTGTCAACTAAACTACTACAAGCGACAATACATGAAATAACCACTCCGCTTGAGCATATACTAAACCAGTCCAAACAAACTGTTCAACAATTATAGACCCATTGGTATTTTACCTGCAATTTCTAAAATAATGAAACAAATTGTCTGCAATAGACTGATGTTTTTAGAAAAAATAACATTATGTGTAAACACTAGCATGGATTTTGAGCAAAACATTCTACTGTTCACCCAATATTGCATTTGCCCAAGGACATTTCAGTAGCAAAGGATAAAGTAACAAAAGACCCTACATTGGCTGTATTTCTGGACCTTTCAAAGGCATTTGATACATTTTGCTATATAAATTAAATTGTTATGGTATTCAGGGAATAAGTAATACATGTTTTGCCAGTTACTTATCCAATCGAAAACAGTACACCGAAATACACAAATGTAAATCTTCTCAAAAAACATAACAAGGATCCCATACTTGGACCAATCTTATTTATAATTTATATCAATGATATGGTTAACTCTACGTCTTAAAATGTATTCTCTTTTGCTGATGACACAACTGTATACATATCAGGTCCTCATCTTGATACTTTAATTTACAACATAAACCAAGAATTAAAACATTTGTATGACTGGTTGTGTGCTAATAAATTGTCATTGGATGACAAAAATATGTTTTGTATATTTAGCCCACCAAATAACAAATATCAGGTAAATAACTGTATCAAAATTAAGAATGAAAATATTAATCATATTGGAAAGGATAACAAAGAAGAATCAGTCAAGTTTGCAGGAATACATTTTAATAAACACTTAACATGGAAAATATATCAATGTAATAAGTTCTAAGATATCTAGAGCAATTTTTTTCAATTAACAGAATGAAACATTTTTGGCCACATAATGCTTTAAAACCTCTCTATTATACTTTAATTCAAAGTCATCTAACTTACGGTATACAAACATGGGGAAATGGAAATACAGGTAAAAAAGTTACAAACTTACAAAACACTTCTTAAATTCCCCCAGTCTGTTGTCATGCAAATGAGGGGAAGTATGGGCATGTCCACACACTTAAGGTGAAACACGCTATAGATAATGCACTGTGTGTGTGCTAATAGGGTGATATTTAGCATTCAGAATCAGCAATCATATTACTTTGTTGTTAGTTAGTTAAGAAATCGCATATCCTATCAGATATTTAAATATTTGGTCAAATGTAGAGGCATACCTTTGTGCGGACATGCCCCAAGGTACAGGGCATAGCCGCACACTGTGTGCGGTTATGCCCCAGGAATGGCGAAGCAACAGCTGGTCTCACAGAGCTGACTATTAACTGCAGTAATAATATGTATTGGTATGTGTAGGCTACAGGCACGTGCATTAGTTTAAAAAAAACTTACAAGAAACACCAGAGAACACAAATCAATGGTTTCAAGTTTTCACATATAAGTAAAGGTTACAAAATAGTGGCCTTGAATCATAGTCCACGTTTATTCCTCCTTGAGAGTCAAAGCAAACAACAGCATAGTTTTGTAACGGGGAAAGTCAAATTTTGCAAACCAGCTTGTCTGATGCCTTTTAGCTAAAAACAGCATGGTCTCATACAGCGCAAAGTCAAATTCAAAACTCAGTTTGTCGGCCGTTCGAGCATGGCTTTGTATGGACTAACGTGTACGAGCAAAGTTCTATATTATAGATTACACATCATTTGTCATCTTGGTTATTTTTGTCTGTGAGCAATGATCAATTAAGCTTTACTTATTTAACGGACCATGAAAAATGTGAGGCCAACACGATATAGCCTATTGCACATTAATGAAGCGATGAATGATATAAAATAAGTGTGATAATATTAAATAAGTATAATATTAGGCCTATTCTATCTCACATAATAAAATACTTGTTTTTATAAAATATCATATAGATGCTGCTGCTTTTCATGCAAGGGATTCTTTGCAAAATATGATGCATATCAGAAGTTGAAAAAAAATGTTAATGTTATACTTAGATGACAAGAACACAAGTAAATTACTGATCATTGTAATTGTATTGCTTTATGACCATGTCTTCTTTTTAACTTAAGAGAGCTAAACAGCCAAAACAATTATATAAGATTAACAGTGAACTTTTTAAAATGATGTATGGTGTATTATGACTGGTGAACTGTTAGTGATAATAAAAATTTGTGTTAATGTGTTAATCAACAGAATGTATAATCCTTTTTTGAAATACAGCTAGTGTATATTATTTGCATTTATGGTTAAAAAACAATTTACGCATAAGAGTCTAATTTTCCTAGACCCACTGATTTACGTATAAAAGCCTGATTTTTTTAGACCCTCCGATTTATGTATAAATCTACTGTTTTGGCTTTTCTGAAACTTCATATGTATGTATTGTAAATGATGTTGATGCTGCCGCACATTGATGGGTTCATTTCAGTGATACTCTGCGCATCTGGCATCTGGAATTAGACCAAAATAAAATGACACCAGTAGATGTCGCGATGGGATCACTCAAGCGCAACTTCAAGTGCATTCAGGTAGGGAACTCACTACCATTTGTTATCTATTGATGTCTACATAGTTCATTTCTTCACAAACATTGTCTACACATACATTGGATTTGGATATATTCACAACACTTGGTAGTCTGCACAAATAAGTATCAGTCCTAATGGCCACAGACACAGGAGCAGACACAGGAGCAGTGTTGAAATGACAGAGTCCTCTGAGACCAGTTTGTTTTTACCCACTGCCCTCGCCTAATCAATAGAGCTGTATAGGATATGATGTGTTTTGGAATCTGCTGCGCATTGCTATGTTTATGTAGTGAAAGAGAGTCACCAAATGTGTGTGAACAATGGCAATGCCCTTTATTAACATGTAGTAGTTATAATGTAAAACGAAAAGACAAGACAATGGGCATTGCCCCAGTGTGTGGGGTTGTTTTGGGTGGTTTCTGGCCCCACATGTATTTCACTTAGATAGTTATTATTGGCGTTTCCCATCGCCAGCGATGTATGTTTCATCTTTATTTGTAAGGCATATTGCCTTTCTGCTATCTAGGTTGACGGCAATGCCCATTGTCTTGTCTTTTCGTTTTACATTATAACTACTACATGTTAATAAAGGGCATTGCCATTGTTCACACAGTGAATGTGACCTAGTTAGAGTGGGAGACAACAGTGAATGTGACCAGATTAGAGTGGGAGACAACAGTGAATGTGACCAGGTTAGAGTGGGAGACAACAGTGAATGTGACCAGGTTAGAGTGGGAGACAACATTGAATGTGACCAGGTTAGAGTGGGAGACAACATTGAATGTGACCAGGTTAGAGTGGGCGACAACATTGAATGTGACCAGATTAGAGTGGGAGACAACAGTGAATGTGACCTGGTTAGAGTGGGACACAACAGTGAATGTGACCAGGTTAGAGTGGGAGACAACAGTGAATGTGACCAGGTTAGAGTGGGAGACAACAGTGAATGTGACCTGGTTAGAGTGGGAGACAACAGTGAATGTGACCTGGTTAGAGTGGGAGACAACAGTGAATTTGACCTGGTTAGAGTGGGAGACAACAGTGAATGTGACCTGGTTAGAGTGGGAGACAACAGTGAATATGACCTGGTTAGAGTGGGAGACAACAGTAAATGTGACCTGGTTAGAGTGGGAGACAACAGTGAATATGACCAGGTTAGAGTGGGAGACAACAGTGAATGTGACCTGGTTAGAGTGGGAGACAACAGTGAATGTGACCTGGTTAGAGTGGGAGACAACAGTGAATATGACCTGGTTAGAGTGGGAGACAACAGTGAATGTGACCTGGTTAGAGTGGGAGACAACAGTGAATATGACCTGGTTAGAGTGGGAGACAACAGTGAATGTGACCAGATTAGAGTGGGAGACAACAGTGAATGTGACCAGGTTAGAGTGGGAGACAACAGTGAATGTGACCAGGTTAGAGTGGGAGACAACATTGAATGTGACCAGGTTAGAGTGGGAGACAACATTGAATGTGACCAGGTTAGAGTGGGCGACAACATTGAATGTGACCAGATTAGAGTGGGAGACAACAGTGAATGTGACCTGGTTAGAGTGGGACACAACAGTGAATGTGACCAGGTTAGAGTGGGAGACAACAGTGAATGTGACCAGGTTAGAGTGGGAGACAACAGTGAATGTGACCTGGTTAGAGTGGGAGACAACAGTGAATGTGACCTGGTTAGAGTGGGAGACAACAGTGAATATGACCTGGTTAGAGTGGGAGACAACAGTGAATGTGACCTGGTTAGAGTGGGAGACAACAGTGAATATGACCTGGTTAGAGTGGGAGACAACAGTAAATGTGACCTGGTTAGAGTGGGAGACAACAGTGAATATGACCAGGTTAGAGTGGGAGACAACAGTGAATGTGACCTGGTTAGAGTGGGAGACAACAGTGAATGTGACCAGGTTAGAGTGGGAGACAACAGTGAATGTGACCAGGTTAGAGTGGGAGACAACAGTAAATGTGACCAGGTTAGAGTGGGAGACAACAGTGAATATGACCAGGTTAGAGTGGGAGACAACAGTGAATGTGACCTGGTTAGAGTGGGAGACAACAGTGAATGTGACCAGGTTAGAGTGGGAGACAACAGTGAATGTGACCAGGTTAGAGTGGGAGAAAACAGTGAATGTGACCTGGTTAGAGTGGGAGACAACAATGAATGTGACCAGGTTAGAGTGGGAGACAACAGTGAATGTGACCAGGTTAGAGTGGGAGACAACAGTGAATGTGACCTGGTTAGAGTGGGAGACAACAGTGAATGTGACCAGGTTAGAGTGGAAGACAACAGTGAATGTGACCAGGTTAGAGTGGGAGACAACAGTGAATGTGACCAGGTTAGAGTGGGAGAAAACAGTGAATGTGACCTGGTTAGAGTGGGAGACAACAGTGAAAATGACCTGGTTAGAGTGGGACACAACAGTGAATGTGACCTGGTTAGAGTGGGAGACAACAGTGAATATGACCAGGTTAGAGTGGGAGACAACAGTGAATGTGACTTGGTTAGAGTGGGAGAAAACAGTGAATGTGACCTGGTTAGAGTGGGAGACAACAGTGAATGTGACCTGGTTAGAGTTGGAGACAACAGTGAATGTGACCAGGTTAGAGTGGGAGACAACAGTGAATGTGACCAGGTTAGAATGGGACACAACAGTGAATGTGACCAGGTTAGAGTGGGAGAAAACAGTGAATGTGACCTGGTTAGAGTGGGAGACAACAGTGAATGTGACCAGGTTAGAGTGGGAGACAACAGTGAATATGACCACGTTAGAGTGGGAGACAACAGTGAATGTGACCAGGTTAGAGTGGGAGAAAACAGTGAATGTGACCTGGTTAGAGTGGGAGACAACAGTGAATGTGACCAGGTTAGAGTGGGAGACAACAGTGAATGTGACCAGGTTAGAGTGGGAGACAACAGTGAATGTGACCTGGTTAGAATGGGAGACAACAGTGAATGTGACCTGGTTAGAGTGGGAGACAACAGTGAATATGACCAGGTTAGAGTGGGAGACAACAGTGAATGTGACCAGGTTAGAATGGGACACAACAGTGAATGTGACCAGGTTAGAGTGGGAGAAAACAGTGAATGTGACCTGGTTAGAGTGGGAGACAACAGTGAATGTGACCAGGTTAGAGTGGGAGACAACAGTGAATGTGACCAGGTTAGAGTGGGAGACAACAGTGAATGTGACCTGGTTAGAATGGGAGACAACTGTGAATGTGACCTGGTTAGAGTGGGACACAACAGTGAATATGACCAGGTTAGAGTGGGAGACAACAGTGAATGTGACCTGGTTAGAGTGGGAGACAACAGTGAATGTGACCAGGTTAGAGTGGGAGACAACAGTGAATATGACCAGGTTAGAGTGGGAGACAACAGTGAATGTGACCTGGTTAGAGTGGGAGACAACAGTGAATGTGACCAGGTTAGAGTGGGAGACAACAGTGAATGTGACCAGGTTAGAGTGGGAGAAAACAGTGAATGTGACCTGGTTAGAGTGGGAGACAACAATGAATGTGACCAGGTTAGAGTGGGAGACAACAGTGAATGTGACCAGGTTAGAGTGGGAGACAACAGTGAATGTGACCTGGTTAGAGTGGGAGACAACAGTGAATGTGACCAGGTTAGAGTGGAAGACAACAGTGAATGTGACCAGGTTAGAGTGGGAGACAACAGTGAATGTGACCAGGTTAGAGTGGGAGAAAACAGTGAATGTGACCTGGTTAGAGTGGGAGACAACAGTGAAAATGACCTGGTTAGAGTGGGACACAACAGTGAATGTGACCTGGTTAGAGTGGGAGACAACAGTGAATATGACCAGGTTAGAGTGAGAGACAACAGTGAATGTGACCTGGTTAGAGTGGGAGAAAACAGTGAATGTGACCTGGTTAGAGTGGGAGACAACAGTGAATGTGACCTGGTTAGAGTTGGAGACAACAGTGAATGTGACCAGGTTAGAGTGGGAGACAACAGTGAATGTGACCAGGTTAGAATGGGACACAACAGTGAATGTGACCAGGTTAGAGTGGGAGAAAGCAGTGAATGTGACCTGGTTAGAGTGGGAGACAACAGTGAATGTGACCAGGTTAGAGTGGGAGACAACAGTGAATATGACCACGTTAGAGTGGGACACAACAGTGAATGTGACCAGGTTAGAATGGGACACAACAGTGAATGTGACCAGGTTAGAGTGGGAGAAAACAGTGAATGTGACCTGGTTAGAGTGGGAGACAACAGTGAATGTGACCAGGTTAGAGTGGGAGACAACAGTGAATGTGACCAGGTTACAGTGGGAGACAACAGTGAATGTGACCTGGTTAGAATGGGAGACAACAGTGAATGTGATCTGGTTAGAGTGGGAGACAACAATGAATGTGACCAGGTTAGAGTGGGAGACAGCAGTGAATGTGACCAGGTTAGAGTGGGAGACAACAGTGAATGTGACCTGGTTAGAGTGGGAGACAACAGTGAATGTGACCAGGTTAGAGTGGAAGACAACAGTGAATGTGACCAGGTTAGAGTGGGAGACAACAGTGAATGTGACCAGGTTAGAGTGGGAGACAACAGTGAATGTGACCAGGTTAGAGTGGGAGACAACAGTGAATGTGACCTGGTTAGAGTGGGAGAAAACAGTGAATGTGACCTGGTTAGAGTGGGAGACAACAGTGAATGTGACCTGGTTAGAGTTGGAGACAACAATGAATATGACCAGGTTAGAGTGGGAGACAACAGTGAATGTGACCAGGTTAGAATGGGACACAACAGTGAATGTGACCAGGTTAGAATGGGACACAACAGTGAATGTGACCTGGTTAGAGTGGGAGACAACAGTGAATGTGACCAGGTTAGAGTGGGAGACAACAGTGAATGTGACCAGGTTAGAGTGGGAGACAACAGTGAATGTGACCTGGTTAGAATGGGAGACAACAGTGAATGTGACCTGGTTAGAGTGGGACACAACAGTAAATGTGACCTGGTTAGAGTGGGAGACAACAGTGAATATGACCAGGTTAGAGTGGGAGACAACAGTGAATGTGACCTGGTTAGAGTGGGAGACAACAGTGAATGTGACCAGGTTAGAGTGGGAGACAACAGTGAATGTGACCAGGTTAGAGTGGGAGACAACAATGAATGTGACCAGGTTAGAGTGGGAGACAACAGTGAATGTGACCAGGTTAGAGTGGGAGATAACAGTGAATGTGACCTGGTTAGAGTGGGAGACAACAGTGAATGTGACCAGGTTAGAGTGGGAGACAACAGTGAATGTGACCAGGTTAGAGTGGAAGACAACAGTGAATGTGACCAGGTTAGAGTGGGAGACAACAGTGAATGTGACCTGGTTAGAGTGGGAGACAACAGTGAATGTGACCTGGTTAGAGTGGGAGACAACAGTGAATGTGACCTGGTTAGAGTGGGAGACAACAGTGAATGTGACCTGGTTAGAGTGGGAGACAACAGTGAATGTGACCAGGTTAGAGTGGGAGACAACAGTGAATGTGACCTGGTTAGAGTGGGAGACAACAGTGAATGTGACCTGGTTAGAGTTGGAGACAACAGTGAATGTGACCTGGTTAGAGTGGGAGACAACAGTGAATGTGACCTGATTAGAGTGGGAGACAGCAGTGAATGTGACCTGGTTAGAGCGGGAGACAACAGTGAATGTGACCTGGTTAGAGTGGGAGACTATTAACATAGACTGTAAAGATAAACTTGTAATGTTACATTTCAGATCTCAGAAGACGACTCGTTCTTCTATGCCGGGACAACAACAGGGGATATTGTGTATGTAAATATCCCAGCATACCGCTTCCAAGACCATGGTCCAGTGAAGGGCAGGTTCAGCATGGGTGTGACAGCCCTGAAGATCCTCAAGACTGGGGAGATCCTGGTTGGGGCTGGAGATGGTACCGTGGCCATTGTCAAAGGCAGGGAAGGCAAATTCAAGCGAACAAAGTAAGTAGACATCACAGTAGCTTCAGTTACCCAGGCTCTCTGAGGTGGCAGCACTTTTAGCCCCTCACATCTGCCTAGCAAATTAATGCTTTGCCAATGTTGCCACCCAGAATAGGGTAGAGACAGTGATTGGCTCTCAGGCCAAATCTGAAATAAGCCTAAAATAAGGATGTACTTATATATATATATATATATATATATATATATATATATATATATATATTATCTATTAAAAGTTTTCAACATTAACTTATATTCACACAAAAATAAATATATATACAAATTTGCAGTTGTTTATGAAACATGAATTATGGCAGAGGTAGCCTTGATTACCCAAGCTCCATGAGGTGGCAACACTTTCTAGCCATCACATAGATAACATTCAAAAACCGGTTAGTCACCAAACTATCTTCACAGTGAAGTTACGCAGCCGAGCGAGAGTCGGTTAAGTGAGACTAACATCACAGTTGGCCAGTTGAAATAAGATAGATAAGTAATGATAGTGACAATATGAACTGTACCTCTATGCAGTGTGCTGCCAGAAATATAGCTTAGAAAGAATTGGAATCAGTGAAACATGGCATTGCATATTTCATAATTGTTAAGATCCTGATTTGATTAATAAATTTGCATGTTAGTTTGTAATGTTACTTGTTAAATTATTTTACAGTAAGGAGCAGAAGGTAAAGGGGACAGTGTTGTCGCTGACACTCAGAGGTGAAGGTCACCAGTTCTTTGTTGGAACATCAGCT
The DNA here is from genome assembly GCA_964017155.1 of Oasisia sp. SBJ-2009. Classification (NCBI taxonomy): domain Eukaryota; kingdom Metazoa; phylum Annelida; class Polychaeta; order Sabellida; family Siboglinidae; genus Oasisia; species Oasisia sp. SBJ-2009. The sequence continues at coordinate 33,545,071 of OZ024858.1, forward strand.
TGTAACATATATCGCTTCAACTTCGCTGAGTTCACACACATGTTGCTGAAAACCTGCCATGACTCGCCAATCAATGACATTGCCTTTCCCTAGTAAGTCACGGGTCAAACACCTTGTCTTCTTTTAATCAGTGTATATTCGCCAATCACTGACATTGCCTTTCCCTAGTAAGTCACGGGTCAAAGACCTTGTCTTCTTTTAATCAGTGTATATTCGCCAATCAATGACATTGCCTTTCCCTAGTAAGTCACGGGTCAAAGACCTTGTCTTCTTTTAATCAGTGCATATTCGCCAATCAATGACATTGCCTTTCCCTAGTAAGTCATGGGTCAAAGACCTTGTCTTCTTTTAATCAGTGCATATTCGCCAATCAATGACATTGTCTTCTGCGGATAACTCTACATTCACCAATCAATGTCATCACTTGCCCCTAGTAAGCTTGCATTTCATTCATGAATATTTTGTGGGTAGACAAAAATACATATGAACATTAGATTTCATGTGCGTTGTCTTTGTGAGATATGATGAGCAGGGGTGACAGTGTTGTGATGTTTGCAGTGGGTGTGATGACCTCTATGTGACCTGCTCATATCAGGACATCCGCGTGTGGCACCTGGCTCGCAGTGAGGAACTACTTCGCATCACTGTCAACAACATGACGTGTATGACTATTGCTCTCATGAACGATGGACGCACCATCCTCAGTGGTATGTCAGTATGATAACACTGCCTTAACTGCACCTTGTTTCTGTCTTACTATCATTCCTAGGCTTCTCCTTGGGGTGTCCTCCCATCTCTCCCATGCTCTCTCTATACCTCCTACATGTCTCCTTGGAGTGTCCTCCCATCTCTCCCATGCTCTCTCTGTACCTCCTACATGTCTCTTTGGAGTGTCCTCCCATCTCTCCCATGCTCTCTGTACCTCCTACATGTCTCCTTGGAGTGTCCTCCCATCTCTCCCATGCTCTCTCTATACCTCCTACATGTCTCCTTGGAGCATCCTCCCATCTCTCCCATGCTCTCTCTATACCTCCTACATGTCTCCTTGGAGTGTCCTCCCATCTCTCCCATGCTCACTGTACCTCCTACATGTCTCCTTGGAGTGTCCTTCCATCTCTCCCATGTTCTCTCTGTACCTCCTACATGTCTCCTTGGAGTGTCCTCCCATCTCTCCCATGCTCTCTCTATACCTCCTACATGTCTCCTTGGAGCGTCCTCCCATCTCTCCCATGCTCTCTGTACCTCCTACATGTCTCCTTGGAGTGTCCTCCCATCTCTCCCATGCTCTCTCTCTACCTCCTACATGTCTCGTTGGAGTGTCCTCCCATCTCTCCCATGCTCTCTCTGTACCTCCTACATGCCTCCTTGGAGTGTCCTCCCATCTCTCCCATGCTCTCTCTATACCTCCTACATGTCTCCTTGGAGTGTCCTCCCATCTCTCCCATGCTCTCGCTGTACCTCCTACATGTCTCCTTGGAGTGTCCTCCCATCTCTCCCATGCTCTCTCTCTACCTCCTACATGTCTCCTTGGAGTGTCCTCCCATCTCTCCCATGCTCTCTCTATACCTCCTACATGTCTCCTTGGAGTGTCCTCCCATCTCTCCCATGCTCTCTGTACCTCCTACATGTCTCCTTGGAGTGTCTTACCATCTCTCCCATGCTCTCTGTACCTCCTACATGTCTCCTTGGAGTGTCCTCCCATCTCTCCCATGCTCTCTCTGTACCTCCTACATGTCTCCTTGGAGTGTCCTCCCATCTCTCCCATGCTCTCTGTACCTCCTACATGTCTCCTTGGAGTGTCCTCCCATCTCTCCCATGCTCTCTGTACCTCCTACATGTCTCCTTGGAGTGTCCTCCCATCTCTCCCATGCTCTCTCTGTACCTCCTACATGTCTCCTTGGAGTGTCGTCCCATCTCTCCCATGCTCTCTGTACCTCCTACATGTCCCCTTGGAGTGCCCTCCTATCTCTCCCATGCTCTCTCTATACCTCCTACATGTCTCCTTGGAATGTCCTCCCATCTCTCCCATGCTCTCTCTCTACCTCCTACATGTCTCCTTGGAGTGTCGTCCCATCTCTCCCATGCTCTCTGTACCTCCTACATGTCTCCTTGGAGTGTCCTCCTATCTCTCCCATGCTCTCTCTGTACCTCCTACATGTCCCCTTGGAGTGCCCTCCTATCTCTCCCATGCTCTCTCTATACCTCCTACATGTCTCCTTGGAGTGTCCTCCCATCTCTCCCATGCTCTCTCTGTACCTCCTACATGTCTCCTTGGAGTGTCCTCCCATCTCTCCCATGCTCTCTGTACCTCCTACATGTCTCCTTGGAGTGTCCTCCTATCTCTCCCATGCTCTCTCTATACCTCCTACATGTCTCCTTGGTGTGTCCTCCCATCTCTCCCATGCTCTCTCTGTACCTCCTACATGTCTCCTTGGAGTGTCCTCCCATCTCTCCCATGCTCTCTGTACCTCCTACATGTCTGCTTGGAGTGTCCTCCCATCTCTCCCATGCTCTCTCTATACCTCCTACGTGTCTCCTTGGAATGTCCTCCCATCTCTCCCATGCTCTCTGTACCTCCTACGTGTCTCCTTGGAGTGTCCTCCCATCTCTCCTATGCTCTCTGTACCTCCTACATGTCTCCTTGGAGTGTCCTCCCATCTCTCCCATGCGCTCTCTGTACCTCCTACATGTCTCCTTGGAGTGTCCTCCCATCTCTCCCATGCTCTCTGTACCTCCTACATGTATCACCCTTCTGGTACAATTGAAGCATAATTTGTGTCATTTAGAGCTGAATGACATTAAACTTTAGTCAATTTCCTTTTTTATTTCTGTGTATTTCTGCATATAAACTTCACTGAGATACTTGTATTTAGGGAGCCAGTGTTGGTTACTGTGACATGTTTGCAGGTTGGGACGATGGTTACATCCGCGCCTACTCGCCACAGACAGGCACGCCCATGTACACCATCCAAGACGCCCACAGCAGCCGCGGGGTAACAGCGCTCGCCACATTCTTTGACTGCGTGCGCTTTGTAAGTGGAGGCATGAGTGGGCAGGTCCGCATCTGGCGTATTGATGACTTGGGTCGCAAGTCACCAAAGCTGGAGATGACCCTGAAGGAACACACAGCGTCCATCACTGCCATCAAGATGCGGAGGGATGACAAGTCATGCGTGACATCCAGTGATGACGGATCCTGTATCATATGGAACCTTGAGTGAGTTTCCTTCCCTCTTACAGAACCATGGTTGTACTGTCTGTTTAAGGTCCTGGGTCTTATGAACTCATCATCAAAAGCAATGATTAAGCAGACCATGTGTTTGTTATGTGGTCTGTAGCAGTGAATATAGGACAAGTGATTATATTTATATTAAGCACAATGTAATGACATGTAATGACACCATGCTACTAATTTCTTTGCAGACTAAATCATCTTGTAATGATCAGTCACTACCATTTTTTAAATATTTTTTTATATTACTTACCCTCTAAGGAAACTTGTTTCATAGTTCACACATCCCAGCAAACAACGACTCGTGATTTCACATGTTCTGTAAGTGAATTCATGAGTTCAATTGGCTCAATTCACGTGTTTCCGTACGTGAATTCACCGGATTCTGTGAACACATTTGGTGTGTCAACATGTGTTTACCATGAAATCATGAGTTTTTCATGCGATGACATGTACCAGTGAAACCGTACCAGTTATGACCTAGTACGACTTGTGTCAAATTAACTCGTTCAAAACTCGTGACAACAGGCAGAACACGTGTATTCATGTGAATACACATAAAAACATGTACTGGTGGAGCGGTACCAATTATGAACCAGTTTGACATGTGCCAACTGGTTCAGAAATGGTTCCTTGTTTGCTGGGATGTCTGGTGTAAAGGCAACATTGTATTGCAGGAAAGGTCACCGTGAGCAGATGGTCCATGCCAACACCCTCTTCCAGTATGTGTGTTATCACCCTGCTGAGTACCAGTTCATCACAACTGGCACTGACAGGAAGATCGCTTACTGGGAGACATTCGACGGTTCCCTCATCCGGGAAGTGGAAGGCTCCAAGTCAGGCTCCATCAATGGCATGGACATTGCTTCTGATGGCAACTATTTTGTGAGCGGTGGGGACGACAAACTTGTCAAGGTACCTATTACTGGAGACTGATGTGTCCCTCATTGCAGTAACCATAGTTACCTTAACTATTGACTGCTTCAGTCTTTAGTTGTACCCACATTGGGTGAACTACATCATCTAACATGAGATGATGTACTGCCTTTGTTCTTCTTACATTAGTACACATCATGTCTTAACATCAGTTGTATGTATTGTAATTAATTCAACACATTTATTTGTATTTAAGCCATAACTGGGCTGAGAACACAAGTATTAATTGCATGCTATTTAACAAATGCAAATGACATTTGAATGTGCATTCGAATGCAACCGTTAATTTTTCAGCACATTTGATTGTGAACCATAGCCTTTGAATGCCAATTATTTGACTGTTCAAATGTTTCTTTGAATGCTCATCAAATGTTTGCATATTGCCAAAAAATTATTTGTATCACTGCCTGGACAAAGGGCTTCAGTGGTTCTTGAAACCAATCACCTGCTAATCAACCAGCCAGCATTCCTTTTCACACAAAGCAATGGAAAAGTCCTCCCTGTCTTCCCATGCATACACTGTGGAATTGCTGGGTAAAGTTTAACATGCAGCTTTTATGTAAGTAGACAGTCTTGATCATTGGATCAAGGCAAACATCCACAAGGCACAAGGATGAATTATTATGATCATCTAACCAGCTAATCCCCACCAGCCCACTCTTAAGTGTTACATTGTTTAACTGAGCATTGACAAGAAGCTTTTGGTTGATTCAAGTATTAAAAAGAAATTCTTTATAACAACTCAAAGTCATGATGGAGTTAGTTGAGCCACAAAAGGGAGGTCTAAGGCTATCTTAGCCTATGCTTCTTCATCCATCCATTGACTACTCTTGCATTGTTTTAAGATTACGAGTTTGCTTAAGTTTGTTTTGTTGCGCCACTTAGCTTGATCTTCGAGGATATTGGCGCAAAAGAAGTCATTGTTATTATTAAATAATGAAGATGTGTGTTGTTTTATTGGAAAATACATCATGGAATGTTTTCAAACTGGGGAATTTTTTGCAAACTGGGAAATTTGGGTACTGGTAGTAACGTGGCATCATACGTACAGTTGGTAATTAACACTTTGTTGTTTATCCTGTTGCAGTTGACCTTAAACAATAACTTACGTCCTGGTTTTTTCTTGTTAATTATGCATATAGTAAATAGGTTTGAGAATAAATATCATGTTTTTAATTTAAAATATTTTTTTTATTTTTACATTTAACGCTAAATGTGCATTCAAATGCGGCCACCAAACATTCACATTCGAGTGCAGACACCAAACCTTCACATTCCAACATGATCACAGAAACAGGCATTCCCATTTGAATGCAGTGGTGCAAGCCTGAGATTTTTTTCTGTTTTTCTTTTAGCTGTGGAACTATGATGCCGGAGTGGTGGAACAGATCGGCATTGGTCACAGTGCCCACATCAAACGAGTACTCATCTCACCCAATGAAAACTTCATTCTGAGTGTGAGTACAGATGGCGCTATCCTGCGCTGGAGGTACCCCAATCGCCGCTGATCACCATCACCACAAGTGTAGTTAGCAGAGAAACCATGTGACCACTACTTCAGTTGTCTGTCTTTTTGTCATGGCTTTTACATCTGTTGTGGTGATGTCAATGTGCATGTCTGCATATCAGACATCTTTACAGAGCTCACTTCCAGTATTTCCGTTGGTCATAATGTGGAGGTTGTGCAGTCAACTATCAATAGTACTGATGGAGTGATGTTTGATCAACAGATCGGGCACATCATGAGAACTCTTGCCAACTCGTCTAGCTTGACAACATAACGTAGTGAGAACCATGATATATAGTTCATAAGAACTTTTCTCATGCATTAAAATTATTCTTTAGCAGCAGTAGATGCTGTTGTACAATGTAGTCTGCACACTTTGCATGCAGTGTGGCAGCTGCGATGCCACAGTTGTCAAACACAGCTTTAAACTGATCAGTGCACCACAGGACACAGCAACACAGCATTATTGTTGCTTACTGCATCAACCCTGAACTATTCATGACAAACTTTGTACATGTTACAGTGAACTTGCTGATTGAATTATCTAACTTAGTATTTAAGTAGCTTATTATTGTGATATCAATTAAACAGATTGTGTTATTTGTTGAAAGAGATCTATGTATAATATAAAATAAATGTGCCAATATATATGTATTGACACATTTATTTTGTAATGTTCAGCTAATTTTGTTCTTTGCCGATTATCCCCAGAGTTGAACTTGCATCAAAATAATATTTATAGGAACATCACACACTACAAGCAAAACACTATCACATATACTGTCTGTAATAGACATAATGTACAGTGTGTATATATATATATATATACAGCATGTACATATAATACATATGTACATACACATACATACATAGACACATACAACTGCACAGATTTATATATATTTGTTTAGCAATATCATAATATATATTGTGTTGCATAATGTATGTATTATTTTGTTACTATTCCATTTCTTACAGTAGCATTGAATTGTAGCAATACAGTAAAGATATAATTACAACAGTATACTGATCTTGTTGTTTACAATATGCAACTTATATATATTTAGTCTTTGAGAAATGACAAAAGATGCTACCCAGAAAAACATGTTAATCGGTAGATAGATTTTTTTGGTCTGAGATTTGCAATACTGTTTTCTATGTTATGATAAGCTATGGGCAATAGAACAACCGGGTATGTCTGACATAACGCAACATTTACACAAAACTTTTAAAGATCCTTAGAGGAATGACATTATTTAGATATCAACAAAGACGGTATAGAAACTAGTCAACTACAGAAAATACATTAGTAGCAACTGCCCAAGGAACAAGACAATGGTAAATGTTTATTTCAGAAATATACTGCCTAATTACAAATAGCCCAATTAGAGCAGATAGACAATGAGCATACATTGTCCATGTGTGCATGATTCACACAACCATCTTTATTCTTTAATTACATCTTGACACCAGCGAAATCATTATTGTTCTGGTTACAAAAGCCTTCCAGCTTCCTCTTAAGAGGATAGTTAACATGATCTTTCATTCCTGGGTTTTTACACAGCAGGTCATTTAGTCCAGTAGTGATTAGTTAACATGACACAGTAGAACTGTGGTCATAGTCCACATATACACAGCCTTGTCCTGGACACACAACCATAGCTGTGAGTCATAGGCCACAGCCACACAGCCTGGTCCTGGACACACAACTACAGCTGTGAGTCATAGGCCACAGCCACACAGCCTGGTCCTGGACACACAACCACAGCTGTGAGTCATAGGCCACAGACACACAGCCTGGTCCTGGACACACAACTACAGCTGTGAGTCATAGGCCACAGCCACACAGCCTGGTCCTGGACACACAACCACAGCTGTGAGTCATAGGCCACAGACACACAGCCTGGTTCTGGACACACAACTACAGCTGTGAGTCATAGGCCACAGCCTGGTCCTGGACACACAACTACAGCTGTGAGTCATAGGCCACAGCCACACAGCCTGGTCCTGGACATACAACTACAGCTGTGAGTCATAGGCCACAGCCACACAGCCTGGTCCTGGACACACAACTACAGCTGCGAAGCATAGGCCACAGCCACACAGCCTGGTCCTGGACACACAACTAGAGCTGCGAGTCATAGCCACAGACACACAGCCTGGTCCTGGACACACAACTACAGCTGTGAGTCATAGGCCACAGACACACAGCCTGGTCCTGGACATACAACTAGAGCTGTGAGTCATAGGCCACAGCCTGGTCCTGGACACACAACTACAGCTGTGAGTCATAGGCCACAGACACACGGCCTGGTCCTGGACACACAACTAGAGCTGTGAGTCATAGGCCACAGCCACACAGCCTGGTCCTGGACACACAACTACAGCTGTGAGTCATAGGTCACAGACACACAGCCTGAACCTGGACACACAACTACAGCTGTGAGTCATAGGCCACAGACACACAGCCTGGTCCTGGACACACAACTACAGCTGTGAGTCATAGGCCACAGACACACAGCCTGAACCTGGACACACAACTAGAGCTGTGAGTCATAGGTCACAGACACACAGCCTGGTCCTGGACACACACCTACAACTGTGAGTCATAGGCCACAGACACACAGCCTGGGACTGGACACACAACTACAGCTGTGAGTCATAGGCCACAGACACACAGCCTGGGACTGGACACACAACTACACTGGACCACACTAACATAGCACATAGACACTTCCGACATTATGTTAAAGCTAACATGTAAATAATATAAATATATACATTCCAGACCATATTTTATAAACATAAATGTACAAATATGAATTGAATATTAAATCAAAATTCTATACATTATTATAACTTCAACAAAATATCACGTCCTGTTCAACGTCACATTACACTGTTTACATGAAATGTTTATGCAGTATATATTATATAAACAAAACAAATGGCTACACAAACTGTTAACAGAGACTGCATGTGTCTGTGGGAATGGTGGTACCACAAATGACATCAGCATGTTTGAGAATACCATCAACACCGACATTGAGCAACAACGATAATTTGTAAGAAATAAATGTAGTACAGAGCAGACAAAACTAATGCTATTTAAACAATAACATTACAGTACCAGTATGTTATTATTTCTGAACATCCTAACTTGCAGTATTATCAAGGAACAGTTATACTGAAAAAATTATCTGTCAATGCCTGGAGTCATCACAAATTGTCAGTTGGCACTATGATGTTAATAAAACATCACTCAAACAAATGGATATTTCTAACAAGGTTATTTTCTATGTAAACAAGCCCAGTATTGTCTGTCCTCTTTTTATAGCTCTATAACATGAGGATTTACAAGACTGCTGACAGCATAGGGATGATGCAATAATATCTACTGATAGTCAGTCAATACCGCTCATAAATAACATCTGCATGTGATACCAAGTTCTCATCATCACAACACAAACACACATATATTGTACACAACATTGGTTACCATGACAAATGCTTTTCCATTTACTACTACAGATTTACTATAACATTCCATTCTGAATTGATTTAGTTCATTGCTAACCCAGTATGCCGAGTTAAACAAATAGTTTGTAAATAACAATTAGTAATAAATAAAGTTGGTTTCAAAAAATCAGTAACCTTATTTGACTACTTTTATAATTTGTTCACAGATTTAGTTAAAATAATATATTAGTTTGTCCGATGTTTTAACCTAAATAAAAAATTGGTCAAAAACTAGCATGTTAGTACCCTGTATACTGTAGACATACTCAATTTATGAAAAAGATGTAACTGAAACAATACAAGATGAACTGCCATTATCCTGTCACAGTGTGTGTGTGTGTGTGTGTGTGTGCGCACGCGCGTGAGTGTGTGTGCATGTGCGTGTGCGTGTGTGTAGTTGTAATTGTGACAAGTTTGACTGTTATAACCATTTATGGCACCCGGACAAATTTCTTAAGTATGTGGTAAAAATATGTTAGTATTTCATACAAAGATGGATACCAAGTAATCATAATGATTTTGAAACATAACATATCATGTACAGTCAAATTTCAATATAGTTTACTAGCATACCTCTTTAAATGCAAACTAATTTAGCCACATTTACCATAACCCTAGATACCTGACTGTATCAGTCGAACATGTATGGACATTGAGGAGGTAACAACCAGACACACATGTGACACCTCCACAATAAGACACACTGTGGCACACTGTGGCCGTGTCAACACATGTGACACCACCACAATAAGACACAATGTGGCACACTGTGGGCCGTGTCAACACATGTGACACCACCACAATAAGACACAATGTGGCACACTGTGGGCCGTGTCAACACATGTGACACCACCACAATAAGACACACTGTGGCACACTGTGGCCGTGTCAACACATGTGACACCACCACAATAAGACACACTGTGGCACACTGTGGCCGTGTCAACACATGTGACACCACCACAATAAGACACAATGTGGCACACTGTGGGCCGTGTCAACACATGTGACACCACCACAATAAGACACATTGTGGCACACTGTGGCCGTGTCAACACATGTGACACCACCACAATAAGACACAATGTGGCACACTGTGGGCCGTGTCAACACATGTGACACCACCACAATAAGACACAATGTGGCACACTGTGGCCGTGTCAACACATGTGACACCACCACAATAAGACACAATGTGGCACACTGTGGGCCGTGTCAACACATGTGACACCACCACAATAAGACACAATGTGGCACACTGTGGCCGTGTCAACACATGTGACACCACCACAATAAGACACAATGTGGCACACTGTGGGCCGTGTCAACACATGTGACACCACCACAATAAGACACAATGTGGCACACTGTGGCCGTGTCAACACATGTGACACCACCACAATAAGACACAATGTGGCACACTGTGGGCCGTGTCAACACATGTGACACCACCACAATAAGACACAATGTGGCACACTGTGGCCGTGTCAACACATGTGACACCACCACAATAAGACACAATGTGGCACACTGTGGCCGTGTCAACACATGTGATGACTGGAATGTGACAGTGAAGCAACCTAAATGTGTGTAGTAGATCTGTGAGATCAAAGAAACATCACATCAAGTCTGCAACAACTTGACCATGTCAGTGTCAACTATTTGGTGGTGTAGACATGCTGCACATGCACTATGCACTATGCTACAGTTCACAACCGGTGCTTCACAACATTATCATATGTTAAATAACAGTATCACATTAACTCCTTGCTATGTTAGCAATATCACAAGCTTTGCAACAAAATACTACAAAAATAACTGCTTCTCTACATTAATGTGCACCAGGGAATAACCTCAAGTGATTCACACAGACAGTCAGCACTGTAGGCAACTCAACGTTGAGCTCACCTAAAGTGTGGTCTCTCAAGTGATTCACACATACAGTCAGCACTGTAGGCAACTCAACGTTGAGCTCACCTAAAGTGTGGTCTCTCAAGTGATTCACACAGACAGTCAGCACTGTAGGCAACTCAACGTTGAGCTCGCTCACCTAAAGTGTGGTCTCTCAAGTGATTCACACAGACAGTCAGCACTGCAGGCAACTCAACGTTGAGCTCACCTAAAGTCTAGCCTCTCAAGTGATTCACACAGACAGTCAGCACTGTAGCTAACTCAACGTTGAGTTCACCTAAAGTCTCTCAAGTGAGTCACACAGACAACCAACAATGCAGCCAATTGTCTAGTTTCTCATAGAATATTGGCTTTCATTTTCACCATCCATCTCTGCTGGTATTTTATAGTGAATTATAAATGCAAATCTGTATAATCACAACAATATAGCACACAAACCTATCATGTATATGCTGCAACAATATATACATATATTATTTTAGTTACAGAAGTGTTGCCCGCTATGTATAAGCAGTATAACTAACTGCTATGTACACCATTATGCATTAGGCACAACCTGAATGCAAACAGTTTAACTGAGTTCAACTACATTTTCTGTCGCATCTGGCTTGCACTTATTTCATATTCATAACATGTCTTTTTTAAAGCAATATAGCACACAAACCTATCATGTATATGCTGCAACAATATATACATATATTATTTTAGTTACAGAAGTGTTGCCCGCTATGTATAAGCAGTATAACTAACTGCTATGTACACCATTATGCATTAGGCACAACCTGAATGCAAATAGTTTAACTGAGTTCAACTACATTTTCTGTCGCCATATGTACTTGGTCAAATCATTTTGTTAACACTTCATTGATGCATGTAATTTTTTGTATAAAGTCTTTCTGTAACTTTAAATTACTGAGTATCAGAAAAGAGTTCCATGTAGGCACCAAGCACTTTCACAAGGCTGTGCTTGTTGTCGCTTGTCCCGTTCACAATTCTTTTTGTTCCATATTACATTAGTACACTCAGCTACATACAATTTAATGAGTTCCTAATAGGGTTGTGTGAAGACAAAATATGTATGAACCATCCAGGTATTTCTTACACTTTCAACAGCCTTCAACAACACAGTCAATTAATAAATTCAACCATGAACAAATTATTGCATTAATGCTGAATACCATAATATGTCTGTAACATTAGATTAAACTCTGCTTCAAGGTATGAGGCATACAACAACAACATGAGTGTTGTGCTTTACACATGCCAAACAAATTTCAATCCATTGCATGTATTGTTTAAGTTTGATGTAAAATATTGTACCACAATGACAAATAAAATACTTAGTAGTACCAGGGCACACATTTTAAAGGTATGTAGAAATCCTTTAATAAAAAACCTATTCAAACGCTCAATTATAAAATATCTAACATAAAATTATAGTCTGCTACACAACAACTGTCTTTTATAAATTTGTAATTTGATCCAAACATTGAGTGAGGCCCCTCTGGTAGTTAATGAAAAAATAATTGCGATAAATGATTTGGAAATGTTACAGTAATATGAAATACAGTACGATTTGTACTAAAGAAAAACATGTTTAGCACTCCCAAACTTCCAGCCAAAACAGAAAGCTACAAAACATGTACATATATATCCTGCTAACACTCATCTACATTTGTGCAAGAACAAGAGCTAGTGTTGTACTTCAACTTTTCTTGCCCTTGTCTGAGATCTCCAGAAGTGTTGGGTCGGTCTCCAGTATTCGCAGTATGATCCGCTCAAGGTATGCTCGCAACTGGCCATTCTCCTCTTGACACTCCTTCAGAGCCACAACCAACTGCAACACAAACACACACAGAGTCACAAACACACACTGATGTCACAAACACACACTGATGACACAAACACAACACACACTGACGTTACAAACACACACCGAGTCACAAACACACACACAAGTCACCAGGGGTGACTGAACTACTTTTATTTTCTACTTGAGTAGAAGTAAAAGTAAGCCTCTTCAAAACTACTTGAGTAGAAGTAAAAGTAACTTGGAAAAAATCTACTTGAGTAAAAAGTAGAACTACTTTCTAAAAGTAATTGAAGTAAAAGTAGAAGTAGAAGTAGAAGTAGAAGTAGAAGTAGAAGTAGAAGTAGAAGTAGAAGTAGAAGTAGAAGTAGAAGTAGAAGTAGAAGTAGAAGTAGAAGTAGAAGTAGAAGTAGAAGTAGAAGTAGAAGTAGAAGTAGTAGTAGAAGTAGAAGTAGAAGTAGAAGTAGAAGTAGAAGTAGAAGTAGTAGTAGAAGTAGAAGTAGAAGTAGAAGTAGAAGTAGAAGTAGAAGTAGAAGTAGCAGTAGAAGTAGAAGTAGAAGTAGAAGTAGAAGTAGAAGTAGAAGTAGAAGTAGAAGTAGAAGTAGAAGTAGAAGTAGAAGTAGAAGTAGAAGTAGAAGTAGAAGTAGAAGTAGAAGTAGAAGTAGAAGTAGAAGTAGAAGTAGAAGTAGTAGTAGAAGTAGAAGTAGAAGTAGAAGTAGAAGTAGAAGTAGAAGTAGAAGTAGCAGTAGAAGTAGAAGTAGAAGTAGAAGTAGAAGTAGAAGTAGTAGTAGAAGTAGAAGTAGAAGTAGAAGTAGAAGTAGAAGTAGAAGTAGAAGTAGAAGTAGAAGTAGAAGTAGAAGTAGAAGTAGAAGTAGAAGTAGAAGTAGAAGTAGAAGTAGAAGTAGAAGTAGAAGTAGAAGTAGAAGTAGAAGTAGAAGTAGAAGTAGAAGTAGAAGTAGAAGTAGAAGTAGAAGTAGAAGTAGAAGTAGAAGTAGAAGTAGAAGTAGAAGTAGAAGTAGAAGTAGAAGTAGAAGTAGAAGTAGAAGTAGAAGTAGAAGTAGAAGTAGAAGTAGAACACAACATTTATTATAATACAAAACACGACCAAAATATAAATACAATGCCTTGCCGGTTAGACCACCAGCCACCTGTGTTTGTCCAGCGCCCAGGCACAGGGAAGTCAGGGTTATAACATTGTATCTTGACCCAGAAAGCAAATGCAATTAACTCGGTCTTCAGTGGCTAGGAAGCTCTGGTTAGTGTGGTGTTATTTTGACAATCAGCATGAAGCCTGGCTTTTGTAAACGTGTGAACATTGTTCTTTGAACTGAGATTTAAACTAGTGTCAGAACAAAACAGACAGCTTGGGATTGATGCCAACAAAGGACGATGACATAATATTTATTTGCTGGCGCTTGGGGCAACGGTAGCGGCAACGACTCAGACACGGATACACTACACGCGTACTGAACGACACCGTCTTGCCATTCGCGACAGAGTTCTTTGACAGCAACAATACTACAATAGTGATGACAAAGGATTATATTAACTGTGATAGGACTTATTTCATCATGGTTGATGAGTGTCTGGTGCACGCGGACTCACGGCAACGGTCAACGATGTTGCCACCGTTGAAATGGATACGTGAAATAGCGCCGCCATGCCGTTCCCTTCCCCAGCCAAGGCATTCTTTGACGGCGACGATGAAAGGGACTTTTGTGGAGTTTAACTATGACATATTTTCACATTCTGATCTTTGTATTTGAACATTTTATGGACATGGGATTTTATTAACTGTGTTATATCATTTGTTTTGCACAAGTGGCAATTGTAATACAATGTATTATTTATAAAACCGGCTTCGTTTCTTCGGTAAGTTTTTCACGTTTATATTTCATATATCAATAGCTCTCCTGGGCCATTTTAGGAGGTCCCTTTTTAGCTCTCCTGGGCATTTTGAGGAGGACGCTTTTTAGCTCTCCAAGGTTTTTCAAAAGGCGAGGCCTATAAATGTATCGCTCTGATTCTGCAAAGCGAATACGCCCGTGATTGGACAATATTAATAGCTTTTGGCCTGCCGACTGGATCCATCTAGCGATTAAAATGAAATGTCGACGGATGGAGCGCCATCAAGCGACGTAAGTTATAACTAAAGAAATAACGAAAATATCACGAAGTAAATGAAAGTAACGAAGCAAAAAGTAGCGTTACCGCAAATAAAACTACTTCGTTACAAGTAGAAGTAGTTAGTTGAAATCTTACTTTGTTACTTCCAGTTACTTGAAAAAACTACTCAAGTAGAGTAACGAAGTAGATCTACGTCGTTACATGACACCCCTGCAAGTCACAAACACACACCCAGTCACAAACACAACACACACTGATGACACAAACACACAATGACGTCACAAAAACACACTGATGTCACAAACACACACTGATGTCACAAACACACATTGATGTCACAAACACACTGAAGTCACAAACACACACTGATGTCACAAACACACACTGACGTCACAAACACACACTGATGTCACAAACACACACTGATGTAAAAACACACACTAACATCACAAAAAAGACTTGCACATTACAAACACACACAAACACACTGACATCACAAACACACATCGACACTAGCTCTTGTTCTTGCACAAATGTAGATGAGTGTTAGCAGGATATATATGTACATGTTTTGTAGCTTTCTGTTTTGGCTGGAAGTTTGGGAGTGCTAAACATGTTTTTCTTTAGTACAAATCGTACTGTATTTCATATTACTGTAACATTTCCAAATCATTTATCGCAATTATTTTTTCATTAACTACCAGAGGGGCCTCACTCAATGTTTGGATCAAATTACAAATTTATAAAAGACAGTTGTTGTGTAGCAGACTATAATTTTATGTTAGATATTTTATAATTGAGCGTTTGAATAGGTTTTTTATTAAAGGATTTCTACATACCTTTAAAATGTGTGCCCTGGTACTACTAAGTATTTTGTTTGTCATTGTGGTACAATATTTTACATCAAACTTAAACAATACATGCAATGGATTGAAATTTGTTTGGCATGTGTAAAGCACAACATTCATGTTGTTATTGTATGCCTCATACCTTGAAGCAGAGTTTAACACACACCGAGTCACAAACACACTGACGTCACAAACACAACACACACTGACGTCACAAACACACACTGATGTCACAAACACACACTGACGTCACAAACACTCACTAACGTCACAACAACACAGATGTCATAAACACACTGAAGTCACAAACACACACTGACGTCACAAACACACACTGATGACACAAACACAACACACACTGATGTCACAAACACAACTGACGTCACAAAAACACACTGATGTCACAAACACACATTGATGTCACAAACACACACTGATGTCACAAACACACATTGATGTCACAAACACACTGAAGTCACAAACACACACTGATGTCACAAACACACACTGATGTCACAAACACACACTGATGTCACAAACACACTGATGTCACAAACACACACTGACGTCACAAACACACACTGATGTCACAAACACACACTGAAGTCACAAACACACACTGATGTCAAAACACACACTAACATCACAAAAAAGACATGCACATTACAAACACACACAAACACACTGATTTCACAAACACACACTAACATCACAAATACACACTGATGTCACAAACACACTGATGTCACAAATACACACTGACATAATTCTCCTCTTACCACTCCTTCAGTACTTTCAGTGCTCTCTGGGTGTTACATCATGAAGGAGGAACTTTCTGGGCTAACTGTATGTGGTGGTGATTCAGTTGAAGGGTGTCTAGTATGCAGTGCAGCCACTGGGTGGACTTTCACAAACTGGTGACTTTCTTTGGCACAGGTTGTCTAAACACTTAATTACTTACTATAAATATATCACATGCACCACATACCTCATCCCTTGGCAGATTTGTAATTTCCTCAGCCAGCGACACACCAGGTCCAGACTCTAGCAACTTTCTACCTCCTTGCACGTGAGAGCTGAACAACTGGGCCTGCATATCTTCATTCTGTGCCTGCTGCCGCTGGACCTCCTAGCAACAACAGTCAACACCAGCACGGTCACTAAACCATTGTGTTCACTTCCCCACCTCCTAGCAACAACAGTCAACACCAGCAAGGTCACTAAACCATTGTGTTCACTTCCCCACCTCCTAGCAACAACAGTCAACACCAGCACGGTCACTAAACCATTGTGTTCACTTCCCCACCTCCTAGCAACAACAGTCAACACCAGCACGGTCACTAAACCATTGTGTTCACTTCCCCACCTCCTAGCAACAACAGTCAACACCAGCAAGGTCACTAAACCATTGTGTTCACTTCCCCACCTCCTAGCAACAACAGTCAACACCAGCACGGTCACTAAACCAATGTGTTCACTTCCCCACCTCCTAGCAACAACAGCCAACATCAGCACGGTCACTAAACCATTGTGTTCACTTCCCCACCTCCTAGCAACAACAGTCAACACCAGCACGGTCACTAAACCAATGTGTTCACTTCCCCACCTTCTAGCAACAACAGTCAACACCAGCACGGTCACTAAACCAATGTGTTCACTTCCCCACCTCCTAGCAACAACAGTCAACACCAGCACGGTCACTAAACCAATGTGTTCACTTCCCCACCTTCTAGCAACAACAGTCAACACCAGCACGGTCACTAAACCAATGTGTTCACTTCCCCACCTTCTAGCAACAACAGTCAACACCAGCACGGTCACTAAACCAATGTGTTCACTTCCCCACCTCCTAGCAACAACAGTCAACACTAGCACGGTCACTAAACCGTTGTGTTCACTTCCCCACCTCCTAGCAACAACAGTCAACACCAGCACGGTCACTAAAACAATGTGTTCACTTCCCCACCTCCTAGCAACAACAGTCAACACTAGCATGGTCACTAAAACAATGTGTTCACTTCCCCACCTCCTAGCAACAACAGTCAACACCAGCACGGTCACTAAACCATTGTGTTCACTTCCCCACCCTCTAGCAACAACAGTCAACACCAGCACGGTCACTAAACCATTGTGTTCACTTCCCCACCTCCTAGCAACAACAGTCAACACCAGCACGGTCACTAAACCAATGTGTTCACTTCCCCACCTCCTAGCAACAACAGTCAACACCAGCACGGTCACTAAAACAATGTGTTCACTTCCCCACCTCCTAGCAACAACAGTCAACACCAGTACGGTCACTAAACCATTGTGTTCACTTCCCCACCTCCTAGCAACAACAGTCAACACCAGCACGGTCACTAAACCATTGTGTTCACTTCCCCACCTCCTAGCAACAACAGTCAACACCAGCACGGTCACTAAACCAATGTGTTCACTTCCCCACCTCCTAGCAACAACAGTCAACACCAGCACGGTCACTAAAACAATGTGTTCACTTCCCCACCTCCTAGCAACAACAGTCAACACCAGCACGGTCACTAAACCAATGTGTTCACTTCCCCACCTCCTAGCAACAACAGTCAACACCAGCACGGTCACTAAACCAATGTGTTCACTTCCCCACCTCCTAGCAACAACAGTCAACACCAGCACGGTCACTAAACCATTGTGTTCACTTCCCCACCTCCTAGCAACAACAGTCAACACTAGCACGGTCACTAAAACAATGTGTTCACTTCCCCACCTCCTAGCAACAACAGTCAACACTAGCATGGTCACTAAACCAATGTGTTCACTTCCCCACCTCCTAGCAACAACAGTCAACACCAGCACGGTCACTAAACCATTGTGTTCACTTCCCCACCTCCTAGCAACAACAGTCAACACCAGCACGGTCACTAAACCAATGTGTTCACTTCCCCACCTCCTAGCAACAACAGTCAACACCAGCATGGTCACTAAACCAATGTGTTCACTTCCCCACCTCCTAGCAACAACAGTCAACACCAGCACGGTCACTAAACCATTGTGTTCACTTCCCCACCTCCTAGCAACAACAGTCAACACCAGCACGGTCACTAAACCAATGTGTTCACTTCCCCACCTCCTAGCAACAACAGTCAACACCAGCACGGTCACTAAACCAATGTGTTCACTTCCCCACCTCTTAGCAACAACAGTCAACACCAGCACGGTCACTAAAACAATGTGTTCACTCCCCACCTCTTAGCAATAACAGTCAACACAAAAATTCAAAATAACACCTAAATTGTTTGCTGAAAGTGGAGGCGTAACACATAAGATCTGTAGAGGTGGGGGATGAAATTCTTAATTCTTTCATGCTGCCTATGTGTGACAGAAATAACGAGAAACTGTCTTATCTGCATGTATCTTCAATCTACTCTCAGTTATAGAATGGAGTTGTTTGTATGCAGATTGGAATGTATTATTCAACAGGGAGTTTGGCTTAACATGATATCAAAGGTATTTTGTTACAACTTTTTCAAGTATCTTGGAAATTAAGTTCTAACTTAAAAAATGTCTATAATTTAAAAACAAATCTTTTGGCAAAGTTATATTGTTAACCAACTGAGATTGACTAACACTTGTTTAGATGCATCTTTGACCTTGGTGTCTAAGGATTTATACACAACAGAAGCTACCTTATTACTAATGTTTTTAATAAGTGGATTTATATGTGCTTCTTTAAAAAACACGATGCATAGTGGTACATTTATGATCTTAGTGGTACATTTATGATATTTATCTTTGTACCAAGTAAAGAGCTAAGACAAGCTTTCAAAAGTACTTTTGTACTCGTGACAGTACTGACCTGCTTGAGGTGAGAGACCTCTGCGTCGTACTCGTGTCAGCACTGACCTGTTTGAGGTGAAAGACCTGTGCGTCGTACTCATGTCAGTACTGACCTGCTTGAGGTGAGAGACCTGTGCGTCGTACTCGTGTCAGTACTGACCTGCTTGAGGTGAGAGACCTGTGCTTCGTACTCGTGTCAGTACTGACCTGCTTGAGGTGAGAGGCCTGTGCGTCATACTCGTGTCAGTACTGACCTGCTTGAGGTGAGAGACCTGTGCGTCGTACTCGTGTCAGTACTGACCTGCTTGAGGTGAGAGACCTGTGCGTCGTACTCGTGTCAGTATTTACCTGCTTGAGGTGAGAGACATGTGCATCGTACCCGTGTCAGTACTGACCTGCTTGAGGTGAGAGACCTGTGCGTCATACTCGTGTCAGTACTGACTTGCTTGAAGTGAGAGACCTGTGCGTCGTACTCGTGTCAGCACTGACCTGCTTGAGGTGAGAGACCTGTGCGTCGTTCTCGTGTCAGTACTGACCTGCTTGAGGTGAGAGATCTGTGTGTCGTATTCATGTCAACCTTGACCTGCTTGAGGTGAGAGATCTGTGCGTCGTACTCGTGTCAACACTGACCTGCTTGAGGTGAGAGATCTGTGCGTCGTACTCGTGTCAACACTGACCTGCTTGAGGTGAGAGATCTGTGTTTATCGTACTCGTGTCAGTACTGACCTGCTTGAGGTGAGAGATCTGTGTGTCGTACTCGTGTCAGCACTGACCTGCTTGAGGTGAGAGATCTGTGTCGTACTCGTGTCAGCACTGACCTGCTTGAGGTGAGAGACCTGTGCGTCGTACTCGTGTCAGTATTGACCTGCTTGTGGTGAGAGATCTGTGCGTCGTACTTATGTCAGTACTGACCTGCTTGAGGTGAGAGACCTGTGCGTCATACTCATGTCAGTACTGACATGCTTGAGGTGAGAGACTTGTGCGTCGTACTCGTGTCAGTACTGACCTGCTTGAGGTGAGAGACCTGTGCGTCATACTCGTGTCAGTACTGACCTGCTTGAGGTGAGAGATCTGTGTGTCGTACTCGTGTCAACACTGACCTGCTTGAGGTGAGAGACCTGTGCGTCATACTCGTGTCAGTACTGACCTGCTTGAGGTGAGGGACCTGTGCATCGTACTTGAGGTGAGGGACCTGTGCATCGTACTCATGTCAGTACTGACCTGCTTGAGGTGAGAGATCTGTGTGTCGTACTCGTGTCAGTACTGACCTGCTTGAGGTGAGAGATCTGTGTGTCATACTCGTGTCAGTACTGACCTGCTTGAGGTGAGAGACCTGTGTGTCGTACTCATGTCAGTACTGACCTGCTTGAGGTGAGAGATCTGTGTGTCGTACTCGTGTCAGTACTGACCTGCTTGAGGTGAGAGACCTGTGTGTCGTACTCGTGTCAACACTGACCTGCTTGAGGTGAGAGATCTGTGTCGTACTCGTGTCAGTACTGACCTGCTTGAGGTGAGAGATCTGTGTGTCGTACTCATGTCAGTACTCACCTGCTTGAGGTGAGAGATCTGTGTGTCGTACTCGTGTCAGTACTGACCTGCTTGAGGTGAGAGACCTGTGTGTCGTACTCGTGTCAACACTGACCTGCTTGAGGTGAGAGATCTGTGTCGTACTCGTGTCAGTACTGACCTGCTTGAGGTGAGAGATCTGTGTCGTACTCGTGTCAGTACTGACCTGCTTGAGGTGAGAGATCTGTGTCGAACTCGTGTCAGTACTGACCTGCTTGAGGTGAGAGATCTGTGTGTCGTACTCGTGTCGCAGTCTGCTAGGCAGTGAGTCGCCTTGTGTCTGTAAGCGTGATGTACGCAGCTCCTCCAGCTCCTTAGTGAGCTCATCTAGGAGCTGGGCATGAATGAGCCGCTCCTGCTCCATGCTGCAGCGTTCCTCCATGCCCTGAGTGTGCAGGGCATCATGACTGTCAGTGAGACTGGCCAGTCTCTCCTCACACACTCCTAGTCTCCCCTCCAATTGCGCTTTCTCCTGATCAAACACACATAACATAGGTAATTCATGTCTGTATTAATGAGGGCATAACAGTGTTTTTCTAAGTCTACAATAACCATCTGTGCTTTACATAAGCAAATGACATACCAATTTGTTGCATTACAAAATAATTTTTTTTTTCCTTTCTTCAAACATTGCCACATGTCAGATATGTGTCAGTTAAGTCTTTGTTAAATATGATAACAACGCTTTCTAACTCAACATCACTGCTCCTCCTTGGGACTCTGTGTCATATTATACTTGCACCATCTGGTGAATATGTTGGCTTTGGTTTCATCATGATGTGAAAACAGTGAGCAACAGGGTAGCTTCTGACAAAGTCTAGTATCATGTCAAGAACCAAATAATTCAATCTTTTCACTGTAATATGGCCCGTAAGTGTGTCACGATACATGGCGAGACTCCGCGCGACTGGAGCTGATTGGGGACTGGCTATTAAGAATTATATTCGAAGGATGACAGTTGTAACTTCCGACTGATGAATACTAGGAAAATCAGGTCATAAATATCTTGTGTTATACCTTTCTTATCTTAAATGCCCGATTTAATATTGAGTTTACCCCACTATCATAGACATATAGCGATTTGCATAGTGCAGATAATAGACATTCCCCACAATTTTAGGCCGTGTGTGTCTTTTGCTGGATTTGCATTTTACATTGCTGTATGTTGTGGTTTCGATAAGCACTTATATCTGACAAGTTGTCTAAATGCACATAATCATAATACATGTATACGTTTGCCCCAAACAGGTTGTACTGCATGAAAAATGGCACTTTTCATTATTAGTCAAGATCGCCAAACACAAGTACAAGCTGGCGATGCCATGGCAACCATCATAATAATTAATTAAAATTCATGATTTCCGTGAGCATTATCACCGGCAAAGTGTTCCACTGCTTCTGCTTGTAATAATCCTTCGGACAGTGTAACTGAAATAATTAGACTGGAACAGTTCGATTACTACAACCAAAAACAAAACGAAGTCCTATATGTTAACATGGAGAAAATGGACTTCCTGCCCCCAATTGTCCCCAGCCTCGTTTTCGCGGGCGAGACTTGCACGCCCTATAAACAGTATGTAATGTGATTGAATCAACTTGTCCCATCAAACAGATGTCCTGGACAATGTACATGTCTCACAGAAGTAACTACTTGTCCTGGACAATGTACTTGTCTGAGAGAGGTAACTACTTGTCCCGGACAATGTACTTGTCTGACAGAGGTAATTACTTGTCCTGGACAATGTACTTGTCTCACAGAGGTAACTACTTGTCCTGGACAATGTACTTGTCTGAGAGAGGTAACTACTTGTCCTGGACAATGTACTTGTCTCACAGAGGTAACTACTTGTCCTGGACAATGTACTTGTCTCACAGAGGTAACTACTTGTCCTGGACAATGTACTTGTCTCACAGAGGTAACTACTTGTCCTGGACAATGTACTTGTCTGAGAGAGGTAACTACTTGTCCTGGACAATGTACTTGTCTCACAGAGGTAACTACTTGTCCTGGACAAAGTACTTGTCTGAGAGAGGTAACTACTTGTCCTGGACAATGTACTTGTCTCACAGAGGTAACTGCTTGTCCTGGACAATGTACTTGTCTGAGAGAGGTAACTACTTGTCCTGAACAATGTACTTGTCTCACAGAGGTAACTACTTGTCCTGGACAATGTACTTGTCTCACAGAGGTAACTACTTGTCCTGGACAATGTACTTGTCTCACAGAAGTAACTACTTGTCCTGGACAATGTACTTGTCTGAGAGAGGTAACTACTTGTCCTGGACAATGTACTTGTCTCACAGAGGTAACTGCTTGTCCTGGACAATGTACTTGTCTGAGAGAGGTAACTACTTGTCCTGGACAATGTACTTGTCTCACAGAGGTAACTACTTGTCCTGGACAATGTACTTGTCTGACAGAGGTAACTACTTGTTCTGGACAATGTACTTGTCTCACAGAGGTAATTACTTGTCCTGGACAATGTACTTGTCTCACAGAGGTAACTACTTGTTCTGGACAATGTACTTATCTCACAGTACTTATTCTGGACTACCAGCAAGTGTTAGTATCAAACCCTAGATAAGGTAATTAATTATTCCATATTCGACATATTCTCTAACTTTACAGAGAACATGTTTAAGCAAAAAAATTGTGCACAGATTGTGGTTTTTAAAGAGTAAATGGCACACTGCAGTGGGGTGACATGGCGCACTGCAGTGGTGAGACATGGCGCACTGCAGTGGTGCGACATGGCGCACTGCAGTGGTGCGACATGGCGCACTGCAGTTGTGCGACATGGCACACTGCAGTGGTGTGGCATGGCGCACTGCAGTCGTGTGGCATGGCGCACTGCAGTGGTGTGACATGGCACACTGCAGTGGTGAGACATGGCACACTGCAGTGGTGAGACATGGCACACTGCAGTGGTGTGACATGGCACACTGCAGTGGTGTGACATGGCACACTGCAGTGGTGTGACATGGCACACTGCAGTGGTGAGACATGGCACACTGCAGTGGTGTGACATGGCACACTGCAGTGGTGTGACATGGCACACTGCAGTGGTGCGGCATGGCACACTGCAGTGGTGTGACATGGCACACTGCAGTGGTGTGACATGGCACACTGCAGTGGTGTGACATGGCACACTGCAGTGGTGTGACATGGCACACTGCAGTGGTGTGACATGGCACACTGCAGTGGTGTGATATGGCACACTGCAGTGGTGTGACATGGCACACTGCAATGGTGTGACATGGCACACTGCAGTGGTGCGGCATGGCACACTGCAGTGGTGCGACATGGCACACTGCAGTGGTGTGACATGGCACACTGCAGTGGTGTGACATGGCACACTGCAGTGGTGTGACATGGCACACTGCAGTGGTGTGACATGGCACACTGCAGTGGTGCGGCATGGCACACTGCAGTGGTGTGACATGGCACACTGCAGTGGTGTGACATGGCACACTGCAGTGGTGTGACATGGCACACTGCAGTGGTGTGACATGGCACACTGCAGTGGTGTGACATGGCTCACTGCAGTGGTGAGACATGGATGTTGTGCTTGCCTTGCGCAGTCTTTCATTCTCAGCCTTCAGACGTGGTACCTCCTCCTTCAACAGCTCGTAGTCGCCCTCCATGTGACGCAGACTGCAACAAACCGGGCACTGTGTCACTGGTACTACATCACTGACCCCCCTGTGTGTCACTACATTTCGGTATCAATGTGTCACTACATGACGGTATCAGTGTGTCATTACATATCTGTATGAATGAGTGCCTACATCTCTGCATGGGTGTGTCGTTGCATGTGTCATTGCATCATTGCATCAATGTCGTGTAAGTCTATCACTGTTTGTGTTTACCATGTACATCTGATCATTGATAATATATCCTCAGAAGATTGTTGAAGTGCAAGAAAACAAACACACAAAGCTGTAACATACCTTTGTGTTAACAGTTCTATTTCAGCTGTCTTGTCTTTACTTATCCAGTTCTGAAAGTCATCACCATCAACATCATTAGTTGGCTGGAGCCAGAACATTATGAGGTAAGATCCAACCTCATGGGGTAATATCCAGCATAATTGAGAGGTTGGCTGTGTTGGGTGTTACTTCATGAGGCATGAGGTAACACCCAACACCGGCAGCCTTATGAGGTAACATTCAACACAGCCAGCTTTTTTACGATGTAATACCCAACACACCTAGCCTCACAAGGTAACATCCAACACAGCCACCCTCGTGAGGTGACATCCAACACAGCCACCCTCGTGAGGTGACATCCAACACAGCCACCCTCGTGAGATGACATCCAACACAGCCACCCTCGTGAGGTGACATCCAACACAGCCACCCTCGTGAGATGACATCCAACACAGCCACCCTCGTGAGATGACATTCCAACACAGCCACCCTCGTGAGATGACATCCAACACAGCCACCCTCGTGAGGTGACATCCAACACAGCCACCCTCGTGAGATCACATCCAACACAGCCACCCTCGTGAGATCACATCCAACACAGCCACCCTCGTGAGGTGACATCCAACACAGCCACCCTCGTGAGATGACATCCAACACAGCCACCCTCGTGAGATGACATCCAACACAGCCACCCTCGTGAGGTGACATCCAACACAGCCACCCTCGTGAGGTGACATCCAACACAGCCACCCTCGTGAGATGACATCCAACAAGCCACCCTCGTGAGGTAACATGCAACACAACCAGCCCCATGAGATAATGGCAGATTGAGGACAGGAGAATGGTGGATGGCTCCACCATCAGACTTCATCTCATGGTCGCTTGTACATATTATATCATAATTATATCTTAACAGGTCTTGTTTGTTGTACCACTAAGTACAGGGTGATGAGGCTCTAGATGCCACATACAGCTATTATTACCGACTACACAAAGATGAATATCTTACAAGTGCGTCTCGGTGTTTCTTCTGCTCCTCCACCAAAAGTTGCTGCGATTTACTGTCAACTTCCCTTAGTTGTTCTTCTAACATGTGAACCCTGCAAGTACCAACAATTGTTTATTCATTTGTTTTCATTCAAAAACCCTCTTCAGCAGTTAGTGGTGCAATGATTACATATGCCAGTTTGACATAATTTCCTTGTATATATAGAGGAGACCAGGGCACCAAGGCCACCGAGCCACCAAGGCCACCGAGGCACCAAGGCCACTGAGGCACCAAGGCCACTGAGGCACCAAGGCCACTGAGGCACCAAGGCCACTGAGGTACCAAGGCCACTGAGGCACCAAGGCCACTGAGGCACCAAGGTCACTGGGTCACCAAGCCCACTGAGGCACCAAGGCCACTGAGGCACCAAGGCCACTGAGGCACCAAGGCCACTGAGGCACCAATGTCACTGAGGCACCAAGGCCACTGAGGCACCAAGGTCACTGGGGTACCGTCACAAAAGAACATACATATAACATTGTGAAAAATAGTTCAGTGTCCATCTAATTTACAGGATAAGCTTAAGTAAGAAACCTAGTAAGAAAAAAACATTACTTTTCTGCTGATGACCCAGTGACCATAGTGCCGCAGTGACCATGGTGCCACATTGACCATGGTGCCACAGTGACCATAGTGCCACAGTGACCTTGGCCATGGGGACACAATAGCCACTGTGGCACCATGGTCACTGCAACACCATGGTCACTGTAGCACCGTGGTCACTGTGGCACCATGGCCAATGGAGTACCATGGCCAATGGAGCACCATGGCTACTGGAGCACCATGGCCGCTGGGACACCATGGTCACTGCAGCAATATGGTCACTGTGGCACCATGGTCACTGGGGCAATATGGTCACTGTGGCACCATGGTCACTGGGGCAATATGGTCACTGTGGCACCATGGTCACTGGGGCAATATGGTCACTGTGGCACCATGGTCACTGCGGCAATATGGTCACTGTGGCACCATGATCACTGGGGCAATATGGTCACTGCAACACCATGGTCATTGTGGCACCATGGTAACTGCGCCAACATGGTCACTGTGGCACCATGGTCACTGGGGCACCATGGTCACTGGGCCACCATGGTCACTGGGCCGCCATGGTCACTGAGGCAACATGGACACTGTGGCACCATGGTCACTTCGACAACAAGGTCACTATGGCACCATGGCCACTGCAACACCATGGTCACTGCGACACTATGGCCACTGGGGCACCATGGTCACTGCAATGCCATGGCCACTGAGGCACCATGGTCACTGTGGCACCACGGTCACTGTGGCACCATGGTCACTGCGGCACTATGGTTACTGGGGCACCATGGTCACTGTGGCACCATGGTCACTGTGGCATCAGCAGAAAAGGTATGTATTTGTAATTCTTACTAGGGTTACTACTTAAGTTTATCTTGTAAATTAGATGGACACTAAACTATTTTTCACAATGTTATATGTAAGTTTTCTTTGACTGGTTCAAGCTACGAGATCATTTGGATACACCATGGTTCAATTGCAACAATCATACAGTACAAATACACATACAGTGTTGCAAAAAACATTTCACATTTACGTGAAACTTGATCAAACTTGTTAAAACAGCATTAAAGTCACTCTTGGGACTAGGCCAAAGTGACCTTAATAGCAAGTAACCAAAATACTGAATATGTAGACTGAAACATTATGGGAAATAGGAATATGCATACATCATATAACCACAGGATGGAATTTTTTTCTAATTTTAAGTAACTGGAGTAATCATAAAACCTAGAGCTGGAAAACTATGTTCATGAAATATTGTTCATTCCCTATGACAAAGAACAATATTTTCTTTTGGTAAACACAGAAGTGTCAACCATATTAAACCCAGATTCACAATATCTAACAAATAACTATGATAACTGTTGATTGGTTATCTCTAAATGTCTTAGTGTAATAGTGACCAGTGAGGATGCAGGAGGCTGTCTATGACCATGACCATGACCATGACCATGACCATGACCATGACCATGACCATGACCATGACCATGACCATGACCATGACCATGACCATGACCATGACCATGACCACTATCAAACATCAACAGCAAGCATAAGTAGAACAAGCCAGGAATACAAACACTGATTCAGTAACCAATAAGAACACAACAATGTCATTCCTAACATACAATGATGAAACAAATGCACACAATATGCACAAATCGCATGCATAATGACAGTGAGCTATCCTGCATGAATATAGTGGAAAGATTAGCAACTGAGGAAGTTAACAAGATGGGAAACCTGACATCAAGGAAATGAACAAGATGGAAGAAAAAACTGCATGGGATGTAAACAAAATGGGATTACTGCTAGGGAAGTGAACAAGATGGGATGACTGCATGGACATGAACAAAATGGGATGACTGCATGGGACGTGATCAAAATGGGATGACTGCATGGGACGTGAACAAAATGGGATGACTGCATGGGATGTGAACAAAATGGGATGACTGCATGGACATGAACAAAATGGGATGACTGCATGGGACATGAACAAAATGGGATGACTGCATGGGAAGTGTAAAAAATTGGATGACTGCATGGGACGTGAAAAAAATGGGATGACTGCATGGGATGTGAAAAAAATGGGAAGAGTAATATTGGGAAATGAAAAAAAATTGAAAAAGGCATTGGCGAAATGAACAAGATGAGAAGACTGGCATCGGAAGTAAACAAGGTGGAAAGACTGACATGGGAAGTAAACAAGATGGGAAGACTGGCATGAGAAGTGAACAAGATGGGAAGACTGGCATGGGAAGTGAACAGGATGGGAAGACTGGCATGGGAAGTGAACAAGATGGGAAGACTGGCATGGGAAGTGAACAAGATGGGAAGACTGGCATGGGAAGTGAACAAGATGGGAAGATTGGCATGGGAAGTAAACAAGATGGGAAGACTGGCATGGGAAGTGAACAAGAGGGAAAGATTGGCATGGGAAGACTGGCATGGGAAGTAAACAAGATAGGAAGATTGGCATGGGAAGTAAACAAGATGGGAAGGTTGGCATGGGAAATGAACAAGATTGGAAGATTGGCATGGGAAGTAAACAAGATGGGAAGACTGGCATGGGAAGTGAACAAGATAGAAAGACTAGTATGGGAAGTGAAAAAAAGGGAAGATTGGCATGGGAAGTAAACAAGATGGGAAGACTGGCATGAGAAGTGAACAAGATGGTAAGACTGGCATGGGAAGTGAACAAGATGGGAAGACTGGCATGGGAAGTGAACAAGATGGGAAGACTGGCATGGGAAGTGAACAAGATGGGAAGATTGGCATGGGAAGTAAACAAGATGGGAAGACTGGCATGGGAAGTGAACAAGAGGGAAAGATTGGCATGGGAAGACTGGCATGGGAAGTAAACAAGATAGGAAGATTGGCATGGGAAGTAAACAAGATGGGAAGGTTGGCATGGGAAATGAATACTATGGAAAGATTAGCATGGGAAGTGAACAAGATAGAAAGATTAGCATGGGAAGTAAACAAGATAGAAAGATTGGCATGGGAAGTGAACAAGATGGGAAGACTGGCATGGGAAGTGAACAAGATGGGAAGATTGGCTTGGGAAGCAAACAAGATGGGAAGACTGGCATGGGAAGTGAACAAGATGTGAAGACTGGCATGGGAAGTGAACAAGATGGGAAGACTGGCATGGGAAGTAAACAAGATGGAAAGATTGGCATGGGAAGTGAACAAAGTGGAAAGATTGGCATGGGAAGTAAACAAGACAGGAAGACTGGCATGGAAAATGAACAAGATGGGAAGATTGGCTTGTGAAGTAAACATGATGGGAAGACTGGCATGGGAAGTGAATAAGACAGAAAGATTGGCCTGGGAAGTGAACAAGACCACAAGACTGGCATGGGAAGTGAACAAGATGGGAAGACTGGCAACGAAAGTGAACAAGATGGGAAGTTTGGCATGAGAAGTGAACAAGATGGGAAGATTGGCATGAGAAGTGAACAAGATGGAAAGATTGGCATGGGAAGTGAACAATATGGAAAGATTGGCATGAGAAGTGAACAAGATGGAAAGATTGGCATGGGAAGTGAATAAGACAGAAAGATTGGCCTGGGAAGTGAACAAGACCGCAAGACTGGCATGGGAAGTGAACAAGATGGGAAGACTGGCATGGGAAGTGAACAAGACGGGAAGATTGGGATGGGAAGTGAACAAGATGGGAAGACTGGCATGGGAAGTAAACAAGATGGGAAGATTGGCATGGGAAGTTAACAAGATGGGAAGACTGGCATGGGAAGTAAACAAGATGGGAAGATTGGTATGGGAAGAAAACATGATGGGAAGACTGGCAACGAAAGTGAACAAGATGGGAAGATTGGCATGAGAAGTGAACAAGATGGAAAGATTGGCATGGGAAGTGAACAATATGGAAAGATTGGCATGAGAAGTGAACAAGACGGAAAGATTGGCATGGGAAGTGAACAAGATGGGAAGACTGGCATGGGAAGTAAACAAGATGGGAAGACTGGCATGGGAAGTAAACAAGATGGGAATACTGGCATGGGAAGTAAACAAGATGGGAAGATTGGTATGGGAAGAAAACATGATGGGAAGACTGGCAACGAAAGTGAACAACATGGGAAGATTGGCATGAGAAGTGAACAAGATGGAAAGATTGGCATGGGAAGTGAACAAGATGGAAAGATTGGCATGGGAAGTGAACAAGATGGAAAGATTGGCATGGGAAGTGAACAAGATGGAAAGATTGGCATGAGAAGTGAACAAGATGGAAAGATTGGCATGAGAAGTGAACAAGATGGAAAGATTGGCATGGGAAGTGAACAAGATGGAAAGATTGGCATGGGAAGTGAACAAGATGGAAAGATTGGCATGAGAAGTGAACAAGATGGAAAGATTGTCATGGGAAGTAAAAAAGAGGGGAAGACTGGCATGGGAAGTAAACAAGATGGGAAGACTGGCATGGGAAGTAAACAAGATGGGAAGACTGGAATGGGAAGTGAACAAGATGGGAAGATTGGCATGGGAAGTAAACAAGACGGGAAGATTGGCATGGGAAGTAAACAAGATGGGAAGATTGGCATGGGAAGTAAACAAGACGGGAAGATTGGCATGGGAAGTAAACAAGATGGGAAGATTGGCATGTGAAGTAAACAAGATGGGAAGATTGGCATGGGAAGTAAACAAGATGGGAAGATTGACATGGGAAGTAAACAAGATGGGAAGATTGACATGGGAAGTAAACAAGACGGGAAGATTGGCATGGGAAGTAAACAAGACGGGAAGATTGGCATGGGAAGTAAACAAGACGGGAAGATTGGCATGGGAAGTAAACAAGATGGGAAGATTGACATGGGAACACGAATTGTAGACCTGTGGAATGAACACTGGCTGGGTTGGAATGAAAGGATGAGCAACTAACACGTGGCAGGGGAAGTCATTGTAACACACACAGTCAAAACAATTCACTATGGTATTACAACAGAAAACATCAACAACATAAAGAAACCATATGCATAGTCTAACAAAATCAAAAAAGCAGGATTAACAGTTGTCATATCTTACCTTCTGTTAACATCCGTGTCATGTTGTAAACAAGAAACAAAAGGAAACTGAGTTAATTAACCAGACAGACAGATAAGTCACATCCAATCTCAAAACTAGATACAAGTGGCTGTATACATGGAGGGGCAAGATATTTAGATGGCAATCCCTGGTATAAAGAACATCTTGTGAAAAGACCTGTTAGTGCACAGTTTATAAGGGGGCTGGCCCTGTCTTTGTATGTTGTTTATGTGATCTTGTCACATTACACAGTGCAAAAAATGAAATTGGCCAAAATTATCGCCCAAAATATTGTAAGCACAATTTAAGCAGTGTAACTGGTGTCAATTTATCAAATGTTGGCAACTCCAAATAATGTAGTGTGTTCGTGTTAAACTATATCAGTGTCATACACAAAAATCCAAGTTTAGGATTACTAAATTTATTTGGACCCGGGCAGTAATAAATATGCATGTACCACCGTACGCCACCTCGTGACCAACCCAAACTTCTACTTTGGCTAATATTATGTAATTCCTCAACACCGAACAATGTTAAAGACAAGACAGTCAGAATGGTTGTTCACATGACAAAGGTTTACCTCTCCACAAGCTGGCTGTTTTCCTCTCTCATTCGGACATGTTTCTCAGCACTTTTCTTCTGGTTGTCTGTAAGTTCCTGGATCCGTGATTCGAGACAGACAACCTGGCAACAAATCCTCATTAGATCATCACCTAGCAACACACCCTCACATTACATTGAGACTTGAACACAAAATCACTACACAATATCTCAAGTCACAGAGAAGATGCTTTTTTTTAACTCAAAACATTTAAAATCACATTCTCACCCTAAACTTTCTTGTTTATCCTCATTAATGGTTATGTCTAATGATTTGGCATACTGCGCTTATGAGCTTGAATTCTTGAGGATGCAGGCACTATAGAAAGGTTACTATTATTTTTACTTAAGCCAAAGTATGTACATAGAACCCTTTGAGACATGTGGACTCTAGAGCTGACCTTGCTATTGAATAGTTTTGATGCAGCCCCTTGTATAGCAGATGTTTGGACACTGGAACTGACCTTGTTGTTGAATGTTTTGATACAGCCCCTTGTATAAGATACTTGGACACTGGAACTGACCTTGTTGTTGAATGTTTTGATACAGCCCCTTGTATAAGATACTTGGACACTGGAACTTACCTTGCTGTTGAATGTTTTGATACATCCCCTTGTATAAGATACTTGGACACTGGAACTGACCTTGTTGTTGAATGTTTTGATACAGCCCCTTGTATAAGATACTTGGACACTGGAACTGACCTTGCTGTTGAATGTTTTGATACAGCCCCTTGTATAAGATACTTGGACACTGGAACTGACCTTGTTGTTGAATGTTTTGATACAGCCCCTTGTATAAGATACTTGGACACTGGAACTGACCTTGTTGTTGAATGTTTTGATACAGCCCCTTGTATAAGATACTTGGACACTGGAACTGACCTTGTTGTTGAATGTTTTGATACAGCCCCTTGTATAAGATACTTGGACACTAGAACTGACCTTGTTGTTGAGCTCATTGAAGCTCCCATCAATGTCATCAAATATGTCATCGGAGCAGCAACTCTGGGCAAGGTCTGTATTAGAACTCAACAGGTGACTGAAAGAACCAGCAGGCCATTGTAACAAAACTAACATAGCTGTTTAGATATAATAACTCTACAGAGCAATGTCAAATGATGACCCATCATAGTTCACATGGCACATGTAGTCAGCTGGTACATGGAAACACAGTTATTTCAATATCTGCCAACATAGACTTATTAAGCCACTTTAAATACAAATGCATCCAAAGCATTGTTCAAAATCATGCTTTGATATAATACGTTTTCATGGTCGCAAAATATGCGCGATCATTGCTAAGAAACATATATTAATTTCAACCTATTAACTTCTGTTTACACCAATTGCTAAAATGTAGAGAATATCATAGACAAATGTAAAACAATGTGAAATGTTTACATACTCAGCCATTGCAGCAGTTGGTAATTTCCGACGACTACAAAAGAAATACACATATTGTTTTATTATGAAGAAATATATTGCGTATACATGCAGAATTCTGAATCAGTGGTTGGCTATTATGTGCACATTCAAGTAACTTCAAGTGATGTCATAAATTACACAAGAAAAAACAAAATACATATTGTACAAGTTTCGACATTGGCACTGGCCCGATGCTTGTTTTTAAGCTGTTGGGCCATTTCGGGCCAACAGTTTTTTAATTCTACTGGCTCAATGGGCCATGGGTTTCACTCCGACTGACCACTGTCAACGTTTCCATAACCCGACCCTTCACAGAAAAATAGTATAACATTAGTCTCTTTATTAACGCTCATGTTTTACATTTTATTTATAACTTATTACACAACTGTATCTAAAATGTAGTCATGCGTACACTAAGACTTCTATGCACA
The DNA here is from genome assembly GCA_964017155.1 of Oasisia sp. SBJ-2009. Classification (NCBI taxonomy): domain Eukaryota; kingdom Metazoa; phylum Annelida; class Polychaeta; order Sabellida; family Siboglinidae; genus Oasisia; species Oasisia sp. SBJ-2009. The sequence continues at coordinate 33,579,365 of OZ024858.1, forward strand.
ATGGAACTCATATTTTTTTAAACATCCGCATGATTGGTGAATGGCGGGAATCATTCATTATCAACCCAATCAGTGATCTTGTTACATGTTGCTGTTGGCTATGGGTGGTGGGCGATGTCGTTTTTTTGTCTGCGTGAATGATAAAACTCTAGCTAGTGAACATTCCGTAATGGAAAGACATCTATGCAATTTGTTATACTGTCAAACGTTTGACGGTGTTGTAAAACACCATTCCTGCAGCAGTGGATTTTGTAAAACAATCTTAGAAGAGGGCACATATTTTGGACAGCGTTCACACTGTCACCCTCGGCCTCACACAATGCTGTGATGTGTCATGTTATCTACGTTCAAATGCTAATTTTGCATGGTATCATGTATGCCTCACTTTGCAGTAACAGCTTTAGTGTTGAGCTTCAGGCACAACCAAAACCAAGAAATGTTTTTCATGACAGACAGCTACAGTTTCAAACCCCAAGCCCTGCCACTTGAATACCTATCAAAACATAGTCAAAGTCATGAATTCGACTTTGCTGACTTTGCTTTAGCCTTAGTCCAATTATGCAAAATTAAATATTAATAGAAAGTATCAATTAGTAAATCAGTTGTCAATATTAAATATGAATAAATTGTGTTTTAGAATGTCCGATCTCACAAAATGGCATACAATGAAGGCTATAATAAATAATATTGTAATTTTATGCTTTTGTTTTACATTATTTTTCAAATTTAAAGTGACTTTATTGTGAGATATGTAGAAGAGACACAACACTGACAAAAGACTGTTGTCTCAATGACAACAGTCAGTCTCAACAGTGAGGTTAATATTTAATTTCTTGTAATATGTAGTAATTCATGTAATAGTTTATAAATAAATGTGCTAAAATTGTATAGTGCAAACGGCGCCGCTGATTTTATATTAGCAGACTGACACCTCGATTAAACCATTTCATTTAACATTGAGTTCTCTCTTTTTATTGTTGCAATCGGAAAAATTAACACTTAAAAAACACACGCAACATAAGAGCTTAGGAAAGTCTTCATTGATGTCACTCCTGTCGAAACTTGGTCTTCTAAAGCGACAGGCACTTCGGTAGCAGCATATTTTGTTTACAATATTCAGGCCAGTAACTTTTAGGGTGGGCCAGTAACTTTTCAAATCTACAGGCCCCCTGGGCCAGTGGATAGAAAAGTTTAATGTCAAGGCCTGTTATACATTATACAATATGTAAGCAGCGTTATTATATATATAGGTGAGGGTGTATATATGGACACCGAAATCAGACTGAGCTGTCAGCATATTATGTCAACATGATCTAGATCACTCAACCACGGCTTGTTATGTGTCAACACACAACACTTGTCAACAGTGATGTCAATATACATGACACATGACACAACTTAACTGTGGTACAACACAGCTGTGATTAGGTGTTGGAGTTATGGAAACATAACCTACTTACACAAGTGACATGTTGGATAGATGGGATGACCTCCTCACCTGGGTGATGTGTTGGACAGGCCAAGGGGTGACCTCCTCACCTGGGTGATGTGTTGGACAGGCCAAGGGATGATCTATTCACCTGGGTGATGTGTTGGACAGGCCAAGGGATGACCTCCTCACCTGGGTGATGTGTTGGACAGGCCAAGGGATGATCTATTCACCTGGGTGATGTGTTGGACAGGCCAAGGGATGATCTATTCACCTGGGTGATGTGTTGGACAGGCCAAGGGATGATCTATTCACCTGGGTGATGTGTTGGACAGGCCAAGGGATGATCTATTCACCTGGGTGATGTGTTGGACAGGCCAAGGGATGATCTATTCACCTGGGTGATGTGTTGGACAGGCCAAGGGATGATCTATTCACCTGGGTGATGTGTTGGGTAATGTGTTGGACAGGCCAAGGGATGATCTATTCACCTGGGTGATGTGTTGGACAGGCCAAGGGATGATCTATTCACCTGGGTGATGTGTTGGGTGATGTGTTGGACAGGCCAAGGGGTGTTCTATTCACCTGGGTGAGGTGTTGGACAGGCCAAGGGGTGATCTATTCACCTGGGTGATGTGTTGGGTGATGTGTTGGACAGGCCAAGGGGTGTTCTATTCACCTGGGTGATGTGTTGGACAGGCCAAGGGGTGATCTATTCACCTGGGTGATGTGTTGGACAGGCCAAGGGATTATCTATTCACCTGGGTGATGTGTTGGGTGATGTGTTGGACAGGCCAAGGGGTGATCTATTCACCTGGGTGATGTGTTGGACAGGCCAAGGGATGATCTATTCACCTGGGTGATGTGTTGGGTGATGTGTTGGACAGGCCAAGGGGTGTTCTATTCACCTGGGTGAGGTGTTGGACAGGCCAAGGGGTGATCTATTCACCTGGGTGATGTGTTGGGTGATGTGTTGGACAGGCCAAGGGGTGTTCTATTCACCTGGGTGATGTGTTGGACAGGCCAAGGGGTGATCTATTCACCTGGGTGATGTGTTGGACAGGCCAAGGGGTGATCTATTCACCTGGGTGATATGTTGGACAGGCCAAGGGGTGATCTATTCACCTGGGTGATGTGTTGGACAGGCCAAGGGGTGATCTATTCACCTGGGTGATGTGTTGGACAGGCCAAGGGGTGATCTATTCACCTAGGTGATGTGTTGGACAGGCCAAGGGGTGATCTATTCACCTGGGTAATGTGTTGGACAGGCCAAGGGATGATCTATTCACCTGGGTGATGTGTTGGACAGGCCAAGGGATGATCTATTCACCTGGGTGATGTGTTGGACAGGCCAAGGGATGATCTATTCACCTGGGTGATGTGTTGGGTGATGTGTTGGACAGGCCAAGGGATGATCTATTCACCTGGGTGATGTGTTGGACAGGCCAAGGGATGATCTATTCACCTGGGTGATGTGTTGGGTGATGTGTTGGACAGGCCAAGGGGTGTTCTATTCACCTGGGTGAGGTGTTGGACAGGCCAAGGGGTGATCTATTCACCTGGGTGATGTGTTGGGTGATGTGTTGGACAGGCCAAGGGGTGTTCTATTCACCTGGGTGATGAGTTGGACAGGCCAAGGGGTGATCTATTCACCTGGGTGATGTGTTGGACAGGCCAAGGGATGATCTATTCACCTGGGTGATGTGTTGGGTGATGTGTTGGACAGGCCAAGGGATGATCTATTCACCTGGGTGATGTGTTGGACAGGCCAAGGGATGATCTATTCACCTGGGTGATGTGTTGGGTGATGTGTTGGACAGGCCAAGGGATGATCTATTCATCTGGGTGATGTGTTGGACAGGCCAAGGGGTGATCTATTCACCTGGGTGATGTGTTGGACAGGTCAAGGGGTGATCTATTCACCTGGGTAATGTGTTGGACAGGCCAAGGGATGATCTATTCACCTGGGTGATGTGTTGGGTGATGTGTTGGACAGGCCAAGGGGTGTTCTATTCACCTGGGTGATGAGTTGGACAGGCCAAGGGGTGATCTATTCACCTGGGTGATGTGTTGGACAGGCCAAGGGGTGATCTATTCACCTGGGTAATGTGTTGGACAGGCCAAGGGGTGATCTATTCACCTGGGTGATGTGTTGGACAGGCCAAGGGATGATCTATTCACCTGGGTGATGTGTTGGACAGGCCAAGGGATGATCTATTCATCTGGGTGATGTGTTGGACAGGCCAAGGGGTGTTCTATTCACCTGGGTGAGGTGTTGGACAGGCCAAGGGATGATCTTTTCACCTTAATTACGACAATATTACGCATGTATCAGTGACACCGTCACCATCGATGGATCACAGCGAACCTGGAGTCGACGTCGACGTTGTTGTGTCCCCCGTGTCGCCTGCCATTAACACGCAAACTTATCGAAAACCATGCACCACTACAGACATGTCGCATCGCCGATCGTCCACTGGTACCTTGGTATAATAAGAAGGTTATCAAAGCCAAACAAATTAGATGGCAGTGTGAATGGAAGTGGCGTCACACATCACTTCAAGTACATCGTGAAATTTATAAGACACAATGCGCAGAGGTAAAGAGGACGATCATAAAAGCGAAGTCTGACTACTATACCTCTGAGATAGAACAGTGCGGATGTGTCAATCGGCAACTGTATCATCTATTAAACGGACTGCTGCAGCGAAGAAAGTCCCACTATCTGTCAGTTAACAACAACATCCAAGAACTCGCATCAAGATTCTCAACCTTCTTCTCGGCGAAAATTGAGACGATTCGTGTGGCATTTCAATCCCATTCCACACTCACCTCGTCCTCGACCACCATCCAGCACCTTGGGTATCACGACTTGAATTGTTTCCAACTGCGACGACATCAGACAATGACAGACATCCACAGTTTGCTCATCAAGTCACCTACAACATCCTGCCTGATTGACCCCTTACCTACATGGCTGTTAAAAGACGTGAGTGATAACATAGTACCATTCCTAACTAAACTCATCAATTCTTCCATAGCATCTGGTGTTGTTCCGTGCTGCCTGAAACATGCCAATATCACTCCTATGCCGAAGAAAGCCAGTATCGATCAGGACAATATGAACAGTTATTGACCAATATCAAACCTACCTTTTGTATAAAAGCTACTCAAAAGATACGTTGCACGCAGCATGCTTGATCACATGACTGCTAACAATCCCCTTGAAAGATACCAATCAGCATACAGATCTCATCACTCCATGGAAACTGCGCTTGTTCTCGTACAGAATGACATCCTCGGGGCACTTGACCGGCGGTATGGAGTAATTCTAGTTTTACTCGACATGTCGGCTGCCTTCGACACAGTAAACCATGAAATACTGCTCAGCTAGCATGGATGCGGTCATATCTAACCGATCGGTCGCAGTGTGTGTATCTACAAGGTGTCGCTTCCAGCAAAACTGGCGTCGCTTGTGGCATACCTCAAGGATTGGTGCTGGGACCTCTGTTGTTCTCTGCGTACACAGCTCCTATCAGTGATATTATTAGGAGGCACAATCTCGGCTTCCACCTATATGCTTATGATACCCAGCTATACATCGAATTTGAGATGACATAAATTAACAGATTGTTGTCATTACGCCGAATTGAGCAATGCTTAAACAATGTTCGTGCATGGATGGGCGACAATCGGCTAAAGGTGAATGACGACAAAACGGCCGCACTTGTGCTATCATCACGCAACAATCGAGCAACAATCGAGCGAACCACAACATCACCGTAATCAAAATTGGCGACTGCGACATAATGCCATGTCTTACTGGCTGAAACATTGGCATTATATTTGACACGGAAATGTCAATGGTCAGCCATGTTAAACATGTCTGCTGTACATCATACTAATATCTAAGGAACATTGCGTCGATCCAATCATGTCTCACCCAGAAAGCCGCCGTCCGCTGGTGCCTTGTATATTCTCTTGTTATATCGAGAATTGACTATGCAAACTGTATGATCTCCCACAGTGCCTGATATCTAAGCTACACAGAGTCCAAAACGCTGCTGCTAGACTAGTGGTCCGCTGCCACGGATGTGAACATATTACACCAGTTCTCATGAAACTGCACTGGCTCCTGGTGAAACAACGAGTTCAGTACTCAATCCTGCTACTGGTGTTTCGTGCACATCGACTGGCGCCACCTTACATCACCGACCTGATTGAACAAAGAGCTACGAGAGTGTTACGCTCAACCACGAACAATGACTTCTACATGCCGCCATCTCGCAGCCGATACAGTGATAGAATGTGCTCACTGCTAGTCCACAACTGTGGAACTCTCTCCCTGCCAAGATGAAGAAAATCTGTTGCTTAGTAACTTTTAAAAGACTATTGAAAACCCACCTATTCCGGGCTGTGTATGAAGTGTAGACACCTGTCAGTTTATTTAATTTGTATTTTATTTTTACCTATTTATTATCTTTTATATGTTTTACATTAATTTTACAAAATGTCGTACTCATTATTTTATTATCAATATACCATCTATTTTAATAATTATCTTTAGCTAACTTATTTATTTTATTATTTATTACTATTACTTTTTATACATATTTTATGTATTTTATTTACATTAACAAACTTAATATTATAATTCTACAACACATGTATACATACTCATGTACAGCGCCTCCGAATGGATACGTCTAGATTTATGGCGCTTTATAAATGTTCTTCTTCTTTTTATCATTATTATTATGTGTTGGACAGACCTCCAACACATCTACGGTGATCTACCCACTCAAGTGATGTGTTGGGCAGGCTGAGGGACGATCTACTCACTTGAGTGATGTGTTGAACAGGTAGAAGGATCATCTACTAATTTGAGTAATGTGTTGGACAGATTGAGGGATCATATACTCACCCGAGTGATGTGTTGGACAAGCGGAGATATGATCTACCAAAGCGGTCAAACCTCTCAAATTCATCACCCTCACTGCGCAATTCTTCGACCCGTCTACAGTCAAACACAGTTGACCCAGTGACTGGTTAGTCATCATTTAATTCAATTACCACAACATTTACCTGCTTACACTGAGATTGCCACACTCAACAGTTGCTCAATGACTGCCACACTCATTAGACAACTCAATGATTGCCACACTCATTAGATGACTCAATGATTGCCACACTCATTAGATGACTCAATGATTGCCACTCATCAGATGACTCAATTACTGCCACACTCATTGGACAACTCACTGAGTTTCACACTCATCGGATGACTCAAAGACTACCACTCATCAAGTCACTCAATGACTGCCACACTTATCAGACAACTCTGATACTGCCACACTCATCAGATGACTCTGAGACTGCCACACTCATCAGATGACTTAAATGACTGCCACACTCTTCAGATGACTCTGAGACTGCCACACTCATCAGATGACTTAAATGACTGCCACACTCTTCAGATGACTCTGATACTGCCACAATCATCCGATGACTCTGAGACTGTCACACTAATTACATGACTCTGAGACTGCCACACTCACCAGATGACTCTGAGACTGCCATACTCATCAAATGACTCAAACGACTGCCACACTCATAACATGATTCAAACAACTGCCACACTCACCAGATGACTCTGAGACTGCCACACTCATGAGACGACTCAAATGACTGTCACACTCATAAGATGACACTGAGACTGCCACACTCATCAGATGACTCAAACAATTGCCACACTCATCAGACGACACGGAGATTGTCACACTCATTAGACAACTCAACGATTGCCACAATGAACAGATGACACTGAGACTGCCAAACTCATCAGATAACTGTTAGATAGCCATACACATTAGGTGACTTAATGACCGCCACACTCATAAGATGACACTGAGACTGCCACACACATCAGATGACTCAAACAATTGCCACACTCATCAGACGACACTGAGATTGTCACACTCATTTGACAACTCAATGATTGCCACAATGAACAGATGACTCTGAGACTGCCATACTCATCAAATGACTCAAACAACTACCACACTCATCAGATGACACTGAGATCTTCACACTCATTAGACGACTCAACAATTGCCACAATGAACAGATGACACTGAGACTGCCACACTCATCCGATGACTGTGAGACTGCCACACACATCAAATGAATCAGAGACTGCCACACTCATTAGATGACTCAATGACTGCCACACACATCAAATGAATCTGAGGCTGCCACACACATCAGATGCCTCAGAAACTGCCACACTCATTACATAATTCTGTCAAACTCAGATGCATGCACACAGTCTGAACAAAAGGTAAAAGAAAAAGCTGGCACAAGAGGCAGGACTTCCTAGACAGCCAGAAGAGACCTGTAAGAACTTGGAAGATACTCAATCAGTGCTACACTCATCAGTTGACTCACCACACGCAGAAGTAATCACAAGTGTCCTACCTAGTAAATGTCATCACAAGTGACTCCATAGTCCTCCCTAGTAAAAGTCATCACAAGTGTCCCCATAGTTCCCGCAAGTAAAAGTCATCATAAGTGTCCTCCTAGTTCCCCTAGTGAAAGACATCACATGTGTCCCTCTTGTTCCTCTAATAAAAATCATCGCAAGTGTCCCTGTAGTGCCCCCAAGTAATGGTCATCACAAGTGTCACCCTAGTAGAAGGTATCATAAATGTCCTACCTAGTTAAAGTAATCACAAGTATCCCCCTAGTAGAAGGCATCATAAGTGTCCCCCTAGTAGAAGGCATCATAAGTGTCCCCCTAGTAGAAGGCATCATAAGTGTCCCCCTAGTAGAAGGCATCATAAGTGTCCCCCTAGTAGAAGGCATCATAAGTGTCCCCCTAGTAAATGGTATCATAAGTGTCCCCCTAGTAGAACGTATCATAAGTGTCCCCCTAGTAGAAGGTATCATAAGTGTCCCCCTAGTAAAAAAGGCAAGTTCTTATATAGCGCAGTATCCAGTCCTCAGGACCATTCAATGCGTTTTACACTTTACTTCCCTGACAGACCTGTTCACTCAGACACCATCTCGGCTTCTCTGGGAAGCATCCAGCCATATAGTAGAAGGTATCATAAGTGTCCCCCTAGTAGAAGGTATCATAAGTGTCCCCCTAGTAGAAGGTATAATAAGTGTCCCCCTAGTAGAAGGTATCATAAGTGTCCCCCTAGTAGAAGGTATCATTTATAGAAGTGTCCCCTAGTAGAAGGTATCATTTATAGAAGTGTCCCCCTAGTAGAAGGTATCATTTATAGAAGTGTCCCCCTAGTAGAAGGTATCATTTATAGAAGTGTCCCCCTAGTAGAAGGTGTCATTTATAGAAGTGTCCCCCTAGTAGAAGGTATCACAAGTGTCCTACCTGTCCTGGTCCTGGTAGTCTGCACACCGACTGCTGTTGGCACTGTCATGGTCATCCTCCATATACATGCCTGTCTGTTGCAAGGTGTAGCCACTGCTGGCTGGACTGTGGTCAGTGTGAGTGGACACAGCTGACTGGTCATCATCCGTCATATCATACTCATTGAAGGTGCTCAACTCAGACAGATCATGTGTCTGCAACAAGAACTAATGTCACACAGATGTCTGATTCAGTTGTCTTGTAAGTCATGCTGTGTCTCACACAGCTCACACATTGTAGGTGACAATAGAGTATAATGCCGCCCAGTGTCACCAGCACCAGTGTGACGCTGGTGACTTCACTATACTGTTAACTTGTGTATATAATTTGACATGACTTTTTCTATGTGTTGCACAAGTCAGTGTGGCCAAAACATGCCCATTTCACACAAACAATTACTGTTTCAGCATCAGATCACTTGTTGATTGATGAAAGCTTCACTGAAAAGGAGAACTCAATGCAGGCTGCAGGCCAGGCAGTCAGAAGGTAGCCACTAACTAGTGTGCCATGCAAATGAACACAACTTACATTATTCAGTCGTGCATTTAATATTTATAGATCTACAAGTCATTAGCAACAACATGGTGTTTTATATTTAGAATGATCAATCATGCACCTTCTACTGCTACACTAATTCTAATGGCCTCTTAAATTCTACTTCTTTGTTATCTTGTTATTCTTGTATCTAGTTATATACATCTCTCACTATATTCCCAGACACCAAATGAACACATCACCTCCAGTCAATCTTTTATGTGCATGTATATAAACAAGAGAACTTGTATTTGTGGCATGCTGTCTGTATCAGGCCTTGCCTTTTGAGGAGCGCGCTCGCGCTCGCGCTCCATCGCGCTCTTTCTTTTGTGATTTTCCGCGCACATGGGCATTGAATTTTTTTTTTAATCGAGATTCATTTTTCGCTTGAACACCACACTTTATGCTGCATAACACAATAACTGTTGCAGTTACCTTATAAAGTTATGTGAGGGAAATGTAGCTGTGTTTGTTACATTTACTATACAATATTCTGCATATTCATCAATGCCAATGCGTTCAGACGAGCGATATCGTTCGGCTTCGGTCAGTCCATGGGCGCCGCCATCTTTGAATTTTCGAAGATCGTTAACACGAAATGAAAATCGCCACGAAGTCTGTCTTTCCAACAAAATCTGCTCCAATAACGTGTTAATAAATATGTACAGTTAATAAATATGTACAGACACAAACTATAGCAACATCAAACTAAACTAAAAACTAATCGAACTACTAAAACAACTAAAATCCAACTATCAAATACAAATCCAATAACTTTCAAAATGCTATAACGTAGAATGATCTTCCCAGTTACAAAATCCTCAAAAAATGCAACTTACACTTGGGTAATCAGGAAACTACTTGGTGAACGTATAAATAAGTATGTTAACAAAGTAGTAAAATCTCAAAATGGACCGAGTGACGGTATATTATATATACTCTATGTGACTGTTGTATTGCAGGGTGAAGGCTCGGCAATAATATCAATAGCTCTCCTGGGCCATTTTAGGAGGGCGATTTTTAGCTCTCCAATAGCTCTCCTGGGCATTTTGAGGAGGGCGATTTTTAGCTCTCCAAGGTTTTTCAAAAGGCGAGGCCTGTCACACATCCTTAGCAGCAGCGTGTACACTCAGTCACTGTAAATGTATACAATCAGTCAGTGTAACTGTATACAATCAGTCAGTGTAACTGTATACAATCAGTCAGTGTAACTGTGCACAATCAGTCAGTGTAACTGTTACAATCAGCCAGTGTAACTGTATACAATCAGTCAGTGTAACTGTGCACAATCAGTCAGTGTCACTGTGTACAATCAGTCATTGTAACTGTGTACAATCAGTCATTGTAACTGTATACAATCAGTCAGTGTAACTGTGTACAATCAGTCAGTGTAATTGTATACAATCAGTCAGTGTAACTGTGTACAATCAGTCAGTGTAACTGTATACAATCAGTCACTGTAAATGTATACAATCAGTCAGTGTAACTGTATACAATCAGTCAGTGTAACTGTGTACAATCAGTCAGTGTAACTGTGTACAATCAGTCAGTATAACTGTACACAATCAGTCAGTGTAACTGTGTACAATCAGTCAGTGTAACTGTATACAACCAGTCAATATAAATGTGCACAATCAGTCAATGTAACTGTACACAATCTGTACACAAAGGCGAGGCCTGCTGTATAGTCACACATCCTTAGCAGCAGCGTGTACACTCAGTCAGTGTAAATATATACAATCAGTCAGTGTAAATGTATACAATCAGTCAGTGTAACTGTGCACAATCACTCAGTGTAACTGTGCACAATCAGCCAGTGTAACTGTATACAATCAGTCAGTGTAACTGTGCACAATCAGTCAGTGTCACTGTGTACAATCAGTCATTGTAACTGTGTACAACCAGTCAGTGAAACTGTTCACAATCAGTCAATGTAACTGTTACAATCAGTCAATGTGACTGCACAATCAGTTGGTGTAATGGTACAGTCAGTTGGTATAATTGTGTACAATCAGTCGATGTTACTGTACAATCAGTCAGCATAACTATGTACAATTAGTCACAGTTTTTGCCAGTGAACACCAATCACCGCAGCATCATGAGCCTTGCATACAACTTTTCCATTTATCAATCTATCTTCACATCAATTACGGGGTAATCGCATTAATGCAGACAGATAAAAGAAGTTGTCTCTGGTTCTGATCTCAATTGGATCTCATGTAAAGTTGGCACTGTAGCGCTGATGGATTCTGGCCAAGTGAACAGAACATGTTGCATGACACCAACATTCACTGGGATGGTGAACCACTGGGATTACATTCACACACCAACAGTCACTGGGATGGTGAACCACTGGGATTACATTCACACACCAACAGTCACTGGGATGGTAAACCACTGGGATTACATTCACACACCAACAGTCACTGGGATGGTGAACCACTGGGATTACATTCACACACCAACAGTCACTGGGATGGTGAACCACTGGGATTACATTCACACACCAACAGTCACTGGGATGGTGAACCACTGGGATTACATTCACACACCAACAGTCACTGGGATGGTAAAGCACTAACATGGTAAGACTAGTGTACAATGTTAGGCTCACGTTTGACACTAGCCTCATAACCAGATATACCAGGTAAAAGTCACACCCGTGGGTCAATCAACCGAGAGCCAAGTCAACACAGGTCAGTGTTTTACTGCTGGTGCTCAGAGATAATTTTATTACTATTATTAGCCTATTGAAATCTAGGTCATAGCTACCCAAATGCAAAGTCCATCAAATCCCCATAGCAGGTCAATGCATTCAACACTATGTAAACATTATCATGTTACCAATATCATTAGCTATTTGGCACAATCATACAGTTACCAAACAATACCACACAGCACTAGGTATACCAGGCAGCAAAGAACTCTTGGCAGAGTTCCACTAAAATAAACATTTTACGGGCCACACATACACTGTATTAACTGCATATGGAAGTCAATAATAAATTATCTCGTAGAATCCCATATTTGTACATGGCCCCTGGTCCTATTTCAGTTGACCTGTGTTTATCATGTAATCACGCTGGAGTGTGTAACACAGGTCAATGGAACGTATACCTGATGTAGGACCTCTGTCAACACCCACCAGACTGACAGTGGTTGCTAGGACACACAGACACAACGCCTGGAACAGTGTAGTGCAGACACTGCCGTGCTCTGGCTACACTCACACTGCCAGCCCTGGTGTCTGTCAGTCTGCTTACAAGGAAAACACCTGCATTATATAAGACATGACTGACACTACAATGAATGAGACTACATGGGTGACTACCTGAAAATGGCTGGCAACTGCCACAGTCAGTAAATCGTGCCAAAATCTTAACACGACTCACTCAATTACTTTAATATTAGGTGATTTAGGTACCATTACGAGTCATACACTGTGCACAACTACACCCCATATTATGAGGCAATGTTCAAGCCTTCAGCCTTAATACCGCACACTTTGTATCATATGTTCCACAAAACAAGGCTACATCATACTACCTTACACCCAATTAGATGATGAGACATTGGGTGAGGCCCCCATGCTACTTACACTCAGTACAAAACATTGAGAACATGAGATCCTCATACTACCTTTCACTCAGTACAAAACATTGAGTGAGGTCCTCATACTACCTCACACTGAGTATAAGACACTGTTGAGTGCTGAGGCCCTTGGACTACCTCATACTACCTCACATTCAGTATTCAATGAGGCCCCCATGCCAGCTCACACTTAATATGATACAGACTTCCTGATCTAGAGGTGTACACTACAGGTGTACAACCTCCAATACAGACTTCCACTGGTCTAGAGGTGTATACCCTCCAATACAGACTTCCACCAGGTCTAGAGGTGTACAACCTCCAATAGAGACTTCCACTGGTCTAAGTCTAGAGGTGTACAACCTCCAATACAGACTTCCACTGGTCTAAGTCTAGAGGTGTACAACCTCCAATACAGACTTCCACTGGTCTAAGTCTAGAGGTGAGGTGTCCAACCTCCAATACAGACTTCCATTGGTCTAGAGGTGTACAACCTCCAATACAGACTTCCACTGGTCTAAGTCTAGAGGTCTACAACCTCCAATACAGACTTCCACTGGTCTAAGTCTAGAGGTGTACAACCTCCAATACAGACTTCCACTGGTCTAAGTCTAGAGGTGTACAACCTCCAATACAGACTTCCACTGGTCTAAGTCTACAGGTGAGGTGTCCAACCTCCAATACAGACTTCCATTGGTCTAGAGGTGTACAACCTCCAATACAGACTTCCACTGGTCTAGAGGTGTATACCCTCCAATACAGACTTCCACCAGGTCTAGAGGTGTACAACCTCCAATAGAGACTTCCACTGGTCTAAGTCTAGAGGTGTACAACCTCCAATACAGACTTCCACTGGTCTAAGTCTAGAGGTGTACAACCTCCAATACAGACTTCCACTGGTCTAAGTCTAGAGGTGAGGTGTCCAACCTCCAATACAGACTTCCATTGGTCTAGAGGTGTACAACCTCCAATACAGACTTCCACTGGTCTAGAGGTGTACAACGTCCAATACAGACTTCCACTGGTCTAGAGGTGTACAACCTCCAGAACTAAAATCAGTGTTGATCCACAAAATATTGATGACTGGTCAATTTTGTTAGATAGAACGTTGATTTTTAAGGTAAATCTTGTTGCAAGTTTTGTGGATGAGTCATGTCACTTTGTCCACTTACAGCTGCACTGTTTGGATGAGTCATGTCACTTTCCCCAGTTACAGATACACTGTTTGGACGAGTCATGTCCCTTTGCCCACTTACAGCTGCACCATTTGAACGAGTCATGTCCCTTTGCCCACTTACAGCTGCACCGTTTGGATGAGTCATGTCACTTTGCCCACTTACAGCTGCACCGTTTGGACGAGTCAAGTCACTTTGCCCACTTACAGCTGCACCGTTTGGATGAGTCATGTCACTTTGCCCACTTACAGCTGCACCGTTTGGATGAGTCATGTCACTTTGCCCACTTACAGCTGCACCGCTTGGATGAGTCAAGTCACTTTGCCCACTTACAGCTGCACCGCTTGGATGAGTCAAGTCACTTTGCCCACTTACAGCTGCACTGTTTGGATGAGTCAAGTCACTTTGCCCACTTACAGCTGCACTGTTTGGATGAGTCATGTCGCTTTGCCTACTTACAGCTGCACTGTTTGGAAGAGTCAAGTCACTTTGCCCACTTACAGCTGTACTGTTTAGATGAGTCATGTCACTTTCCCCAGTTACAGATACACTGTTTGGACGAGTCATGTCCCTTTGCCCACTTACAGCTGCACCGTTTGAACGAGTCATGTCCCTTTGCCCACTTACAGCTGCACCGTTTGGACGAGTCATGTCACTTTGCCCACTTACAGCTGCACCATTTGGACGAGTCAAGTCACTTTGCCCACTTACAGCTGCACCGTTTGGATGAGTCATGTCACTTTGCCCACTTACAGCTGCACTGTTTGGATGAGTCAAGTCACTTTGCCCACTTACAGCTGCACTGTTTGGATGAGTCAAGTCACTTTGCCCACTTACAGCTGCACTGTTTGGATGAGTCAAGTCACTTTGCCCACTTACAGCTGCACTGTTTGGAAGAGTCAAGTCACTTTGCCCACTTACAGCTGCACTGTTTGGATGAGTCATGTCGCTTTGCCCACTTACAGCTGCACTGTTTGGAAGAGTCAAGTCACTTTGCCCACTTACAGCTGTACTGTTTGGATGAGTCAAGTCACTTTGCCCACTTACAGCTGCACTGTTTGGAGGCTTGTGGGAATACTGCTCTGTGCAATGTGCATTCTCATTTCTCAGAGCCATTGTTATTTGTTAAATAATCTTGGTTTTTGTGTTTCATGTACAATGACCTGATAACAACACAATAAAGGATTAGATGATATGAGAGTTTTGTGAAGGGCATATCTAGCAAATGCATGCACTGTTGGCTAGTTACTTACATACATGTGTGCACTAAGGCTGAGCACTGAGGCCACCTCACCACGAATCTACTGTTTCAAATGACAGTGCCATCAACTAAACAAACACAACTTTACCTAAATGAGCTCAGATATACGGCATTCCTCCCGAGAGCAACAGTTAGGTTTTTGCATTGTAGATTAGACACTGAGATTCATTTAAAGAGATGTATGCAACAGCTGGATGGGGGAAGAAACAGCCTTACAGGTCTTACTATGTCTCTATCTTCTTGCAACAAGGACAGTTTATTTACGAGGCAAGCATCCTATTCATGTAGATTGTAAACACACAATGCCACAAGAGCCATCTAAATGACAGTCATCAAGTATTACAGTGCTCCACACCATGCTCAAGGGCACTTATCAATAAGATCTATCAACTGTTTTCTAAGCGCTCATTAAACAGTCAGCAAGGAACAACACTGGTCCACAATGAGAGAGTGTGATAAATTACTTGATGTAATTGTGCATAGAATGATTGAACTGCAACAGAACAGAAATATACCTGTAATAAAAAACAAGAACTAATTGGTGTAAAATTACAACATAGTGCAAATAATTGTGCTAAAAAAGTTATTAAAATGTTACAGACACATTTGTTTAGAACTGACCACATAATATAATATTATACAGTCAATACTATCAAATGTGATACTATTGGGTATACATAACTAACTCAGTGACTGAAATGTGTATTCACAAAATGCCCTTATAATTACTTATAGACAACAGACTCAATGAGACAAGGACTACAACAACAGCAACCTCTCACTAACAAACAATTTATAAATAAAAACAACTAATGCTAACAGAACTTGTTCCATTTGGTGCAATCTTGTAAAGGTCACCAATGTTGACCTCAGTTTTCTTTGTAGATTATACAATATTTTGATGTTTTCTCAAATATTTTTTTCTGAAGAAAACAGACAAGCATACCAGGCAGGTATACTGCTGGTAGTTGATGATACGTCTACAGTATGTGGCACTATGTGGCAGTGGTACTGGGAATAACAGTGAGGCACTGCATAGCACTGTCAGATACTATTGGGCACTGTGAGGTACTGTGTGGCACTGCAAGGCATTGTTAGGTAATAGGTACTGTGACACTGGTTACCATGAGGCACTGTAAGGTACTGTGTGGCACTGTGAGGCATTGTTAGGTAATAGGTACTGTGTGCCACTGTGAGACACTGTGTTACAATGAGGCACTGTGAGGCATTGTTAGGTTATAGGTACTGTGTGCCACTGTGAGACACTGTGTTACCATGAGGCACTGTGAGGCACTGTGAGGTACTGTTAGGCATTGTTAGATAATAGGTACTGTGTGCCACTGTGATACACTGTGTTGCCATGAGACACTGTGAGGTACTGTGAGGCACTGTTAGGCATTGTTAGATAATAGGTACTGTGTGCCACTGTGAGACACTGTGTTACCATGAGGCACTGTGAGGTACTGTGAGGCACTGTTAGGCATTGTTAGATAATAGGTGCTGTGTGCCACTGTGAGACACTGTGTTACCATGAGACACTGTGAGGTACCATGTGGCACTGTGAGGCTTTGTTAGGTTATGGGTACTGTGTGCCACTGTGAAACACTGTGTTACCATGAGACACTGTGAGGTACTGTGAGGCACTGTTAGGTTATAGGTACTGTGTGCCACTGTGAGACACTGCATTACCATGAGGCTCTGTGAGGTGCTGTGTGGCACTGTGAGGCTTTGTTAAGTTATAGGTACTGTGTGCCACTGTGAGACACTCTGTTACCGTGAGGCACTGTGAGGTACTGTGTGACACTGTGAGATACCATGTGATATTGTGAGGTACTGTAATGAATGTGGCACTGTAAGGAATGTGAGTTTTCTTAGATACTGTGAGGTCCTGTAACTTGTAAGGCACTGTGTGACAACATGTGGCATTGTGGTGCAACACCTACTCATGGCACAGTTGTTTACTGCTAACTGATCCCATAACCCACCTGGGTCATAGTCTTATAGGCCAACTTTGACTGGCCTACATGGTATCCGGGTTATGGTAATTTACACTGCTCATGCAGTACTACGAGAGTAATCCAACTGAACAGCAATGATCATGTTCAGATAAACCCCTTGTGTAAATAAATTACATAAATTAATCAGTTGTTCACTGTGTAGATCATGATGTTCATCTTCTTAGTCTGACATTATAATACACAGAATTTGGTGACTAACATAATATAATAAATGCATATTTAAATGATTGTGTCATATAATGTTTAATTAATTTCTTGTGCAGAAGGGGCCTACATTTCCTATTGGATGTCACTGCTTAATGACATCATTTACCTGAGTGAATCTTCTCCAAACCGCAATTGCCTTGGGTAGCGGCCTTAAAGCTTGACCTTGTTTATCAAGAAGGGTCATGTGAACAAGAGTTCTTGGATGTTCGATTGGTAGTCGGGTTACTCGAGTTACTTGCGTAGTTCAATTGAAGTCAGCCATTGGGGCACTGCTCCAATGAATGTTGCACAAGTTGACTCCAGCATTGGTGGTCACTGCTAGCGGCCAGGTTTCAGAGAGTCTTTCCAGTCCATCCTTCAATGTTATTTATACAGGTCCATCTCTTTCTCTGTCATTCCTGTCTTCTGTTCCCCAGCACCCCTCACTCTAGGGTTGTTTCAGGGTCTCATCTTGTCATGTGCACATACCGTCTCAGCTTCCTCTTCTTTGCTAAGGTTCGAATATCTTCGTAGAGACCCTCATTGAATGATGGTTGTTCAGATTTATGTTCAGATTTATGTTCATTGGCAACGCAGTTGGTATAGGAGATGTGAAAGATTCTTTAGAAATATCACATTTCAACTACAAAAAGTTCCTATGCAGTTCCACTTTGAGGGTCCATGATTGACATCACACAGAAAATAGGAAATGATCAGTGCATATAAGAGTTTATTCTCACATTCTACTCTCTCCAAACTGGTTTCACTTTCAGCAATGCTGCTAATGTTTGTGTAAACCTTGTAAATATTTCTGTCTTGGAACCTTCATCCCTGATGATGACTGATGTATTTAAAATGATTCACTGTTAGTAGCTTTAATTCGAACTGTACAGAAGATATATTGAGAAAGCCCCATGTCTGTAGCGTCACTTACCCCTGTGCTGTTTGTGTCTTCCTCCGGTAAACCAGTATAATCTTCACGGCCATTACTGACCACTTCACCAAACACAGGGTTCTGCTCACTTGCTGGACCTGTCACACATCAACATACAACTAGTTCTAAACAATAGCTTTTGCCAACATGTGAAACAGACAACAATGACAACCAAGAAACCAAGCTACACATCTTTTAACAAGATTAAACAAGATTGCCATCTAGATAACAACTCTAGATGGCAGGTGGACAAGAAAGCTCTTTAGCTTATCGAGAGTCCAACCTATCTATCTAAGTGTATCCTGACCTTCTGAGGTATATGTCAATTTTATTTTTAAATATATTAAAACTACTAGCACCTACACAATCCGTTGATAATCTGTTCCATTCATTTATTGTTCTTTGTTAAAATGAAATTTGTCTCATATCAAGTCTACACTGCTTTTTTGCTAATGTAACTCCATGTCCTCTAGTCCTTCTCTCCGCCTTAGCTACCAAAAAAATATTTCTGTCAATATTTTCATACCCATTCAATATTTTAAACACTTCTATATGACTTCCTCTCAATCTCCTGGTCTCTAGTGTTTTTAAACCACATTTTTTACATGCATTTCATAACTAATATTCCTGAGTTTTGGCATAATTTTGGTTGCTCTGCTTTGTACTCTTTCTAGAATAACAATATCTTTCTTGCGATGGGGCCTCCATGCTTGTATACAATATTTTAAATGAGGCCTGACTATTGTTTTGTACAGTGGCATTGTTGGTTCTTTTTCCTTGTACACGTGTACACTATATTTTGCCTAATAAATCAGTTTTAATCCTTCAATGCTACTATTCCACACAGCTCTGACAGCACTAACAGTTAACCCTAAGTCATTTTCTGTTATGGTACTTAGTATTTAGTACAGTACCACCTATTGTATATTGTACATCTTCATTCCCATTTACAGTTCCAAAAATTAAACACAACATTTGCCACTTCTCAGACCATTCAGTCAACTTATTAAGATCATCTTGTAAATGCTGCCTAGCTGCATCATTTTAATTTTTAATTTTGTATCTAATGTTTCCTGTATCTGTAAAGTTTGCAGTATATACATGGCTTGACATTAAGGGTTTTGGTCAGCTGTCTACTGGACACGTGAACCTGACATTGTCCAAATATAATTTTTGCTTGCCCAGAAATCTGTATGACTTGTACTATCTTGTATCTGACATCTCTTAAAACTTCTCTTCTTGCTTAAAATGCATTGCCCCATGCATGGCCTAGTCATCTAGACCTAGTAGAGTCTGTCACCTGTATATGACAGTCAAGTCTACCTTTAATAAAAACAGCATAGAAATACGAACACAGGGATCAGTTGGATGTCAGTGAACGTTTATAATTGTCACCAGGCATACATTTGTAGTGAAATGTTTGAACCATTTACAGTACTTTAATTTAAATGAATGCATAATTCAACACAGACAAGACAAAGCTATGAATTTCCCGGTTCGGGACAATAAAGTTTTATTGTATTGTATTGTATTGTATCGTATCGTATCGTATCGTATCGTATCGTATCGTATCGTATCGTATCGTATCGTATCGTATCGTATCGTATCGTATCGTATCGTATCGTATCGTATCGTATCGTATCGTATCGTATCGTATCGTATTGTCTAGTAGAGTCTGTCATTTGTATCATTGTATGTGACAATCGTGTCTAGTGCAGTCTGTCATCTCTACATGACCATCAAATCTAGCACAGTATGTCATTTGTGTGGCACAATCAAGTGTACACTGTACATAGTGCAGTCTGTCATATATACGTGACTGTCAATGAAGTCTAGTGGTGTCTGTTTTCTGTACATGACAGTCAGGTCTAGTGCGTGACTGTCAATGAAGTCTAGTGGTGTATGTTTTCTGTACATGACAGTCAGGTCTAGTGCGGTCTGACATCTGTGCATGACAATCAAGTGTTGACAGGCTCCAGTGACACCCACCTGTGTAGCTAGCAGACTGGGCAGGTTATTCAAATTTGTCATTGTTAGCTTTGTCTTGTCTGTGTTGAATTATGCATTCATTTAAATTAAAGTACTGTAAATGGTTCAAACATTTCACTACAAATGTATGCCTGGTGACAATTATAAACGTTCACTGACATCCAACTGATCCCTGTGTTCGTATTTCTATGTTGTCTTTATTAAAGGTAAAAGTAAGGCTAACAAGTTCCTCAGTCCAAGTTGGCCTGGCCCCTCACTAGTTTTTTTGTAAAGCTGTCATGGCTTGTGACTGCAGGCATCAAATATCAGTCAGTCAGATTACTGAACCTAAAATGCTGACACCACTAGCAACATTTTGGATTAGCAAAGAAATTACATTAAACACTACACTTACTTTTCAACTGCAGGATCTGCTGCACGCCCTGGCAGAACGCTTTGAAGTGTATCTTGCCATTTCCCTCTGGATCCAATAAAGCTACTATCTTCTCAATCGACTGCAAATAAATCATGCTTACCAAATTGATTGCAATGACTGGCAATACACAATAATAATAATTTATAATTATATGTTCAACTCTCATTCAAGAATATTAACTGAGATAGGAACTTGCATTTGAAAGACAGTGATAATATGACACAGCGAATTACATACATACATGTGTCATTTAATAAAACTTTATGTGTATATATATATATATATATATATATATAGTATATATATATATAGTATATATACATATATATACATACATAGATATATATGTATATATATATATATATATATATATATATATATATATATATATATATTATATGTAGTTTATATATGTAGTATATATATATATATATGTATATATATATATATATATATATATTATATATATATATGTAGTATATATATGTAGTATATATATATATATATAATATGTAGTATATATATATACTACATATTATATATATACTACATATATATATAATATATATACATATATATCTATGTATATAAACTACATATATAATATATATATATATATAATGTTTATATAATATATATATATATATATATATATATATATATATATATATATATATATATATATGTATGTATATAATGCTGAGCTGGTGTGAGTGGTGTCATGATTTGAGATTGTACTTGGTTGCAAAACTATCCCTTTTGCATTGACCCGTGTATACAAAATCGACTAAGGGCAATTTCAAACGACAACAATATAAGGATATTCAAGTGCACTAAATGATCCGATTATGATTTGGCTTAAATAAATTTGTAAACAATGTTAATGCATACATGTATAATATTAAAGGGGCAATCTGAAACCGGTGTCGTGATACCTGGAGACCATAATTTCCTGTTGACATTTCAACAGTACAACTGTACACAGACACAGTGTAGACGTATGTATATAGGCTTAAAAAGTCTTACTAAATCTGACTTAAACTAACAGGTTTCCCACATTGTTCAATGCTAGCCTAATGTAGAGGCAATGTATTGCACTTGATGCTTGGTTAAATATTGTTAGCGATTTTTTAATTATTCTCCAAGTTTTTGTATTCAGAATATTTTATATAGCACTTATATACGAAGGCCTTTAAATTAGGACGCGTTTAAATTATACAAAAATCCGGTCTTAAATGTAATATTCGTAGTCAAAAAGCTTAATACATACCTCTAAGCCGTCTTCTACTGCACCAAAGTGTTCCTTTGCTAACTCAATGAAATGTTGAACGGAAATAAAATTTTGCTTTTTAGTATCACAAAGATCAAAAACGCCTCTGAGTTTGTCAACATAGTCATCTGAGATCTCCATACTCGGGTAATTTGTACATTACGCAACACTGTTGCAGATCCCCTACTTAGTCTTAATACGTAGTCAGCTCTCTGAGGATATATTGAACATGTAAACGTCAACTAGTCGTGAGCTCGTCGTTTATGGACACAACCGACCTTACGCCAGTCGCTACAGGTGTGAACAACACCACTCCACTCCACCACTCACAGTCACATTTACAGCGAGTCTCAATCTCTTAAAGAATAGAGTACTTGCTGAGTGTAATTGAAACGATTCAACACTTTTCTCGAAAAAAAAAATTCTAGATGAAATACAGCTGGAAGTGCAAGTGTTTCAATTGGGTACACGTATCAGTTTATTGTATGAACACTATAATTTTTATTTTCAATTATGAATTGCTTCAGCTGCAACACGCGCAGACCTCCATAATAAATTATGGACAAGACTATTCGCAGAGCAGCTCTGCGAATAAGGCCACATTCGCCACTATTTCGCTGAGCACTGACGTCACTGCTCTGCGAATTATCGAAAGACTTGCGGTATTCTGAGAAAAGGTAAGAAAGACTTGCGATGCCTGCATGTTGTCATAGTAATAATAACTTTTTAGACATTAAAATATAAAGTAAAACTGTCCAGTAGTGTTTATAATAGTAGCTAACAATAATAAGAAATAAATATAATAAAATTACAATTAAGACGTATATAGCTAAACCATTGTTGTTCGGAACTGAACTAGAGAAAATGAAATCAAGGGTGGCATTGGCATTGTTGTAATTTATATTATGCATTAGGGTAATCAAGAAATATAAATATATATATATCCATGCACGTGCGTCGATCGGTGGGGGACGGGGGGGGGGACGCGTCCCCCCCCCCCCCCCCACTTTTCAGGGTGGGGGGACAGCATAGGAATTGTTCCCCCCACTTTTCAGGTCAGAAAAATTGCGAGGCATATAGCCTGACTGAACACTCCTCTCTGTTAAAAGCTGCTACATAGGACTAGCTAAACAATAAACTCGCCATATGAATTTCAGCAAATTTATTTATCGCAAATGAACACGAGGCAAACATAATTATTTTATTTTGAGGCATGTTTTGCTGTTGGTGCGCCATAATCCGTGATAGTTATTTAAACAAACGTAATATTTTAATGTATTGAACGAAATATTAGACAACTCTTCAAAATAGTCATTACAGGAGAGTTATCGAACAGCCCGTGGCATTTATACCAAAACTGCTTTGTTATTTAGCTGCACACTGATGATTTTTAATTTGTCGCGCATACGCAGAAATGTCAATCGGAAAGTTTATAACTACCGGAAAAATTTAAGCCGCTGCCTGGCTCTATCAACCTTGTGTTGATATTATTAATAGGCTCTAGCCATCAAATACATTTTAAATGATGAAATTTGTGTTGCACTTTCACCCCTCGCCTAGCTGCTTGATGCTTATCGCCTACGGCAGAAGCGGCAGATTCTTGCACTTTGTGTAACTTATTCCCATTTGAGTAACGAAAAATTTCTTTGCCAACATGTTGGATTTGGAAGTTCAACACAGGCACAGCATGGGCGTCGATCAGTGGGGGACGAGGGGGACGCTGACCACCCCACGGCTTGAGGGGGTCAGCATAGAAAATGTCCTCATACTTTTTCAGTTCATAAAACAAATTTATAGGCATATATAGCAAGACTGATCACTCCCCTCTCTTAAAAACTCTACATCGATCTAGTAGTAAAATTAATAATAAGATATAAACTTCCCATTACCTAGTGGAAAATCACTAGATAAATTGCTTGGTTGGCCCGCAACTTGATCTTAGTCCAGTAAATTGTCATCACGCCGGGCTCTGTCATTTTGCACCCTTGTGTTGATATATTAATAGGCATTAGCCATCAAGCACATTAAAGGTTATTAATTTTTGCTTGCCCTGTCACCCGTCGGATTGCAGCCTGGTCGCCCTGGTCGATATTTATATCGCCTACGGCGTAACCACCGGATTTATGCACTTTGTGAAATTTTATCTCATTTTAGTGATGACAAATTTCTTTGCCAAAAGGTGGGATTGGGAAGTCCTATACAGGCACCCCTGTAAGCTCTGCATCTTGTCACTCTGTGAATCAGACAAGCAGTGTTGGATCCAGTCTACCCCCCAAATGTTCAGTGATTGCGGTGGGCCATGGCCCCTCTTCAAATATATGTTGCCAACATAACTATTATAAATAGCATAACATAAAGGCTTTTTTAGTTTATTTAGAATTAGAACCAGACCAACAATGAATTATGTTTTATATTTACAAAAAATAGTTACGTGTATTTCAGGTTGTGTGTGTATATATATATATATATAAATATATATATATATAAATATATATATATATATATTATGCATGTCATAAATATACATATATACATACACTTATATATATATATATTATGCATACATATGTGTATATAAATTGGTCCCCCGTCCCCCCACTTTTAAAACTGGATCGACGCCCCTGTATCCATGTGTGTGTGTGTGTATATATATATATATATATATATATATATATATATAAACGGGGGATTTATCATTGAAGACAGAACACGTGTGAAAGATTCATGACCATTTATTGTGGTGTGTTCTATATATGAGACTAAACAAAAAACATGTAAACATAACAAAATTCATTACTACATGTGTTACAATGGTAACATAAGATCATTCATGAACAGCATGAAACGTAATATTCATTGCATAATATTGATATAGTAAATTGCCTGTAGATCGTCTCAGATACCAAATAGCAGGCTAGCTCCTGTGATATTTGTAAATAGACATCAATTCTGCAAAGCTCCTTGACGGACTATCATTAATAAACACAGATGTATATTAATGTAAACACCGCTCTCCCATGTTGAGAAACGAATGCATCCTAAGTAACATCAACACGTACAGTAATAAATCCAATTAATTATGTCGTACATATATAATAAATAAATACTCAGTTATAATGCATCTACAATGAAATGCATATGTTACTACATTATATCCTTCCATGCATAATGTATCATAAACACTTATGCATGACAATACTAATGCAAGCAATATGTATTGTCTAAAATAAATTCCATAACATACGACACAGCAAGTAAATGTTCCTTCATTATGACATATACATGCATGCAATCATGTGTGCTCACCCCAACTAGGAAAATATAAACTACTCCAGCTGAGTACAGTTCAGTGCTACCACTGGTAGTAGCCGTACTACATGTACTCTCTGTCCTACATGCTGTTTTCTTGCATCTTACAAGGGACTGTCTAAAACACGTCTTTTTTATACAGGAATTACATCCTGTCCATGTTTTTTTCTAGGAATGAAAGCTATCTGCAGAACTCTTGCTCACTGGTAGTAAGTAATAGGATGTAACTGGGCTTGCTGGCAGTTATGACACATGTCAACACACAGTTTTCTAGGGATGTAATCTGTTATCTGCATCCTCCTTGATTACTCAACCCTTGCTCCCCAGTGGTAACAGGATATGACTCTACTCTGGGTCAGCTGTCGTAATGACACATGGCACCACAGGGTAAACAGGGGGAGGTGATTTATGGGTTCTCCCCAACTACAGTTAACAAACTATTCAGTAACCCTACCGGTTACATACTCACCTGTTTAAATAGTTGCTATCCCACGAGCAACTGCTCAATAACAAACAGAATAGACAAACAGAATAGAGCACTGACAACCCGTCCCATTTGCGGCAGTGATGGAGATATATCCTGTGATGTCCTACATCACATGTCCCCGTGGCAGCAGGTGATTCCTGAAGAATGCCTCGGTGGTGTCATCCGGACACTTGATAGAACACCCATCCACTTTTACCTCTCCACTGGACATTTCCCGATGCCCTTCTCCATCACTGTCCCACATCTGATGGGTCTTCTAGCTCACTCAATGGCTGAAGAATATCAGAGCACATCATCACAGTTCCACAGACATGTATACTAAAGCGTTCAAAAATTGTCTCTGTAAACAGGAGAATAATACATAAAAACGTGCACACTGTAGAGTTTTTTTCTTCTTCAGAAAGTGAAGTACATTAATCGTTATACAGGTGGTGATGCATCATAGAGAGAATATATATATATATATATATATATATATATATATATATATATATAATCTATATATGTAACCAGTAGGTTTGCTGAATAGTTTGTTAGAGTCGAGTCATATCCTGTTACCACTGGGGAGCAAGGGTTGAGTAATCAATATATATATATATATATATATATATATATATATATATATATATATATATATAATCTATATATATATATATATATAATGTCATGGAAGGATGCGGACGCTGGATCTTCGTTTCCCAATTCTTTATTCACAGTATAAACAAGACAAGACCCTGTAACAATAACACAGGTGTTACCAACATATATACAATAAAACACAGGGATACCTTTACCATCGATTAAAGTAAACATCTCAAACTGATGTCAATAGACCATAAAATTAAGTACCTGAACTGTAAATTAAAACACTGTCCAACAGCGCAATACAACCAACATATTCCAAGACAACTGCTGACAACTTTATGACAATAAAACACTAAGTCTAAGACAAATACATACCTACACTCCAAATATAATATAGAAATACAAGAATTAATCACTATATGTACCTGCCCACAGTCAGACGTTAGGACTATACCAAGAATATTATAGCTATAGAATCCTTGACTATGCTCTCAGGCTTCTTGCTTCCAAAGCATTCATGAAGCAATCACGCTGCAGAACAAAAGTATATTTCTACATTGCTCATAAAAAAACATCTATGTATACAACATTAAGTACATCAGTACTGACCCCTAGCGATTACCCTTGGGCCAAACATCCTGACTAATGTACAATTACAAGTCAACACTTTGCAAACTAATGGTATCTTAATTTGTGATCCATAACCAACAACCGTGCTGTGACACTAAACATGTTCTCTCACAATACATATGCGCTAGCACTTAACCACAACAATACTTGTTACCATTTCTCGATCGACCCACGTGGATAGTAACGATTTGACTTAACAATTGATAAATACATTAATACAACGAATTGTCGCTTCTCCCATAGAAAAACAACCTCAGTGTTCAAATACAGTTCGATATAAACAGCAACCATAATGGTTAGCTGGGACTTGAAATAGCTTCAAACTCATATCAGTGACAGTGGATTTTACCCGTGAGACTGCCGTGGTCTACACAATGAGAAATTACTCAACTCACTACTGCAAATAATCTATATGTGATT
Source organism: Oasisia sp. SBJ-2009 (assembly GCA_964017155.1). Taxonomy (NCBI): domain Eukaryota; kingdom Metazoa; phylum Annelida; class Polychaeta; order Sabellida; family Siboglinidae; genus Oasisia; species Oasisia sp. SBJ-2009. Next base: position 33,607,030 of record OZ024858.1, read on the forward strand.
CTTGATCACCTTCTACAATTGTAAAAGAACAGTAATTGCTCAAATGCTACTCCACTCGTGGGTGAAATGTTTCTATATAATTTCAATATAATATTTAACTTACCAAAGCAAATCATAATTTCTCTCACTTCCCACTGGAAACAGCCTCGTGGCTTGGTTCATTGCTTCTCTCCCCCAAATCCCGCCGATCAAACTGCAGTGCCATCTATTGTCACTGCTAATCAATACTGACCATTAATCGGCAGGTGGAGTCACCGATTACTGAATAAAATAATTATATAGATATAATACGTCATGGCGGTCCATGACATCTGTCCCAGTTTTGTCTGTATCCGTCCACGGATTACACCAACAACAAACCCTTATGACCCAAAGGCCTCACAATAAACACAGTAAGAATAAAAAGACAGTAGTACACACGACTACACTCACTGGTTGGTGCGGGCAACCCCCGTCTCCACCTGGAGCAAACACCATTACACTTTCATAGCATTGAATATAAAGTAAGGTCTAAACCTTAGCAAAATTAAACATGGTAAATGATGCAGGCAACCCCTGTCTCCACATGGAGCAAACATCATAAACATTTTCACACTACCTGCAAATAAAAGTATACTTTCCCCTGGACCATATCTCAGCCAGCACTCCGCAGTGAGGTCACACCCATTGCCACAAGTATTATTGTGTACATTTATCTTAGTCTGGGAAACAATGCTAGACTTACAAGCAACACATAACAGTCGAAGGTAAAGGAAACCCATGTCCTGCTAGTGCAGGCAACTACCTTGACTCTGTGGCAGTGTGTGGCGCCACCTACCAAAACATATGTACCAGACCAACACAGTGCCCCATGGCAGTGGGAAAACCCGTCTCGCTCATGCAGGCAACTACCATGGTCACTGTGTTCAGGAGATATACCAACCTATATCTACAGGCATGCAGAGGTGTGATTGGCCATTCTGCCAACCAAATTAGGTGGTTGTCTCCACACAGCCAGCCAACGGTGATGTTTTCTGTTCACCTCCTCCTTGCACTCCAGCCTCTCTACCTGGCTTTGGAAGAGTTCCGCATCTACCTGAGTGGTCTCACACAGACAAACTGTGGCATCTCTCTGGCTGCAGACGGCAGACAGATGGCTCTGCAGCTCTGCCACCTGTTTGCAGAACTGGCTTTTCTGCTCACCAAGCTCCTCGAGCTGCTCATGCATTTCTCTGAACTGCTCCACCAGGGCTCCATACTCCACCTGATTGCCTTTCAACTGGCTAAGCAGTTGAGCATTCTTACTGCTGGCCAGCATCGCATCAGCCTGGGCAGATTCCACATTGCCTCTCAACGCTGAGATTTCACCATTGGCTTTTCCCAGCCTCTCTGCAAAACCCCTTTTCTCCCTTGCTACCCTGTGCCGATCCACCCCCTGTCTACTCATCTGCTCCTGGCCAGCCTGTAGGGTCACTACCTGCTGTCGAAGCTGCACCACTGTGGTCTCTGTCTCCAACAACCTCCCTTCCAACTCTACAATCCTCCCTTCTGCAATACCCAACCTCTCTGTCACCCCCTTACATAAAGCTCCATCTATCCGATCACTAGCCAGACATGTCACTTGAGCACTGCTCTGCTCAGGCCCTCTACTCCTCACATCTACACACTTCTTCTGTGGGCCATCGCGGACAAAATGGCCCTCCTACTTACAAGGGAAACAGGAGCTATGCCTGCGATTCAGTGGTGTGGATGGGGTTCTCTTCTTGGGACATTCTCTGACGAAATGACCATGTTCCCTACAATAGAAACATGAGCCATCTCGCAGGTTGGGCCTGGTCGAGCTTGCTGGCCTAGCCTGCACTGCTAACTGAGGTTGGCCAGCCAGATTGGGCAACTGGTCTATCACCACCTGCATTTGCCCAGCTGCCTGGCACCATTGTGATGCCAGCTCCACCACTTGCTTTTGCAGCTGTTGCTGCACCTGTGCTATCTCTAGAAGTCTAGAACTGACAGGAGACGCACCTCGCCCTTGCCCGGTACCAGGTTGTTCTTCATCAATCAGATAGAGGGCCTCATTACGCATATGGTGAAATGGCTTGTCTTGCAGAGTGTAGAGCAATCCGCCTCAGCTCTTGGCAAACGGACTGCTCCTGAACGCCTCTTCCGAGCGGTGTCTCGCAGTAGGGCCAGTGCCTGATCCTCTGCTTCAGTGGCCGCTGCCTTCTCCATGCGATTGCGCAGTCCCATGAGCACTCTGCTGTACTCAGCCAGAGTCTCCCCATTTAACTGCACTCGAGCATAGAACTCTGTGCTCAAAGAATGCACTGTTTCAAAGTGGTGCAAAATGCAATTTCAGCAATGCAACCAATGCATCATAATCACGCTGCACCATGACGGGGTGGCACAACACTTCCTCTCTCGCACACCCTCCTAAATGGTCTAGAAGAACCACTGCCCTAACTGTATCATTTACGTGGACCTGACGTGGATATGCATCAAACTGGTCCAACCATTCAATTAGGTTTGAGCCCTCATAGGATAACCAATAAATTTGGCCAGATTAATTGTTGGAGCAGGCGGAGCCCTAAATTGCTGAAAGATACCAGCCAAATGTTGGTGCTAAAGCAGCTTTTGACTGCAATTAAAGCTGCAATTTGTTCATGTTGCTGGAAGGAAGTGACAAGTTAATTACAAAATCAAACGAATTCCGAAGATTGGTGTCAACTCATTGAGAGGTGTAACTGAACCGGCCCAACAAACGTCAGAATATCAATTCACAGACTAACTTAATATATAAAGCATTAAAAAATAAACCATCTAACCAAATGTGGTTACAATAACAACATAACTTAGATGACACACATCTAACGGATAATCAAACACCAACTGACATATGTCCACTGAATACCAGCACAGCTGCAAGTTTGATGAGCGTGAACGATAACACTATATCATACACAACATGTACTGCAGCACATGTACCGCTATAGATTAAACATACACAACCAATTACAACGTAGCTCACCATGAACTACATGACTGTGCGATAGGGTCTTTTTCTTTCAAACTTGTTGCTGGGCGATCGATCCCCACTTCCGACACCAGTTGTCATGGAAGGATGCGGACGCTGGATCTTCGTTTCCCAATTCTTTATTCACAGTATAAACAAGACAAGACCCTGTAACAATAACACAGGTGTTACCAACATATATAAATATATACAATAAAACACAGGGATACCTTAAGTACCTGAACCGTAAATTAAAACACTGTCCAACAGCGCAATACAACCAACATATTCCAAGACAACTGCTGACAACTTTATAACAATAATAAAACACTAAGGCAAATACATACCTACACTCCAAATATAATATAGAAATACAAGAATTAATCACGATATGTACCTGCCCACAGTCAGATATCAGGACTATACCAAGGATATTATAGCTATAGAATCCTTGACTATACTCTCAGGCTTCTTGCTTCCAAAGCATTCATGAAGCAATCATGCTGCAGAACAACAGTATACCATCTACCATGTATACAACATTAAGTACAACAGCAGAGCCTCCACATGGTCTTCATTGACCTGTTGAAAGCTTTCGACACAGTGGACAGATCAACCTTGTGGACTTTACTAAGGAGATATGGATGTCCCGAGACTTTTGTCAAGATAATTCAAGAATTCCACGATGGTATGGCAGGAGCAATGTCTATCGGTGGATCAACTACTGATCCTTTTGAAATTTGCCATGGACTAACGCAAGGATGTGTCTTGGCACCTACTTTGTTCACTCTCTTTCTGGCCGCACTACTGTCTACAGTGTCCGAGCACCTTAGTACAGGAGTTTTTATCTGCACTAGATCCGATAGAAAATTATTCAATTTGGCTAGACTAAAGGCAAGCATAAAAACTCGAGAACTCTGCATTCATGAACTACTATTTGCAGATGATGCTGCTATCGTTGCCCATACACTAGAAGACATCAGAGAGATATGCAAGCAAGCAACCCTGTATGGACTTACAATCAACTGTGACGCTCTACCAACCACCACCTGGCCAAACCTCTATCGATCCACCTGTTGAAATCTATGGCACGCCACTAAAATCAGTTAAGAACTTCACATACTTGGGGAGCACTGTTGCATCTGATAACACCATTGATGTGGAAGTTAACAACCATATTCAAGCTGCCTCTGGAGCGTTTGGAGGACGATGGAAGCGTGTATGGTCACAGCATGGTATTTCAGTCTTCACAAAGTGCAAGGTGTACAAGGCAATTGTGCTTCCAACACTACTATATTCAGCAGAAACATACACTCTCTATCGTCGCCATTTTAGAAAACTTTCCAAAGTGCATCTCCGACATCTACGACAAATCCTGCGGATCTCATGGAAGGACAACATTCAAAATGTTGAAGTCTTGAGATGGGCTAATATGTCCAGCATAGAAGCAACTCTAATGGCTTCCCAACTCCGTTGGACTGGACACATCATCCATATGAATGACAGCAGATTACCAAAGGCTGTATTCTATGGAGAATTAGCCAAAGGGAAGTGTCTTCATGGTGGACAACGGCTACGATACAAAGATGTAGTCAAACGACACTTAAAGGCTACATACATCACCGTAGACCACTGGGAGACTCTTGCACAAGATCAACAACAGTGGAGACAGGCCATTCACAGAGGAAAAACCCATACTGAAGAAAATATATCACAAAAATACCAACATGGCCAAATCTCTGCCATGGCTTTCCTGATGCTTCTGCCCCTATCATCTTCTGTGTCAACTGTGGGAGAGACTTTAAATCTCAAATTGGACTATTCTCTCACCAACGAGCAAAGCACGTCACAGACGAAACCCTACACTGATGTCATCATCGGATACAATGAACAGCAAAGAGAGAGAGACATCAGTACTGACCCCTAGCGATTACCCTAGCACCAAACATCCTGACTAATGTACAACAGTTTGCAAACTAATGGTGTCTTAGTTTGTGATCCATAACCAACAACCGTGCTGTGACACTAAACACATTCTCTCACTCTCTTATCTTATCTTTTACATATATCTTATCTTATCTCTTACATATATGGGTAAGTACTAGCACTTAACCACAACAATACTTAATTATTACCATTTCTCGATCGACCCACGTGGATAGTAACGATTTGACTTAACATTTGATAAATACATTAATACAACGAATTGTCGCTTCTCCCATAGAAAAACAACCTCAGTGTTCAAATTACACTGTACTGTACAGTTCGATATTAATGGCAACCATAATGGTTACCTCCTCCTCTCTGTGCTGGTACCTTGTTGGTGGTGAGGAGGCTTGCGTGTCTCAAGGACTCTGGGAGCTATACCGGCGGGGGCTTAAGCCCCTGGCAGGTTTAACCAAGCCGGGCAGGTCTCAGGGGAGGGACCAGACGAAACCCAGCACCTGGTCCTCCAGGTTGGGGGTTGGGCGTGGGGCTAACAACCGCACCCTATAAAACAAATTATGTTACGGAAACTACAACAATCGAAACTACTACAAGGGGCCCTATAGCAGACTTGAGCCAGCCTGGCAGTATGACCACACCTGCTGAAAGCCTACCCCAGGAAGGTAGGTGTGCGACAGATAGTTTGCTCGGGCCCAAAACTAAGATCAGCATAGGGACATGGAATGTCCGTACAATGAATGAGGCCTCAAAGCTAGCACAAGTCATCCGCGAGATGAAAAGATACAGACTGGACATCCTAGGGTTTAGCGAGTGCCGATGGACTGGGTCCGGGCGACAGGTGACCCATGATGGTTCAACCATACTATATTCAGGAAATGAGGACACACACATCCGTGGTGTAGCCCTTGTAATCTCCAAGCAGAAGGCCAACACCTTGCTGGAATGGGAACCGATCAGTGATAGGATAATGAAAGCACGCTTCAACTCCAAACACTGCAAGCTTACAATCATTCTGTGTTACGCCCCAACCAATGAATCTGACACAGAGGACAAGGAAGACTGGTACGAACAGCTGCAACAAGCAGTCGCCAAAGTGCCACAACATGACATGCTTCTGATCATCAGAGAAATGAATGCCAAAGTTGGTTCTGAAAACTCCAACTGCGAAAGAGCCATGGGCAACCATGGTTGTGGCGTGATGAATGACAATGGTGAACGCCTTGTTGACTTCTGCTTGAACAACAACTATGTAATTGGAGGTACCATCTTTGCACACCGGGACATCCACAAGCTCACATGGAAATCACCTGATGGTAGGACAAGCAATCAAATCGACCACATTATCATCAATGGAAAATGGCGTAGGTCCCATCAAGATGTGAGAGTTTGTCGTGGAGCTGACATTTATAGTGACCACTATTTGGTGACCGCACGCGTCAAGTTGAAGCTTCACAAAGTGGTACCAGAAAGCCAGCGGCGTAAACAACTAGATGTCACAAGACTCGCATTTGCCAGTCACCAAACAGGAGTTCGTTTTGGAGCTGAGAAACCGTTTCAGTGCATTAACAGACACATCAGAGGAGACTGACCACGACGCTACCAACAAGTGGGACACCATCAAGAAGACCTATGTTGAAGTAGCTACCAAAGTCTTGGGCCACAAGAAGAAGAACCACAAGGATTGGCTAACACCGGAAACATGGAAAAAGGTTGAGGAGCGGAAACAACTCAAAATCAAGATGCTCAGCACCAAAGAGACTCCAACAACAAGTCCAAGAAGCATACAAAGGCAAAGACAAGGAAGTGAAGAAGAGTGCCAGGAATGACAAGAGGGCCTACGTAGAAGAGCTAGCAGCAGAAGCTGAGAGTGCAGCAGCAAGAGGTGAACTCAGCACTGTCTACAAGATTACCAAACGTCTCTGTGGTAATTACACTACCCACTCTGCCCCTGTGAAAGGCAAAGATGGCAGCACTATTACAACTGAACGTGAACAAGCTGATAGATGGGTTGAATATTTCTGTGAAGTCCTGAACCACCCTCAGCCAGATGAACCCGCCGACCGCTCACCAGTGCCAGATGACCTCAACATCGACACCAGTCCCCCAACAGTTAGAAATGCCATCAAAGCTATGAAGAGTGGAAAAGCCCCAGGCGTAGACTCCATCCATGCTGAAATGTTGAAGGCCGACCTCAGTACAGCTACAAGAGTCCTGACTAACTTGTTCGACACCATTTGGGACAAAGAGACTATCCCAAGTGACTGGGGCAAAGGACTCATTATAAAGATCCCTAAGAAAGGCAACCTCCAAGTCTGTGACAATTGGCGAGGAATCACACTTTTGTCCATCCCCAGCAAAGTCTTCTGTAGAATCCTTCTTGGAAGAATCGAGACAGCTATTGACAAGAAGCTGAAGCAAGAACAAGCGGGATTCCGGAAGAGAAGAGGGTGCACTGATCAGATCTTTGCATTGAGAAACATCATAGAGCAGACTCTAGAATGGAACTGCCCACCGTATATCAACTTCATTGATTTCAAAAAGGCCTTTGACAGTATCCACCATGACACTCTGTGGAAGATTTTAAGATCTTATGGAGTACCTCTAAAGATTGTTTCACTGATAGAGACGTTCTACAACCACTTTGAATGCAGTGTCATCCTCAGTAATACATCCTCTGAATGGTTCCCAGTGAAATCGGGTGTTAGACAGGGATGTATCTTCTCGCCCATCCTCTTCTTGGTCGTCATCGACTGGGTTATGCGGAAAACTACATCAGATAAACCCAGGGGTATCCAGTGGACTCTCTTTTCCCAGCTAGAAGACCTCGACTTTGCTGATGACCTTGCATTTCTATCAGTAAAGCGTGATCATCTGCAGGAAAAAACTGATAGATTAGAGAGATATGCAAAGCAAACTGGGTTTACCATCAATACATCCAAGACACAAGTGATGAGCATCAACACCACACCAACCGCACCTGTTACCGTAAATGGTGAACCACTTGAGTTTGTACAGGACTTTACTTACCTGGGTAGTCTCATCAGCAAAGACAATGGAGGCCAAAAAGACATCAAGGCAAGACTCGGTAAAGCCCGCTGTGCTTTCGCCAAACTGCAGAACATTTGGAAGTCTAACCAGTACACCACCAAAACAAAGATAAGACTTTACAACAGTAATGTGAAGTCCATCCTACTGTATGGCTCAGAGTGCTGGCGAGTGGTTAAAGGGGACATGGCAAAGATCGACGCGTTCCACAATGGATGTCTCAGAAAGATCTGCCGAATATTCTGGCCCAATAAGATCTCCAACGTGGCTCTGTATAAGAAGACGGGCTGCAGCAGTGCTGTCCTAGAAATGAAACGCAGGCGGCTGAGATGGCTAGGACACGTCCTGCGAATGCCCGGAGACAGCATCCCCAAAGTGGCACTCAGATGGACACCACCTGGAAAAAGGAAACGAGGACGGCCAAAGATGACGTGGCGACAAACAGTGATAGCCGAGCTGAGAGAGATGGGGCTGTCGTGGGGAGAGGCTCAGGCCTCAGCCAAGGACAGGACCTTGTGGCGGAAGATTGTTGTGGCCTTATGTCCCACTGGGGACGAAGAGGATTAAGTAAGTAAGTAAATAATGGTTAGCTGGGACTTGAAATAGCTTCAAACTCATATCAGTGGATTTTACCTGTGAGACTGCCGTGATCGCGATTCTGAAAAATGTTTAATAGTTGGCAAATACAGTAACACTTTCTGCTAAGGAAGTTTAATATTCTATTTGCATTTGAGAATATGACATGCAGTGTATAATGTGAAGTTACATTAACACCATGAGACTATATTTTACTTACAATTTCAAATATTTGACTCTACATAGTTATTGGTAATATTTCTTTTTCTGGTTACACAAATCTGTATAACCTTTCTAAGTCAAAATGTAGAATGAGAGTTTGGGAAATAATATTAATCATGTTATCATGAATATGAAAATTACGGAAATTATGATAAAGTTTGATATATTTGACAGTTTGCCATCACTGTTGTACATTTGTTGCAACTCATAATGTATTCAGACACCTCAAGATAATAAATAAATTGTGATCCAAAACCAGTCCACAAAAAACATTTTGGTGCCAAAAATAACAGGTATCTTAAAACAAGCAATACACAAAATAATTCTTTCCGAACCTTTTTAGAGTGTCTAAAAAGGCAGTGTCCTAATAATTAATTAGCCATTATTAAAAACCGAGTGAGTTTTCTGTGTGAGCTTCTACCTGTAGTTCTTTGTATGGTGGGTGACCTACACTAGTTACATGGGCAACACTGCTCTAGCATGGGATTACCGATATTCACTAATGGAGGTAGAAAAGAGTGCCAACTGCACTAATAAATTTGGTTTAAGTAACAAGTAGCACTGGCTCTGATATCACAAAACTGAACATACATTTATATTATAAGTAAAACAGTAAGATAAGAGGCAAATTTTATTAACATATCTGCATCAAGTACATGCATCATCAGTTCATAAGTCTTCACACAGAAAGTAAGCTAAGCAAATATGATTCACCGAAGATTATATGTCATTCCATGCAACAAAATGCTCAATGAAAATATAATTGTCAATAGGCCCTATGACCAATTAGTTCTGAAACTGAACAGCAATGTGAATGTATGCATCTCAACTCTGATCAATCAGTTGAAAGTTATCTAAACATGTGTTGTTACTGTGAGAGCAAGAAACACTGGATTCAACACAACTGATGTATCTCATTCAAAGGTGCACTAATGAAACGTAACAGTAATACATAAAAGTAATACTCAAATGTATACATTTTATTATCATTTAAATTTGATCTGTCACATAGCATTTTTGTGTAGAACTACCCATTCTACTTTATTAAATATATTGGTATATTTCATAACAATGTATTATGACTTCTGTAATTGTCGTATAAAAACATTTTGGTGAATTTTTAAAGACTGTTCTCTTGTATTATTGTAACCACTTATAAGAGGTAGTGAGTGAGCGCACCATCTTTAAACACATCATGCTGCTGTCAACATTCATGGTCAAATCCTTATTTTCCTCATTGTTTCGAGTCATTAGTAATCATACATTTGAAAATGTAAACATCAGCCTCTTAACTACAATCTAATTACCGGTATACCCCTACTAGTTTTTGAACTGTAAAATAAATCTAACCAATACATATGTTATAATCAATCTATACATATAAAAGAGAATAAGTAGAGTAGTAAAAAAATATGACATATGTTACAGTTAGACCAATGCACATGTGGCTACACGTAAATATAAGTGCAGTCTAGCAAAAACAGATATAATATAATGCCAGTTAACTTGTTACATTTAACTTTTCCATGGTTCATTCAGATGTACAGGACATGGCTCACAGTTAGTATATTTGAAAATTCATTATTGAATGAGATTTAAAGCACTGTGTTTGTTAATAAAATTATAATGTTAAATTTCACCAAACCAACAAGTGTCTAAAAGTTAATTTACTACACACGTGTATTTATGACATATTCGCATTTCAATTTATTTACACTTCAACTAATTAGTATTAAATGCATGTACCCCGGTAATCAGCATACATTGGTTATATGTGAACGTTATATTCATAAAGAATTATAAAGCTGTATTTTCTAAAGAAAACAGCTAAGATCAAAGCTATTACAATATGCACCATATTTGGTATACAGCATGGTTGTGTTATATTCAAATAAAAAATTACTGGTAACCACATTGATCTTTGTATGCATGTTAAGACAAAGAATGGCCAAGGTCATGACTGAAGTCAATAGCAGACCCTTACTTGGGTCATATTTAAACTGGCCCGAGTGAAACTCTTCACAACTTGTGGTGAGACATGAGACAAAGTGTCTCCACTCACATGTACTATAAGGCAAAACGTTGGTTTCCCAAATGTAGCACAACCAATGCTATCGCACTATTGGCCCATTTATGATGATTACCTTCAAGTTCTTAATAAAATCCCGATTCCTTTCTGACTGCAATACAATAACAAGAAATTTACCAAAATCATGCTAGCTCTGCTACAAAAAAGCTGAATATAATAAATACCACTGTTAAATTTACTCTTGTGTACCATGTTTAGATACTAAACAAGAAAGGAACCTGGCAACCACCAGAATGACCATTTTAAGTGAGGTAATCTGGTAGCTGATATATCCATAGAAACCGTTTGATGTCTTAACACCCACTAGTTACTGCAGGCTGATGTGGCCATAACAAAGGCTTGCTGCTATTAGAATAGTTAACGTCTAGTTACTGAGGCTGATAGTGCTATAAAAAATATGTGATGCTACTAGAATGTTAACACCTACTAGTTGTTGTAAGCTGGTTATTGCCAAAGAAGGAGAGTTTGGCAAGTGTACCCCATGTATATAATATATATGTAACATGTGACACATATAATAGACATAAAACCATAGACCCTGCAGCTACTGGGGTGGCTTAATAAATGCTGTCTGAAATGAGGGGGGTGTGGAGGCTATTTCTGACAGCTGTTATGAGTGTGTGATACCACAGGTGTGTGGAAGGCTTTCTGGAGTAGGTTGTGTATAATAGTGTGGATGGGACGGAGATGTCTGATGGTTAGAGTGCCTCATTGGAGTGTGTCATATTGTGGGTATCTGTCCACTCAAGTCAGCCTTGTCTTATTCTAATACTGTGATATATGCAGACTTGGCAATAAACAAGACATGGTGCCCGACTGCCTACATAAACCGTACAAGGACGTGCTGCCTGACAGCCTATGTAGATTCTACATGGACATGCTGCCCAACTGCCTACATAGGCTCTACAAGGACTTGTGGCCCAACTGCCTAAATAGACTCTACAAGGACATGCTGCCCAATGGCCTATATAGACTCTACAAGGATATGTGGCCTGACTGCCTACATAGGCTCTACAAGGACGTGCTGCCTGACTGCCTATATAGACTCTACAGGGACATGCAGCCTGACAGCCTACCTAGACTCTACGAGGACATGTGGCCTGATGGCCTACGTAGACATGCGGCCTCACAGCCTACATAGACTCTATGAGGACATGCGGCCTGACGGCCTACGTAGACTCTACAAGGACATGCGGCCTGACTCCCTAAATAGACTCTACAGGGACATGCGGCCTGACAGCCTACCTAGACTCTATGAGGACATGCGGCCTGACAGCCTACCTAGGCTCTATGAGGACATGCGGCCTGACGGCCTACGTAGACTCTACGAGGACATGCGGCCTGACGGCCTACGTAGACTCTACGAGGACATGCTGCCTGACAACAGTGTCACATGATATAAACATTATGTGACAAATGTCATGTCACGTTAGCATTACATTAAAACAGCAGCATGAGAATATTACTGTCATACTCAGCCAATCTGGCCTATTACGTTTACATATTGACCAGTCACTTACACTGTAACAATTGCCAAATCACATGATAATTGTTACTAGTAAACGACGAAAACACTACTCTGGGCAGTGTCAGAGAAATGATGACATGAAACCACAACTAGAGTAAACTTTCTCTCATTACTAAAGTGCAAGTAACCTACAAGTGTTTAGTATAAAGATAAATATTTGCATATATATATATATATTATATATGTCACAGCAACATGTGTTTGTAGTATGATCAGATCCGCTTCAGGTGCAGCTTCAGAATCCACTGATGTGTCCATAGGCTTGCAGTGACGACAGGATGATGTAAGTGAACCACAGCACCACCAGGATGACAAAGGTGATGACTTTGATATTCATGGGGCCGCCGAGTTCTGCCTTGCCAAACGTGAAGCGGCGCATGAGGAGTATTGCAATGCAGATGACAGCAGTGATGGAGTAGACAGACACGCTGAACCCCAATGTGCCCGCCTCCACCCGGAAAGTGTCACCCTGAAACAGCAGCACAACTGTATACAGTATGCACCACTATCCTATGTGTCATCACTAGGCTGGGGACATACAGCCATACACCCAGACAAACATGATGTGGCCTATGTAGCAGATGTCTGATAACCACCATGCAGCCTGTTGCATCTCTACACAACAATCTATTTTGGTAGAACACAAATTGATTGGTGGTATGCAACCACTGGTCTGGGTGAAGGTGATATTGCTCTATTGATTCTACACTCGCATCCATTTACATGCTAGATTTGCTGTATTTTGCTATTTGCTTGCATTCAGTAATTAGTATTCATAGCAAGTGCCATATGTATTTCCCATAGTTTTATGTCAGGCAATGATGTCTTGACAGAATCCCATTAGACAGTTTCTGAGTCACACAGTTTGTATCTCTCACCATAAATGTAACATCAGTGTAATTGCCATAATCTGTTATGTAAGGTTTATACAAATCCACAACTGCTCCTTTCAACTCAACTTACTACCACAGCACTGATATTTATTGAGACTGCCAGAAGACATGTCTTTCTTTGACACATCACTGACTGTAGACTGTACCTTCATTGACCAGTAGATGGCAGCAAGGACCCAAGGCAGACCGAGACCCAGGAAGACATTGACTGAGTTACTGCCCGTCACATTGCCAATAGAGTTGTCAGCTGTCTTCTCCTGAATGGCCGACTGCTTGCTGGCAAACAGATCGGGAAGACTGGTGCCAAGAGCAACGAACGTGATGGCTGTGACGCTGTCCTTCAGGCCAACCAAACAGCCAAAGATGCTAGCCAGGTCGCCAATGATGGCTGTCAGTAGTCCAATCATGATCAAGGCGACAAAGAAGGCCAACCAACCGCCCCAGATGCTTGGTGGAGGAATCATGGCAAAGATTAACTGCAAGACAACACATGTCATTTGTAGAAACCACCACACCATCCCATCACAAGATACTAACAAATATATGAACACAAGTTTGTGCATGCATGCATGCATATGCATGTACATAAACACAGGAATTAGAAATCCCTACTCTTCAATGTTTAAGAACCTATGTGGTTTAGACTGAAGTGAAACTACTAACCTTCCATCCGAATGTGAGGACATGCATGATGTAGTCCATGGTCGTAGCTGTGTCTACATTGGCTCCATTCACATTCAGAGCATTGCGGATCTGGATGCCCCAGGTGGTGGACTCAACCGCGAGAGCATCCATGTTGAGGTTGGCCATGTTGACAAGTCGACTCACCATGCCGTTGAAGTCTGCAACAGGCCAGCAGCAGTGTCAACACTAGCACTAACACCACACACTGCACACCACTAACACCACACACTGCACAGCTCATCTGACATGACACACTCTAACCGCTACTCACCAGGTTTACTGACCAACATTCCTTAAATAATAACGAACAAATACGGTTTTGAGACATATTTTGAGACATATTTTATGTCAAATCCAGGTCATGTAACTTTTAGAGAAGTACATAGGCCCTGAATCAACATTTCCAAATTTCTGCAAGGCGTGACTGGGTGAGATGTCCAACTGAAAACTACTCAAGTGAACTTATCAATGTGGAAATATTGGCTAAGAGGCCCTGAAGTCCTTTGGACTATATTGTCATTTTGGTGAGTCATAGTGGCATTACACATGACGTGTCAATACAAAATTAAAGAAATTACTCATTTCTGGAAGAACAAATAGGCATACCATTAAAAAATGGGCCAAGAGGCCCTGAAATCCTTTGGACTATAATCATAGTGAGTTGGTAATTATGAATGAAAGGTGTTTGGGTCACTGCCTGTAGTCTCTTCAGTGCAAACACCTGTTTGGCATTTTCTCTGGTTATTCATTTTCACGTTGTAGTGGTGAAAAATGTAACTGAACGAAAACAAAGTGAATAATGGTACAAAATTAGAAAACATTGAAAAAATATTGAAATTCCCCCAAACATTTAAACACAGGTGTAGATATGAGACAAGTGCACCAATATTAGGTTTAACCAATACAATATTATTTCACACCCACCATCATCGTTAACAATGGAAATGATCGTTTTCTTTGTCTGGCCGATCTTGGCGCCCTCTGGAGATATCTTAGTGATAACCACTTTAAAACATTCGTCTTTCTCTGCAGTCTACAACAGACCACATATCTTTTGAACACAGTGTCTATTGAATGACTGGAATGATACACATACTCTTAGAACACACAGTGGAACACATTACACACACCAAGTCTCTGTTGAACCCAAAACATGACACACACACACACCAAGTCTCTGTTGAACCCAACACATATGACACACACACCAAGTCTCTGTTGAATCCAACACTTGACACTCACACCAAGTCGCTGTTGAACCCAACACTTGACACTCACACCAAGTCTCTGTTGAACCCAACACTTGACACTCACACCAAGTCTCTGTTGAACCCAACACTTGACACTCACACCAAGTCGCTGTTGAACCCAACACATGACACTCACACCAAGTCTCTGTTGAACCCAACACTTGACACTCACACCAAGTCTCTGTTGAACCCAACACTTGACACTCACACCAAGTCTCTGTTGAACCCAACACTTGACACTCACACCAACTCTCTGTTGAACCCAACACTTGACACTCACACCAAGTCGCTGTTGAACCCAACACATGACACTCACACCAAGTCGTTGTTGAACCCAACACTTGACACTCACACCAAGTCGCTGTTGAACCCAACACTTGACACTCACACCAAGTCTCTGTTGAACCCAACACTTGACACTCACACCAAGTCTCTGTTGAACCCAACACTTGACACTCACACCAAGTCGCTGTTGAACCCAACACATGACACTCACACCAAGTCTCTGTTGAACCCAACACTTGACACTCACACCAAGTCTCTGTTGAACCCAACACTTGACACTCACACCAAGTCTCTGTTGAACCCAACACTTGACACTCACACCAACTCTCTGTTGAACCCAACACTTGACACTCACACCAAGTCGCTGTTGAACCCAACACATGACACTCACACCAAGTCGTTGTTGAACCCAACACTTGACACTCACACCAAGTCGCTGTTGAACCCAACACTTGACACTCACACCAAGTCTCTGTTGAACCCAACACTTGACACTCACACCAAGTCGCTGTTGAACCAAAAACTTGACACTCACACCAAGTCGCTGTTGAATCCAAAACTTGACACTCACACCAAGTCGCTGTTGAACCCAACACTTGACACTCACACCAAGTCTCTGTTGAACCCAACACTTGACACTCACACCAAGTCGCTGTTGAACCCAAAACTTGACACTCACACCAAGTCGCTGTTGAACCCAAAACTTGACACTCACACCAAGTCGCTGTTGAACCCAACACTTGACACTCACACCAAGTCGCTGTTGAACCCAACACATGACACTCACACCAAGTCTCTAGTGTACACAGTGTCAGACATACCAAGTCTCTCTTGAACACAGTATACGCACGCATGCACGCACACATACACACGCACATGCAATACTCAACACATACCCTATACTCAACACATACCCTGGGTAGTACTGAACCCTCAGTGTATTTACCCACAGAATACTCAGTCTACGTACCAGGACACGATCTACACCCACGTAATACACAGTGTACCAGAACACAATCTTTAGTCTTTACCCACAGAGTACACAATGTACATACAAGAACACTCATCAAATGAATGTTTAATGCGTTGTATAGTTTAGCATGTAGTTGTTTGAGGCCACATTTCCTCTACACTACCGCAACCATCTCATACTCACCTCATCATCGTAGATTACAATCTCCAGGTTCTTGGTGGTTTCTCCATGAGTGAACTTGATGACTCCCTCTCCCCCGCAGTAGTCCCGGCCTGACTTGGCAGTCATGTCCTGAGTCTCCCACGACACTTCTACGTCTCCGTCTGCTCCGTTGCTCCTTTCAATTGGGATCTTTGCCACTCCACAACTCTCACGGAACAGCAGGCTTGGCTTCGAGAACTCAAATGTGCCTGGCTCTGCAGATAGACAAAATGTTCATGTTTTAAAGGCTACGGATGCTACTTGAAATAGTACATTATATATATACATCTTAGCCAACTAAATGACAGAAACTTCCAAATGTGTGGTTCATATAATGACCAAATATTTATAAATACAGTAACATTTGCTCATAACCCCATGTCTCTGCCTGTTTTCTTGCCAAACTCTTAATCTCACAATATCAATGACTGTCTGTTCAGGGCTCAATGTCAGCACCGGCTCAGCGCTTTTTTGAACCCGCTCGGCCATGCCATGCATAGGAGGGCCAGTCAGTTTCTGGGTGGGCCAGTCAGTTTCTGGGAGGGCCAGTAAATATTCTAGTAGGGCCAGATATTTTCTGGGAGGCCAGTAACTTTTGGGAAGGCTAGTAACTTTTCAAATCCACTTATTGTAAAGTTTATCTGCCACGATCAGTCTCCTTCTAGCCAAACTGATAATATCACAGTATCTGCCATTATCAGTCTCTTTCTAGCCTAACTCTCTTATCTTCTTATCAATCTCATAATTTCAGGCATCAGACTGGTAAACTTTGAAGGAAATCAAATGATATAATGTGTGCCTTTGCTTCACAAAGAATTCTTTCTCAAAATCAATCTAAGAAATCTTTCTTTTTATTCAGATTGTGGTTACATTTTAGCAAAGCATGTCAATAAAAAATGACCAAACTGGTCCAACTGTATATACCATTCATAATTGTAATTTACACAAATATCTTTGTAGTCAAGGCAAGTATTACCATCTGCTATCTATCATGGTTTTACTGCATGTTCTGGTAACTTCAGAAAATATATGTAACACGGTACATATATCCCAATCTAGTTCACGCTGATTGATGTTGTGTCTCGACTATTTGAGTATGAGACCAGAAGCAGCCTCCCTGGTACAAGGTGGTGTCACGTACCATCGTCGTCTATGATGGTGATCTCCTCAATGGCAAGTGTGCCGATAGCAACAGTGTGAGTGTCAAACGTGTCAAGAGACAGCTTCACAAAGAAGATCTCATCTGGCTCCCATTCATTGTCATCAATAATCTGAATGTCGATGAACTTGGTGGTTTCCTCCTTCTCAAAGACAAGTGTCTCCTTCAGGGGGGTGTAGTCTTTCTCTGCCTCTGCTGTCCCGTCTATTGTCTCAATCCTGCAACAGGAATCATTTCTCAAACATACACCATGGGCTGTCATGTCCACTAGTACTAGCTGGGGCTACCATAAATTTATTATTACCCTTTTTAACTTATCCTTTGTAAATTATAATGTCGCATGTTGTAAATGATGCATGAATGGCTGGCCATCAAAAATTTTGTAAACTAAGAATGTCACTTAGTAAAAATAAAATGATCAATTATCAATCGATGGAAGTTTCTGTCAATACTAATGAATGGGCAGTCCCAATTGACGGAAGCCCTAATTAGTACTAGTTGATATGACTGCCCAATTGATGGAAGCCCCAATTAGTACGAGTGGATGTGACTGCCCAATTGATGGAAGCCTCAGTTAATAGTAATAGACATGACTGCCTAACCAATGGAAACCAAAATAAATACTACTACTACTAGTGGATATGACTGCCAACTGACTGGGACTTCAGCAGTAACTGGACATTACTGCAAAGTGATAGAGGTCCTGATAGCATCATTGGACATGACTCGCACTGATGGGGCCTGAGGCAGTACTACTTGGCACAACTGCCACTGGTGGGGCCTGGGTCAGTACTACTTGGCACAACGCCCACTGGTGGGGCCTGAGGCAGTACTACTTGGCACGACTGCCACTGGTGGGGCCTGGGACAGTACTACTTGGCACGACTGCCACTGGTGGGGCCTGGGACAGTACTACTTGGCACGACTGCCACTGGTGGGGCCTGGGACAGTACTACTTGGCACGACTGCCACTGGTGGGGCCTGGGACAGTACTACTTGGCACGACTGCCACTGGTGGGGCCTGGGACAGTACTACTTGGCACGACTGCCACTGGTGGGCCCTGGGACAGTACTACTTGGCACAACTGCCACTGGTGGAGCCTGAGATAATACTATTTGACACGACTGCCACTGGTGGGGCTTGGAACAGTACTACTTGGCACGACACCCACTGGTGGGGCCTGAGGCAGTACTACTTGGCACGACTGCCATTGGTGGGGCCTGAGGCAGTACTACTTGGCACGACTGCCACTGGTGGGGCCTGAGGCAGTACTACTTGGCACGACTCCCACTGGTGGGGCCTGAGGCAGTAGTACTTGGCACGACGCCCACTGGTGGGGGCTGAGGCAGTACTACTTGGCACGACTGCCATTGGTGGGGCCTGAGGCAGTACTACTTGGCACGACTGCCACTGGTGGGGCCTGAGGCAGTACTACTTGGCACGACTCCCACTGGTGGGGCCTGAGGCAGTAGTACTTGGTACGACTCCCACTAGTGAAGGCTCCAATTAGCACTGTTGGACATGACTAACACCGGACAGGGGCCTCAGATGGTATTAATGGTCAAGACTGCAAATCCTAGACATGTGGGAAACAACAACTAGTATTTTAAGTTTTCTAAAATTAAAGTGTTGTGCAATATGGCCACTTTACCTCACCATAGCACGTATGTTTGTGTTGCCGTATCTCTTGATACCGATGCGCACCCGCTGTTCTTTCTCAAGCACTGCACACTGGGATGCCATGAACTCTATCACTGCCTTCTTGCCCCCATCAGTGTAGTCCATTTGGGAAGAATGTCTTGGCAGCAATGCTTTCTCAACTCCCATTGCTTCATTCTCTTTATGCTTAACTGTATCATAGACCTGAAAGCAATGCACAATTAATTGTCAACAGAAAAAGCTGAACACAGCAATTCCAGGTACAGTTTATTTGTACATTATACACTGTTTTATAATATATGTATATGACATGTATACATACATTATATATACATATATATATATATATATATACATACATACATTTCCTTATAATGTATATATATATATACATACATACATACATGCATACATTTCCTTATAATGTGTATATATATATATATATATATATATACATACATACATACATACATTTCCTTATAATGTATATATATATACATATATATATATATATATATATATATATATGTATTATAAAACTGAGTTTCTGTCCGTCCGTCCGTCTGTAGATCCACATCTCCATCATTTGTGCATGTATGCATCTGAAATTGTGCATGTTATCTAGCATGCCCATCAAGATGGTTCGCAAACTTAGACTTTTTCAAAAACGTTTACTTTTTCACACACTACTTGTATGACAATGCTACTCAACAATTGATTGTTCATGAAAAACCAACTTTTACAATACAAACTAACAACTTTGTTATACGGAATATATAATTGACATTGCACAACAGAAACATAGAAAAGAAGTGAATACATACATCTCTGAGGTTTTCTGACATCGATGGGATGAGTTTGCTCTTGCCTGCCAGAGCCCTTGATGCATTGATGCGGTACCACATGCGACTGTGTGATTGACCTTCCACAACCTTCATCATTGCCAGCTTCAATAACTCCGGCTCAGACAGATGAGGACTCACAATGCGGATATCCTGCACACACACATACCAACATGCTAGACAAAATGGCCACAGGTAACACAGTGACAACAGGTGACACAATGACAGTGAGTGACACAATGACTAGAGGTGATACAGTGACAACAGATGACCCAGTAATGCAGCAGTTGGAAATGACAACAGGTGGCAGTGCCAACAGATGGTGTGGTGACAACAGGTGATATAGTGACAATAGGTGACAGATATAGTGACAGTGGATGATATACTGACAACACGCAATATGCTAACAACAAATCATATGTGACAAGTAATGAGTTGAGAACAGATGACGGTGACAACAGACATATATATGACATAGGTGACATCATGGTGACAACAGGTGCTGCAATGACAATAATGAAACTGGTTAGATGACAGTGTGGGTGGATGGATGGTGTTGTGTGGGTGGTCAGGCTTGCAGTAAGTATCATATTTATAGAAGAAGTCTAACCTTGATCATTTCCCTCATAGATTCTTCTGTCACTTTTGAAGTGGTCGATGATTTGGGTTCTGAAGTACAGGCAGTCAGAGCACAATGTAATGTGAAAAGTGGGTTACATAAACAGTATCACTATTACATGTACATCATGCATACATGTTCAACCTTATATGACAAAGAGTTGTATTTTGTTTGTAATGAGCATCTAAAAAGTAACACAAAAATAACTAGTATATTTAAAAAAGAAAATACAACTTTTTTATTTGACCTTGGCTAATAAACAGCATTATTTATTATGTCAACTGTTCATCACTTATGGTATGCCAAGAACTAACAGAACACTGCCACCAGGACAATATTCACCGAATATCTGCATGGCTTAGTCGCATTATAGATTACTGGTAATGTCGAAAGAATCATGAGCAACAATTTCCTAAATGTCAGGGTTGCAAATGTAACAATGATCTTAGACTGAACAGACATACCTGGCAATGCTATCAACATTTTATGAACACATTTTCAACAGTCCACTTAACTAATGATAAAATGTTAGTTTCTAGTAGCATCTACAAGTATGATTAACATCCACCACCATACATACGGCATGCAATATTTTGTAACAATAAAACATGTTACAAAATAAACAACCTGTCTTCCACTATATATAATAAGTTGTATCTGTTCTGCCAAACACCCAACAGCTACAGCTACTGCTACAGAACTGGGCATTAACAGTAACTAATGGTCTCAATGAAGACCCAGTTATGTACCACTCCACTCCCCCCAGCCAGACCAGTCATCAGAATGCAGTTAATGCCAATAATGTAGGATATTTCATTGTTCTATATTTGTCACCTATATGTGACAATATATTTTTAATGGGGGCTGAAATGGTTTAACAACCATTGCCCAAATATAAGAACATACCACTTAGAAGATATGTGACCATGATTTGATGAGCATGGCACTATGGTATATTTCCAAACCGATTCCCGTGTGGATACGTTTTAAAGTTGCAAACCAAGAAATTCAGTTTGCTGAAGCCGCATGACAAAAGTTATTCTAAATTACTATTATTATTTACATGCAACTTTGTTTATTTCAGTTTGGTAGGAAATAATAGCCGTTTTGCCGACGAACTTTGCACATAATTATTTCATGAATATTATCAAGGACCAACTAGTGTGGCATTTGAAATTGTTTCACTGGTTGTAAATCATTGTAATTTAACTTTCTTATTTCAAACATGCATACAAATGAATTTGTGCACAGAAATGATGAAGTAAATTGGAAAAACTTAAAAATCACAATGAGTAGATAGTAGCTAGTAAAAACAAAAGCAACTTTTTGGGAAGCCCTGAGATGCCCTTAGTAAGACTAAATCAAATATGAATGTAGTGTGTTCTGTGTACACTATTCTAAGGAATTAGAAATTGCAATGGTTTGGTCAACAAATGTAGATGGGAGTGGGTGATTTCTAAAAAAGAAAAAACATCCACAAATGAAGTTGTTTCTTTTACATATATCGTATTACTAGTTGTTTCATTGTGCATTATTAAACCCTACCACAGTGTCATTACGATTAAACCCTACCACAGTGTCATTACTATGAAACCCTACCAGTGTCATTATGATTAAACCCTACCATAGTGTCATTACTATTAAACCCTACAACAGTGTGTCATTACTATTAAACCCTACAACAGTGTGTCATTACTATGAAACCCTAACATAGTGTCATTACTATTAAACTCTACCAGTGTCATTACTATTAAACCCCACCACAGTGTCATTACTACGAAACCCTACCAGTGTCATTATGATTAAACCCTACCACAGTGTCATTACTATTAAACCCTACCACAGTGTCATTACTATTAAACCCTACCACAGTGCCATTATTAAACCTTACCACAGTGTCATTACTATTAAACCCTACCACAGTGTCATTACTATTGTCATTACTATTTCTCTATTGCTGTGTATAGCCATAGCAAGGCTTTTCACAGTGGATGTTTGTCTCATGTCTCACTGTGGAATACCTATGGTGACACAGTACTTAGCTGGTCTTGTGTTTCACCATGGGACACCCACAGTGATACAGTGACAGGCTTGTCCCATGTGTCACTTGGTGACCTATTGAAATACCTGTCTCACTAGTGAACCCCACAGTGACACATTTACGGGCTTGCCTCATGTCACCAGTGGACACTCACTTTGAATTGGTGACACAGAGGAGTATAAACATACCTCTCTCAAACAGATGCTGACATGACAATCATTCTTCTCTTAGAGACGGTAACCTTCTTAATAATTCATTTCAACAAAATGAATTCTGGTATGTTTATGCAGACCCACTGATTCCGGTTACTCACGCAGTAATTTTGAAGTAGGATTTATACTCTCAATCACAAGAAGTGCGCTGCGCATGAATCTGTCACCTTCAGCAAAATCAAAGTTGGCCTGCCAATTTTTGACAAATCTCCACACAGGTAAGTGTTGGATACGTCTAGCGAGCTGATGACCAGGTCACAACCCTGCTTGACAGACTTACAGACCAAAGGACCAGATCACGTCTACACAGTGCAGACTTACAAAGTAGATGACTAAATCACATACACCACATGGAACAGACTTACAGAGCAAAGGACCAGATCACATCCACACAGTGCAGACTTATTGAGCAAATAACCAGACCACATCTACAGTGCAGACTTACTGAGCAAAGGACCAGATCACATCCACATGGAACAGACTTACAGAGCAAAGCACCAGGTCACATCCACACAGTGCAAACTTATTGAGCAAAGGACCAGATCACATCCACACAGTGAAGACTTATTGAGCAAAGGACCAGATCACATCCACACAGTGCAGACTTATTGAGCAAAGGACCAGATCAGATCCACACAGTGAAGACTTATTGAGCAAAGGACCAGATCACATCCACACAGTGCCGAGTTATTGAGCAGATGATCAGACAACACCCACACAAGGCAGGCTAACAGAGCAGATGACCGGGTGAAATACACACAGGACAGATCACATCCACACAAAGCAGGCTTACTGAGTAGAGGACTAGATGACATCAAGGATATTACAGCTTCACAAAGATACGCAACTCTTCGCGATAACTTGTGACGCCACAACCACTAACGCCATCTAGTTTTAAGCGTGCTAAGCTACAGACGATGGGGTCTACTCGACGTTGGATGTCGAATTGCCAATATTGTGCTGTGCCCAACTGCAACAACAGTCGCACAAAATGTAAAGAAATGGTTTTCCACCGCTTCCCGGTTGAAGAAAGAAGGTAAACATTGGATCTATTAAAGAAATGTGTATGTAAAAGTAAAGTAATCGACACTTTCCCCTTTGAAAACATGAGAAAAATGGCCAAATGTACATAGTCACAGAAACGCCAGTCGAATACGCTTGCAAGTCGAACACAGGAGGATATCGTTTGTAAAATATGTAAAATGAGGTTTGTGAACAATAATTTTCAAAAACTGCTTATATTACACAAAATACTCACTGGCCCCCGTTGCAAAATGGTCCCTATGCCTATGGGGAGTGTGGCATGTTTAAAAACATCTACAAATAACAGAGAAGGGCGGAATATACGTAGATAATATTGGTTGGATTCTCAATATGCCAAAGCCAAAGGCTTATTCCTAGTCCACTTGCCATGTGGAGTTCACTCTCAATATGGCAATGTGGTTAAATTTGGCTAAATCATGTAATTATTACCACCACCTTGTAATGAGTTACTATTTCGACTCGCGGCATAGCTAGATACTAGTCTAATGGTCTAATCTAATAAAGTTGAAATATAATGTAATTTCTACATGAAGTCAATAATGTTTTGTTATATAACAGGATATATTATTATTTATATGGCAGGATTAATATTGGTATATAACTAATCATGTTTATATTGTTTTTTCTTTATATTCATTTAAACATTTAGGATGTGTGCAATATTTACATATCTAATGATTTATTATTATGGTTGTGACCACAATAATTGTGTTTGGGGATACATACTAATCCAAGTTTTTACATTCTTGTGTATTCTTTCAAACAACATCATATGTACAACATGTTGACATGGTCTTCAGTTGTAATGTTTGTTGAATGTTATTTGAATAAATAATATTGAATTGAATTCAATACATGTTGCAGAAGAAACAGCTCACACAGGCACAGCTGAGTTCATCGAAAGGATGGACAAACTGTTCAATGCCTTTAACAGCCAGACGCTGACCAGTCCAGCACTGATGCAACTCGCTCTGACTGTAACCAGTGGCCACAAAGTGATCTTGCTAGGAATTTTAGATTGGCTATCCAAGATTAAAAGCAAAGGCAATGATGGCAGTATATTAATTTTGTTAGATGTTGTTTCATGTGTTGTATACATTCTTGACTATTACATGTACCGGGTAGATCAAAATCTAAACAAAATGGCATATTTTGACTTTTTAAATCAAATCAAGGCAGGCTTTTTCAAACATCCTGTGTATGCTATGACTTACACCTGAATTTTATTAATGAGCTTTGAGTGTGATATTAGTATTCTATGTTTACTTCAGACCATTGACTGTACATAAGATACCGTTTATGGCAATAATTTTATTAAAACATATAATATTATAAAAACATGACGTTTGGTTGTGGCATAATAATGGTGTGTATTTTATCCATGACAGATATTCTATTCTGAGTAGATATTCAGTTGAACAATAAAAATAGGAACGTTTTAATTGGATGGTAACCATTAGTCACCGTTTTGTTTGGGTTGTGTACACGCTATTGGAACGTTTATGTTTATATACACACTATTTACCATTTTAACTGAATTGCAATGATCATTTACGTTTTGAATTGTACACATTATTAATTGGGACTTTTGGGCTTGTTATCATTCTATGAATAAATCTTCTGTACCTCTTTATAATCATATTCTGTTTGTCTTAATTGTACAATGCATCTATGCTTGTATGGGAATTTGACTTTACTATCTATGTGCATTTTCAACCCAAATGTCTTAATTCTTGCAATGTTTTCGCTTCAAACCAAGCAAAACAGGTACAGGAGTAATTGAACAAGCAGTTCGAGCAAGAAGTTGAACAAATTAATAAATCTTTAACACTATGGGGCCAGAACGGAATAGGCCCAGGAATGTACTGTCTCATTAACCTCAATTAAAATAATACACTAGCTTAAAAATACTATCTACAAGGCGGGTGGGGTGAGTTAGGGTGAGAGGGGGGTATATATGACTGCTGGTGCAGCCTCTGTCATTTGAACCTTTGCTATCGTGTCCTAACACACTGGTGCAGTCTCTGTAATTTGAACCTTTATTATCACAGTTTAGCACGCTTAAAATCAGATGGCGCCATTTACGTAATGTCACGCTATTTACGGCAAAATCGCGAGGAGTTGCGTATCTTTGTGAAGCTATAGAATCCTTGATGACATCCTGGAATGTCATGTTCTGTTGTGCAAGAGTTATGTGTAGAAATGAACCTTTGCAACATTAGTTGCCGACTGACGTGTTTCTGAAGGCACGTCCAGATTACTCACACTTTACTTCAGTTTCCTTGTGCAGTAGTGATATATCTGTCTGTGTCACAGGCACCTCCAGCGACTTTAATCTTTGCCCTTCAGCATAACCAAACTTGATCTAACAATGTATTTTGTTTTCAAATTTACAATCAATTTCATTTAAAAATTAAATAACTAAAATTAATATTTACCAACTATAAAACAAGCACCATTAGTTATCTCGAATAATTATAGTTACTGACTATATAATGTATTTTTATATAACATACTAGCAAAAGTGGAACTGAAGTATATGACCTGTCATAGATTGTTGCTTTTTCACCTTTGCAAGTGGATTAGCATGTATTCATAGTAACTTCATACATGATAAATGAGTCCAGTGCATTGGGGAGTCATTGACGTTCTACACTGGCAGTCTGTAGAGACTCACTGTTGTGGTTACTAAGCCAGGATCATCTGGTCATATACTAGAGGTGATGATCATGAGGCATGATGTATGAGATGGAGGCAAGGACCATGAACAAACTAGCTGTACAGACCACTTAGACTAGAAAAACTAGCTGTACAGACCACTTAGACTAGAAGAAACTAGCTGTACAGACCACTTAGACTAGAAGAAACTAGCTGTACAGACCACATAGACTAGAAGAAACTAGCTGTACAGACCACTTAGACTAGAAAAACTAGCTGTACAGACCACTTAGACTGGAAGAAACTAGCTGTACAGACCACTTAGACTGGAAAAAACTAGCTGTACAGACCACTTAGACTGGAAGAAACTAGCTGTACAGACCACTTAGACTAGAAGAAACTAGCTGTACAGACCACTTAGAATAGAAGAAACTAGCTGTACAGACCACTTAGACTAGAAGAAACTAGCTGTACAGACCACCTAGACAAGAAGAAACTAGCTGTACAGACCACTTAGACTAGAAGAAACTAGCAATCAGGGGTGACACGTACACATTGACTGCCATCAGACAGACATCATCATTGTCTAGACACAGTCATTGTGACCCTCGTCCATCAGGGGTAACACACATTGACTGCCATCAGACAGACATCATCATTGTCTAGACACAGTCATTGTGACCCTCGTCCATCAGGGGTAACACACATTGAGCTGCCATCAGACAGACTTCATCATTGTCTAGACACAGTCATTGTGACCCTCGTCTATCAGGGGTAACACACATTGACTGGCATCAGACAGACTTCATCATTGTCTAGACACAGTCATTGTGACCCTCGTCTATCACGGGTAACACACATTGACTGCCATCAGACAGACTTCATCATTGTCTAGACTCAGTCATTGTGACCCTCGTCCATCAGGGGTAACACACATTGACTGCCATCAGACAGACTTCATCAAACCACATTTGCTGTAAAACTGACAATCATTTACAGAAATAGAAGTGCTAAAGGTTTATGTGCTCCCACGGCACGCTGCAGTAATCAACAAAGATTGTGATTAAAGAAAAGGCACGTGTTCATTTAGTGTGAACATGTCCTAACACTGCATTATTAGTTTATAGATGGATGTTTAATTTGCCCATAAATAAGTCAAATGATAAATATTTTTAAAAACTGTTGATGGTTGGTTTTATACAAATGTACCTATCCATGATGTGACCAGCTGCCTAGTAAAATTTCATAATGCAATAAAAAATTGATTCTGAATACATTAATCATTTGTTCATTTCATTGTTTTGTTGAACGTATGGTTTCAGAAGAAGCACCCGCTTTGTGTCGGGTGTGACAGTCAGGGATAACCTAGAGTGGCCTGCAGCCCTTATGATAAACAGCGATGTTTGTAAACACCTCTTGCATCACTTTCTGACATTCAGACATGCATTCACCGACACTCTTGTTGCCCATTCTGTGACAGTTGCCATAATCTGTGCAGTCTATTCCTAGCTACCATTGCAAAATAGTGACACCAGCCTAAAGTTTCACTGCTCAAAGCTGCAGATTCTAAAATGCAGATTCTAAAGAAATGTAACCTTTGCCTTACATAATCCCATTAATAAATAATTTGACATGTCATGTTTGGGGTTGAGTCGAACCCAGAATGACACTATTAATAGTGATCACATTCAACAATGCAACTGGATGAAAAACCTTGAATAAAAATCAATAATTTCTTAAACAAGAACAGCAGTTTTGCAAATAGCACAGGAATGGCCTATGGCTATGGGCACTACCTGTCAGCAGCAGGTTACACAGTGTAACAGCTGAACAATTGGATGAGGCAATTGGAAGCATGATATTTCATAACTAAGTAACATACAGTCAGCAAGTGGGACTTACAAGAATATATTTAAGACTTGTACATTTAATAATGTGTACTAATGGAATTAATTAATCTTCCAGTTTATTTTTTGAATTTAAATCTCCCTAATTAGGACATTTTTGTTGTTGCTGCTAAATTACAAACTGATGTCATCCAAACTGATGCTGAATGTGTACATGAATGTGGTAGAACAGATGTACATATAAACACTTACCTGAACATTTTTATTACCTTGTTAGTACACATTACTGCATATATGACTGCACATGCATACATTACACATGACAAAACATGCATACTCTCACATATAAATGTTTACATGGATATGTACATGAACACATGTGCATGCTAACAAACACATGTGCATGCATACAAACACATGTGAGCATACAGGCATATGTAACTGGTACATGCACCAATACATGCACGCACACATGCATATACTATGAACAAGTTCTACAGAACACAACCATTTCATGTACATTTTTATATCTACAAAGTAATATTTACAAAATATTGTGAGCTAAAAACGAATTTCAAGCACTGGCATGCAGAGATGGTATGGTAGCAGCGAGCAAAGATGGTATAGCACCATGCAGTTACAGCATGCAGCACTGGTAGTGGTATGCAGAGATGGTAGTGGCATGCAGAGATGTTAGTGGCATGCAGATGACTACAGTATTCTGGGAGTGAAACTAAGAACCAACAAGCATCAATACCTTCTGTTTCACCCACATGATACCCACGCTTCGTGCGCCATCTACTAGGCAGGAAACGAACTGAAAAATAACATCTATCATGCAGTGATCACAAGTTTCAGCTTTGCAAGCAGGTGACAAGAGCACGGTTTCAATGGCAGAGGTGAACAAACTGTGCACATGATATTTCAACTATGAGGTGTGAAAAACCCACATAAATTGCTTTTAAAGTGTAGTATACAAACACTACATTTTAGGAAGGCTGAATATTTCTGACTTTATTGAAACTTTGTAAAAAAAACATTGCACAAAAAAAGAAATTCTAGTTCTGATATTATTCAGCATTTTAAATCATTCTTTTTTCCACAAAACTTGGCTTAATCACTTGTAATTGTGTTAAAAATTTGCTCGAAGAATATGAAGGTCTTCATCCAAAATGCATTGAGCAAATAAATAAGCTGGGCCAGTGGACATTAGAAGTGAGCTCTTATTGTGCACTAAGCACAAATTATACAATTTGCTAACAAATTATAAGTGTATTGCTATTATGCATAGCTAATTCTAGACACAGATATCTACACATCTGTGCATCGTGTGCATACATACACTATCCTAGTTTCTATTTCTAAGATATATGTACCTACCCAACTTCTCATCAGCTGCTTTCAGTTATACAATGTCGTATTAGCAAAACCTTTTCAACACATTTTTGAGGCAGTGGAAAAGAAATTGAATTGACCAACTTGATGGCAGTATCATAACTGACCTTAGATGCCTTGCAGGCACACAGGTGATTGCCTTGCTAATATCCAACTATAATTTCATCATTCCAATAAGTGGGCCTACACTAATTATATTTAGCCGACTCTTACCATCAGTAACAATTACTCTCTATTTTTTCAACAAAATTGTACATTTATTTGTTGCTATGTAATTTTTAGTGTGGTGAGTATAATGTACACATACAGGTGTACCAGAGTATAATGTACACTTACAGGTGTACCAGAGTATAATGTATACATACAGGTGTACCAGAGTATAATGCACATATATACAGGTGTACCAGAGTATAATGTATACATACAGGTGTACCAGAGTATAATGTACACATACAGGTGTACCAGAGTATAATGTATACATACAGGTGTACCAGAGTATAATGCACATATATACAGGTGTACCAGAGTATAATGTATACATACAGGTGTACCAGAGTATAATGTACACATACAGGTGTACCAGAGTATAATGTACACATACAGGTGTACCAGAGTATAGTGTACACATACAGGTGTACCAGAGTATAGTGTACACATACAGGTGTACCAGAGTAAAATGCACACATATAGGTGTACCAGAGTATAATGTACATATATAGGTGTACCAGAGTATAGTGTATACATACAGGTGTACCAGGGTATAGTGTACACAATACTACACATACAGGTGTACCAGAGTATAGTGTATACATACAGGTGTACCAGAGTATAATGTACACATACAGGTGTACCAGAGTATAATGTACACATATAGGTGTACCAGAGTATAATGTACACATATAGGTGTACCAGAGTATAGTGTACACATACAAGTGTACCAGAGTATAATGTACACAATACTACACATACAGGTGTACCAGAGTTTGTATCTTCCACTTATCAGTCACTATAAATGTCTGTTATTTCCTCGAACTTATTTACATATAGGTATATAACATGTATTTTCTGTTTCAATGTCTTGGGCAATAATCTGTTTATAAGTTAACATGATTTTTATCTGCTAACTAAAAGAAATCTAGGACAACATTTTATGTTGATATGCTAACATAGGAGTGCTTCTGTTCTATAAACTGACAATGCGTAATATTCAAATAAAACATGTCAGGTGAAATAGATTGCTTCAGTCTTCAGACACAATTACGTATGAAACATATTTATAAAAAAAACATGTTAATAATATTTATTTCTAAAATATTACATATTCACAACTATTTCCAACTAGTGATTTATTATTTAGATTCATCCATCATTAAACTATCTAGACATAATTGTGAGAAAATTAAGCATAATTACTTAATTATTTATTTATTTATTTGGTTATTGCAACAGTTGCACCTGTGTTGAGCCATCTGTATAATTGTGTTGACTTGTGAGTATGACCGAGTACTGCAATCACTCAAGCTCTCAAGCACTGCTTATTCTTACTTATTCCACCAGAGACAGTCATCACCTTACCTTCCCCCAATACTGCAATGCCAGGTAAACATAAATCAATGGCTGCATGTTTTAAGTGGTGGGAACAAATGAGGTGAAGTCGTGCATGCATTTGAACTGTATTGAGCCTGTAAGCACTGGTGCAGAGTAGCTGTGTTGAGCATATGTCATGTTGGCAGGAAACCACTCTATATACACACAGGACTATCAGATAACAAACCAATTCATGCATATTTAACCATCTAAATGTAGAACATTTCCATGTGTAACGAGCAGGAGACCTTTTTACCCTGTCCACCACACATATCCAACACACTAACTGTGTGTGTACGTGCACATGTCCGTGCGTGCATACACATGTCGCAGGACAATATTTTATGGTATATTTGATTCAGACTGGGAATAGAAAAAGGTTCATCTCACAAGGGTTTTGATATAACTTTGGCTAAATGTGAAAGTATCACGGTCACAGCTACACTGACTGCTATTTCACACAATAATGTTAGGCTACGATATTCATTGCTACAATACATGCTGGTGTTCAGAATAATTGATATCTCCCAAGTCGCAAGACGACCAACACAACATGCAACAGTAAATTGATTTGATTCAAACCTACAGAGAGTAGATGATTGTAGGCAACTGTGCCCTGTTATAGTTCACTGCCAACAATTAAATGTGTTCTCAATTATTTTCAAGCACATCTTTGACCCTGTTATTTTAATAATACATCATCATCATCATCATCATGGTTTATTGAAGGCATCAACATTCTGTGTCTATATTTGCTGTCCTTCCAGTACTTGTCTAGTTCATCTCTCCATCATCTCACCAGCTCATTCTCTTTCATAGCGAGCCATGTGGTGTCCATGTCCATTGGTTATCTCATATTGTATTACTGCCTTATCACTTGTTCAATCACATTTATGACATTTGTCTTCTCTCTTACCCACATGTTTGTTTGTCTGTCCCTGTGTCTTAGTTTTAACATTCGTTCCATCTAACTTGTGTTCTTGGCATGGTAAGGACTGCCCATGTGTCTCAACTGTATGTCATTGCTGGAAGCACACATCAGTTGTATACTTGTCTCTTCAAGTAGATTCCAAAGTTACCAAAAATGACGTTGTGGCACTTGACGAATGCTGTCCAGATGGCCATGATTGTTCTTTGAATCTTCTTGTCTTTGTTTTGTCACTGGTGCTGTATAATGTATTGCTGCCAAAAGCAGACATAGCTTTCAACATTCTCTATCTGAGTGGTGTTGACATATATTGGTGTACCATTTTCCATCATCACCTTTGTCTTTTAACTGTTCATCTTTAGATGTCAATGTCACCTATAATCATTAGCTCTCCTGTAGCATTTCTTGCAGTGTATTACTGCATATGTGCAAAGTCATGAATAATGGAACATTTTCTAAACTTCTGAGGTTTGCTTATTGCAACGGATATCCATTTTTCAGTGTTTTTAGTAGACAACCCATGGTCTGATCTGTAAGGAAAGATAACTTTAGTAACTGTCATCAA
Source organism: Oasisia sp. SBJ-2009 (assembly GCA_964017155.1). Lineage (NCBI taxonomy): Eukaryota > Metazoa > Annelida > Polychaeta > Sabellida > Siboglinidae > Oasisia > Oasisia sp. SBJ-2009. The sequence goes on from OZ024858.1 coordinate 33,640,269, forward strand.
GACGTGGCTCTTCAGGAATTTGTTTTTTGCAAAACCTTTTAACAAACCTATCAACACATTGAAACTAGAAAATTGCAAGACAATTCAGGGGTTTCTTCTTTTTAATATTGAATATATATATATGTATATATGTATATATATATATATGTGTATATATATATATATATATATATATATACATATATATATATATACATATATATATATATATATATATATATATATATATATATATATACATGTATATATATATATATATATATATATATATATATATATATATATACATGTATATATATATATACATATATATGTATATATATATATATATATACATATATATATATATATGTATATATATGTATATATATATATACCGTGAAAGTGATATATATATATATATATATATATATATATATATATATATATATCACTTTCAATTTTCATCAGTGTTCCACTTTTTATGACTTTCCTCTTATGAGTATGTTGTCAGTGAAGGGAAGATGACCGAGATATCCTCCATCTATCCTCATGCCTCTGGTTTTCTACATCAATCTTCAAGTGTGTCGTGGGTCCCTGTCATACTCATCTCCTCATTTTGATCTCGTTGCTTTCTTTTGTACGGTGGACTGTTATCAAGTTGGTGTAGATGTGCAAACATTGATTGTTATTGAAATTTATTGTGAGTCTAGCAGAATGCGGATGTATACAACTGTGTAGCTGTTTGTATGAACAGTTGGTTGTTGGTACAGTACATCACGGTACATGGTCATTGATGTATATTCACTAACATGTCATGAATGACCAAGTGTTACTCTATTCCAACTGTGCTCACATTTAGTGATTTATTGTAAACAGTGTTCAACACACCATACATGCAGTATTTTCCAGTACATGAATTGACTGTACATGTTTTTCAGTGTAGACAGTCAATGATATGAGGTCGTTTAGTTGTCTATTGTTTTCCCCAAGTGGTCAAGTCAGGACAACATCAAAGTTACATTTCATTACTACAAAAAAACTGAGGATTAGTGACTAGATAACAAACCAAATTTATATAAGTCAATCTAAATTCAAACAGAAACAAGACAGTGAGTAGGAAGAAACATCAACGTTATAAGAACAGCAAGACATTAGAAAAGACACTGCAAGACATGACAAGGGACAAGATTATAGGGTGAAGAATATCAGAGCACTCGTGTCAAAAACAGTGCATGCTCAACCGTAAAACAAAATGTCAACTTCAAACACTTCTCCGTATATCTTTAACACTTACATTACACAAAACATCTTATACTCACCAAAGCCAAGTTCAACGCCGGAGTCAGCAACAGCCTTCTTCTTGCCCATGCAGAAGTCCCTGTCAGCCATGTAAGCAAGCAGGACAAGAACAGGGAAAAAAAGGAAAGTAACGATAGCTTCCCACAACTCAACAACATTGGGACTACTCCACATAAGGATGATGATGAGCCACAAGTAGGCAAAGACAGAGAAGAAGGCAGTAATGGCGAAGACTTTGATGGCTCCGATGCGTCTGGTGTCAGGACTTGGGATGGCCATAACACACACGCCTGTGATGACCAGCAGGTTGAAGGCAGCCGATCCAACAATTGTACTTGGGCCAAGTTCACCTGAGTGGAAGTTGTTGCCGATGATTTCGATGCAAGAGAGCAGGATCTCTGGAGCACTTGAGCCGAGTGCCATCAGTGTGAGGTTGGCAACGGTGTCATTCCACACCTTCACCTCCACTTCCTCGTAGCCCTTCTCGTTGTCAGGGTTCGCAACCTTCACAATGCGTGTCTTGCTCGTGATCTTCTCAATGGCACACATGAAGACATCAGCAACAATGGCAACACCGAGAAAGCACCATATGAGGCCTGCAAAGTAGAGGCCAGCACGAGCTGGCACAGGCCATGTGTACTCACTGACGAGGGGCAATATCAACCCCTTGTGTGCACATTTGTATTCAGTTAAATTGCAATAACTTGACATTTTGACTATATTTGGTGTGAACTCAAATTATATGTTGCTGCGTGAATATCCTATGTTGTGTAAATCTTTATCCTCTAGCTTGTCGTAACTGCAACAGAACAAAGTGTATCATTATATTACACACATCTGCATGATCGTCACTTGGGCATAACATTTCATGATTACATTAAAATACTGTAGAATAGGTGGGCCACCTCGCTGTTTTTATAAGCCACCTTTCTTAAAGGGAAAAAGGGAACGGTTTGGTGTTACAGTGTATGCACCTAAGAGTTTACACAAGCTAATCATTTGCATCTACAATCGAATTTTTCACATTAGTGGTTTCCTCAGAAAGTGGTCTTAGAGTTCAAAAATCTAGCTAAATCACTGACACCATGGTCCATGCAACCAATCAAAACCCAGCTTCTATCTGCACTTTGGAAAAGTAATACATCATAAAGTCATCTGCTGGTTCAACTGTCATGATAATAGAGAGCTAAGCGGTTTGCTAAAAGTGCCTTACGAAATTGCGACAGCAATATGCCACACTGTTCCTCATATGCTTGTAGCAACAGTACAGTGAAAGACAGTATCAGTAAGTTGTCTTTTTGTTACCCTTTGAATCAACCTGAACTGAAACAGTCATCCAGTGGATTCATTGGGACAGTCACAGACACAGGGTGGATGCCAGACGACTGGGTTGGATTGATCTAACAATGAAAACGACCACCAGCAGCCGCCAAACCTCTCCTCACCTATCTTACATACATATACATACACTACGCTATAAAATATAAGATAATTCACAAAACAAACGCGCATATCGCGACGGCAACTTCGTCGGCCGCTCTGCAGTACCGCAAAATCGCTATATAAGTTAGCTTTACGTTTGTGCACGCGAATATTTATAAACTTTACTTACTCCATTCGCCTGCCCGAAGTAGTTTAATTACTTATAAATAATATAATAATAATTAATTATTATCATCACTATGATTTGCAGGAAATTATAAGTTTTATTATAATATAATATTTTATTTATATAGGTTAATAATTGGTTGTGGCGCTTCGCAACATACTGCTATTAAAAAAATACAACAAGTAGAAAACTACCCACAGATAATAGTAAAAAATTAATAATGAAAATACGTGTCTATAATTAACTAAAATGACCTAGCAGTATTAAAAAGAACCCATACAAATTCCATAACAGCAGTAGTGATAAATTAATGTAAAGGTAATAAATAATTAAAATGAAAAAATAATTACGACAACAATAATTTTCATTCAAACTATTTAGCATGTGCGAATGCAGTAAGTAAAGTTTATAAATATTCGTGCGCACCACCACATCGCCTAATGGTATTTTGTGTAAAGCTAACTTTTTTAACGATTTTACGGTAACCGCAGCGTCTCCGAAGAGCTTGAGTTGCCGTCGAGATATGCACGTTGGTTTTGTGAATTTTCTTCGTTAGAGGAATGCAAGTGATTTTATTTTGTAACATAGTGTATGTATATGTATGTAAGATAAGTGAGAAGTTTGACGACTGCTGGTGGTCGTTTTCATGGTTCGGTCAGAAAGTAAAAAATAATATGTACAGTTCATGCCGATCAAGTCGACATCGGTATGTCGTTCTGTTGATAAAATGGCATGGTGTGACTAGTCTATAGATTTTCGAAAGCTATGTGTTCTAAATTGTTTTTCTGGTAAACCGCTGCTTTTTTGCACTTTAAAATATGCCGAAATAACCACCTCAGATAGTTCTTGCCATAAGCATGTTTACATGCTGCTGCTACCTTGTAGTTATTCATTTGTTTCCTCTCTACATAACTGTGAATAGTTTAAACCCCCTTCAGAATGCATTTTGAAGGTAGTTTTAAAAATAGTTCTGGGTCATTCCCCCGGCCCACCTAGCATCACATAGGGCCTTCAGTGCTAGCTTGGCCCATCCTACCACCTAGCATCACATAGGGCCTTCAGTGCTTGCTTGGCCCATCCTACCACCTAGCATCACATAGGGCCTTCAGTGCTAGCTTGGCCCATCCTACCACCTAGCATCACATAGGGCCTTCAGTGCTAGCTTGGCCCATCCTACCACCTAGCATCACATAGGGCCTTCAGTGCTTGCTTGGCCCATCCTACCACCTAGCATCACATAGGGCCTTCAGTGCTAGCTTGGCCCATCCTACCACCTAGCATCACATAGGGCCTTCAGTGCTAGCTTGGCCCATCCTACCACCTAGCATCACATAGGGCCTTCAGTGCTAGCTTGGCCCATCCTACCACCTAGCATCACATAGGGCCTTCAGTGCTAGCTTGGCCCATCCTACCACCTCGCCCAGCATTCTACTCAGGGGAAACAATGTAATACTTCCCCCAACTCAACAACATTGGCACTACTCCACACGTAAATGATGACTGTCCTGTGGAGTAGGCCTACAATGTCTCTACTGACTAAAGTGTATCTGGTATTGGGTTACGTGTGAACTTTGTGAGATGCAAAAAGAATGCAGTGACAATATACTAGCATCCACGGATGGGAAACTAGTAACGCTAACTAGTTAACCTGTCTGACAGCGCAAAACAAGTCCATGTGTGTAATTAATACCAAGTTTTTTTTTATTTTCTATTATCATCATCACGTCAGCACAATAGGTGTTCATGTCAGTACAATAGGTGCTATCATGATCGTGTTATTCAATAACGAATCCCTCATGAGCGTCAAGTTTTGTGATAAAAAAATTGAAATTACTTCCAGTGATCAGTTTTGCCAATATTGCACTGTAAAAGAAATGTTCACACAAAAATGTGTCACATGGATGAATAATATGCAGGGGCATTTTCTTGAAGCAATTGCAGAATGCAATTTATGTTTTATGAATTTTTAACGACAGATTTGCCCCATAAAAGGTGTGAACATTTATATATGTTGTATTTTTTTAAGATAAATATTTGTCTTACATGCTTTTGTAGGAACATTTAATTTATTAATCTGAAAGCTTAGTGTCTGGAGTGCTAGCTGTCATTAATTGAGGGAAACAGAAACATTCCGTTACACTGTGGTACAGCACATTATTGAGGGAAGGCCTTGAAGTGTATAAATTGTGTTTGTGAAATGAAGCAATTATTTCACTAGATTTTAGCATCAGTACACCCACCCACACCCACACCCACACAAACACACACATATATACACACCCACAATTGCATATATGATGAGACAAGAATGTATTACTGTCATGTCTAGTACCACTAGCCATTGAATATGATGTCTACTAGCCCACGGACCTAATGGTTGTCATGTCATGTTCTTATGTAAGAGGCAGATACAACTGTAATAAGACACTACATTGTGAGACGTTTAATGTAAGCATACCTGCATAAAGGAGCTGTTTTTAAATTAAATTTACATGAGGCCCTTACATAATGCATTCATATTACTGTATCAAGTGATATGTATGGAAGATGTATCTATTTACAAATGCAACTGTCTTGTATCAATTCTTTGAGTTTAGATACAGTCCCTTGGTACGTATCATAATGTTACATCCCATATTTGCAACTGTAACCATTAGTGTTTATTCTTAGTACTATCAATAATTTATAGCAAAACCAACCAATTTAGCAAAGTTCTCTCTAGAGTGTTTCTGTTTATCCTAGTGACTAAGTCCATCTGCATGGATATACCAAAGATCAAACATTCAAGTTTACTGGCACTGTCTCACAGTCTCCGCCACACCCACCATGACAACAACCGACAACTGACACAACTGACTCTAACACAATGACATTGTTTACAATAACCGGTCATATGATGTAAGACCACAATAAGGTGTTCATCCGCCATTACCCGACCAAAGAGTACCCTATAAAAGCAGCATTATGCAGGTTGTCTGAATTTCTATGAGCACATATGTAGTGTGGAGTGATTATAAATGATGTTTTTGTACAGCGTGGCATCAGAGCTGTCAAATTATGACAGCTGTCATTCGGTGCATTTCTGCGTATTAATACAGTTGTCATTTTGCTTGGTGATGTAATCAGGGGCAATCCATGGGTGGTTCAAGCAGAAATAGAGGGGTGTAAGGTTTGAAAGAAGTTTGTGGGACCCTGAGGTATGAGAAGTTCATGAATTTTTGACATAACTTGTGTAAATATGCTGTGAATTTGTCAATAACACAGCACTGCTAGATTAGTAGGAAATGAAGGAAACGTTATAATGGTCACCTATGGAAAATGCAAATGTGGTCTGAGTCCATATGACTAGACTGCTGTTACGTCCAGTCTCGGGTTAAGTCAATCTCAAGATTGGACGTCCGCCATCTTTGCCCGTTTCGGCATTCCGAGATGGGACGGTCAATCTCGGAATATGCAATTAGATACTTATCACGTGATCAAGAAATTGTAAGTACTACTGTATATCGAAAACTTTTTACAAATAAATAATGCGTTTTGCTATATGTAAGATGTAATAAGAATCCCGTTCGTTGGCGCCACTTTATTCGAAAGAAATGTAAATCTGGGGTAATACCACATTTGATAAAGCAATTGAATTACGACATAAAAATATTCACTATATTTAACACGGCGTACTGTAGATGGCCTTACATATGTATGTTAGCTCCAAAATAATATCTTCCTAATTATAATATACCGCAGCCCAAACAATGAGTGTATGTATGTGTAATTATCTGTAATTTCACGAAAACACGATGCCAGTTTATTAGAATGGCATGTAGATTTGTGGTAAGACCATAAATTATTATATACCCATGAATGTACGAGTTTGAATAGAACTTATAATTTTAGCCTCGTTAAATTAGCCTAACAATGTGCATAAACAGGGGCCAAACGTAAAATCTTTATCCACTGGCAACCTTGAAATGTTAGTCATCCCCTGAAAAATTACTAGCCCCCATTTTTGTTGGACAAATTTAATAAACGTCAAACGGGTGTAGTATATATCCCCGTATTATATTACAATAATGTAGTATTGTTTGTGTGTATATATGTGTGTATATAATTGTGTGTGTGTGTGTGTGTGTGTGTGTGTGTGTGTGTGTGTGTGTGTGTGTGTGTGTGTGTGTGTGTGTGTGTGTGTGTGTGTGTGTGTGTGTGTGTGTGTGTGTGTGTGTGTGTGTGTGTGTGTGTGTAACTGTATCGTTTATTGAACATACCTGTGAGCATGCAAGCACATGTTAAATGTGGATTTATTTTATGGCATACGTGGATAAATTAATAATTTCAAGTTATGTTGATGCAGAATAATTACTTTTGTTTTTCATTATTAAATATTTGTGTGAATATATTCAGCAGCACTGCATACTTACTATTCAAGGTTGTTGTTGTAGGTTCTTCTAAATGCCTGATGTATACTGAAATTATGTGTACGTGTAATTTTGATGTAATAAATGTAAACTCTTTATAATTCCTTTAAATCCATGTTTGAACATTGCATTCGAAGCCGTGTGGAAGATGCGAATCCTAAAAAAACGACGTCTACAACTGACAGAATGACTTTCGATTGCGACATTTCTGAACACAGAATTAACAGTGCTATCGTTTATTATCGCAAGACTGCGTGTTATGGCTTATGCTCCTCTTCGGCTTTGCATGTCTTTAATCAGGGGTGAATTTGATTGTGGTTACCGTTTTCGTCGTCTTTTTCTTCTTCCTCTGTCTTCACTTTTCTCACGCTATACGTTCTCGATCAACAATCTCCATTTACTTCTATATTATGCTGTTAGTCTGGGCCTGTTGCTGTCTTAAACCATTTTTCTTTTCATTTCCCATACTTTCCACGTGACCGGCCGGCTTATTTTGACTGTACGTACGGGTGGCTGGCAACATGCCATGCATATTCACGCAAGGTGCAATTAATACAGTTCTACAGTACGTAGCAAATTTTTCTCGTGTTTTGTTCAGCCTTCTGTATCGACGGCTTAGGCTACTTTCTCGAACTATAATCGTTATGATGCCATTTAAATTATCATAACCACGTGTCCACGTGTACATTACATAGATTAATAATATTTTTATGTACGATCAGTACTAAAAAGGGTACGTACGTAGAACTAAAATCATTCATGTCAAATTTGTCATATAACGCTGCCAGGGTTGGGGGAAAATCATGATTGTTTCGAATAAATAGGATTTTTTCGTTTAAATAAATTTATTCGATTTTTTCAACAGTCCGACAATCATAAGAAATAATTTGTAATTCGGAAAATAAATAAAAGTATGGAATATCATAATAATATACCTAATAGGCTGAACATTTCATTCTTAGCATTTCTAAAGAATACAGTTAAATCAACTGCACGCAACATAAGCATAGATTTAAGGTAATCTGTGGAAAAAAATCAAAAAAATCTTGATTTTTTCATGTTGATTAAATCAGTGATTTCATCGATAATTTAATCAATTTAATTAAATCAACGCCAATTCTGAACGCTGCCCTTTACAGTCACACATTTTTGTGATAAATTAATGTATGTAGGATATTGTTGCTCTATTCAATATACATGTCATCTTGCACATACATAAATTTAATGTATAGAACATAATATACAAGGATGAGGCAAGAACATGCACATATACAAGTATATATACTTGTGTCCAGTGTGGTCCTTGGATTAAAACATTTGAAAACCGACTTACATTACATTCATATTATGCCACTTATAAAGTAAAAATTACAATATATATAAAACCTGTATGTAGATTACTCGGAACGAGAAACTATCGATGTTGAAATGACTGCCCCCAAACAGGGACCGAGTTGTCTAAAAATCGGGCCCGATGTATGTCTCGAACAGGACCGAGTTGACAGGTCGGCCAACATGCCTGGCACATGTCCGTCTGTCCCGACCATGGTAACTGGTCAGTTACGGCCAATCATATGAAAGCTACCATGCTACGCAGTATTCCGAGATTGACCGTCCCATCTCGGAATTCAGAAAGATTCCGAAACGGGCAAAGATGGCGGACGTCCAATCTCGAGATTGACAATTATTCCGAGACTGGACGTAACAGACTGCAACAGAGCTATTAGATAGGGGCTGGGGCACACACCCCTCGATGGAACCAAGCACGCACAGATCTTGCTCAATCTTGGACATCTCCTTGTTTAGTACGGTATCTGATTTATGGTTTTATACCATCTGTGTGAGGGCACTTGTGTTGAAGAGACCCTGCTTGGATTGATTAGCTCTGACTGCAGTTACTAGAATAAAGTACAGAAAGGGTGAATATTTGTTGATTGCTCTGGTATAACACAAGGAATTACATTAAGTAGTAAGTTGATATGAGATAGTGGCTTTTGTTTTAGAGACAATAAATATCTCTGATACAAGTAAATGACAGTTAATTACCATGGAATCTGATCTAAAGTTACAACTTTCTTTAAACTGTCACTGGACACATCAGTGCAGTAGGTGTTATTGTTATCACATCAATTAAGACATCCATGGGAAATCTCAAATCTATATTATATAAATATAACTTTACCTCAACTTTATTTGATCAAAGGGTGATATGTACAATTGAATTTCTTTTCAGTCAAATCACTGATTTTGGAATGTTGGTAAAATTGGTACCAATTCTAGCTACTCTGTTCCTCGATCACAAGTGTCAAGTGGTCAATGTCTATCAATTTCCAACAAAAACAAAATATCCAACAGTCATACATAAATCATTTAAATTTACCATCATAACAAAACTGCTCCAAAAATTCAAAGTTGTTCTGGGTGAGTTATTTGGCTATGCATTGGCTGTGGTAAGCATGACCCTGCAGCCCATGGGCATGTTGACCTGATTCCTCAATACCATAAACACTGGTCATACCATGCATACCTTCAGCAGAAAGATAACTTAAAAAAATACTGGAGGCAATTTGCTATCAAATACCAAAAACATCACATGAATGATGATTAGTTTTATAATCTGCCTGTCTTGTAGTTGGACATATAAATGTGAAACTTGATTATCTTTATGATAAAATATGTTTCCAGTTAGATTAAATCACAATGTGGTGGGTTTAGGCTGTACATGAGAATGAACACACTGCAACAATCTAGCTGTGGAATGGATCAAATAACACTAAGAAACATGCACATGCCAAACAGTATCAATTTAAAACTTGCCAGTCATTATGACATGAATCTTGCATATGATTTGTCATCCATGTATATCCACATCAAAGTGGTCCTATCGTTGACACTGTCACTGTGGCAAGAACTGTGAGCGAGTGAGACAACCTCAAGGCAGACTTCCTAACAAGGAGTGGTGCCACCAGCTGCCAGGGCCTGGGTCTGTGGCTCTGTGGCTCTGTGGCTCTGTGGCTCTGTGCCAACATCACCATTCAAGCCATCAACAGTCTCTACCTTACAGCCAGTCAGCCACGTCTGGCAAGTGGCAACTGTAAGTAATTGACCAATTAGTATTACCATTATATTATCATTAGGCATTTCAAAAACATCAAAGTTCAGTTTGAATTGTATTTATGTGTAGTGTCTGGTTATTTAATTATTTATATGGAAATATAGATTCCAATATTTTTTCCAGGCTGCGCATGACTCATGGCCTTCAATGTGTTTCACTGTATAGTTTATGATGTTTACAATCACAATAGTATAGCAAGAAACACTGGAGCGGTGTGTCTACTGGAGACACTGGAGCGGTGTGTCTACTGGAGACACGAGCGGTGTGTCTACTGGAGACACTGGAGCGGTGTGTCTACTGGAGCGGTGTGTCTACTGGAGACACTGGAGCGGTGTGTCTACTGGAGACACTGGAGCGGTGTGTCTACTAGAGACACTGGAGCGGTGTGTCTACTGGAGACACTGGAGCGGTGTGTCTACTGGAGCAGTGTGTCTACTGGAGACACTGGAGCGGTGTGTCTACTGGAGACACTGGAGCGGTGTGTCTACTGGAGACACTGGAGCAGTGTGTCTACTAGAGAGCAGTGTGTCTACTGGAGACACTGGAGCGGTGTGTCTACTGGAGACACTGGAGCGGTGTGTCTACTAGAGAGCAGTGTGTCTACTGGAGACACTGGAGCGGTGTGTCTACTGGAGACACTGGAGCGGTGTGTCTACTAGAGAGCAGTGTGTCTACTGGAGACACTGGAGCGGTGTGTCTACTGGAGACACTGGAGCGGTGTGTCTACTAGAGAGCAGTGTGTCTACTGGAGACACTGGAGCGGTGTGTCTACTGGAGCGGTGTGTCTACTAGAGAGCAGTGTGTCTACTGGAGACACTGGAGCGGTGTGTCTACTGGAGCGGTGTGTCTACTGGAGACACTGGAGCGGTGTGTCTACTGGAGACACTGGAACGGTGTCTACTGGAGACACTGGAGCGGTGTGTCTACTGGAGCGGTGTGTCTACTGGAGACACTGGAGCGGTGTGTCTACTGGAGACACTGGAGCGGTGTGTTTACTGGAGACACTGGAGCGGTGTGTCTACTGGAGACACTGGAGCGGTGTGTCTACTAGAGAGCAGTGTGTCTACTGGAGACACTGGAGCGGTGTGTCTACTGGAGACACTGGAGCGGTGTGTCTACTGGAGACACTGGAGTGGTGTGTCTACTGGAGACACTGGAGCGGTGTGTCTACTGGAGCGGTGTGTCTACTGGAGACACTGGAGCGGTGTGTCTACTAGAGACACTGGAGCGGTGTGTCTACTAGAGACACTGGAGCGGTGTGTCTACTAGAGACACTGGAGCGGTGTGTCTACTAGAGACACTGGAGCAGTGTTTCTACTAGAGACACTGGAGCGGTGTGTCTACTGGAGACACTGGAGCGGTGTGTCTACTAGAGACACTGGAGTGGTGTGTCTACTAGAGACACTGGAGCGGTGTGTCTACTAGAGACACTGGAGCGGTGTGTCTACTAGAGAGCGGTGTGTCTACTAGAGACACTGGAGCGGTGTGTCTACTAGAGAGCAGTGTGTCTACTGGAGACACTGGAGCGGTGTGACTACTGGAGACACTGAAGTGGTGACTGATTCAGTTATCATGCCAACATTCCTTTTCACATCAGCCTGTGTGGATTTAATGGCTGCCTGTTCACAATTAAACACTACTGACAATAAAGATATCTTGATTTATATTTGTCTTGAATCAATAATTAACTGTCCAATGTACTGATATTTATTTTGTATTACCTTTAATTCCATTTAATGATAATTTCATTTATAATAATTCCATTTATTTTAATGAAGAATTGTCATTATAAATGCTTAATGAAAATACACATTTAAAGGAGATCTGTTGTTGCCATTTCAAAATGCAGTGACAACGCAATTTGACTGGGATGATTCTGGGACAAAAGCCCCTCAGACAAAAGTCACTTCGGCATTCAATCAAGAATACAATGTACACGTTTACTATGATAGCTAACCCAGCTCATATCAACTGTGCTTCCAGTACAAGTGGCGTCACTTAATGTGAGCAAGGAGAGAAATGGCTTAGCCATGTCCATATCCACAGGTAGTCGCGAGTATTCTACTTCAATCAATTTTACCATTTCAGTGAATAGATTCATGTTTAATGGCAAGTCACAATTTATCACATCTCAAAATTTTCAAAATGTCACAGGGAAGTCTCAATTAGTACAGCTTTTTGCTTTTGTCACATAAGCGAAACACAATATGTGTCAGTGAAATTTGTGAAAAAAGGAACCAACACTTGATGCAGCATAAAATAACTGTAAACCCAACAAAACACTAACAGCCTTCTTGGCTCAGCAGATTACAATACATGTATGATGAGTATTGAAAAAATAAAAAATGCTGCATTGCCCTCATTCCTCAGGACGGTGAATGAACATTAGTTTTGCCCGCAGCTGGGTCCGTCAGTTACTTTCAAGTATACTATTGTAAAGCAGGCTATGGTTCTGATATTTATGTTTGATCAACATGATCAAGATGTTTGATCAACATGATCAAGTGAATCAGTACCCCTTGGGCTGCATTTGAAGTCTATTATTGAGATGTTAACATCATCCAGCCAGTTATTCAATTGCTTGACTCCTGTTCATTCCTTATTTCACTTTTTAAACAAATCACCCATATCTGATTGACCTACAAAAGATAACATGACAGACCAGATATTAAAAATCGAAAGAAATTAAAAAAGTACAGGTAAAGCAATTCTTGCAAAATCTAACAAATCACAGCTAAAATGAAACTTAGATCATTTATGATTGATTTAATGTTCAAAGCAACTCAAGTTCAGTGCATATTTATGTCTTCCTTTTCTTCTTGCGTTTGGAATCACGATTTGAAATGGCAGTTTGTACATCATCAAGTGCTTTCCTGGCATTCTGGATTATGGCATTGGCTGCTTCAGCTTTGGTCATGGCACGCCCTTTGTCTTTCATCTTCATGGCCTCATCCAACATGGACATTCCTTCTTTCAGCAAAGCCTCTGAGCTTTCTTCCTTCTTGAGCAAATCATCCACTTCTCTTTCTTCAGCTTCACCTTCGCCTCTGTCTTCCTCCTGCCTCGTTTTTCACGACCTCTCGCTCCTTCTTCCTTTCTTCATAGCTTGCATGGGATGAGCAGATGCTGTTAGCTACATTTTTGGAGAAGGGCAGACTGTGAGGTTCACTCTGATACTTGGATACGTAGGATGAAACCGTACGCAGGCCATTGATGGCTGGCATTTCCAACCTCATTCTGTGGCTTGTCAGCAACAACTTGTTCTTGCTAAATCCTCTCTCTACATCTGCATTGCCATGGCTAAGGGTGAGAGCAATTCTTGCCAGTTTCATGAGAGCTGGATATTTTCTTTCTCCTGTGGGTCTTGTCATCTTTCCAACTTTACTCCAGTACACATCAATACTTTCATACTTCACCACTTGGTCACTCTGGGCAGTGTCTTCTTCCTCCTCCTCATCATCAGTGTTCTCGGAAGTATGACAATACCAATCCTCTGGAATTTCTTCTCAAGTATACTCCAACCATCCATCGGACAACTTGTCAATCTCTCCTATCGGGAAGGCCTTGATCCATGTGGCAACTTGCCTGATTGCTTCCTTCGACTGCAGGGCTTTTCTGACAATAGGGTGTAACACTTGTAGGTAACGCAGGAGGGAATTCTTCAGTGGGAATGTCCTGAGTAACTTGGTGATACCTTCCGATACAGTTGCTTTGCCCTTCTAAAGAATGAGGAATAAGAAGCGTCCGAGACCTTCTTGCCATCCTTCAACTTCTTCAGTTCTGTTTTTGCCGCTTCACCAATGTTGACCTCTCTCAACCAGTTCTCTTTCTTGTCTAAGTCAACTTCATAGAGTTCCTTGCCAGACTTATCACCAATGGCTTCTGGTGTGAGACACCTTCTCATCAGCTGAAGGACCAAAGTACTCATCTCATCGTACAGGATATGAATTAGAGGTTCAGACGTTTGACACATCCTGGTGATCATCAAGAATAATTCGAGTACTGATTTGATGAAGTACATCTCTGCCAGGATCAGCTTGTCCTTCAGTATTTGGCAGATTGTCTTCACTCTTCCACTTTCTTTCTCCTTGTCCGACAGGTCTTTCAGGCAGTATTGCTTCAGGGCTGGCAACTGCTCTGCAAGTCTAACAACAAAATCTTCAAGGGTTGTCCATCTAGACTCAACATGACGTAGGAAGAAATGGGTGGTGACTTTGACTTTAGCTTGGGCTCATTCATAATCTTCCCTCTTAGCAGCGGAGTACTTGAAACACTGAAACACCTCCAAAGTCCAAACCAAGTCTCTCAATACTGGAATCGAATGCTTCAAAAGCAGCTGAGAAGACATTGTGAGTCTTGTGGATGTTACATGTACATATATCCACAATATCCTTGTTGATATCTTGTATTGCCTTCTTCTGCAGAGCTTTCATGACATTAGGACCATCAGAAGACAGTTGCAGTAACTTGTCGTGATACAAGCCACTGAGGGCATCCATGACATTAGCTTTCAGTTGTTCTGCATTTGCATGGCCCATGTTGAATGATTTGAGATGTTGAACAAGGACCTGTTCACAATCCTCAGGCCAATACTTAACTATTACATCAAACTGATGCCAGTGCTTGGCAGTAGTTGCCTCATCAACCTGAATGCTATACACAGGAGTTTATTCCTAATGTCATTCTCA
Organism: Oasisia sp. SBJ-2009; assembly: GCA_964017155.1. Classification (NCBI taxonomy): domain Eukaryota; kingdom Metazoa; phylum Annelida; class Polychaeta; order Sabellida; family Siboglinidae; genus Oasisia; species Oasisia sp. SBJ-2009. Next base: position 33,655,371 of record OZ024858.1, read on the forward strand.
ATCCGAGCATGGAACAATGGGCCGAGTCCATCAGATATGGCATACAATGTCTTGATTTGTTTACAGCGAAAATCTTTTCCGATATATAGCTCAATCAGGAAACATGACTGGCATCATATCTGAGACATGATTGGCTACAAGGAATGGCAAGTTATTCACAGCTGTGCAAGTACACCAAATAGCTTCAGCAAAAGCAACATTGTCCTTGAAAGAGCATTTTTTCCACCCATCTTCAGTACTGTCCGACGGTTTAATGAATTGAAACATATCATGTTGACTCTCTTGGATCTTTTTCAGCTTTCCATTATCATCAAGATGGACCCTTCTTCGACTCTTGTGTGTTTGATTGGATGGATGATGAACAAGTTGTGCATGTCTTCTGAGCAAAATTTTACTGATCGCTTTGTCACATTTTTTCACAGAATTTTCAAAATGTCATAAAATGTCACAGAATTTCAGGCAAACAAGTTTTATCACAGAATGTCACCATGTCACAGGGAATCCAATCTCTGCCATTTGCAGGAAAAAAACCAGAACTAACTTATTTTAGGTTTCCAAAGGAAAGGTAATATCAATAGAAAAATAGGGCAAGAGGCCCTGAACTCCTTTGGACTGTACATAGTGACTTTGAGAATGAAATTATGAAACGTGTTTTGTTGAATAACAATCACAGTGTCTTCACTATAATTACCTAACTTGCATTTGTTCTTGTTATTCATGACATGACCATACACAGTTAAATTGTGTAATGCAGTGACAAAACAGGTTTAAAATCAGGTATCTAAACATATGCTGGGATAGAACAATGAATGGAACAGCCAGGTAATGTTAGGAGAAGGATTAGCATTGCCATTAAGCCCTCTGTTAGTGCCAGTACCCGAAGGCAGAGTCCTGGGATGGGAGCTATGGGTACCACACCAGTCCTTGCACCATCCCACACAGCCCAGGCTGGCAGACGTCACCATCGGGTGGTAGCCATAGGAAACAGTTCAACACAAAACACTGTACACAGCAACGTTATTGTAAATACCACTGTCAAGTTCAGGGGTAATGTTAGTGGCTGTGCAACATGGGCCCAGAATAATTGAACACAGTCAATATGCAGCAGCAGCAGCCGCAGCCGCCACAGCAGCAGCAGCAGAAGCAGCAGCAGCAGCAGCAGCAGGCTGAGTATAGTCTCAAGAAATGATGCTGATTTGACAGATCTGGAGTGAAGTCAATTACATCACAATATACCTGGCATCCATCTGTTTTTTCAATAGCTTTTCGCAAAGTCTTGTTGCAAAAACGTCTGTTTCCAAATGTCCATCTATATTTAGGCTGAGGTATTAATTCTCATGGGACAACGTGTGGGAAAGTAATTTGGGTAGTGCACCGACCAGGTTTAGCAATTTGTTCACAAGTGAACGAACGAGATGATATCAAAAACACTTTTTCAAGTGTAACCCATCGATATGCCCTTGCAGCAGAGTCCCACCAGAACTACAAGTATGCCTTGATGGTGTTAATATATAGGACCTAAATACTACCAAATCCATCATTCTCGATACTCAATTCTGCATTAGCCAAGTTTCCAGTTGAACAAGAGACACAATCTTCCACCCCTCGGTCTGTCCTAGCTTGGAGAATGTGTAACTATTTAAAGAGTAGTAAAGAGATGAAATCATTCACTTATTTGACCACTTCTATTAAAGGCCATATTTTGCCCCCATAAAATTCTAATACGTGTAAAATATGCATGTACATGTACGTAGGTATTATGCAGTATAATGATAACAACACCAAAATAACAAGTTTGATGAAACATTGATAAATTGACATTAAACAGGAGCTGTCATGGTACCCGCTTTGAAAAGTCTGTTTTCAGGAATCGCACAATGGGCAGAGTCATGATGTCACTTGTGGAAAATGTTGCTGACATTTGCTGCAATCGCTAGTATTCTCAGTGTTATTTACATGACACCACACGACTGTGGTACTGTCGCTACACACAATTATGCCAAAACCACAATGAACGTCACACAAATCCAAACCGAGAATCTTCGGGAGTTTCCGTGAAATGGCAAATTTAAAGGCTTTGTGTTTATGCCATGTACTCTTATAAGATATTAAAATATTTTGGCAGGATCATCGTCTGAAATAATCATTTGTTACTAAGAGGCAGAGTAGATTTTATCCCAGGTTATGGCCTTTAAACAAAGTTTCAAACATTCTTGGGGAAACTATAGATGCTTAGTTTTGAAGTTGACTTACTCTAAGTACTAACAGTAATATTCATCATGTACAGTGTATCTTGGGTGATAGAATGCATCTGATGATAAAAAAATTGTGAATGAAAACATGGGGCAACTTGTCCAGTTTCACATATCAGCATGTTGACAATACCAGATATTATTATATCTGCCGGATATTCTGGCCCAATAAAATCAAAGGACAGGACCCTGTGGAGGAGTATTGTTGTAGCCTTATGTCTCACTGGGGATGAAGAGAATAAGTAAGTAAGTTGACAATGTCATTGCCAAATGGAATTCGAAACTAACTTCCTGGATCTGCTTGCAAAAGATGCAATATGCTCTGTGATCCATCAAGCATGAAGTGCTATCACTATTGTTAATTAGCAAGACTTCGTCAAAATGTCTCTTTGTAGAATTTGTGATTCATTCATTTCAATATTTTTCTTCCATCTGTGGTGCACACATATTCCCCTTTCCATGTGTTTTAGTGTGCATACCTTAATATAATTTATTATATTTTATTTTATTCCACATTTTACGATTTTTTATTTATACTATCATATGAACTATTATTTATTGATGTTTTAAATAACTTTTTTATTTGAACCTATTGTATGTGATTGTTCTTTTTTAGATATTTAAATGTATTTATTTATTTTATTTAAAGTAGTAGTATATTTTATCATAATCGTTTGGTGCATGTGAGTGTATTGTCATGTGAACATGCATTGATCTTATCTTATTTTGACTGTCTTCCCTTCACCATGTTTAAATCAGCCCTTTTAGACTTGTTTAAACAATTGAAGAAAAGAAATTTAAAATACCCAAAAAGAGCAATTATTCTGCCTCCCTGCCCTGCCCCACCCGCCGGCCCACCTCTCAGAAAAGACCATACATGAGAATCCATGCATGACACTTGAGCAGGAATTAAATTTCAACTCTTCAGACTAATTTGTATGTACTATATTTGCATCCTACAGTAGAAATGAAATAATTAAGGCCCACAAGTTGCTGGAAAACAGCTTGTTCTGTCTATATTTCTAGTGCCCCAGTGTGATATATTTAATTTGATAATAAATAATTCATTGTGCCATGTGTAAGTCTAGAAGCATCACCATATTTTTCAAAGCCAAATATGTGTGAAATGTCAACCTGGCTGGCCACAGAGGATACTAGTGATGTAGAGGTTCTATCAATATTAATGTCACACTGATACAGGATACTGATGTTTTCACAGTAAATCAGCATCTTATTTATTGCATGTTGTTCCCTATGACTGATTTTTTTAATGCAACACCCTTTACAAAAATGTGACCTCTACAACTCATTTTTAGAAACATAAAATAAAAACTGGGCCAAAGGCTCTGAAGACTTGTATAATGACTTTGTAATTATAAATAAAATATGTTTTGGTGAATCATAGTCACTGCATAGACTCTTCATCATAATCGCCTAATTTGTAATTTATCTGGTTACTTATATGAGATGACCAGAAACACAGCCAAATTGTGGGGATGCAGCGACATTAATGTTTTTTACTCAAGATTGAGTTATCTATTTCTATTCCACTCAGACAGCTCATTGATCAGAATGCAGTTGATATCAATAAAATTATATTTAATTTTATAGTAATAATTGTTCAGAATAATAATTTTATGTTTGTCACCTACATGTGATTATATACCACAATTTCAATGATAATGCAATAAGCATCTAAATCAACTCAACTTGCAATAATAGAAAATCAATACCCGGTAGTATTGAAGAAACAGCTTAACAAGCCTGCACAGATGGAATACCAATGAGGTACCACAATAATTAATCCGACAGAGGGTACTCTAACGCAAGTAGGGTCTTTGTGCCGCCTTTAACGTATTCTTGATGTGTGTAACATGCGGAATGTTTTGCGGAACTCTTGTTTAAATCATCCTACCATCAGCTGTTGAACTCGCATGACTCCAAAGCCTCACACATAGGTAAATATGGATACAGTCTGACATGCCCATCAATGTGAAGGTATAATATGTACATTAATGTACATTTACAGCCGATGGAATGTCACGGAATGTTCGATCGAATTCAGTGCCAACATATCAGCACAGCAATTCAGGTTTTACATTCAATTAACATCTTCAATATAACTGTTAATAATTTTTTGTTTTTTGAGAAAGAACTTTAGTTAATTTAATTATTTTTAAAAAGGTAACTGCATCAACAAAATAATTGCAATTAAAACCTGAAATCTACTACTTGAACTGCATCGGGGCCGGCCCATGCGCCAGGCTTCGGACAACGCCAGCGGACTTCCGTATGAATAATAATGACCGGTCCAAGGCAAGGGGGTCCAAGACAAGTCTTCCTTTTTTGTTTTACATCATAATGCTACATCGGTTATCGTAAACTTAAAACGTTTGTTTAATTTTAGGCATTAACAAAATGCGTTGCTTGCATGTCACATCCGATAGCTAGCCTGGCCCTAGCCTAGGTCAGCACCGATTTTTCGAAACAAATAGACAAAGAACAACTTACCCTGAGTTTGTCCTAGAATTACCGGTAACGCGAGACGGCTTTCCCCAATGGCAATGCCATAGCAATGCCACCTGGGCAATGCCAATGGCAATTTCATTTTCTTTTTTAATAATTCCATTATTTTGCATGTTATTATTATTATATACCATCCTAGACCTAATCCGGCGATGTCGAAATGCTTAACTGTCGTAATTTTGACCGAACGAGCATGAAGAATTGATAAGAAACCAGGAAAGGCATAAACAATGATAAAACGACATTTTAAGTCTAAGACACCATGCTGTCGCTACTTCGCGCAAAAGATCGCCGATTACGTCACCAAGTTAGTAAAAAACTAACTTCGATTATCCGTGGTATGGCGCCACCGTTTACCGTAAATCGAGCATGGAATATAAGAGCGATTTACTATGGATTTCCGCGTTCTTTAAACTAATTAAAGTATGGAATTTTACAACAGTATTCCCCGTTTGTGCACTATATTTCTAGTTTCACAAGAAATAGAGTTTTGTGACTATATAATTTAATTTCAATACGTCCAACTTTCAGTCTTCGTCTTGAGTTTATAATTTGACACATTCAAATAATTAATAAAATTTAAAAGACAGGTGTCAGCGCAATGGGTCCGTTATCCGAGCACTCGGAATACGAAATATCGCTTTTTAATTTTGTTTCTGTTCTTTTACGGTATTTTAGTCTATAAATGTTAGAAGTATAACTATAATAAAGCATTGTCAACAACGTATGTTAACAAAAACTGGATATAATAAAGGAATACTGCGTAAGGCCCAAGTCGCGCAACAGCGACACCTGGCTAGTAGTTCTGTGGGTTCCCCATTGGCAACCTACTGAAATAATACTCTTCAGCGGTGTTTTAAAGCACAAACTTCCCACCATATGGATTAACTAATCGTGATAATAAGGACCAAAATAATAACCTCTAAAGGTCACTGAAACGAGAGCGAAAATGCGACGACTGTTGGCCTCAAGCAAGTGCGTTTCGTCTACGGATCGACGCACACGGTTCCAATACCAGGCTATACATAACCACTTCGTTGTTTTTGTTTTGTATGATTAGGTGTTCTGGATCAAGACGAAACGGTGTGCCACTGCCCTGTATTTATCCGACGGTCGTGCACAGACTGTATTGTTTAGATTGCACCAACAGTGCGCACGCTGTCGACAGATCGCTGGGTGTATACATGAGTCATGCACCCACGCATACTGCAGGCGTGACCAGAACACGGAATGTCATTTGAATGGATCCCATAAAAAATACACGTCTACGCTTCCAGGCCTTTTGACATGCTCGTAAAACATCAATATATAATTTTCTCTTTGTTAACTTTGAGCTAATTTAATGCATTGTAACTAGCTACTGTTGCAACCCGCTGTATATAATGAACTCATTCCATGTAATAAATGTTGGTGTACGTATACCTACTCGTGACTCGTGAGTTGTAGATCAAAACAATGTCGCTGCTTCCAATGGTGGACCGCTTCCAATATACGAACGCCTCCAATGTAGCTGTTGTCATTAATGTTTGTGCCCGTGGTATAGAGTGACGGGAGGTGGAGGGAAACAGCGTGCCTGGGGTTATAGGTCAACGACTCGCCAGTGTCCGACGGCCCGCTGACTTGACGTGCACTGTAAGTGTAATGCGGACATTTGGAGTCGACCGAAGTGGAGCGTGTTGTGTTGACTCAGTAGCTATAGGCATTGTTGTGTTTACAGCACTAGGGGCAGGCCTAGCGTTTGCCTGTGCGTGATCCAACCACTGACCGGTTGGTCGGCCGGCAACCGTCTCACGTTGGTGTCCTTTCGTGAATTATGTGTATCTATATGGATGGCATGCATTGTTTGCCGTAGCGCATCCAAGGCTATGCCGACTGCAGTCGGCCGACTGCTTTAACGCCAACTAGTCGGTTGATGTGTGCGCGATGTGTGCGTAGCATTGTGTGCTGTAGATACCCTCCATTACAACTGCGTTGCCGATATTGTCCTTGACCAAGATGCCATGAAGTCCTTTGGACTATAATTCTTGTGAGTTAAATTCCTAATGATTAACATGTTTTAATGAATCATATAGATTCACTACAGTCTCTCCATCGTAATCACCTAACTGATATTTTCTCCAGTTATTCGTATGGGATGACCAAAAACACAAGCCAAATTGTGTGAATGCAGCATGCAGGCAATATCAATAAAGTGTACATGCATTTTAACCTCATAGGTGTCAAAAATATCAATTTTTCAGGTGACAATATACCTTTAACCAGTAGACACCACATGCAGTCACATAATTTTAAAGATAATTAAAGAAACATCAAAATAAACACAACTTGCATTTATAGAAAATATAGGCGTATACAGATATCCGCTGGAGGTCGTGTTCTGAGAGGAGCTAAACGTTCAGGCTGAAATAGCTAGGCAAGATTTACACTTTTTGGGAGGTCTTGAGATCCCCCTGCAAAAGACTAGTCACGAACTACATATTTCTATGTACAACGAAGATACCCTCAGATATACCTATTAGAGAAACGTCTATGCAAATTCTGAACAACAGATTTTCAACGGTTTCTGAGATATGAGAGCTAACGGCGCATGATCGAAGCGCAGTGATGCCATAGAAGTTCATTGGACCTTCGGAATAAAAAATGCATTTTGGATGGCACTGAGATGCCTTCAGAAGGATTCTGTCAAAATGAATAAAAATGTCTTGTGTCGCACTAAAACAGAAATACCTGTGCAAAATCAGAAAAGTTTATTATACAGTTAATCTGAATATTCCAGTATTCATTTACGCTGCTCTGGCTATCTCTGGACGTATGCGGGAAAAAAATATTTGCAATAACAAAATTATTTGCAAAAACAAATTTTGTTGCAAATATTATCAACAATGTTATTACCATTAGGAATACTATTCTTAGTTATGACAATTATACGAATAAAAAACAGACATTTCAGCTAGTCTGCTTTATTCAAGTTATCATCTACTTATACACTGATAGTCTTAAAGAGGAAACTCCTGGGAATCTTTCAATGGAAAATGGATATAATGTGTTGTGTACATAAACATCAGTTAGCCACTGATAACATAACAGCTCAGTCACAGCTCACGCAGAGTGCACCAACAACTGGCAGCGGGTAAATGAGGTCGCAGGGTCCACGAATACACAAGTCATGGAATATACAAGTCGGCGAATATACAACAGACGTGAACATTTTAGCTTTGTGGGAGGGCCGGAAGTGCCCTTAGAAACATCCACTCAAATACAAATTCCTTGTGTATTACCTATTTATCCAAAGCGGTGTCTATACAAAGTTAGTAGTTCAGTTTCTGAAGAAGAAGAAATAGGTACGTACGATACTTTTTTTTAGCCCTTGAACACCCTTGGATACCTTTAGAACAACCCAATCAGAGAGAAATGCATCGTGCATAGTGGCAGAGCCATAATACACGTCTACGCAAAATTATAAAAATAGACCACGAAAGGGATGTGGGAGCTAAGGGCGGACATAGAATGATGCCACAAGTTCGTTGGACCATCGGCCCAAATGACTAAAAATAAAATTGATTTTTTATCAGGGTAATCGATGTCAGATATGCCCCCTTTCGTTTGTTCTCTTTTTAATGTATTCCCCGAAAACTCCATACTGAAACTCCTAGAAGATATCAATATTATCTCTTGTAGGAAGATCTTTGAATAATCTCCGTTTTTTTTAATTGGCTATTAAGGTCGAACCACTGTTATCAGGCGCATTTTACCTGTTGTCTTTTGAAACTCAATTGGTTCCAGTCCATGTAATCTGTCCGAGTAGAGTACAGACCTGGCTTGCTAACTTGCTTGCATTGCACTTCCACACATTTACTGCCACACAATAATGGCACACATAGGCCTACCCGTGTGTTATATTCAAACTCAAATGTTTCCAATTAATATTAAAGCCGAACACAGTGATTAGTGGTGTATTTATGATCTTCAAAAGAGTGATGTAATCTTAGTCATTCGTTACTGTGTCATATAGGTCATGTGAAAGTATAAAATGAAGATAAATAGATCGTGATTCAATATGGCGCACCCAATTCGCCACTAAAAGGGCCCTGAATATGTGATACAGCACGGACTTTTATCACTAATTCCAACACAACATGATACAACGCCGACAACTTCGATCCGTCACATCGTCACGCTTGACCTGGCGCATCACAAATAACGACAGCATAATACTCGGGGGACGTCCGGTGGTGTTGCAGCGCATATCCCCACTTTATGAAAGCGGAATTCAAACGACTGATAACACATACACATCCACTCTTTGTAATAACGACGCAATTTATTCATCGCTCGCACTTGGCGAGATGTTGCAACCCGAAAAGAAATCTGAGATATAAAGAGCCATTTATTATAACTAGAAACAAAGCGGGCAACGGTTATAACAAAACCACATAGACTATAATTATGTATACGTCCTCCAGGGCAGTTTAGATAAATTAATAGATAATTTACAATAATTATCCCTTGGTGACTAAAATTTCGATATATAATATCATGCCACTGGAAAATTGGGTCATATGGATTAATGAAGACGTATATGCGCTAATCATGTACCTACTGGAACGTAACTCTTGTAAGTGGAACTGTGGAAGTTACCAACGTAACCGCTGTTCAGTTGAGACTCGCAGTTGTGATGCACACGTGGATCAACGACAGTCAATTAGCCGGGGTTTGTTCGTTCGTTCGTTAGCCACCACACTGCAGCCGAGACAGTTGTAATTGTACTTTGTCGTGAACTTTTGAAACTTCGTATCGTTGTGTAAACATGCATTTACGTTATGCTAACAAGGAACAAGCGCGACTACTAATGATGTGTGAGCAATGCATGTTCAGATGTATGCATTGAGAATAAACACACATTGACGTGTTTACACAATTACTTAGTCACTATATTGAATGAGTATATTATATACACTATATCGATGTTCCTATAATTATGATGACTTATAGGCTATACTTTCTTGCGCATCGATGTCATTTTAAAATACTTCCTTAATTATGTTAATGCAAACAACTTATTTTCACAACTGTGTTCGTTGTCCCGAGTGTGATCTACAATTAAAGTAGGTTTGGGCAAGGCGTCCACCTTAAGCAGGAACCGCTGCATTTGTTTTAATAATGACCCAATCGAATATATTTTAAGTTGCAGGAAATCTAAAATATATATCCTACTTTGTGTAAAAGTATTTTACTCATAGATACAAAACATAGTTAAGAATTGTACTATTTTAAATAGCTACGAAAAGGACGTCTTGCCCCATAGGTAGGGCAAGACGCCCATCCGGGTGGGGCAAGATGCCTTTCCAAAACTCGTTGAATAATTACAAGTATGCGAGTTAGTGTTGATGGTATGTGGTGGGTGGGATGTGCTTAGGTGAGTGGATGTGTATGTTGCGTGCTGTGTATCGGCTTATTTACCTCTGACGTAGGCATGCAATTGAATAAATACCGATAAATGTTCCTAATAAGGTAGGCATCTTACCCCATTCAAAAACGGCGTCTAGCCCTACGACATATGCGCTAGTAAAATACCTGTATGTTGTATGCAGCTTACTTATCGCACATGTAACTGTTACCAAATGTTAGTCGATATGTACGTTTATCCTAAGAGATGACTAAATTTAAATGACTCTATTTTTGTGATAATCCCTGAGTTTTAAAATGATATAGATAATGACATGTTTTACTATTTTACACATACAAATCAACCATGTCACATTTTGTATTCACGATTGTAAAATGTGGCTTTTTTATATTTCTTTTCATCTCCTATGTGGCAGCACGGATATACAAAAACCTTAGTGGCGATCTGAGCCGTTGTTATGTAGATAGGACGGGTGGGCGTATCGCCTCGTATAGCGCCTTACCCCACCCCACCTTAATAGGATGTGTACGGCTCAAGCCCCTAGCTGTCGACTCTCGACAAGTCGCAAGGGTTATAAGAAATAACATTTCATCAACTTGATGTGAACTATATGCTATTATACACACACACACACACACACACACACACACACACACACACACACACACACCCACACCCACACCCACACACACACACACACACACACACACACACACACACACACACACACACACACACACACACACATATTATAGGGCAAGTGGTCCATAATTGTGTCCTATAACCTGTTGTTTAGTAGGCATAAGGCCTTGCTAAGGAAAGTACTCGAGCTCCCCGCCCCCTCTCTTTTCCAGACATCGCATCCGCTATCATATGAGGCGTGTCCCACCGACTGAAAGTGAACACGAAAGCTGTATGCTTACAAACTAGGATTCGATGTGTGTTCCACTATCTCTATACTTATAGTTATAGGACAGTCGCCGGCAGTAATAGCTACACACGAATGGGCAACTGTAGACCGTGGGGCTCTCGAACAGAGCACACGGCGTCACACCTACCTCCAACTCGTCCCGCCGACGTTGTCCCAGTTCCTGTACCTACTACGTACGGTCTCCACTAGTCAGCCGTGCATACCAGCTACAAACACGCGACGGCCACACCCACACAACTAGAGCAAGATGGTGGCCACTGTGGGCGTAGCGGCAGCACTGGGCAAGCTGGCTAGACACAGTTGAGCTCACTCACGCTCCCGGATGGATGGCGGTGTCACGCTCACGTAGCGCTCCACCCTCACTATCGGGTGTGTGCACTGTGACAAATCGCCGGCGTGTTCAAACATCTGTACTGTGGGTGGCCATTTTTAGCGCATTCAACGCAGATCTGAAACACGCGAATACTGCTCTGACCACCACCGCCGTTTTTGTGTGGTGTAGTCGTTGTTGTCACGAGGTGCCTTTTTATGGGGTGGGGTCGACTGCTTGTCATCTTTATCGATGTTGTAGATCCGATAAAATGCCTTCCAAAAAGACGTACGCCTACAGTGTAACGGAATAACAGCGTTGTAACACTATAGCTCTAGATTATTAAACTTATTGAGTGTGTATGTATATCATAATATACCATTTCATTTGCAAATCTGTGTTGGAACTGTATATATGTATCAATTAACTTAAGCTAAGTCTTTATGTATACTATACCTAGCTGGTAACACTTATAAACGATGTAGACGGGGCTACACCTAGTTTTTTTCGGAACACGTTGTACATCAGAATTTCCACCATATGTATATAATTATAATATATATGTTAATATCTATTAACAGAAAGCTAGATGACTAACCAATTAAACAACCTGACTGTTGTATTGTCATGCTCATCCAAGTGTTTTTATTTGAATGGAAATGTTTTTTGAAATCTAATCCAAGCACAAGTTTTAAATTTACATGTTTTTGGTTCAAGTGCAAAATTTTCAAATGCACGCGCAGATTCTATGCATTGGCAGTTTTTAGGCACATGCCTAGGGTGCACGAATTAAAGCTGGTGGCCCACGCAAATACTCGAGCATAATCAGTATACAAAACAATCGAATTTCCGATAATTATGTTGACACCAAACCATAATTTATTTATTATTGTTGATGTCCCTACGGACGTGAGGTGGGCGGTTACCTGGAATGTGGCTACTGGCTATATTATAGTGTCATGTTGAAATTGCACTATATAATCTGTCCCCCAAGACACACTAAAAGCAACCACATACACAACTGCAATCTATTGTTTACCCAATACATTATACTGTGCTGGGCCGCTAGAGACGTACATCCATTTCATATGTAAATAAACGCGAGTCCATTTATAACGGGGAACATACTTCACAATCGTAATTAATTGATCATACCACAAATGTTGTCATTATTTTAGCTATATGTAGTCTGCTATATTGGTATTATTTGAACCAGTTGTATCTATTTTAAGTGTTCAAAATATATTAAATAACTGATTTTATGTACTAGTAATTATGTATATCTTAGTCTTTAATTAACAGTAACCATTGTATTCCCAGAATGATTTGGATATTTTATTATTAGTAATACTAGTAGACAGAGCCTTTAGCTAAAATACCACCACAAGAAACAAACTATCGTCATTGGCTGGACTTTGTGATTGGTCTAAGGAGTATGAAGAATCCAGCATCAAATGAACAGTTGGAGTATGTGATTCAATATATTTTGATGCAATAATCTGTATTATAACACAATAAAAGCAAACCTAGTTAATACTCTAATCAACTTTAAATCATCCTTGCGCTGACAATCACCTATCCCAATCAGACCCAATGCCATCAAAGCTATGAAGAGTGGAAAAGCCCCAGGCGTAGACTCCATTCATGCTGAAATGTCAAAGGCCGACCTCAGTACAGCTACAAGAGTCCTGACTAACTTGTTCGACACCATTTGGGACAAAGAGACTATCCCAAGTGACTGGGGCAAAGGGCCCATTATAAAGATCCCTAAGAAAGGCAACCTCCAAGTCTGTGACAACTGGTGAGGAATCACATTCTTGTCCATCCCCAGCAAAGTCTCCTGTAGAATCCTTCTTGGAAGAATCGAGACTATTGACAAGAAGCTGAGGCAAGAACAAGCGGGATTCCGGAAGAGAAGAGGGTGCACTGATCAGATCTTTGCATTGAGAAACATCATAGAGCAGACTCTAGAATGGAACTGCCCACTGTATATCAACTTCATTGATTTCAAAAAGGCCTTTGACAGTATCCACCATGACACTCTGTGGAAGATCCTATGGAGTACCTCTAAAGATTGTTTCACTGATAGAGACGTTCTACAACCACTTTGAATGCAGTGTCATCCTCAGTAATACATCCTCTGAATGGTTCCCAGTGAAATCGGGTGTTAGACAGGGATGTATCCTCTCGCCCATCCTCTTCTTGGTCGTCATCGACTGGGTTATGCGGAAAACTACATCAGATAAACCCAGGGGTATCCAGTGGACTCTCTTTTCCCAGTTAGAAGACCTCGACTTTGCTGATGACCTTGCATTTGTATCAGTAAAGCTTGACCATCTACAGGAAAAAACTGATAGATTAGAGAGATATGCAACGCAAACTGGGCTTACCATCAATACATCCAAGACACAAGTGATGAGCATCAACACCACACCAACCGCATCTGTTACCGTAAATGGTGAACCACTTGAGTTTGTACAGGACTTTATTTACCTGGGTAGTCTCATCAGCAAAGACAATGGAGGCCAAAAAGACATCAAGGCAAGACTCGGTAAAGCCCGCTGTGCTTTCGCCAAAATGCAGAACATTTGGAAGTCCAACAAGTACACCACCAAAACAAAGATAAGACTTTACAACAGTAACGTGAGTGCTGGCGAGTGGTTAAAGGGGACATGGCAAAGATCGATGCGTTCCACAATGGATGTCTGAGAAAGATCTGCCGAATATTCTGGCCAAACAAGATTTCCAACGTGGACCTCTACAAGAAGACGGGCTGTAACAGTGCTGTCCTGGAAATCAAACGCCGACGGCTGAGATGGCTAGGACACGTCCTGCGAATGCCTGGAGATAGCATCCCCAAAGTGGCACTGAGATGGACACCACCTGGAAAAAGGAAGCGAGGACGGCCAAAGATGACGTGGCGACAAACAGTGACGGCCGAGCTGAGATAGATGGGGCTATCGTGGGGTGAGGCTCAGGCCTCAGCCAAGGACAGAACCTTGTGGCGAAAGATTGTTGTGGCCTTATGTCCCACTGGGACGAAGAGGAAAAGTAAAAAAAAGTAAGTAATCAGACAGACACTATTGCCAGATTCTATAATAAATTAATATATGTATACACTGTATTGGTATTTTACCATGGGATCTCCAACAGTCACTAAAAGTCCTGTAACTATTATCTTGCTATTGTCTATCAATTAGATCAAGAATCAGGCTCTTTAGTCACCTCAGGACACATGACCGACCATTGGAAGATGTCATCCTCATTTCGAGGGACTGCTGATGATGCTATTGTCATCATCATTTTTTTAATAAATCACTTCAGATGACATTTAACCGGGTTAATGTAAAAATATAGATAGAACATTGACAAATAGGTATTTAAATGAAGTTAGATGTCTCAGTCTAAATCATGCCTGTTAGTGTTAGATACCATCTGTCTGATGTCATAAAAATAGCAGTTGTCTAGTTAAAACATAACAATGGCATTTTGCATCAATTTTTATACCTATTTCAATTATCTGTCAGATGTCTGGCAATGTCATGTACACCACCCGCCCGGGGTAACACTTGGTCAATGTTTCAGTTTGCATTAGGAGATCAACAGGATTATAATGAAATAGTTGGAAGATACTTCAACAGGCTGAGGTGCTTCAGAATATGCATAACGGGAATACAAGTAATAATGTGAGAAAAAATAACATCATATACCAAGAACACATACCCTACACAATACAAGATATCACCAACAAAACAAATGGTAGCAACAATTCTTATACTTGACTTTACTAAATCTTTTATTCACATCAGCACAGAAATTCTGGTAAGTTATAAAAGGCACTGAAAGTTAATAGTTTATCATTTTGCACATGGTAAGAGTGAGGTGAAAGACCACACACCAATAGCTTCTCCCAACATAATAAAACTAAGTATTCTACACTTCTGGAATGTTCACCCACTTTATGTGCCCATTCCCCTTAAACTGATGACGTGAACGCTACAGGCATTACATATTTGTTGTAAACAAACACTACAGAAGTCACATAATTGCAAATGGATAGCAAACTGGGCTAGTGCGGCTGATGCAGTGCTGCCACATACTGGCTAAATCAATAGTTTCTCGATAGCATTCTGTATGCTCTGGATCTGTGATGTCAACTGTGAGCCTTCGTTGACTGTCACCGAGCAGGAGATGACAGGTCTTGACACGCCACACGCACGACCCAGAGCTGCAACACATGACATTAGTAGCACAGAAGCATCCACGACACATGACAAACCATAAGACACTAAACATTACTTGCACACAAGAAACCACACGACACGAGATATTACTTGCACACAAGAAACCACACGACACGAGACATTACTTGCACACAAGAAACCACAAGACACGAGACATTACTTGCACACGAGAAACCACAAGACACGAGACATTACTTGCACACGAGAAACCACACGACACGAGACATTACTTGCACACAAGAAATCACACGACACGAGACATTACTTGCACACAAGAAACCACACGACACGAGACATTACTTGCACACAAGAAACCACACGACACGAGACATTACTTGCACACAAGAAACCACACGACACGAGACATTACTTGCACACAAAAAACCACACAACACGAGACATTACTTGCACACAAGAAACCACACGACACGAGACATTACTTGCACATGAGAAACCACACGACACGAGACATTACTTACACATGAGAAACCACACGACACGAAACATTACTTGCACACAAGAAACCACACGACACAAGACATTACTTGCACATGAGAAACCACACGACACGAGACATTACTTGCACACAAGAAACCACACGACACGAGACATTACTTGCACACAAGAAACCACATGACACAAGACATTACTTGCACATGAGAAACCACACGACACGAGACATTACTTGCACACGAGAAACCACACGACACGAGACATTACTTGCACACAAGAAACCACACGACACGAGACATTACTTGCACACGAGAAACCACACGACACGAAACATTACTTGCACACAAGAAACCACACGACACGAGACATTACTTGCACACAAGAAACCACACGACACGAGACATTACATACACATGAGAAACCCCACGACACGAGACATTACTTGCACATGAGAAACCACACGACACGAGACATTACTTACACATGAGAAACCACACGACACGAAACATTACTTGCACACAAGAAACCACACGACACAAGACATTACTTGCACATGAGAAACCACACGACACGAGACATTACTTGCACACAAGAAACCACACAACACGAGACATTACTTACACATGAGAAACCACACGACACGAGACATTACTTGCACACAAGAAACCACACGACACGAGACATTACTTGCACACAAGAAACCACATGACACAAGACATTACTTGCACATGAGAAACCACACGACACATTACTTGCACACGAGAAACCACACGACACGAGACATTACTTGCACACAAGAAACCACACGACACGAGACATTACTTGCACACGAGAAACCACACGACACGAAACATTACTTGCACACAAGAAACCACACGACACGAGACATTACTTGCACACGAGAAACCACACGACACGAGACATTACATACACATGAGAAACCCCACGACACGAGACATTACTTGCACACGAGAAACCACACGACACGAGACATTACTTGCACACAAGAAACCACACGACACGAGACATTACTTGCACACAAGAAATCACACAACACGAGACATTACTTGCACACAAGAAACCACACGACACGAGACATTACTTGCACACAAGAAACCACACGACACGAGACATTACTTGCACACAAGAAACCACACGACACGAGACATTACTTGCACACAAAAAACCACACGACACGAGACATTACTTGCACACAAGAAACCACACGACACGAGACATTACTTGCACATGAGAAATCACACGACACGAGACATTACTTGCACACAAGAAACCACACGACACGAGACATTACTTGCACACAAGAAACCACACGACACGAGACATTACTTGCACACAAGAAACCACATGACACAAGACATTACTTGCACACAAGAAACTGACACAAAAGACATTATTGGCAAACAAGAAGACCCAGACAAACTTAACAAAATATGGAATGTTTCATATCAAATGAGTGTCACATTAATTTTAATAACATGATCAATTACCTCAATGTTTAGTATGTTAAGTAACTGTATGATTGCACAATTAAGTTAAGCAAAATAAATTTTAAACGCAATGCAGAAAACCAACAACTAAGATTTATTTACACTGAATATATAAACAAATCCCTGAAAAAACAGCCCCGTTTGTTTGCCCGATACTCACTGAACACAAGGCAGAGCATTAAGATATTATTTTTGTAGCACATTTAATATGAACTTACCTTGTTTCGATCTGACAAACACGTATGGCACATTCTGAAAGTGAAAATTATTAAGTCAAATACATTATTCTCAGACATCCGAGTTCCCCATAGGTGACTATTATGTTTCCTTCATGGCCTGCCAGATTTGTTCTAATAGGGTATTCATATTTTTAGACATTAATTAGTTTTCATTCACACACATGCCATATTCTGAGTGTTCTGTGTCCTTAATTCAATGTTCACTGTATTCAGTGCAACTGAGCTAATGTTCTGTTCAATCTAGCCCAACAGTATTTTACATAGCCATTACTTTTTTAACATATTCTAGGATTACTAAATATGGTGTGAATATATTCATAAATATAAAAATGTTGTCATGCTGAATATCACATTTTGTCTTAAAAATTGTTTTACAACTCTCTATGCATGGCAAATGTTATGCAGATTGACACATTAATATGATCTAATTATGAAAATTGTGTTTTGTTCAACAAATCCTTGCCCATGCCTAAGAAAAGTTACATAAGACACTGTGCTCTGCGCTAGACTTATATACCACTCACATAGTAATGGAAAGACAAAACGCCAACATGTTAATATTTGTAATGTGCTGGTAAATTGTGCTTACACTAGAATATCCTATATACTATGTTTCACTTGATAAAATTTACAATACTAACACCATAAATCAATCAAGCATGTCCCAGCACTAATACCTAATTTGGATAACTCTAAACAAAAGGCTACACCATGTGCTGACACTTTACATACAGGCTGTACTATGTGATGACACGTCTACAGACTATACTATGTGATGACACGTCTACAGACTGTACTACTATGTGACGACACATCTACAGACTGTACTACTATGTGACGACACATCTACAGACTGTACTAATATGTGACGACACGTCTACAGACTGTACTAATATGTGACGACACGTCTACAGACTGTGCTGTGATGACACGTCTACAGACTGTGCTACTATGTGACGACACATCTACAGACTGTACTACTATGTGATGACACATCTACAGACTGTACTACTATGTGATGACACGTCTACAGACTGTACTACTATGTGATGACACGTCTACAGACTGCTATGTGATGACACGTGTAGAGCGCCATGGCTCAGGGGTAGCGCTTCGGACTCTCGACTACGAGAACCCGGGTTCAAATCCTGGCTGCGGTGTTGAAACCTTGGGCAAGTTTTTTCACTCTACATTGCTCCAGTTCACTCAGCTGTTTAAATGAGTAACTGACTATAGACAGTGGTGGATAGATAATTTACAGACTGTGCTATGTGATGACATGTTTACAGACTGTGCTATGTGATGACACATCTACAGAATGTGCTGTGATGACACGTCTACAGACTGTGCTATGTGATGACACGTTTACAGACTGTGCTATGTGATGACACGTTTACAGACTGTGCTGTGATGACACATCTACAAAATGTGCTATATGATGAGTTTTGATAACACGTCTACAGACTGTGCTATGTGATGACACGTTTACAGACTGTGCTATGTGATGACACGTTTACAGACTGTGTTGTGATGACACGTCTACAGACTGTGTTGTGATGACACGTCTACAGACTGTGCTATGTGATGACACGTTTACAGACTGTGCTGTGATGACACGTCTACAGACTGTGCTATGTGATGACACATCTACAGACTGTGCTATGTGATGACACGTTTACAGACTGTGCTATGTTATGACACGTTTACAGACTGTGCTGTGATGACACGTCTACAGACTGTGCTATGTGACAACACGTCTACAGACTGTGCTATGTGATGACACATCTACAGGCTGCACCCCTTGCTGACCCTCACCTTATCTTCACAAAGAAGAGGCAGATGAAGCAGAATCTCTAGAGGTTCAGCATCTGCAGCCATCACAATGAACTCGGCAATTCCTCGGTTGAGAGTCTTTGTAGCTGCAACAGAGACTGACAGTGACAGACAGTGTGCATACACAATAGAGACTAGACTGACAGTGATAGATAGTGTGCATCTACATTAGAGTCTAGACTGACAGTGACAGACAGTGTGCACCCACAATAGAGACTAGACTGACAGTGACAGACAGTGTGCACCCACAATAGAGACTAGACTGACAGTGACAGACAGTGTGCACCCACAATAGAGACTAGACTGACAGTGACAGACAGTGTGCACCCACAATAGAGACTAGACTGACAGTGACAGACAGTGTGCACCCACAATAGAGACTAGACTGACAGTGACAGACAGTGTAGTGTGCACCCACAACAGAGACTAGACTGACAATGACAGACAGTGTGCACCCACAATAGAGACTAGACTGACAATGACAGACAGTGTGCACCCACAATAGAGACTAGACTGACAGTGACAGACATTGTGCACCCACAATAGAGACTAGATTGACAGTGACAGACATTGTGCACCCACAATAGAGACTAGACTGACAGTGACAGACAGTGTAGTGTGCACCCACAATAGAGACTAGACTGACAGACAGTGTGCACCCACAATAGAGACTAGACAGACAGTGTAGTGTGCACCCACAACAGAGACTAGACTGACAATGACAGACAGTGTGCACCCACAATAGAGACTAGACTGACAATGACAGACAGTGTGCACCCACAATAGAGACTAGACTGACAGTGACAGACATTGTGCACCCACAATAGAGACTAGATTGACAGTGACAGACATTGTGCACCCACAATAGAGACTAGACTGACAGTGACAGACAGTGTAGTGTGCACCCACAATAGAGACTAGACTGACAGACAGTGTGCACCCACAATAGAGACTAGACTGACAGACAGTGTGCACCCACAATGGAGAAGACTGACAGTGAAAGACAGTGTGCACCCACAATAGAGACTAGACTGACAGTGTGGTTCCTTGGCAACGTGAATAATGATCCAGTGGGATAGGCTGTATATAGCCTCCAGCTTAGTCATTAGGGGAAGGACCGTGACCTGGATTATATAGAACCCAAACACTGGACAGTTCGTTGTTGACACCGATATGTGCAGCGTTAATCCATTTGGGGACATGCTGGCCATACAACAATCATTGTGAAGTAGCAAGTATGGTTATTTTCTGTGTAGCATACAACTATACCAACCGACAGAAAACAGGATCTGGAGTCTCTTTCCACAGGTTAGACAATATATACCATGGTAGCTTGAATGAATGAATGAATGTTTTATTTTCGGAAACGTACAAAGCACATATGTAATAAACTAAAAATGTAACACAATTATATAATGCACGATTCCGGGCAGACAGCGGAGCCAATTAAGGCTGTTACCAGTTTGTATAGATAATTATTATTACAAAACCATTTGTTATAAATTAAACTGGTCGTTGCCAACCCTACCATAGCTGTATAAACAATAATGTTATAATAGTAATTTCATGTGTAACACATACTTATAGTTTTTATAACTGACCAGGTATATAAAACGTAACAATAATATTCAATAATAAATGTTCAATTAACATGTATAGCAAACGTGTAGTAATACCAAATAACGACAATGACAAGGATACAATTACAAACGTATATGAACAGATATTTTATATTTAATAGGCTTCAGCTAGCTCTTCATACCCTTTTACAACAATTGCTTTGAGTGATACTGTAAAACTTTTTATGTTGTTTTTTTGTTGGATGGTAAACGGAATTCTGTTCCATATCAATGGACCTTTACATAAAAAACTGTTAGAAGAAAATTTTACTGTTAGAGAAGTAAAAGGTCGTATGTGTGAGGATTGTCTAGTTTTGTGAATGTGTATGTTATGGGTAAATGTAAATATATCGGATAAATAATGAGGGAGACTCCCATGAACAGTTATACATAAATTTTCCAATTTCCAGTTCGTATACGTCATTCAATTTAACTAATTTTAAGCACGTAAAGAGGGGGTGAGAATGTTCCCTATAATTTCTTTTGAGTATGGATCGAACTATTATTTTTTGGATAATAAATAATTTTGTCAAGTACGTTTTATATGTAGACCCCCACAAGATGATTCCATATGTCAAGTAAGGGTAAACTAAAGTGTAATAAATTGTTTTAAGTGCGGACACAGGAAGGTAGCTGTTAACTTTATTGATTACATATAAAGCACAGGTTAATTTATTTTTAAATTTGTTGATGTGTTCGTGCCAATCAAGTTTTTCATCAATATAGAGACCTAGAAATTGTAAACACTTGATACGCTGGATAATTATATTAGACATTGTTAAAATAAGTTCTTCATTCTCAGGAGGAGGGGATCTACAGAATAACATGCTTGTCGTTTTGGAAATATTTAGAGATAATTTATTTGCACGAAACCAGTCAGCTAATACTTGAAGATCATTGTTCATGTCTTCGTATATATTATTAACTTGTTTTCCAGTCTTGTATATAGTAGTGTCATCGGCAAATAGTAGTTTTACGATGATTTACACAAAACGGGAGATCATTTATGTATATAATAAACAGGAGCGGACCAAGTATAGACCCCTGCGGGACGCCAAAAGTGATGTCCTGTTGAAGCGAATCACTATTATTATATTTAACATATTGTTTCCGATTGGTCAGATAACTTTTAAACCATTTGAGAGGAGTACCCCTTATTCCATAAAACTCAAGTTTATGTAATAAGATTTTGTGATCAATTGTATCGAATGCTTTACTTAACACTAAGGACCGAGTCTTTATTTTCCAAAGCTTTTATAACATCACCAGTAAGTGCGGTTATAGCATTTATTGTTGAATGTTTTTCACGAAAACCATATTGGTTATTATTTAATATTTTATTACTTTGAATGAAATGAAAAGTCCTTTTATATATAACTTTACCCAGTATTTTAGAAATTGAAGGTAACAATGATATCGGTCTGTAATTGGAAATATCGTCTTTAGCGTTTGACTTATGGACAGGTATAATTTTCGCAATTTTCAATTCATCTGGTACTATTCCCTCAGACATTGACATGTTTATTAAAATAGATAAAGGCATAGCTATTTCCTCACCAAATAACTTTATAACAAGCGAACTCAAATTGTCGTGACTTGTACTTTTCTTAGGTTGAAGTGACCTTATTATTTGCCTGATCTCACTTGCATCAGTTGGGGTCATGAACATACTATTTGAATTACGTTTAGGGCAATTCTGAAGATAAGATGTAAATTGTTTTTTGGATTGTGGTATTGGAGCGGCGTGGTTTGGACCAACATCTGTAAAGAAATTACAAAATGCATTAGATATTTGATCAGGATCTTTAATTACAGCATTACAATGTTTGAAATGTAAAGAAATGCCAGATTTATCAGTGATTTTTCCAATCATATTTTTTTATAGTAAATTCCATGTTTTTTAGAGTCATTCTTGAATGTGTTTAATTGATTAGCATAGTAGGTTGTTTTTGCAATTTGTTTTACCTTATTATAGATATTTCTATATTTCGCATAACGGATGTGAGCAGGATGTTTCTTAGGTTTGCTAATACATTTCCGATACAGTTTATTTGAGGTTAAAGATGATTTCATTAGTCCTTTAGTCATCCAAACATTCCGAATGACATATTTCGATTTAATTTTGATAGTTTTCTCTGGTGCGTATGATGCAATGGTACAATTTAAATGTTCAGTAAAGTTTTTAAACGCCTTGTTTACGTCTAATTGATGAAGATGTGTCCAATTAATTTGCTGGAGTGCAGATTTTATATGTCGAATCGACACGTTAGATAGAGGTCTATGTTTAAATATTAATGGCTCATTACGTGTTTTTGAGGGTGTCTGCTTTCCGATAAGACAGAAAATAGGTAAATGGTCAGATATATCGCTGAATAGTATACCAGAGTGAACAAACGGGGTAGTGTTCCGTACATATATGTTATCAATGAGGGTAGCAGAAGTGTGGGTGATACGCGTTGGCTTAGTAATCGTGGGAATTGTATTTGCGGCTAGATATAGATGTAAAAGGTCAGTTGAGGGTTTATAAGAGTTAATTTTTAGATAGTCGAAATTTTTATCAGTGCCTATTATGACTTGACTGTTTGAACTTTCCGTTTTATGTAATATTGCCTCATACCGTTGAATAGACAAATTAACATTTGTATTAGGAATCCGGTATATTTCACCTACGATTGAAGTTTGACCATTAGTAATAGATTCAATATATATGGATTCAAATTCACCTTCTATGAAAATACTAAGGTCTTCTCTTAGATTATACTGAATATTATCATGGATATATATCGCGACACCACCTTTCTATTTTTATAAATAAAGTTATAATTGGGCAGCTTGAAAAGATGCGCATTATTATCATTTACAAAAATTTCAAGATATAGTCAATTTCCACGTGTGCATCAGAGAGCTCTGACAGTAATGTTTGAAGTTGATCAAATTTTGATGAGAGTCCTTGTATGTTTAGGTGGAGCACTTTACACTGAAAATTATTATGACTAAACTTGTCAGGAAGGATATCGTTAACATCATAATAATTACTATTTATTTCTGCTAAATTAAAAGGGTTCATTTCTACATTTTCATATTGGGTATTTCTCTCGTACAAGTTCCTGAGATCTAGCTCAGCATAATTACTTAATATTTCATCCATACTTTCTTGACAATAAATAGCTTACAATATAGTACATTGTTAGGTCACAAACAAGCGATGTCATTGTAGAAAGAATAAAGCTATACAACAAGAAAAAGATCGTTGAATAAATGAACATAATTTTCATTATAATAGCTGAGACATTGCAAACACATTCATTAAGGTCAAACATAGTGATTTTAAGATAATTAGATATGGATGGACACGTGGCTATGCATAACAGCTTGGCCAAAAAATACAAAAAGAAACAAAGCATGTGGCTGACAATGATGTAGAAAAGCGGCTCTGAGGTCAGGCCAAAAAAAATGACTAGCAAACAGTTAGACTAGCAAACAGTTAAAACAAAATCTTCAACTAATGGACAGAGTGTAACAGGTATTGCAGTCTGTTTGATAATGATTACTTATACCTATACAGTTATATATATTCGTCATTACAGTTACTTATACAGTAGTTCTATATGCACGTACTCATTATACATACATACATACATACATACATACATACATACATACATACATACATACATACATACATACATACATACATACATACATACATACATACATACATACATACGCACACATATAATGGAATGGTGTGAAATAATATTCGACATCAGGGATGTAACATAATAATTTTCAGTGTGTAACTAGCTAATACATTTTCAGTTCCTCAAGTGAATTTATTCGTTTAATTGAATTGTTGTTGTCTTTAATGACAACGTGGCCGTTGTATGTCCAGCAGTCCGCTATCTTCTTTGAAGCTCGTAGTTGTCTGGTCTCGTACGCCATCAACGATCGTCGCTTGGTCAGGTCTTCGTTGATGTAAACGCGTTGTGCCGGCTCCTTCGACTTATTGGAGGTCTTTAGTTGCCCCCGAGCATTGTATACAGTGTCGCGTAGTTGTTGCGATCTGAAGCGCACGATCATTGTCCTGGGACGTGTCAGATCTGTCTGGTGCTCCAGTCGATGGCAGCGCTCGATGTCTACGTCGGTCAGCGGTGGGCGCAGTAACATCGTGCTGTTGATGACATCCAGCACTTTGGCGCAAGCGTCTTCGCCCGCTCCCACCTCCACAATCCCTTGAATGCGCAAATTTGCACGGCGACCATACTGCTCAGAAGCATCTACACTTGCCTCGAGCACACTGACCCTATCGTGCAGTTCAGCAATCACTCTGTATTTTTCGTTAACTACGCTGCGCAATTGAGTGATCTCCGCTCTAAGACCCTTTATTTCTGCCACTAGGTCGTCGGGATAAAGGGCTCTTTTTATTTTCGACACCACTTCCGTGTCTCCGAGCAACTCTAGTACTCGCAGGGTGAATGTGGCCTGCGATTCCTCTTCAGCGTTGCTGCTGCCCTTCCTTGGCTTGCGTTACGCAATACAATTGCCAGTCAGCTCGTCACGGTTGGCTGGTCACTTGCTCCGTCTGGCTCAGATGTATTCAATGGCTCAGATGTATTCAATTATCGCTCAGACTTAAGCGTGGTCAGCCAAAATCACTTGGGTAGAATCACTCAAACAGATGAGATAACAAAAAACTCACCAAAAGCTTGCAATATCTGGCTGGCGACCGCCTCAGCATCAGTTCACCACAACAACCCCATTAAACTCACTCACGCATTGAAATCTCTGCTAGCGTCTGCCAGCACGGCAGCCATCATTAGTGATGCTTAGGTTATAGTCTTTGCGAACCTATTTATGTTCCACTGCCATTAATTTAGGAAATTAATAGTTTTAAAACATTACAGTCAGGGTTGCCACTCATGGAAGCTTTCAAAATTCCCTGACTTTTCCCCGACTCAAGTTTCATTTTCCCTGACCATGCTAGCTGAATAATCATGAACATTTATGCACGATGTACATATAATTACCAATTAACCATGTTAAAATTGCCAAAAGAACAGTTATGGCATTATTACAACAGCCAACTGAAGAACGTATGGCATCCACATTTTTAACAGCATATGTTTGTGGTATCAACATTGTTTCACGCGATCGTTACGCGTAATGAATTAGAGTTCGCGGCATCACAGCGTTAGGCGTATGACACGAGAAACTCAAATTTCCCGGACTTTCAAGGGATTTTCCTGTATTTCCTTTTCTCAAAATCATATACAAACTGACCAGCAATAATACATGAAATTACCTAACTAATTCTGTTTAGGGGGACATGAAAGAGAAACTGTGGTCATTTTAAGGAAACCTGTTACTATGACATCCCCGGTGTTTTGTTGTACTTGTAGTTTGCCTAATTTTATTTATTTATTGTTATTACTGTTGACACAGTATAATTAATTAGTTGACTATCTTAACATTACTAGTGTTCTACCTTTCTACCTTTTTGTACTACTGTTGTTGTTAGTAATGTTGGCAGCTGTGCTGGCATTATTATATATGATAGGTGAGCATGTTTAACATAATTATTATTACAGGCACATGTATTTGTATGTCAGGTTTTTAGCTGTACCTGTAACTTAAGGGGACACATACTTGAAATTAAGCTGCTACATAGTGTTTGCAAACAGCTGGAGTGATGTACTATTATAAATTTCAAATAATTCAGTGCAATTATATCTATTTATTTATTACAGTTGTCTGTATTGTTTCAATGTTATATTATAATTGCTTGTACTTGTTGTATAGCAGCAATCAATTATTATGAAACAATTACAACTGTTGTTTGCTTATTGAAAATAAAAAATTGCATATATTACCTATACCAGCCCTGCTAGATGGCAACTGCTAAGGCCTGCTATTGTGCCAGTCGTCAGTGGTGGTGCAAAGTGATAAGAAATAGTTGCTGAATGGAAGGAAGGGGGATCCCAAGCCAAGTGGGATCTTCATTTGCTTTACAGTTTAATTCAGTATCCTACCAGACATTTCCATTACTCATTAATATAATATTATACATTAAAATCCATCAATGGAAAACTGTATTAGAACCCCTCAAGAATTGTTTTACTTTTGTTATTAATACGACATTATGATACAAGTCAAATGTCTTTTATGTGGGCATTGCTCCGAGCCTAAAGACTAACATTTACGGTAATTCCAGCGACCTAGGCAGGGTCACGACTTACCACGTGATAGCTAATGGTATAAAAGGCAGCAGCACTGTTGCCGCTGCCCCAGTTCGAAATACGAAGAGAGAAAGGTACCGGGTAACCACATATTGACATTCGTTATTGAGTTTTATAATGTTACTTGTATTTGTCTAATTTGTCTCAATACTTTTAGTGGTTACTGCTCTTCGATATATGCTCTTCGATATATTTAGTGTTCATAGCATTGACACTATGTTTGAGGTTCCCACCCACCTGCCCCAGTGTGTGTGATATTTGTTTGATATGTTAGAAAAGGCAAATTATAATCTTTTATTTGTACTAGGGGTTTTGGAGCGCTGTGACGCTTTCCCCTTGTTTCAACATGTATCTATATGTGGTGGTTGGTTTCACCCACCTTTGCTGTTTAGGTTTACTTTGGTATTATAATTATTTGGCATAATACACAACATTTACATTGTATCTGCATTTTTATGAATTATGTGGATTGTGTTATTATGTGTATATATGTTTGGCTAAATACAAAGCTCTTTTACAAACACATATATGCGTTGTCACTTACAGCAAACGAATCACGATTCCGTATAAACAAGGAACATTGTCCCACATAAAATACTTTCTGTAGCGATCTGTGCCACAATAACATTATTTTACTACCTTTTTCTGATTGTTGTCAAAAATTCAAAAAAAATTTAAGGTGCTAGTGTATGTCTGAATTACGTTATTTCGTGACCTTATTTCCTGTGACTTTTTTTAGGCAAAACTGTTATTTTTTCTGTGATTTCTTTTATTGTGAATTAATGTATGTACTTCAGGTATTTTAATAAATACCTAAAGCTGGCAGGGCAAAACAACAAAACATTGACATATTGTGAATGTTTTCAATGTTCAGTGTTATCAAACTGTTCTGTTACCAGAATGCTCACTGGCAACATATTGTTTACCAAAATGTCATGGTTAGCACATGTTATCATAACATAGTTAAACACACACACATGCAGCCATGCACGACATCTAGATGCATGCACACGTGTATGAACACATGCACAGTACATATTCGTCGCACACATGCAGTCGTGCAAGCAACACACACAAAGAACTATCAGGTAATCCACCAACTAATAGGCACAGACAGTGTGCAAATTTTGAGAGAAACTGCGCAGGCTGAACAAGCTGAGCCCCGGAACTATATCATTCGGCCCACCCCACCCATTGTGACATATCCTGGCCCACAGACCACCCCGCCAATACCTGGCCTGTCCCGCAACAAATACAAAATCCAGCCTGCGGGCCGAAACCTGTCCC
This sequence comes from Oasisia sp. SBJ-2009, assembly GCA_964017155.1. NCBI lineage: Eukaryota > Metazoa > Annelida > Polychaeta > Sabellida > Siboglinidae > Oasisia > Oasisia sp. SBJ-2009. The sequence goes on from OZ024858.1 coordinate 33,684,216, forward strand.
ACGCAGGGCCTTAGTGTGTAGTGGTGACATGCAGATATAAAGAAAATATTGCTATGCAAACTACACATTGCTCCACAACATTAATTGTATACAGCAATTACTGCTACACACTTTGTCCACTTAATTCGTGCCCTGTGATGGAATTGGATTTTTCATGCAAATGTGTATTTCTGTGTTTTTGCATGCCACACTAAAAAGTGAGCAAAGACTGTGTTAACACCTTCATTGGCCCCTTTCTTGAGCTGCTTGTAGTTGGAGGCCTGCTGCACCAGCTCCAGGATCTTCTGCGTCAGTTGTGGGTCAGCAAGTGGATAAGCTTTCGGGTTCACTTCCTCCGTCTGGCAACATACAAGTTACAGATAACAGCAACTCAACACACATGCTCCTTGCAACCTGAGAAACATAGACAAGAATTAGACCTTAACTGCTGCTACATTTTAAAGATTTTTTTTGGCATAACATGCATATGATATACAAAATAAAATGAGAAAGTGGTCAACTTAAAATAAAAAGTCATCTTTGATGTTATTAAATGAAAGATAAGAACTGTCTTATTACACTTGAATCAACCGATGTTAATATTCGGCCAATCTTCTATTTAACTGAGCCAAAATGATTAGCACAAGCCACAGTCACTTCATAGGCACTTCCTGTGTTGCTACATTAAGGTCAAGTGGATGAAATGAGGTTTGGCCAGTTAAATAAATATTATTGATAATAAACAATAATGCTTAGGCTTTACAAATCAATACTGTAACAAAGTTCTACTAGGCTAATGCTGGGCCTAAAAAGTCTTTAGCCAATTTGGCTAAAGGTCAGAAATTTGTTTAGCCAAATGTGATTTTCTTTAGCCATTTTAGACGTCACTTTTAATTAACCAAACATCTAGGCTAGCGCTGTTGATTGCCATTTGCGCCATAGGCGAAACGGTTTTCTATTTGGCGAAAATAAATTAAACCTCTTCGCCAAATTGGCGAAACGTTATATCTGTCATTTTTATTGATGTTATCAGCAATACATGACTGCATTATTCAACACCTGGCTCTGTTGAAGTTGCCTAAACGATCGTACATTCAACTGACACAAATAACCAGTCGGCGTAACGTGACCCGCTGGGTAAACAATAGGTCGCTAACCCCTCCACTTAGCCATGCTCACAGATAATAGGGGAGCTTAAATCAATCAAGAATTGTGTTTACTAGACAATGGGGACCTGCCTGATGGCACTAATTACAAGTTTGAGGCAAGTACAACGCTGTACCCGACAGATTCCATATTATCGCTCAGTATCGCCGGCGGCCCGGCGCAGTCACATGGCATTGTCTATGATTAATCAATGTGCCATCTGGTAACTATTCAATAAAATGCCAATATAGATTGTAATTCATGTATGTTTGACAAGTTTCACCACCAGAAACATTACAGATAGAAAGATGCATTTCAAAAACGTGTTTTATTAAATATAGCCTGCGTCACCCAGGCCAGGATTACAGTCAGCCACAGTTAACTAATTTGGTGAATTACTGTATTCAATTACTGAGCAGTCAAATGAAGTTTTAAGATAGGTAATAATTATTATCAATACACTGTTTGAATCACTGCGGGGCAGCAAGAGTAGAGTAGGTAGTTCTTAATTATTTTACCTTGTTATAAAAGTGTATCTTTCAATTGATGTTATACACACCTGTAATGTAAATTTTATTACATTAATAGTATGTGTAAGGTGCTGTTTCTTTATATTTTGCAAAATTCCCAACAGTTGTTCAGGTTTCATTTTATTGTTAAACAATGTTCTGTTAAATTATACTGGATGTTTGTTTGCGTTATATATGTTTAGCTAAATATATAAATGTTTAGTTAATTAAAATAGGACATTTTTTCTTGTGGATATTGTATAAATTTTTTATTATATTATTTCTTGTTTTGCACTTTTAAACCGGGTAATTTAATTGATCTAAAAAATGGCTAAAGAGAATCTCATTTGGCTAAACAAATTTCTGACCTTTAGCCAAATTGGCTAAACAGATTTTAGGCACAGCGCTAGCCTAGAAGATTTATATCATGATTACCATAAGAGAAAGTTAAGCACATATATAAGCAAATAAACACCCAATATAATTGAATAGAAACATTGTTTAATTGAATAGAAACATTGTTTAACCATAAAAAGAAAGCCGAACAACTACTGAGAATTTTCCAAACATGTGAAATGAATTAATTTCAGTTTGGCGGAACAACAACTAATATTAATATACTAAACAAACATTATAGCAAAAGTTGACAGATTAAAATTGTATAACAAGGCCAAATGATTCAGTACAATCTACTTTTGTTGCTGTGCACAATGATTCAAACATTGCATTAACATAATTATTACCTTATTAAAAATATCATTTGTCTGCTCAGTAACTAACTGAATATAATCATTCTCCCAATAATTTTGATTTAACCTATACTATAGATCGACTGTAATCTTGGCCTGGGTGATGCAGGCTATAATTACTAAACTATGTTTTTTTACATGCATGTTTCTATCTGTAATATGATCTTGTGATAAGGTTTGATAAAATATACATGAATTACATAAAACCTACAATGACATTGGGTTGAATATTTACCAGATGACACATCGTCGATTTATGCCATGTGACTTCACTAATACTGAGTAGTAATAGGGAACATGTCAGGTACAGCGTTGTACTCATCATACACTTATAACTAGTGTCCACAGTAGGTCAAACAGGCACAGGTGTCCAGGTAACACAATCATTTATTGAATTAAGCCCTGCTATTGTCTGTGAACTTGGCTGACTGGGGGGGTTAGCGAGCTATTGTTCACACTGCTGGGCATGTCACGCTGACTGGGTATTTGGGTGAGTTAGATGTGTGGTCATTTACTGAATTTAAACACCAAAATAATATTTCGCCAATTTGACAGAGTTTTAATAAATGTTCGCCCATGGCGTAATTGGTAGCGCTAGCCTAGCACTAAATTTTCAGTATGAAAGTATGACATGTCACTACTGCAGCTGCACGGTAAAAAAGAAAACAAAAAGATTGACGCGTATGGCCACGATGCCGATGACTCTGACCCATGGCCAAGGGATGATGCCGCATCACGGCAAATCATCTGAAGCCACTGAATATCCATTATTTGATTTCACAATTTTGAGGATATTCGATTCAAATTAAAGAAAATATTTGAGCAATATTGGTTGACGTGGCTGCAAATTTTCGAATTGAATAGCAGGGAATGGTTCAAATATTCAAAATACACCTTTTTTTTTATCCTTATTGCGGCTGACACAAATTGCAGCGGAATTTGGGTCTCATAAATATAACAACATATTGGAATGCTGATGTATTAAGGATAGGATTAGTCTAGAGTTAATGTGAGGTATCCAATGTATACGTTCACTTGACGTGGGTCCGAATTCTACACAAGTGCCCATAATTTGTTCGAGTTCCGGATGTAAACTGCAAACGTGGTCAAGTCGCAAACTGAAATCAACCGCATGGCGGAATTACCATAGAATAGATCATGTCCATGACCGGGCATGGCGTCCGTGATTCGGCATGGCCATGGGCCATGGCATCGATGGGGCAGTATTGTCGTACTTGTTTTAATAATTTCACCCATGCAAATATATGAAAATATCGGACTAGAACTGTATTAGCGATTACACAGGTTAACTTTTCAAAATATATGAGGCGCTTTTTAATTAATGGGAGATCACTGATCTATGTATTAGTTTATGCACATCTCGCATATTATCGCCCCTTCTGACTCGTAACATCGCCTGTTTGCAATCGTAATTTCCTTACATGGATTAATTATAGTCACACCAGTCTTACCATTTTCTTGATTATTGTAATCGCACCAAAGACTATTTGAGAACAAAGTGCCTCTCCGCTTGATCGCTTCACCGAGGACTTAACAGCACGTGCTTTTCGGATCAAGCTATTATATTAAAATTCGCCACCTATCGCAGTTCTTATGAACTAGAGGTAGTTCGCAACAATCCCCAAGGGGTCGACTCTCTAAAATATTTCAGCGCCTTTTTATCTTGCAAAGGCAAAGCAGACGACGTCGAGGCCAGTGACTGAGGAAATTTTTTCGTCTTGGAAGAAAGAAAGGTGCGGAATTTTACCAGTACAGTATGTCGTGAAATTATATGTATTGTGGACTTAATTTGTGGGCGTAAGCAATATAACACATGCGTACGTCTCTTTAAAGTTTAATTTTAATAAGAAATAAATATTATATCCATAGGCATAGCATAGGCCATAGCCATGCCCATGACATAGAAGTATAGGAGCAGGACGTGCATGCACTCGGTGTTTACTAGCCTCTCGTTTTTAATTTGGAGACATCGTAACTTATCAGTTATTACATTCACCATTTTTTTTTATTTTGAACACCCAATTCTTACATAATTTAAAAATAATTCGTAATGATCGATCTAAACATATTTTAATTAATAATATAATGGTTTTGTTACATTACTCATTCAACTTCAAGGCTGTCTATAATAGGGACCGGCAAAAACAAATTCAAAATAGATTTACGACGTTTATGATGGTGCATGTCGAATATATGTATAATAGGTAACAAGATACCGTTTACAGAAGTTAAATATCTTTAAGCAGTAAAAAGGTATGGCACATTTTAATTTCCAAATATGGTACAAAATCTGTGACCTCGGCTCTGGCCTGCACAGTGCGCTGTGACGCATGTGGCTGTGTAGCACACGTTCACACTGGCGCGAAATCACTCATTTCAAATGCAGTTAAAAACTGCTATAACATTACAGATATTTAGTAAACATTTCAATAGCTGCTCTGTTGGTCAACCTTGACATTTCTTTTGGTGATATTTCTCTGTAAATAAAATTAAAACATACCACTCACCATAAAGCATATTATAATAATTAGCATGGGCCATGGCCATGGGGAAGCTGTCTGTGCCTATATTAGTGATACGATACTCAAATAAACTTATACATTTGGAATATTAATCACACTAGAAAGATTATATTTTTATATATTTATTCACAGCAAAATATCTTTTTGAAATATTATCGTGTTCAAAGATGCAGTTAGATTCGAATCTGATATTAGATTACTCCAAGATGGCCATCATTGCGTCAGCGCAATCCTGAAAATGGGCAGTAAATTCAAAAGATTTAGCTACAATGCGCTACATGCAATTTATATGAAATTTTCAGGGTCTTCTTAATTAAATATTCATCTAACTACAATACAAACTTCAGAAAACTTCCTCCGCGTGCTACAAAGATATAATTATCCGAACATAGCGCATATTCACTCATAAAAATCAACATTAAATAACCCACCTAAAATATTGCAATTCACACGGCCATATTGTCTGTCATTTTGGGTCTCAGAAAAATGTGGTTTCACCGTCATACGATTAATACGATCGAGGCTCATAAAAGGAGTTTCCATGGGCCTCCCCCATGAGCAGAAAAACCTAGTGGACACAAATTTCAACCGACCTACTGACGCGCCCCTAGCGGATTTGCCGGTCCCTATCTATAAGTCTAACAAGTCTACTCTATATTTACCTCTCGACTTAGTGTAGCCGTAACCACAGTCCTAGACTAAGTGCTAAGCCTATAAGACTAAATAAATAACGTAGCCTATAATTTTATAAAGAATAACCATTTAAAAGCATGCAAGCTAATTTCACATAATTCCCAAACCTCTCAGTCAAGCGCCACATAGATTGTTAAATTACTAAAACTACACAACTTTCAGTTTCAACCATCAATCTACTCCGATATCCCTTTCCTCGAAATTGGGTTAGACGGAGTAGTTAAGCAGTTGAAAATCCTAAATCAAAATAAAGCTACAGGCCCAGACGAACTACCTGCTAGAGTTCTCAAAGAGACTGTAGAGGAAATAACCCCGATTATCATGCACATTGTTCAGCAATCATACAACACTTCCAAACTCCCAGATGACTGGCTCCAGGCACTAATAACACCAATACAAAAAAATACACTTAAATCAGAACCTGTCAGTCACAGACCCATTTTTACTAACATGCTTCCTCTGCTAAGTTATAGAGCACATTCTCCTTAGCAATTGTGGAAACACCTGCACATACACAACATCTTCCACTTCCAACACGGTTTCCAGTCAGGGCTGTTTTGTGAGTCAGAACTAATTGAGACAGTCCATGACTGGATAAGAGCTGCAGACATGTATAGACAACAGAACACAAATAAATGCTATCCTGCTTGATTTCGCCGAAGTCCCTCATAAGTGCCTTGTAATTATCAAAATTAGCCTTCTGTGGAATGGAAACACCAAAAAGTGGGAAAAATAATTTCTTTCACATCAAAAACAGAATTTCAGTCAATGGCAAACAGTCAAACAATATATGTGCGACATCTAGAGTACCACAGGGCTCAGTCCTGGAGGACCAGTTCTATTTCTGCTATACATAAATATCACAAACAACAACATTCAATCATCCATATGACTCTTTGCTGATGACAGCATCATGTATTGCAAAATCATTTCTGAAACTGATAGCAACATCCTACAATCTGACCTGATCAAACTACAAACATGGTCCAACAAATGGCAAATAGCGCTTAACATCTCTAAATGTGTGCATCTCCCAATAACAAACCAAACCCACGCTACATTCCTATTCACTCTTTGGTGTGTCACTCTCCACAGTCTCCAGCCAACAGAACAGCGATGCGTTCTTAGGATAATTCTCAGCCAATTGGTTGATGTGGATCAGCTTCTCTTCCATGCCCATAAGAATGTCGACCGTGGGCAGTTTTGTAAAATTCAGAAGTATGAAGAAGATGTCTGAGCCCTTTGCTCTGAATTAACTTGATCAATAGTCTTGATGTGAGACATCGTAACTTAAATCTACTTCATGTATATGATAATCCTCACATAATAAGTTTCTTCATGGTTCGAACTGAACTGTGGTAGATATTCTACCAATATATGTCACTCCACTGAGCCGCGCTTGATCAGTTTCTATGAAAAATTATCAGCCCTCGTATAATATCAATCATAGAAGGAGAGCTCCAGTCCTCGGGTAGATGAAATGTATAAATGACTTCTTGTTTTCATCATTTGTGAAGACAGCTTTTCATATCTTTATAGTTGGGCACACCAGTGACACCATTCACGTGGAAAGATGAGTTACCTTCTTGTTTTAGGGCGGGGAATTTATTAGGACCAGGGAGCTGTATGTGATTGGCATCTTTGGCCAGGTACTTCACCCCTTGGGTTTTATTGGTTTTCTTAAGCCCTGAGTTTCTGAGGGCCTCAACACTATGACCAGACCTGGGTTCACATAAAAAGTGTTCATCACAATTACATAAAAGTGTATGTAATCTGAACCAGAAAGAAATTATCTATACATTGGTGTACACATCATTGTTGTATGACTAACTGAAACTAATTAATATATAATTTACATATATAAAAAATCCAAGATGGCTGACAATATATATGAAAATCAGTTTTGTTTTTGCAGATTCCTCCATAATTATGTGACGGTCCGATATTGCACAAAGAACAAATTGGCTCCGATCTTTTCCAAGTTCTTTATTGTGGACTTACTTTTGGACGAAAAAAGTAAGCCCTAAACAAAACAAACAGTGTGTCAGTCTAGTACTAACAATACAGATACACATAGACACAATATGATATATAGAGACACATGCCACACAGCATGCATACACAATACATAATTAATCCAGTATATTGTAATCTAAAGATATATAATGGTAACATAAGTTATACCATGAATACATAGGTAGGTAAATTAACAAACACCAGTCTGTGCATCTAACATATGCAATAATTACCTAATCTAACTATAATGACCGTGCTCACCCCAACTCTGCTCTAGAAACTCTTTAATGACTCACATCATTCATATGAGGTCTGGCTCCTTCCTGCAATAGCATGATGCAAAATGTCATTTATAGCAGAACATATATGGATTTAATCCAGCACGGATTAAATACGCTCACAGCACCCACTAACTTGTAAACATTGTCCAGTCACATCTGGACAATGTCACCTTAGATGGGGCCACAGTGAAGCTGGGGTGGGGCTGGACACAGTCACCACCCAACTTCGCATGACATGAGACTTCAGTTTTAATTCCTCTGTCAATTTTTTACAGAGGAAGTGCGTTTCATGGAGCAGCCCGTTTTTAACCACAATTTTCCCTCCCATCTGCTCCAGTTTGGCTTGGCCTCTTTCCTCCACGGCTTCCTTATGAATGTTGTATTGCTTTGTTTTTGTCATTTTTTGCACTATCGGGTGGTTCCGTCTTCCAAGGGGTTTTAGGGTGAGGATATGTGCGCATGTACCTAGCGCTTTCCCCTTGTCGTTCTTTACATGCACTTTTACATGTTCTACTGTTTGCATTAGGTGGTACACACTGCTGGTAGGAAGAGGAAGTGCGCCCCTATGTCAGTTGGGGTTATAGGCGCCTTGAACTACCTTGCGGTGCTTCCACTGTATTTCATGTTGCATGTTTACCTCGATGTTTACATTGTACTTTATTGTGGGGGTGGTTTCTGGCCCCCACATTTATTTTGCTTAGATAGCTAGTTGCTTAGATAATTTCTCGTGCAATACCCATTGACAAACATGACATCTGTATGCTTTTAAGGGGATTTGCTATATTTATCTAGGCCAACAGCAATGCTCATAGTCTTGTATACTATATGTATTCTCTTTACTTGTGTAAGGGCATTTAAGGGGATTTGCTGTGGGGTTGTTAGGTGGTTTCTGCAGGGCTCCCACATTTATTTTGCTTAGATAGCAAAGCACAGCAGGCTCCCATTATTTTTACTTAGTACAGTACCGGTGAGGGGAGCAAAGTATGGATTTAATCCAGCAGGGATTAAATACGTTTTGCTCTCAGCACCCACTAACTTGTAAACATTGTCCAGTCACATCTGGACAATGTCAGCTTAGATGAGTGTAAAGGTTATGGTTGTATAAATGTTGTGGCTATATAAATGTGTAGCATTATAATATTATAATATAGTGGTACAGGCTCCCAAACGGCTAAAGCAGCCGCTATTACTTTCTGGTTACTGTAGCCTTCCTGACAGGGAGTAGCCCGTCATCGGTCGGGCCCTGTGGGAGGAATGTGTCATCTGTCTGGCCAGACTTTAAACGCCTGCCTGCGGCTGAGCCACGCAGATGGACAGAGCAACCGGTCACTTAATTGTGCCGGCGTTGTCGCGAAGGAGAGTGTGTAGGAGAGAACCACTAGGTGTCAATTATACTGTCAATTATACCAATAAACAGTCTCACATCGTCAGTGTGTTGAGTCTGCGTTCAGTATCACGATCCCTTACAAATGGTGGCAGCGGTGGGATATCCGCGTCGAGCGGGAGAGAAGCGACCGGAGAGACAGGGTTCACCTAGGGACAAGGCCCTCCTAGGACTGCAATGGACGCCGATCTAAAAGACGGAGTCGGCATCAAGCACACAAGTGTGTGTGTGGCTGAATAAATTAATCGTCTTGAGGTCAGCACCGGGTCAACATCCGCTGTCAAGACGTTGCCTGTTACTGCCTGATTGACCAGATGGTGAGCGTAGCCGGCAGTGCAACGCTGTGGTGTGACGCTGCAGTTGACATTTGAAAACTTAATTAGCTATCTCACTGTACGTTCACTTGTGTTTCTAGTCTGATTGTGCATGCTTCGGTTCGCTTGTTTCAACTGTCTGGAAGTGCATTTTTCTAGCTTGTTTTAACTATGTGATTTTGCATTGGTATTTTATGTATTTAGATGCTAAAGTTGTGTGTTAGAAACCTGTCAAATTTTTAAGTGACATGTGCCGGTGACAATATGTACGTGCACGTATTCAACTAGTACCGTATGTCGGATTCGTCGAGGCCGACCTCGTGATTTGTGTGCTGAGACTTCTGGGCAAGGGGTTTTTCGTCATGAGAGACCTACCGACCAGTAGACGGCTCAGGGGAAGATATAGGAGTGCCATGACTCATTGTCAGCAACATATTGCACTGTCTGCCGGAAGTGGGCAGTTGGAAATAAGTTCAGGGATTATCTGTTGGAGTCAACCTTCACGGTCTTCACGGATACGAATCCCCTGACTTACTTGAAAACCGCGCTGAAGTACACGGGTACTGTACTGTACTGTACTGTACTGCACTGCACTGCACTGCACTGCACTGCACTGCACTGCACTGCACTGCACTGCACTGCACTGCACTGCACTGTACTGAGTAAAGGTAATGGGAGCCTGCTGTGCTTTGCTCGGTTTATGGAGCGAGAGATAGCAAGAAAAACAGAAACAAATGTGGGTGGAAAATGGCAATGCCCTTTAATTACACAAGTAAAGAGAAGACAAATAGTATACAAGACTATGAGCATTGCCGTTGGCCTAGATAAATAAAGCAAATCCCCTTAAAAGCATATAGATGTTATGTTTGTCAATCGGGATTGCACGAGAAATTATCTAAGCAACTAGCTATCTAAGCAAAATAAATGTGGGGGCCAGAAACCACCTAATAACCCCCACATATCCATATTATTGAACAAGTTGATACTTACCAACATTAAATGTGTCCTCCTTGTTGTTTGAAACCTGAGCCAGCCTAACACACAGCTGCTAGCTGTACCAAGGCTTGGTCAAACACAGGTGACAGTGTCACAGACACAGTTAATCTCATGACGTTGGGGAAACTGGTTAATCGGTGATTATAATTATTCAAATGTAATTATAATCAATACTTGGTAATTAAATCATGAAAATTAAGTTTCACAAAATAAAGACTATAACAATATCCATCATCACTGGTGCTGCCATATTGTGGTTGGTAGCGACATTAAAATGTAAATTAAGATATGAATCTTCTCTTAATTAGCCTGTCATTGCATATTATAATATAATTATGAATATATGCATGCGTCCAAACTACTACCTTAAAACCTTCCAAGCTAAATGTCTGCCATCTCGGTAGACACTAATTCTACTCATTGAATCTACAAACATTCACAGTTTGCATAGCAACAGAGCTTGATAAGCGATGTATATTTGTGTGTCTTCCTGCCGTTGTTCGAACTGAACGACGGACTTCCTGTCACTCGTTATCTTTCCCAACTGTATCTGGGTATGCTAGAACTCAACCAGACGTCAGTTGTTTTTTCAGCTACTCAAACAATTCTTGACAGTCTGCAGACAATCGGTTTACGAAAGGAACGAAAATTGATGCATCGGTTTACGAAAGGAACGAAAGTTGATGCATCTGTTTACGAAAGGAACAAAAGTTGATGCAGAACTGTGAAGAATCTTCTTTCATCTGGAATTCTTCTTGTTCGTCTTTATCCCACCGAGCAAAGCTTTACGCAGAGCTGTGATCTTGGAAAATCCAGGTACCATTCGGCTATAATACCCAGCAAGTCCCAAGAAACTCCTCAGCTCTGTCTCAGATGTTGATGTCGGCCAACTGTCTATGGCCAACTGTCTATGGCCTCAGTCTTCGGTTCTCTCAACAAATGTTTTGAGAATCGCCGCAACACATTGCATCTTAGAAGATTATGGGAACTGATTCATTAGCTGCTCTCTGGGCATTTATTTATAAGTATATAATAAAATATATTAAAAAAGTGCATGTTAAAAACAGTAGTCCCGATAAGCTATGCCTAATCTGGGTAGAGGGTTATCAGGTTCTGTTGTGAATACTGATGAGAATTGGTCATTTAAAATATCGGCTTGGGTTTTACTGTCACTGTATGTCTTTCTTCAGGGGGGATACTCCAACCTTGTCATTTCATTTTGATTTGACATATGTCCAAAGTTTTTCTTAGCTCTGGATCCTGCATCGGTGATTAAGTTGTTTACATATTGGTCGTGAGCTTGTCTGCAAGACCGCTGGAGTTCGCTTTTCAGACTGCGGTACCTTTCCCATTTCTGGGTTTGTTTTGCTTTCTTATACGCCCGCTGTTTTTGTTTTGCAAGTCGTTTGATGTTTTTGTTTACCCAGGGTTGGTTGTGTCTCGTTGAAGTCATCTTGCTTGGGACATGTTTGTTCACTAGGGATTTTAGACCGGTTTTGAGTGTCTGCCATATCTCTTCCACAGGAGAATCAATTAAAAATGTGTGTAGGATTGATGTTGTTAGTCTGGTGGCTTCTGCCTTTATTTCTGTCAAGTTTGATTTTGAGCAGAGGAACACCTTCCTACTGATAGGTTTAGCACATGTGATGGTGGCTGTGACTTCAAGGAGGATTGCTGCATGGTCACTCACTCCGACTACATCCTCTGTTCGATTTGCAAGTGATGGTCGATTTGTGAAAACTAGGTCTATACAGTTTTTCTCCCGGGTGTTTACTTGGACTATTTGTTCTAGCTTGGACTATTTGTTCTAGGCCTAGGTCCGCTTTCATGTTCAGGAAAAGGGCGTTTAGTGGTTTGGGATATCTCACTTTGTAGGGGGTGGGCTTGGTGGAATCAGTTAGCCAGTCAATGTCAGGTAAGTTAAAGTCACCACAGATCCAGAATGTAGCTGTGGGGTATGATTGCATATGGTTAGCAATGGTCTCTCTTACATATGTGGCCATGGCTATGATTTGTGGAGGTTGGTTGCAAGGCATGTTAATTTTGCATGCTGATATTTCACTTCTGATATGGTTATCGTTTGCTACAGGTATGTCTTCTGCAACAATCTCATCTTTATGTGCGATCAGGGTGATCAGATGATGTTCTCATCTCTGTCTGTTCTAGATATTGTGTGATAGTCAGGTGGGAGAAATTCTGGGTTTGTTGTTGTACCCATGAGCTGGGTTTCTGTTGCAACAATAATGTCTGGGGAGATAGATTCTGTGGTAAGTGCTAGGGTGTGGCGTTTTTTGAATATGGATAAATGGGTATTGAGTATTGACTACCAGTATTCTTAACGTGTTCTTTGTAGGAGGTATATCTTTGGGCAAGTTTTATGCAGCTTTGGTTGATGAGGTGTGGAGAGGGCTGCCAGGTTCGTCGTCGAGTTGGTCAGGCGCGGATAAAGCGCTGTATCTATTAGCTAGTGGCACCTCTGGGTGGTAGAACAGAGTGGAATCCATGAAATTTGCCATGGGGTATCGGGCTTGATTCCCTGGAAAATGTTTGATGACATGTCTAGGCATGACTTGTGATACCAGGTATTGCAGTCGTCGCAAGCGACTGATGGTTTTGTTCTGCTCCATGTGACTGCTCGTTCACATATAGCACATGGGAATTTGTTTTCCTTTTTGGGGGTGGCTTCGGTATGTTTGGAGTGGTTTGGGCTCGCTGGCAGGGTCCAGGGTTCTGCTCCACATCACCGCTGGTGAGGAGTGTATGCTTTCCGTTTATGATTAATTAAGCAGCGTTGTGTAGCCTAGCTGCAAGGTTGTAGTATCTGCTTGCGGTCTAACTATGAGCCATAAGGTAACTATGACATATATCATTTTTTTTCTACCAGTAATCGGAAATTTCAAGTCCAAATTGTATAGGCTGCAGAACTGCTATGCTATTATCTGTTGTTTAATTTATTATGTGTGTAAGTATCAAGACGCTAGTGCAGTGCAGAAGGAAAATATAGGTCTTCACCCAAGCTGGGCCCCAGGGCATCACTGGGAGTAAGGCGTCTGACGAAGGGCCTGTTAGTAGGAAAGGTTATTGTTTTTATGTGATAATAAATTGATTTTATTTCTTTAATCGGCACTGGCAGCCTATCAAAGGAATGGATTTAAGCTGTTGAATAACGTTTTTATTGGTTGTTTACATCAGCGCCGCCATTTTGATGAGCCGGTTGCAGTGCAGACTAATATTTTGCCAAAATTTGCAAGTTGCTTTAAACTAATTTGGATATGTTTTACATGTACTATATTTGTGACTAATTTATTGTATTTCGCGTTTGTTCTGGCCGTATAAAATTGTGGGAAATATGCTTTTGTTTGAGTTGTGTTGGGGGGATTTGGGTTTGGCGTGGTTTTAGTGGATTGTTTACATCGGCGCCATTTTGAGGAACTGTTTGCTGGGCGATCTAATTTTTGCAAAGTATGCTTTAACGTAAATTGTTTAGTAGTTTTATTGACGGGTTATGCTGTAAACGTAATACTATTGAGCATGTGTGAATTTTAGGTTATAATAGCTTTTAGATCTTCTCCTGTTAATGATAGTAATAGAGCGGGTAAAACAAAACGACTGCACCTGATGCATGCGCACACCTCTGGAGAGGGCTGACATTATTGTAAGCCACATGAAGTTTATGTATACTTGCTACCAGTTGTGTAATTCCACCACAGCTGAGTAGTACCCGGTATACATGGGAGAGCAGAAAGTTCTAAGCAAAGTCAGCTTCACTTCAGTGGAAAACATGTAAAATTTCCGCAATAATATATTACCCCTAGCATAGTTGTCGGCATTGGCGTAAAATATCTTTGTAATGTATTAGAAATAAAATGATCCAAATATTTCACATTATCCACTTCCTGGATTGTTTCACCATTAATCATCATAATTTAACCCATAGAGTCCACATACCTGCATACCTGCAATATATAAGCAGTCTAACAATATATCCAGGTATATACTCCCCTGTCAATTAACTTTTGAAATAAGATAGAATGTTTCACTCTATCAAAGGCATCTAAAAAAACATGTAAACATAGACCCATTTAGACTCCTATGCCTGCCAATAACTTCCTTTAAGACATAAATACACAAGTCTGTCCCGTGTTTTTCTTAAATCCAAACTGATTGGACATTATTGACAGCGTAACTGACAATCTGTCTAACAATATGTTTTCAACAATATTTGACACAATACTAGCTAATGCAATATGTCTGTAATTGTCTTTGCTGTTAATCTTGCCACATTTATCTTTGATAATAGGAACCAGCACAACAGATAACAAAGAACTATGTAAAAATCCATGTACAAAACACCCAGTTATACACATAGCAAGTAAAGGCACAATGCGCTTATCACAATGTTTAAGGTGTTCAGCATAAAAACCATCCATACAACAAGTCTTATTTATATCTAGGCATTTAATAGCATTTTCAACTTCGCTAATTTCCATAACTATGTCATTTGTATATTTGGCATCATATTTGATCTGTTGAATGTCTATATCCCTAATACAATCAAAAAGCTGTTTAAAATGAGACCGCCATAATTCAGTTATTTCATCAATACCAGTAACATCCTCAATACTATTAGGTAAAGGTATATTACAGTTGTTTATCTGGCGTATCTTTTTTCCAAAAGTCATCGGGCCAACTCTGCGACTGCTTTTTTGCCAATGAATCCTTTCTAAGTTGGCATTCATGATTTTTAAGAAAACATATTGGATATTTAAACCTTGCCCTAGATGTCTTCATTAGATCAAATACAGGACCATGTTTTAGTCTACCAGCATCAATCCACATAATGAAACATTCTCTGGCAGCAGCATGGAGTTCTCTGGCATGGTCATTCCAGCCAGGTCTACACTTGTATGGTTTTGTCCTACCCTGCCGACTCACCAGTTCATCATTTGCATTTTTCATAGATTCAATGATATTATCATAAAATAAATTTATCGCAGATATATGTGCATCATCTGTACAGTTTACATTATTACATATAATAGCATCGTGTGGAATATTAAAACATTTCAGGTTACACTTTGTTGCCTCAGCATAACTATTAATACATTCATCACTAACTCTATCCCAGCTGTTTTTTTTACACTCGTGGGTTGATAAACCCTCAACCTGAGGCACTAGCTCCAGGGAAACATCAATACATATGAATGATATCGGAATGTGGTCTGACGTACAAAAACTATATAATACATCTATACTTTGAATAACAGTGTGACCATCACTGGTGGACACACAGTGGTCCAACCATGAGGTGGAATCCCACCTTTCAGTCAAATAAGTTAAAAGTATTTGCTGGCAGTGACTTATTAAATCCCATAGGATCTGTTAAATATGTGTGTCTATGTTGTGGACTATACGCCAGTAGTCATGCGTAGTAATACACGTTATAGCCGTGACGTAGTTGTGAGTAGTGATACACGGATATGCAAATAAAGTCAGTTGAGTGCTATCCCCAAGAACCACGTGTGTGTTTTACTTTGATGTCTGAATATACAACAGATAATTGGCGACGAGGATGGGATGGGATGGTACTAACTCATCGAAAGTTCGAACTTGTTTGCTTCGAGGAAACTGTAAGTGAAACAGTTGTTAAATTTTGCGTTAAGCTGTAAGTGTAACAGCCGAAGAAGACGCACGTAGACAAGCATGGCAGACTTCACTGGGCTAATGGCGCCTAAGCTCTGCCTTGCTGGGACGAATGCCAGGGAAAGTTGGCTAACTTTTAAGCAGCAATTTACTATGTATTTGCTGGCGTCAGGGAGCACCGAAAAGAGTCACGCAGAGAAGACTGCGATGCTGTTGACATTCGGTGGTGCGGAATTGTTATCGATTTTCAATTCATTCGATTATGATATCGAAGGCGCGACAGCACAAATACCGACGGTGAAAGTAGTGCTCGACCGTTTCGACAGCTACTTTGCGCCGAGAACGAACGAACTAATTGATAGATACAGGTTTCGGTCGTGTAAACAATCGTACGACGAGACGACGGCGTCGTATATTGCGCGTCTGCACAATTTGGCGAAGACGTGCAATTTCGGTGACGAGAAGGAAAACAATCTACGTGACCAACTCGTCTACGGATGCCACGATGACAGCCTCCGGGAGAAATTATTCCGCGAGGAGACGTTGACCCTACAGAGGGCAAGTCAGATCGCCACAGCCCACGAGGCAGCACGTCAGAACATGAACTTGTTCCGGGGACAAACGCACGATGCACCAGCGGGAGCGGCTGCTGGCAGCGGAGTAACGAAGGTCAAGGCCGAGAAAACACGGCGCGGCAGCACGGAGCCGGATATGCGACGGGTCGTCCGAGGACAGCGACAATCCCAAGTGCGGTGTAAGTTCTGTGGCCGGGAACACGCGTTCGATCGTAAACAGTGTCCAGCGTTCGGGAAGCGTTGCCACATTTGTGGACAGAGTAATCACTTCGCGAAAATGTGTGAATCACCGAAGAAACGGGAGCGGGACAGACATAAACACAGTGAAGCTCAACCGCAGCGACAGCGCCCTGTGTATACGGTGACTGTTGACAGTGACACTCAGTTGCCGAGTGAAAACATGTCAAATGTTTTGGATGTGCATGGACAGGGTAGTAAGTCTAACTGGGTTATGAATGTTGATGCATCTGCTATCATTGTACATCCTACTGTGAACAATGTTGTCTTAGCTATGGAGGTCGACACAGGATCGGCAGTGTCTATGATTCCTGTGCATGTGTATGAGTCACAATTTTCAAATTGTCAGCTCCAGCCTAGCAACAAAGTGTTTCGCAGTTTCACAGGTGAATCAGTCCCATGTAAAGGCATGTTTAGGGTGCATGTACAGTACAAGACAGACAGTGTAGATCTGTGGTTGTATGTCGTCCCGGGTAGCAGACATGTACTATTTGGGAGAGACTGGCTAGAGGCCATTAGACTGGATTGGGCAGGGATCAAGTTTCGCCCTGGGTCCGGGTCAGTATGCATGTCACATCAGAGTGAGCTAGAGGGGCTTGTTACTAAACACCAGGGGTTGTTTGATGGAAAACTGGGTTTGCTAAAAGGTATCAAAGCACGCATTGAAATGGTAGATGGTGCTAACCCTGTGTACACTAAACCGTATCGGGTTCCCTATGCTCTGCGACCAAAAGTCGAGCAAGAGTTAGACAGGCTTGAGAAAGCCGGGGTAATTACACCAGTTACAAGTAGTGACTGGGCGACAGGTGTAGTGGTAGTGCCTAAGAAGAATGGTGCCATTAGACTGTGTGGTAACTACAAGACGACTGTTAATCCTCAGTTGAAAACTGTCTCCCCACCAAACATTCACATTGATGATATTCTGGCAGATTTGGCGGGTGGAGCAAAATTCTCAAAACTAGACTTGGCAAATGCGTACAACCAAATGGAAGTCTGTGAGGATTCTAGACAGTACCTGACGATAGCGACGCACAACGGACTGTTTCAACAGAACAGGTTAGTGTATGGCATCACGACGGCTCCAGCAATATGGCAAAATGCAATCGAGAAAGTGTTGCAGGGGTTGCCTGGAGTCAAGGTATATCTGGATGATATACTAGTGTCAGGGAAAACCGAGGTAGAACACTTGAAAAATCTAGGTAGAGTGTTCGAAAGACTGGCAGAGTTTGGCCTGAAATTGAATCGTGAGAAATGTGAATTCTCGAGAGATTCACTTGAATACCTGGGTCACGTGATTGATGCCCACGGTATCCACAAATCGGCGGACAAGATAGCCGTCATTCTTGATGCACCTAGGCCTACTGATGTCAGTTCACTTAGGTCATTCATTGGCATGGCAAACTACTACCGTAAGTTTGTGCCAGATTTTGCGTCCACACTCCATCCTCTCACCAGGTTGCTTGAGAAGGATAGAAAGTTTGAGTGGACAGATGCCATGGATGATGCGTTTCTGGCAGTGAAACATGCTTTGTGTGAGTCCGGGTTTCTGATGCATTATGACAGCAGTCTCCCTGTGACAGTCGCATGTGATGCCTCACCAGTTGGGGTCGGGGCAGTGCTCTCTCACATTATGCCTAATGGAGAGGAGCGACCGATTCAGTTCGCATCTCGCGCATTGACGAGAGCTGAACAGAATTACGCCCAGATTGAGAGGGAAGGGCTAGGAATCATTTTTGGTGTGAAAAGATTCTACCCTTTCCTGTTTGGCAGGAAGTTCACTCTTGTCACTGACAACAAACCACTTGCAGCGATCATCAGTCCTAGGAAGGACATACCAGCGGTAGCGGCAGAACGCATTCAGCGATGGGCAATGTATTTGTCCGGTTTCAACTACGAGGTGCGCTACCGGAGCAGTACGCAGAATGCCAATGCGGACTGGCTCTCACGATTACCAACACGAAATGAGGCTCCAGGTGCATCTATAGACAAAGATGTCAGTCTCGTTCTTGGAGTTGGGGTGTTACCTGTCACGAGCGAACAGATTAAGGTCGGAGTTCGAAAAGACCCATTGTTGTCGCAAGTGATGAGGTACACACGAGATGGTTGGCCGGATAGGTTGCCAACAGATCGGTTAGAGTTACAACCGTACTTCAGTCGTCGTAACGAACTATCCCTCGATGGTGATGTTCTGTTATGGGGAATGAGAGTAATCATTCCAAAGCAATTTCGAGCTGAAATTCTTGATGAGCTTCACACAGGCCATATCGGTGTTGTGAAAATGAAGGGGGTCGCACGTTCGTATGTCTGGTGGCCAGGCATGGATGCAGACATTGAAGCTTGTACCAAAGCTTGCGAGTCTTGCCAGTTGGTACAGAGGAATCCCACCAATGCTCCATTACATCCATGGGTCCCGGCATCACGGCCAGGTGAACGCATACACATTGATTATGCAGGTCCTGTGGAGGGGAAAATGCTCCTCATTGTAGTCGACTCATTTTCAAAGTGGCCAGAAGTTGTCATTGTCAATAGTACAACAAGTGAAGCGACAGTGAATGCTCTGAGGACCATGTTCAGTAGAGTGGGTGTTCCACAGACTTTGGTCTCGGACAATGCACCACAGTTCAAATCACAGGAGTTCAAGGACTTCCTGGATAGGTTGGGGGTGTTGCATAAACCTACCCCGCCCTACCATCCGAGTTCGAACGGATTGGCAGAGCGATTTGTTCAGACAGTGAAACAAGGTATGAAAGCGATGGCAGCAGCAGGAGAGTCACTCCAGATCAGACTGGATAAATTCCTCCTGGCATATCGAAATGCTCCCCATGCTTTCACTGGAGAAACTCCCGCAGTACGTTTCATGGGTAGACAGTTACGGACACGACTGGACAGTGTAAAACCAGGTAACAGACGAGAAACCCAGCGACGAGACAAACAGATGGAAAGGAGTTCCCAAAATTTGAGACAATTCAGAGAGGGTGACATGGTTTGGGTCCGAGATTACCATGGAAAAGAAACGTGGGTACGAGGAACGATAAGTGCAAAGTGTGGTCCATTGACTTATCAAGTCGTTGTTGACAAGGGATTATGGAAACGCCACATTGATCAGTTAAGTTCACGAGTCAATTTGAGTAACATGCCTTTGACAGAGTTACCACTGACTGCGACAGATCATGACTACTTGATGGGCTCTATGCCACCACGTAATCAGACCAATGACGAGGTGACATATGATGCGTCCCACCAGCAGACAGTTCAGACTAGAACTCAGACAGAAGTGGTGCCACCTACTCAGGTTGAGCAGGAAACACCGCTGAGACGGTCTTCTCGTGTGAGAAAGGCACCAGATAGACTAGATCTGTAGATATACAGAACTACATGAGTCACAAGGACTCGATGCTTCATTAGTTTAGTCAAATAACATGGTTAAACGCTAATGTATGGCTGAATTACATTGCCAGCACATAACTATGTTACTATATTAATCAGTTAGAGTATTTGAGATAAACAGGCTATAACGAATAAAAAAAGGTAGACTGTTTCATAATTGGTCCGGGAGGGATCTGTTAAATATGTGTGTCTATGTTGTGGACTATACGCCAGTAGTCATGCGTAGTAATACACGTTATAGCCGTGACGTAGTTGTGAGTAGTGATACACGGATATGCAAATAAAGTCAGTTGAGTGCTATCCCCAAGAACCACGTGTGTGTTTTACTTTGATGTCTGAATATACAACAATATGGGTACATGTAATTCCAAGATAAAATTACTTTAAAAAAAAATTTAAGTTTTAAATTGTATTCAAACAATTTCGTTTTCGTTAATCTTGACTCAGTATAATTCATAAGTGCACAATCAAACATACCAACATTAAAAAACATTAAATCAAGAGCAAGATCATAGCTATTGTCCATTCAGTAGAAGACCCAACTTTCGATAACTAGAATTTAAGTAACTTATGGGGCATCTACATGTATCATTCACCTTGACCTGCAGTATAATTTAAATGTGCACTATCAAGCTGAACAACTTTAAAAACCATTAAATCAACATCTAGATCATGATTATTGTCAATAAAATAAAGATAGTAGGGCATTAGAAAACCCAACATTCGATCATTAAAATGTCAGTGATTTAGGGGGTGCATTAGACCCATTGCGGGCATAATTTTCAAGATAGAGAGGTCGTCTTGGTAACAAATCAAAGCTTACAGTTTTCTATGTAAAAAGGGCTATTTTATTACATAAAAAAGACTTGTAAATATTAATTTACAACACTAATTTATCAGCCTGAGGATTTATTTTATATTTTTTATTGGACTCAATGGTTCACATTACGGAATTGAATTGGGCAAACCCCAAAGTCATACCGTACAGCCTTCCCCAATGTCTCAGGATGCGTTTTGCCAAATTTGGTGTCTAGTGTCTACAGGTATGGTTGGCCGCACAGTGACACAATATTTTAATTTACCCGAAAAGGGGGTTTCTGGTTTCATGAAGCCAAAAGCCCCTAAGTTGGGAGTGGCCCAATGTATCAATTACCAGGAAATAGTGAAAAAAGTCAGCAGAAAACATCTTGAGAGCTGGACCTGACTCCCGGCCTATAATAGGTGAGTTCCTCTCTATTAATGTATCAGTGACATTGCAGAGATACCAGCTACATGTAGGCTATCCTGGTTATTAGACCCACCTAATTATTAGACCCACCAAGTTATTTGACCCACCACGGCGTAGGTCTAATAATTATGACTACGTGTTGTAACTCATTGTCAGTAGGCAGCACTTCCTTATATAATGTGTATGTATATATATATTATATATTTATATATACATACACACATATATATATATATTGCATTCTTGTCAATTACAGTGCAGTAATGCAAGGTGACCAGGTGGTTGAAGAAGTACTGGAAAAGGAAGTTGACGATGAGGTAACACTTTGACAATAAACAAATTACAATGAAAATTGGAACTGTTAAATATGTGTGTCGGTGTGGTGGACTATGCTTCAGTAGTCATGCATAGTAATACACGTTGTAGCTGCTACCTAGCTGTGAGGTGTGATACATGGATATGCAAATATAGTTCAGTTGAGAGCTATCCCCATGAACCATGTGTGTGTTTTAAATTAGTGTTTGAATATACAACATGAATACCTGAAGTTGTACAAAAATTATCTAGTAAGGTTATATTTATAGTAAAATTATATATTTTATTTGGCTGTATATTTGTAACGAGAGCCTTACAACTATATATATATATGTGTGTGTATATATATATATATACCGGTATGTCAAAACAATGTGTTGTTGCTACAGGAATATTTAGATTTTCAGATAGATCTGTTAATTACACATTTACATAGACGATCTTTCTTTAAGACAACTATAAATTCACATCCTTCAGTGTATTTACCATCATTGGTGGTCTTCATCAGGAATTCCCTGCTACCCTTATGACGTGTTGCACTTAATAGGTAGCTTGTTTATGCACTGATGTATACTAAAAATTTCATTAATATTTACCTTTGTTATTCCAGGAGCCATTCTTCCAAGACATTGACATCTTACAAAGTCATGGCATCGTAAGTTTCATTCTGTGTTTTGTACGTAGCATATAGCACAGTGAGTCTTGGAATACTGCTTCAATCATAGGCGAACAAATGCTAGAAATGCTCATTCCTAAAGCAGAATCGACAACCAACTAACATTGATTGATACATGGCATTCAAACAATCTTGTTGCTACCCAGAAAGATATGAGACACTATTTTTCTAACCTGTGATGTACTTATTGGCTAGTTGCAAGTTATTTTATAAGTAATTACAAATAATAATTATATTCTGAGTCACGTTTACTTCTATTGGATTTTTCTTCCATTTTTCTGGCTGGACTGACACCAACACAAATTCATATTTTTTCTCTTATAGAATTATATTGAATATATTGTTCATGGCTCCAATAATGGTTTATTGTATGATTTAACTTACTTTGGAGCAAAGGTTTGTCAATGAGTACGACGTTTCGACCCGTCAGCTACGGGCCTTGTTCACGTACTGGTGTCACGTGTTTTGGCTCAGATTTTGGCGGGATAATTTGGTTGTAGCTAATTGCTACATGGAACAATTTGAGAAATCAGCCATCTCTACAGCACTGTACCCCCTTCATTGTGGTTACGATACATGTATGACACATTCACCATACTTCACGAATACGACATGGAAGAGTTCACTGAACACATAAACAGTATCGATCCACACATCAAATTCACCATTGAACCTGAGAAAGATAACAAACTTCCTTTCCTGGATCTATGCATCCAGATTCTGGATAACTATCTACCGGAAGCCGACACACATGGACCAGTACCTCAACTTCAAGTCACATCACCCTCTAACCCACAAACGTTCAGTTGTACGCACCCTCACCAACAGGGCACAGCAGTATGTCACCACAGCTGAAGACAGGAAATCAGAACTGGCACAGCCAATGGATACCCAGAGTTGGCGCTTGCACCTCCACCATCCAGTGCAAAAAGACCACCCACAACGACCTATGCTGGGACTACCACACAAGTAGGGGGGGCTGTTATTTTGCAAATTTCGTTTTTTAATGGAATACCCCCCTGAAAACATGGACGTGTTATGCTAGAGTACAAAAATGCAGTTTTTTTACCGGTCGTTTGATCCTAACCCCCCTGTACATACAAGTCATGCCCCTCAAAAACCTCAAAAATGGTTTAATAATGTGCTATTGCTCTCATTCAATAGAGTTTCAGGGTGTGTTTCACATTAAAATTATTATCAAAGCAATACTATTAATTATTTCTAATACCCACATGAATTTTCTTCCAGAAACAACTTTCAGTTTGTCAATATTATGTTCGATGTTGATTTTATAGCCTTTTTAATCGAAACTGAAGAAAAGTTAAGTGATTTTTTTATGTGGGGTGATAAATTTCACACACAGATTATGCTGATATCCTTGATATTTTAATTGCCTCAGATTATGACATAACCTGTTGGTAAGAGATAGACAATCTGAACTGGCCAATCAAACTTTCTCACTCGTTGAGATAATTAACATAATTTACGTGACTGGCTTAGTAATTGAAATATGTTATTTGGTATGGAAAACAACTTTAAACTATAGATTGTCATGGCAAAAGTTGCATCAAATCGTTTTGAGTGAATTTGATGAAACTGTTGATGAGCTAACGAGCTGCTACCAGATCTTTGAGCCCCATTGCAAGCTGTAGCAGCTGTCATCCCACAAAAAGGGAACAAATGCTTTGGAAGAATTTGGAAACAACACGACTAGCCAGACATCATAAATTTGGACACTCTGTCTGAATCCAGCAGTCTAAGATAAGCACGAAATGTCATCGAAGCTCTGGCATTAAACGAGATTGTCAAGGATATCATGAACTCTGAGTGTGATGAACAGAAACATCGAACAGAACAGACGAATCCAAGAAGCAAGAATCCAGAAACAATTCAATGAGGTAGCAAGTGGTGTTAAGTCTAAATCTCTCTTTGAGAAAACTGACTTTGTAATAACAGATCAGACAGGATACAACTTCAATGTCAATTAAATTGCAGTGGAAACTTTATACACAGAGCATAACCGTCTATTCTACAATGTACACCCAACATTGATATTTAACAGTGTTATCATAAGGCAATAGACGGGAATTCATAGAGAATGTGTTGGTACTAGGTAGACAGTTAATACCTACACAAACTTTCTGGTCAACGCAACCACCATTACAGGTGTCACAGAGAAAGCCCTTGAATCTCTGAGTCGGCACATGAATCATATCCTTGTCCACAAGCCATAAATAAAATAAATTTGACTCATGCATAGCCCTACGACAAAACAAGTCTCAATCTGAAAGATGAACATTTAAATTGCTTGACGGTGACCTGTGTAGTTAGCCGACCTATCATGTCGATGATTTGGCATTTTGCCTGCAGAAGTACGAGAATGTCCCGAACTAGTTAGCCTCCATCATCAGAAACTTCTTCGGTTTTGACTTCTTGAAGGTTATATACGGTGCAGGGGCTCTCATTGGGCTATATCTGGTTCAATCGTTCCTGTATCTGACCATGTCAGCCGATACTACATGTACCAAGATCATCCTAACTTTCGCAAAAGCTGTACCAGGAGCTGACACATACAGATGCAACTATTCTTTTGAAAGATAACCTTCAAATTTAAGTCCACTGAGAGGTTCAAGCATGCGTGGTACGATCAGGAAATAAGTGTTGCCATAGCCATGGTACCAGAATCCTTTTAAGTGCTAAAGGTTCTGAAGATGTTATGCCCAAATTGCCAGCTGGCTTCCAGTAGCAAAAGGGGCATGTTTAACATTTTAAACTATGATGAGTCTGCGGAGTATCCAGTTTCCCATATGGACATACAGAAGCTAGAGAAGGCACCCATCAACAGTTTGGGTGCTGAGCGGAGTGTTGGCTTCATAAACTAAGAGCTCTAGACAAGAAGTCAAGCAGCTTGCCAAAGCATTTTTAGTTAAATTTAATCCAAGGCAACATATCTGATTGACCGAAGAGAGTCATGGTCTTTCTGGCTGGTATGATAGTAAAATGAGACAGGATATCAGGATATGGAACACAAGACAGCAAGAACTAAAGACACAACGCCAGCATGATAAGGAAAATTGCTAATCTAGCAATAAATAATGGGTGAATTAAAGACTTGAACATCCTTAAGACATTGGGAGGCCCACTCACATCAGCTGATGCATTTGATGAGCACATTGCAGCAACAGGTATAGATGATGGAAACTAAGTATACTGTCGCTACATGGGGTTTGTTATGACACATCTCTTTCTCTACCATAAAAATAAGTGACATGTTTCACCTATTAAAGGACTACTGGATCAATACCAGATCAATAATTATGTGGTCAATTGTATACTGTATTTGAACAATGTCACTCTGAATGCAGCAGTTATTCTGGGTTAATTTTTGCCAGACCATTGATGTCAGGTACTGTACATATATACAATGTCATGGCCTGATAGTAACCATTGTTAGTAATGACTCATTTTAAACAGTACCAACCTAAATTAAGGTAGCAATCTATCACTAATAGGTATGTTTTATGCTCATTTTCTAAGTTATTATACCCATTTTTAGATAATTTTCCAGGCATAAATGACTTTTAGAGGGACCTTAGTATCAAGGGGTATGTACATGGGGGTTAGCATCGACCAAATGACGAACAACGGTTATTTCCCCACTCAGAAAGACCACCTCCATCTTTTGGAGGGAGTATCTAAAAATATTTGGTCTAACACCTGTATTACAAGGCAGGATTGTCAGAATAGCATGGCTGGATTTATAAGTCACACAACATACACATGTACCACAAGCCGGCAAAACACGAAAAGAACACCAGTGTGGAACTATCTATAACATACATCATGTGTGACATCGACAGCAGCCACACATACATAGGTGAAACCAAGAGAACACTCAGCCAGAGATTCAAAGAACATACAAACCTGGATAAACCAACAGGAGTAGGAGATCATTGCCAGGCCACAGGACACTCAGTTTCCATAAAGAACTGTAGTATTTAGCTTGACTAGCTACCGCGCATGTGTACACGCCCAGCCAATAAACATATCGAGTCCGAGTCGCCTTATGTTACAAGAACACTAAAGTACTGACCCGTCAATCCAACTGGCACAAGAGAAAAGTGAAGGAGGCTATATATATATATCAAACTGAGAGCCCCTACCATGAACAGAGACTAGCGATACCATCTGCCCGCCATCTACAACCAAATTATCCCGCCAAAATCTGAGCCAACACACGTGACACCAGTACGTGAACAAGGCCCGTAGCTGACGGGTTGAAACATCGTACTCATTGACAAACCTTTGCTCCAAAGTAAGTTAAATCATACAATGTACCAAAAGAATGTTTATCCTTTGCTTTCTTTTACAGAATGTTGCTGATATTAAGAAACTGAAGCAAGCAGGAATTTGTACAATAAAGGTATATAATGACACTACACATTTATAAATGCTTTTACAGTTCTATGCAATTATTGCAGTATGATCATGTAAATTATTGTTCCATGAGTATATATCAACATTCCAGTTTCATGGCACATTTTACACATCATAAGGAACTATGCTTGGGTCACATGGCCTGCCGCATGAAACAAGATGTAGAAAGACTGGTCAGTGACAAGTATGAAATAACATCTCTCATGTCACCAGCCGTTACCAGCTATCACGAAATACCCAGGTAGATGCAGAACACAAACCATTAGTGTTCTATGAAAGATGTAAAGATATTGGATAAGAGAAGAAAAAGAAAAGAAAGAGAACTAAACCAGTGCTGAATTTAAATAAAAACAAGGCATTTACTAAAGCTGTTTTCCATGTGTATATGCAACAGTTAGCATTGTATATGTTTGGCAACATAAAATGTTATGCCTATTTTTTAGCATTTCTTCTTCACATTCATGTGGTTACCTCTAACTGTGTAGAGGAACATTCCACAGTGGAAAGTTTAAATTTAATTAGCCAGACGATCACATGGTATCATGATATATGTTGCAGAACACATACTCACATTATGCTGACCCTTGGGCCGACTTCGATTGAGCTACTCGAGTTACTCGCGTTACTACGCGCGTAATCCAACTGAACACCGATGATCGTGATCACGGACATAAACCCCTTATGTAAATCAATAAAATAAAGTAATCAGTTATTTAGTGTGTAAATTGTGACGTTCATCTTCTTGGACTTTAATTATAATTCATAGAATGTGTTGACTTTAATCCATATTTAAGTCCTTAAATGATTGTGTCATGTAATGTTTAGTTAATTTAATTTCTTATGCAGTAGGGGGCCTACGTAAGTTACTCGAGTGAATCCTGTAAAACTCGCGATTGCCTCGAGTAGCTAATCTATGTCAAAAATGGTCACGTGCTCGAGTGATCTTGGCTGTTCGATTGGGACTCGGGTTACGCGAGTTACTCGCGTAGCTCAATCGAAGTTGGCCTTGGAGATTATCTCCATTGGATTGTAATTGATACAGTTACTCAGAAAATGAGCCTATGTGCAATGGAACCTCATCGGCTAGTACAGCTTTTGCCTGGAACCTCTGCCTTTCCTTTTTCAACAAAATTGGATTCATGTGGAGATGTACATTTCTCTATTATTAATAGGTGTTTGTATTACATCAGAATATCACACATTAAATCATTCTAACCCTCATTTCAACATCAAACTATCCTAGTAAAATATGCTCTGAATGCATGGAAAGGGTTGGCCTGATATTAGTATATGCCAAGCTTGACATCACGTTTTTGGCATCCAGAAAAGTGCGCCAAAAATATGCACATTAAAAAGTCCAGTGGATTAGCATATACAACTGTAATGTGGAATTTATCATTCTTGAATTTTTGGCTTGGTGTACATGGGAATATTTAGCCAGATCTAATATAATACGAATTCAAGCAGTACCAGTAGGTCGATCTTTTTATTTCATTGCAGTGATATGGTGAACTGGAACCCTACCATCCTTCTGCAGCTTGTACGTGTTAGAACAATTGAAAGAAATTATGTCATTAAATGTTTCCAATGGTAATTGTTTGGCATGATACAATGGCGAGGCCTAGTAACTCGGTAGAGGCTGTACTGTCATCTGAGAGGACCAGCATTCAAATTGTTGCTGCTATTCTGAAAGTTTTGTTTATCCCATATATTACATGTGCTTTGGAAAATGCATCAAACAGCATGTATGCCTTCTGCCTGCCATCTATATGTGTATGCAAAGCAAACTCAAACAGGAGTTTGTGAATAATCTACTGCAGACCCAACTGGCAAACTAACAAGGATCCAACCAGTAAAATATGCATATGGAAAGGGAAAAAAAATTCTCCAAACTATCATACAAAATATTTCACACAAAAACAAATGGCTGTGTTTATTATGATTACAGTTTGTTTATGGCAGGGTATTCAGATGTGCACAAAGAAGAAACTATGCAACATCAAAGGGATATCTGAGGCAAAGGTGGATAAGATCAAAGAAGTTGCTGTCAAAGTGTCTGGGGTAATTTATTTTGAAATAATGTTTCAAATAAGAAATGCGAAATACCATACTTCCATTAAGCTACATATATGTACATACCCTAATAAGTGTATACATTGTACCCAGTTTTTAGCAGCATCTGACACTGAAAGTGATATGTCCAGAGCCAAGGTCCGTGTATATAACGTTTCTTCCTTTTTCGTTTTCAAATTTGCGATAACGAATTCCTTTTTCGTTTTTATAAATGAAGTGAGAAAAACGAAAACCTTTTTCGTTTTCAAATTTAGGAAACTTTGGCCACACTGTCACTTCGGGTAACCGGTAAAAATTGGTAGTTTCGGCAGGATACTTCGGTCGCACTGGCAGCGTTTTGAAAACAAACTCACAGAAAGTGCGTCGGCGAAGTGGTATTATCTAAGTACCTATAGGTGAATATTGGTCGTATCGGCGCTTCTTTTTATGTTTCGACAATTTAGTAAGCCATACTCAACCTTCTGTGATAAACTACTGTAATAGATCTGTTTATAGATAGATAAATCGATAGATGGATAAATCGAGAGTAGTTGTATTTATTTTGTAACTGCAACTATGTGATGCAATAGTTATTTAAATTTTGTTTGTAAAATATTTTACTTCGGTGGCCCCTATTATAACTAATAAATAGTCGTTATCTTAGGGGCCACTTTGGTTTTAAAATTAGCTATTGTTTTATATAATTATTGAATTCCATTGACCATTATGGAGAGCCCAATTGTATTTAGGAGCATATATGTTCCTGAGTATTTATTATTAACATTTGCTTCTTTACACATATTGTAAGTAGAGGATATGGGGTAAAAATATAATAAATTTATGGCTGAATATGTTGCTAGAGTTAGTTTTAATTCATTATTATTTTGCATATGTAGTAATTTACAACAGTAGAAGTATGTTTGCATCCGTGAGTAATATGCTGCTTTAGATAATGTATCAGTCTTTTTTAAATCGTGACTGGTTATGTTTTGATTAAACAAATATAGGTATTGTTTATTGTGTGAGGCAGACTATTTTAAATATTCTTATTTGCAAATTTAAATTATGTTCTGAATGTATGTTTTTTGCTGTGTGTTGGTGTGAAATGATTATGTATATTTCTGGTTTGTGTTATCTTCCAATTTTGAAAGTATGCGGGTAATGTGTTATGTTTATATTTATAATAACAAAATTTGCTTAAGCATTAATTCTGTGTGGGAGCTATATTTATTTGAAGATATTATTCTTACAAGTTTTCTTTGCAATTTGTTTAGTCAATTACATTTGTGTCCTGAGATCAGTAGATAGTAATTAGTGTAAGGCAATATTATAGAATTACAAAGTGCAATTTTTATTCTAGTCTGATTATGCTCTAATTTAGTTATAAGTCTAATTTGTTTGCTATTTTATCGATATGTTTAATCCAGTTTAAATGTGAGATTAATGTAAAGCCCAGAATGTTAAACTGATTAACTCTCAATATCTACACCGTCAGTTGTTAATGTTATTTCATCAACCTATTTATTAGACATTTGAGAAAAAAGTTTTGTTTTATTCATATTTTAGTGATAATCTATAATAATAACACAAGTTTTATTGGCAACTCAACTGAGTTTGGTTGACATATACAATAACATACAATTAACGCATCTGTATGTAGTTTTAGCTATATGTTTATTATAGTTCTTTATTAGTCAAATATTCAACATTTACTGTGTTTGTGTCATCTGTGAAGGCTTTAATTATACTTGTATCATCAAGTATCATCAGCATAAGTCATGCTGGCTTTCGGAAATCATTGATAAAATTATAGTAAATAACAATGTCAGTAGCCCTAAAATTTATCCTTGTGGAACGCCTCTTTTTATAGGTAAAGTATATCATTCTAGTCTTACAGACTGCTTACAGTTGAATATTATTGCTGTGAGCTCCATTCCAATGGTTCCTGGCTATCTCACTGATCGGTTCGCAGTGCATGTTTGTCACATCGTCATCTGCACATATATTCCATTTCAGTTGTTAATAAGCATTCAGGTGACACTGTTTCATATGATATTAGAAACATGAATAAAAAAGAATATACATAATTAAAAAAATCATTAGGCTTACAGTTATATCTTTAATTATTATGACATGACATAAGATTATGTGCACTTCATGGAAATCCCAATAGGCATGATTAAACGACAGTCCACATTCGACTGGCAAACTGCTCAAACTCATCCACTTCTACATGCAATAATAGTAATAACAACAATAAAAATCTGATTATCTGAGACTCTGAGATAAAGTCCTTACTATGACTACCACTACCACCACCACACAAATATTTGTTAATCTAAACAATTTGCCAGTCAAATGCAAACAGTCACCCAGGCATATATATCATGAAATGTTTGCAAGTCAGGAAGGGTACGGGAGTACCCTTCCTAATATGAATGGAATTGAGTTTCCTAAACACTAAGGCGAATCCGAATTGAACCAGCGTTTGGGAATAGCTACAGACATGTGCTATACCATTTTGGAAAGCCCAGAGCAAGCCTCAAATACAGAAAATCTTTGATTTTCGTCCCTCAACTCGAGTTTTCGATGTTTCAAACTGTCGACGTTCAAAAATGCAACGGCTCTACCCGCCACCCCTGACAACAATCGGCTATCCGAGGCGCCCCTGGTGGCGCTCCCTTATGGCGTGTGTTGGCTAGCATCCTGAAACTCGGGTTTAAGTTGCCAGGTGGCAGCAGAATCAGGAAGGTATGAATGTAAGATATCATTTGACTCGAGCTCGAAGCTTATGAGCTGTTTCATTTGTTTTAGCACAAATACAACCATCATATCGCATTGTAAGGAGAAATATCTACAACACGGCTGCTATATAACCTCACGAAAGTTATGCAAAGTGTTTGGAAGAAAACTGGAAAGTGTCAAAAGATTTGTGAATGGGCGATAAATGTAGGAAGCATCGCTATGATGATACGGTATCAAGACAGTCTGCCTGTCTGGAGGGTTTTTCATGTCGCTCACAGCTGCGGCCTGCGCTGTTCATAATTTATGCGTTCAGGCGCCATTAACATTGTGTGGCATTTGCAACGGCCAACATACACGCCATGTAATCTTTGCTATCCTCATGTTATGACTATCAGTTAAATTGCATGTACAGATGTTGGCTTCGCGGGTAAAGGAATAAAACTAGTGGGTAAATGCTTCAAGGATGAAGCAGGACTGGGGTAATATTAATGGGAGTGGGACTACTACAGGGTAAATGCTTCGCAGCTAAAACACGTTTGAGACTCGAGTTAAAGTAAGGACACAAGCCCCCCTCTCCCCCACCCCCTCCCCCTGCCCACCTCCTTCCAACCGTCCCCAGTCTAGCCGCCGTCCTCTCCCTTCCTCGTTCATTCATATTTCCAGCTGAAATGTGCGCTGGCATGCTGACCGTGGCAGGCTTGGCTCCGTGTTCGTCCTACCACCAATCAGAATTTGAGCCCAGGCCGTCACCAGTGGTTGAATGCCCACCCCACCCCCCCCCGATTTTGCCGCATGTTTGCCTATTTTCCACCCCAAATCAAAATTATGCGATCTCGCCACGGAGATAAATAGTTCGCGGTGCCAGCTGGCAAAAGTCGCTGTTACCTGTCACTGAGTCGAGGGTTCCCAAGGAACATTCGACATGCGATATGACCGTCGGTGGTGAGGAACGTTCTCGTTCTGCAGTGGCGCAATTTCAGCCGGAAATATGAATGTACGGGGAAGGGAGAGGAAGGCGGCTGGAATGAGGACGGTTGGAAGGAGGTGGGCGGGGGGAGGGGGTAGGGGGCGAAGGGGGGCTTGTCTCCTTACTTTAACTCGAGTCTCAAACGTGTTTTTGCTGCGAAGCATTTACCCTGTAGTAGTCCCACTCCCAGTCATATTACCCCAGTTCTGCTTCATTCTTGAAGCATTTACCCACTAGTGTGTACATCTTTCATGAGAAACTACTAAAATATGTGTTTTAAAGATCTCTACACTGTTCGCATTCTGTATACATTCCGGGATAGTGTCTCAAAGTTTTCCAAACTTATAAGCAAAATTACACCGGCCTGAAGATAAATTGTACTTCTTGACATGAATATTTGTACAGTTGCAAGTGTGACAATCATGCACACTATTGTTTAGTGCAAATGGATCAGTGAGGTAGCCAGGAGCCATTGGAATGGAGCTCACAGCAATACATGTAACATAATAATATTCAACTAACCGTAAACAGTCTGTAAGACTAGAAGAGGTACAATGATATACTTTACCTATAAAAAGAGGCACCCCCAAGAATAAATTTTAGGGCCACTGATATTGTTATTTACTATAATTATATCAATGATTTTCTGAAAGCCAGCATAACTTAAGCTGATGATACTTGATGATACAAGTAAAATTAAAGCCTTCACATATGATATGACACAAACACAGTGAATGTTGAATATTTGATTAATAAAGAACTATAATAAGCATATAGCTAATACTACATACAGATGTGTTAATTGTATGTTATTGTATATGTCAATCCAACTCAGTTGAGTTACCAATAAAACTTGTGTTATTATTATACATTATCATTAAAATATTAATAAAACTATTTTTTCAAATGTCTAATAAATTGGTTGATGAAATAACATTAACAACTGACAGTATAGATATTGAGAGAATTAACCAGTTTAACATTCTGGGCTTTACATTAATCTCACATTTAATCTGGATTAAACATATCGATAAAATAGCAAACAGATGTTCTCGAACAATTGGACTTATAACTAAGTTAGAGCATATTCAAACTAGAAAAAAAATTGCATGCTATAGTTCTATAATATTGCCTCACACTAATTATTTTCTACTGATCTAGGGACACAAATTTAATTGAATAAACAAATTGCAAAGAAAACTTGTAAGAATAATATCTTCAAATAAATATAGCTCCCACATTGAATTAATGTTTAAGCACATTTTTTTATTATAAACATAAAACATTACCCGCATACTTTCAAAATTGGCAGATAACACAAACCAGAAATATGCATTAATCATTTCACACCAGCAAACTGCAGAATACATACATTCGGGACATAATATAACTTTAAAATAAATTTAAAATAGTCTGCCTCACACAATAAACAATACCTATATTTGTTTAATCAAAACATAACCATTCGTAGTTTAAAAAAAGACTGATACATTATATAAAGCCACATATTACTAACGGATGCAAACATACTTCTACTGTTGTAAATTACTACATATGCAAAATAATAATGAATTAACACTAACTCTAGCAACACATTCAGCCATAAACATATGCTTACAATATGCTTAAAGAAGCAAATGTTAATAAAAAAAACTCAGGAACATACATGTCCTAAATATAATCGCGCTATCCGTAATGGTCAATGGTATTCAATAATTATTTAAAAATAGCTAATTTTAAAACCAACGTTGCCCATAAAATAATGACTATTTATTAGTCATAACAGCGGCCACCTAAGTCAAATATTTTACAAACAAAATTTAAATAACTATTACATGCAGTTACAAAATAAATACATCTACTCTCGATTTATCGGTCTATCGGTTGATCGATCTATCTATCTATAAACAGATCTGTTACAGTAGTTTATCACAGAAGGTTGATTATAGTTTATTAAATTGTCGAAACATAAAAAGAAGCACCGAAACGACCAATATTCACCTACAGCTACTTAGATATACAACTTCGCCGACGCAATTTCTGCGAGTTTGTTTTGAAAACGCTGCCAGTGCGATCGAAGTGCCCTGCCGAAACTACCAACTTTACCGGCTACCCAAAGTGACATTGTGGCCGAAGTTTCCTAGACGCAAAAACGAATTCGTTTTTCTTACTTCATTTATGAAAACGAAAAAGGAATTCGTTTTATGTTCACAAATTTGAAAACGAAAAACAAAAAAGGAATTCGTTTTTCGTTTGCAAATTTGAAAACGAAAAAGGAAAAAACGGTATAATACACGGACCAGCCAACCATTGACATCTGATTCAATAATTCTATCAGTGTTACACTAAATTCAGAGTTCAATGTTGGCTAAAGTTCCACCTAAATTGTGAACTTTTAGTTCACAACTAATAAAATAATAATAGAAATAAATTTAAAAAATTATAATTTAACTGTAATTATTTAAGACAATAAATACAACCCCATAAATACGATCCCCATTATTACTACATGATACAAAAATGAATGAATCCAAACAATCTACTTGCCTAATGCAAACAGTCACTCGGGCATATCTATCAGGAAATGCATACAGTTGTACGCATCTTTCATGAGAAACTTTAAAAAGTGTGTTTTAAATGTTTTTACACTACATGTTCACATTTTGTATACATTCTGAGGTAGTACGTGTCCCAAAGGTTTGCACCCCTATTAGCAAGTGTGTACTGGCCTAAGGACAGGTTGTATGTCTTAAGATGAATATTTATGCAGCTGCGGGTGCACACTGTTGTTTACTACAAGCAGATCAGCAAAGTAGCCAGATGCATACAACATTTTTATTACATATGCATGACATTATACGTTACACTGTACTACAGAAGTGAAATAATGTATCCGAACATCAATTGGTAGCCATCGTAAAGTACGAAACAGTGTTGAAATCTGTCGCCGATCTTTAACATTTAAAATTACTTCCCCATATAACAACACTGTTTGCCTCCTTCACTACTGCCAGTTGTTGCCAATGTTTGGCTCATAATTTGTTCTAAGCTCATGTTAACCAGTGATATTTTATCAAAATGTGAATGCAACTCGAACAACACACTAACATACATATGAACATGATTAAATGCTTGTACGTTTATTAGATGCATATTTTGACATATTGTTACATCTAATATATTTGTCATGCATGCTATGCTTAATCTAATGAATACAATAATTATAGTTGAATATTTATAAATATAATATTATGTACTTGCATTGCATTTATAGTTATTTGGATTCCCAGTATTTAAGTGCCTTGAAAAGTACGTTGATTGGTGTTGTTGTTTTGATAATAAAAAATAAAATTATGAACAATTGACACACATATTCATTGAGCCTGCTATACAAGCTACACGACTGACCACGACAAACCACGACTGACCACAACTGACAACGACTGACCACAACTGACCACAACTGTCCATGAGCTGATGCTAGTTGATTGTGGCATCATTGACTGATGACA
Source organism: Oasisia sp. SBJ-2009 (assembly GCA_964017155.1). Classification (NCBI taxonomy): domain Eukaryota; kingdom Metazoa; phylum Annelida; class Polychaeta; order Sabellida; family Siboglinidae; genus Oasisia; species Oasisia sp. SBJ-2009. Next base: position 33,720,600 of record OZ024858.1, read on the forward strand.
TTATTAATAAAGAATACAGAGGTAAACAAAACTGGATTCTAGTAAACAATTCTGAACATCGTTTAGCAAGAGTTAACACATGTGAACCATTGAACTTTGGGAAATACTGATGAACAACAATAAACACAGCAGTGTGAAAATGGAATAGCAGATAGCCAACATTGTGAAAAGTTGCTACTATCTGTTCCCTAAGTTAAATCATTTGAGAATGGAGAAGGAACTTTGCAACTTGTCTCAGTTCAAAGGCCTGCATATTTATTACATAACATAGACTTAGCCTGGCTCCGTCGCTTCACAAGGTGCATCCATGCCGCACCAAAGTTGCTCGCCATAATTAATGAAAAAATTACCTCTCCCTACAGCTCCCACTACCCTATCCAATCACTGAGCTTCTTCTCTTTTCACTTATGCGCCGCCATTGTATAAGTCTCGCCTTCGAGTAGGTGTGCAATGTTCTGGAAGTAGGTTTCTGTCTTCGGTTCCGAGAGTGTCCCCCCTTGACGAGTACCCCATCTGCATTTGTAGACAGGGGCTCTAACATGAAACGCACAACCCTCCTGTCACTGATACAGTCCATGCAACAAAAGAACGTTGTAGAGGTAGTCCGCGACACTACATCTCCCGGGTGTTACAGTCACCTCTTCCTTGTTCCAAAGAAGTCAGGAGGTTGGAGACCAGTCATCGACCTCTTATTTCTCAACTCCTTCCTAGAGATTCCTCACTTCACGATGGAGAGTGCGGAAAGCATTCGGCGATCTCTCCCTCGAGATGCCTGGGTCACTTCCATCGATCTTGTGGATGCCTATTTCCATATACCCATCCACAGAGGTTACCGAAAATTTCTTCGATTTCAGACTCGGGACAGAATATACCAATTTTGGGCACTGCCGTTTGGCCTTTCTCCAGCACCTTGGGTATTCACCAAGATTATGACAGAGATCAAAATGCTGGTACACGTGATGGGCATCAATCTCTGTCAGTACCTGGACGACTGGCTCATCTATTCACCATCTCACGACCAGTGCCTCCGAGACACTGTACAAGTGCTCAATCTCTGCCACACGATGGGCCTCCTGATTCATGACAAGAAGTTGGAACTGATCCCAACACAGAAATTCCTTTTTCTGGGATACCAGTTCGACCTAGTTTCCTTCCAGGTCACTCCAACTTTGGATCGATATAAAAATATCAAAGCCCTGATTCGCTCATTCCTGCTAAGCCAAGGAGCATGTGCACATACATGGCAGGTCCTAATCGGTCTCTTTGCACAAAAAACTGGTTCCTCTGGGACGACTACACACCCGCGAAGCCCAACATTGCATCTTGCAACATTGGGATTTCGATACTTTAACCAGCAACTTGTGGATACCTCTTTCTCCACAGGCGGAGGAAGAGCGTCAATGGTGGAAATCAGCACACAATGTTCTGAGGAGAGCTCCTGTCACCCTGACAGAACCAGACACCCAATTGTTCACAGATGCATCGAACATCGGCTGGGGAGCACATTGGAATACATTGATGGTGTCCGGTGTATGGACAACAACCGAGAAAACACTCCACATCAACATACTCGAGTTAGAAGCCATACACAGAGCCATGCTCCTCTGGCTGCGGAAGCTTATGGGTGTGACAGTCCTAGTTGCGTCAGACAATTCCACTGTAGTATCCTACATCAACAAGTAGGGCGGAACACGGTCAATACAGCTGTGCAGACTGACCAAGAAGCTACTCCTCATGTGTCAGGCCAACCAAATAGTGCTTCGGGCACGACACATCCCGGGGAGATTGAACATCCTTGCAGACATCCTGTCACACCCTTCTAAGATGTCAGGTACAGAATGGTCTCTACACCCATCTGTCTTCCGAGCACTGACTCAGGAATGGGGAATCCCATTATTGGATCTGTTTGCAACGAGGTGGAATCCCAAACTTCCACTATTTGTCCCCCGTCCCAGACCCATCAGCCATGGCAGTAGATGCTCTGTCAATGAGCTGGAAGACACTGTGGGCATACGCATACCCACCACCAGCTCTGTTACCACGGGTGCTCGAGAAAGCACAACGGGACAAGTGCGAACTGATACTCATTGCCCCACACTGGCCCCAGGCAATGTGGTTGCCACTACTCTTAGGGATGTTAGTACAACCTCCACTCCGGATACCCAACATTCCTCGGTTACTATCCCAGCCTCGAGGTCAGATCCACCGCAATCCGTCCAATCTCCAGCTACACGCGTGGAGAGTATCCAGGATGCCCTCTACAGCAGAGGCTTTTCGGTCGACGTTGCCTCACGTGTCAGTAGACCCCAGCGAGAGTCTACTCTGGCAATCTATGAGTCCAAGTGGAGGATCTTCACTGCTTGGTGTAACATACAACACATTAATCCACTCTCAGCTTCTGAGAATGTAGTGTCGGATTTTTTTCTCCACCTTCACACGGAGAAACATTTGGCCATCTCGACCATTGCAGGTTATCAGATGGCAATCACCAGCACTCTTCGTGCCACTTCCGGTGCGGAAGTAGTACGGAATCCTGCACTGAAATCGCTACTTCAAAATATCGAAATGGAACAGGGGCAACATCAGCGTCATTTTCCAGAGTGGAATCTCTCCTTAGTTTTGTCAGCATTGACAAAACCACCTTTCGAAATGCTAGACCAAGCATCAGATGAGCTGCTTACATGGAAGACAGTTTTTCTCATTGCGCTTGCTTCCGGCAAACGTCGGGGCGAAATCCATGCTTTTGAGCAAGCCCGACTACACATTCTCCTACACCTCTCCTTGAGTCCCACAAAGTTAAGGGACACCAGGTACGATCCATGGCTACATCGCTAGCATTCTACAGACGGGCCTCCATGGAATGGATTCTGCGAGCTGGTACCTGGCACTGTCATAACACCTTCACCGACTTTTATCTCAAGGACCTATCTCTCTATTTTGCCGAACTCATCCAACTAGGACCAGTACTGGCTGCAGAATCAATTCTGCACCCAACAGGAAATCATTAGAGATAGCATTGTCTATAATAAGAGTCTATATCCCACCATCCATTCACCTAGATTCTGGCGAGGTAATTTTTTCATTAATTATGGCAAGCAACTTGGGCGCGGCCAAGTCTATTTCACCTTGTGAAGCGACGGAGCCAGGTAAGTATGTTACTTATAAATACATATTTTAATTCTAAAAATAAAGATTCTAGAGATCCGTAATCTTGGGAAGTGACATAATCAGCATCCCAGAGCTGCCCTGACAATGACTGCAGTATCTGTGCTTATTCCCAGAGGTGCTCTGGCAATAATCAAGGTGTAAAAGTACTATATTAAGAAACATAATTATTATTATAACCATTAACAAAATGTAACTGTGACTCACCAGAAAATATTTGATTACTAATTACAAACTCACAACATAGTTCAAACAATTTCAGGGCCTCTTGGCCCATTGTTACAACTATTAAAGGGAAAATAAAAACATGTCAAGCTAATCTACAGTGAGTTAATACAGTATTTACAACCTATTAGCCTATAATATTGTAACTAACAAATAATATTGTATCTAACTAAAGCTTGCAATGTCCTTGTCAGGATAAAGCATTCTTGACTGCCTTGGAATATGCTGAACAGAGAAAGACCTGCTTCAGAATAAGTACTGGAAGCCATGATTTGGAGTGAGTAATTTCATTGTGAAAGACATGTTATTGACCATTAATAGTTGTGTTCATATTACATGACTCTGAGAATGACAAGAATGAACCTGCCAATGGCCTGAAAAACGTTTTTCTATGGTATCAGATATTAGGATCTGCTCTATCATTAATGTTTTGTGTCTATCAATTAAGGCAGCTAGGACACGACAGTTCAAATGACGTTTTTCAAGAAAAATATAAAAAACGTGTTTTTGCCGTTTTCTAATACTTGTGTATGTTTTCTATCAATAAAGTTCACTTTTATAACAATTACATCCCTCTAAGTGACGTTTTTGCGATAATGAAATGAGCCCCTATCTGTTATTAAATCCGTTTAATTTTTTTTATTTATGTGTTGGAATATACGCAATGTTTAGACCTTAGTAACGCCACCGTACATTCACTGTTCGCCATGTTGTTTGGTATGAATAGAACCGCCAATCTGTCCTCTAATTGCTTGCATAGATGGCATCACTGCCTTTTGACCTGTATTTACGGGAAATCCTAATAAATGCAAGCTCAATTCGACCGAGAATCTCCTTATTTGGCGTTCGCCGTTATTACAGTCGGAGTCCTATTACGGTCAGCATCGGAGAGTTCCAGTAATGTATGTGACCTGCGGTGACCTGGATAATTCCATTATAAGGCGTGACACGTATCCCACAATTCACCGTGATGCCATTTCAGAATATAAACAAGATGGCGCCTAACTAGAGTTTCGACGGCTTTGGTGTGGTTCCTGTCGCTGCCAAACATTATAAATTTGCTGCAAGGCATGAATTTATTCAGAGAAAGAAATGGAAGGCCGCACAAGGCGGGATCCGTGTGCGAAATAGGATTTTTCAGTGGCAAAATGGCGTGTTTCAATGGAAATGCAGCTGTATGTAATCACCGTAGACAACAATGCCTTGGCATCGACAGCGACGATGCCGACTCTTCACCAACACTCGCAATCAAGGACACTCTGGAGCTGTTCTTTATTCGAAATTTGCTTCTGTCAGCTTAGTGTCTTGTCCTAACAGCCATGTCATTGCCCTCATTGTGCAGTTGTTAGTGCTATTGAATGGGTACCTGTTTGGTAATGTTTGAGCTGTTCCTGAACTATAACAAACATAGTTAATGCATTTTTGAGGCCTTGCTGAACAAAGTCAGAGTTACTGAAATATCATACATGATACAACGTGACTAGGCACAAACTGCATATGACTTGAGACCAAGTTAATAATTTTGAAACAACTTTCTACTTGCTCTATTCATCCTCACTGATGATACCAGATGTATAACAGAACATTTTAAACTTTACAATATTAATAGTAAATAAATATTTTCTGAAACCATTGCCAAATTGTTATTTAAACTTTGACGGCCATTTGCAGAAAATGCATTTTTCGGACTTATACTCCATGCATCTCTGTAAGTATACTAGCTATGCTAATGATGTTTATATTATTGTATTCTGCATTACTTTCTTCATGCAACTACAATGAGATATTTTTAAACATTTGCTTAAATATGCATAGTTATACATGTATATAAAAAACACTTTGCTCGTTCGTGTCACGCCAGAAGACTGCATTGTTGTTGGCCATGGTGGTGACAGTGGCATTGTGCCTTAATTGGCAACGACTTTGTGGCAAAGTTAGCTAATAAATAGCATCGCAAGTATTCACTGCTGTTATTGGCTGAACATCTGACATTAAAAGAGCAGATTTAAAGATGCTAAGTGTTTGATGGACTGCGATGCAATTACACTGTGGTCAGTTATTCTGTTCAGTATGTTACTTGGAGGGGGACTGGAAAGCATGGCCATATCAGAAGCATTTGGTGAATTTAGAACTGGCAAGACACAGCTGTCTCACACACTTTGTGGTAAGTTTATTTTTCTCTTCTTATGATATAACGTGCTAGCAAATGTTTTTTTTATTATGTCTATGCGTATGTAGATTTGAATCCCAGTTCAAGTATTGGTTTGTGTGTGTTCAGCTGTGTTGCCTTCTGATATACCTTTACTTTGATTGAACCATTGTCCTTAAGACAAATGCATGTGTCCAGAAAGGCTAATATACCATTCCGGAGAATGGATTCCCTATGACATGGTGACATTCTGTGACAAAACTTATTTGCCTGAAATTCTGTGACATTTTATGACATTTTGAGAATTCTGTGACAAAATGTGACAAAGTGGTCAGTAACATTTTGCTCAGAGGACATGCACAACTTGTTCATCATCCATCGAATTAAACACACAAGAGTCGAAGAAGGGTCCATCTTGATGATAATGGAAAGCTGAAAAAGATCCAAGAGAGTCATCAGCATATGTTTCAATTCATTAAACAGTCGGACAGTACTGAAGATGGGTGGAAGAAACGCTCTTTGAAGGACAATGTTGCTTTTGCTGAAGCTATTTGGTGTACTTGCACAGCTGTGAATAACTTGCCATTCCTTGTAGCCAATCATGTCTCAGATATGATGCCAGTCATGTTTCCCGATTGAGCTATGACAAAAGATGATTTGCTCAAGAAGGAAGAAAGCTCAGAGGCTTTGCTGAAAGAGGAATGTCCATGATAGATGAGGCCATGAAGATGAAAGACAAAGGGCGTGCCATGACCAAAGCTGAAGCAGCCAATGCCATAATCCAGAATGCCAGGAAAGCACTTGATGATGTACAAACTGCCATTTCAAATCGTGATTCCAAATGCAAGAAGAAAAGGAAGACATAAATATGCACTGAACTTGAGTTGCTTTGAATATTAAATCAATGATAAATGATCTAAGTTTCATTTTGGCTATGATTGGTTAGATTTTGCAAGAATTGCATTACCTGTACATTTTTAAATTTCTTTCGATTTTTTAATATCTACTCTGTCATGGTATCTTTTGTTGGTCAATCAGATATGGGTGATTTGTTTAAAACGTGAAAACGGAATGAACAGGAGTCAAGCAATTGAATAACTGGCTGGATGATGTTTGCATCTCAGTAATAGACTTCAACTGCAGCCCAAGGGATACTGATTCACTTGATCATGTTGATCAAACATCTTGATCATGTTGATCACACATAAATATCAGAACCATAGCCTGTTTTACAATAGTATACTTGAAAGTAACTGACGGACCCCACTCTGGGTAAAACTAATGTTCATTCACCATCCTGAGGAATGAGGGCAATGCAGCATTTTTACTCTTTCAATACTCATCATACATGTATTGTAATCTGCTGAGCCAAGAAGGTTGTTAGTGTTTTGTTGGGTTTACTGTTATTTTATGCTGCATCAAGTGGTGGTTCCTTTTTTCACAAATTTCACTGACACATATTGTGTCTCGCATATGTGACAAAAGCACAGTTTATGTGTCATAAACATGCAAAAAGCACCAAAAAGCTGTACCAATTGAGACTTCCCTGTGATATTTTGAAAATTTTGAGATGTGACAAATTGTGACTTGCCATTAAACATGAATCCATTCACTGCCATTCTGTTCTAGTTCTCATGTGAATTCGATGTTCTCATCTATTGAGCTTAGATGTTGTATATGAACTGTTCTACTTCATTTTCTTATAGCACTGTGAATGTGCATCCACATATCTCAGCCAGATGTCTGGTGGGCTAGGTACTTCTCTGGTGGCTCTTTCTTCGTTGTAATCCATACATATTATACAGATTATGTCTGATTGGGGACACTGGTGAACCCATGGCTGCACCTTTCTTCTGCTTATGAAACACTCGATCATAGCAGAAATGTTCACATAGCTTTCGAACAATGTGATGATCTGATTTACTGATAGTTAGCATTTGACGTGTCCACACTTGTGCCATCTTTGATCACTGCTTTTTCCTATGTTAATTACCAGAATACTGGTGAACAGGGTTGTCATATCGAGCAACACCATTTTCCCCATGTGGCATTTCGATTTTCTTTACAAACTGCACTGCTCTTCAGTTTTCCATGAGCATACTGGCCAGGTACTTGCCTATACTTGATAGTATATCGTACTGGTGTGTTCTTGTAGCATTTTGGAACTGCTTCTGGTGTAAGGCAGATGGTTTCTGTTGTGTGATTTTTCATCTGAGATTATTATGTTCCTTCCCATTCTTTCATGGTGTTGACTAGTTTGCTTGTGTTAACCATCTTTAAGTTCTCATAGGTGTTGATATCCACTAAATATGTTATGGTGTCATAATCTATGACCGTAATGATCGTCACTCTACCTTTCTCTACTAGTTAGTACAATTTTGATCATCATGTCCCTGTGTAAATTTTGAAAGTGCTTTTCTCATGAGATGTTAGATCTGTTCTGCTTGGAAATATTCAGACCGCTTAATACAAGTTTCTTGAGAAGTAAACAACCAAGAAACCAAATTATTCAAGGACGTTTGTAGATGTCTGCATGTTAGGTTTATGTTATGGCTGTACCTTTTGATTGATATTTGTGGGATTTGTGTTATGGCTGTACATGTTTATTGATGTAAATGTTTGTTAATGTTTGTGGGGTTTGTGTTATAATGCACATGTTTATAGATTGTTTACATTGTCTATTGTGTTTGTTTGTGGGGTTTATTATGAGTGACACCTGGTGTATATGTTCTAGTAACAGCACAGTTACCTGGAGCCAACGGATACACAGGTGGAAAAGTGATATTCATTGATACAGAGAACACATTGTATCTTTTGAAATGTTATCATCACTATGTTCCAACCCCGTCTGAATGACACTTGACACACTACAGACACTATATGCTTTAACACAGTCTAAGTTCAATGCTCACTCCAGCAAGACATTCCAGACAGCTACGATCAATGAGTAGTCACCCTCTTCACATTCCTTGGGTGAAAATGAAAGTTGGAACGCGAGCTTTCTCTGTTGCCATACCAACTCTGTGGAATTCACTTCCTGCCAGAACTAAATATAGCTTCATTCCGCTGGCATCTAAAAACCTATCTTTTTATGCTACCTGTCATCCTTCCTAACACCTTCATCCATCCGTCGATGACTCGCATTATTTACGATTATGAGATGGCTTAATCCCTTGGTTTTGTCATGCGACTGAGCTTGATCTTCAAGGATATTGGTAGATGAGAATAGTCATTATTATTATTAATATGGTTGCCAATATACAAATGAGTTTCACCTGAATTTTTGCTTTCATTTCTTTACAAAAGTAACATCTTTACAAATTTGGTGATAATAATTATGTTATACAGTGACATGCTCAATGTGGCAGTAACATGTTCAGTACACGTACCTGCAAGGACTTATCACCATGAACATGATGGCACTATAAACCCAATACGTAAATTTGACATCTGCGTCCTACGGCCATGCCTAGTCAGACAGTTATAGAACCTTTCATATAAAGCAGTCGCCCAGACCGTCTAAGGAGCATTGCCGATCGCTTCAACCTTGACCAAGAAGCTGTGCTCGACAATGTGCTTTATGCTCGTGCCTATACAAGTAAGATATACTTATTGTATTATTGTAAAGAAGTATGAAGGAGAGACTGGGGCACCATGGTAACTGGGCATTATGGCCCTTGCTGGTTGGATCACTTGCACTTTAAATTATAGCATTTTGTGTCATTTAGTGTACAGTTTAAATGTACAAAGTACATGGGTACTGTTTTGGCATAGAAATAGAGAACGTTTTGCATTGAACCAGACAACTATATGTATATAGCATGAGTTAATTCACTAAATGGATTCCAGACACATGTAAATGATTTTTTGTAAGTGCGATATTCTTCATTATATGCGTAAAATGGAGTGTAATCCTGTTACAACATTTGATCCAAACAAAGGTACTAATTGGGAAGATGCTGATTCTTGACAAAGGGGAAGAGTGAACAAATTGATGCTACAGTTCATATTATTATTAATGATTATAAGCACAGGAGTGACAGGACATATTGCTATTTGCATTTAAGAGTTTTAATATATCAGTTATGTTCTGTATGCCACTAGGTCAATCAGCAGACACAAATCCATATCATAATGTGTTATTATGCGAAAACACATGCATGCACACGTCTACACACAAATGCTAGGTGGGCTAATTATGATTGTATAGTAGTTATTTTTATGATACCTCAGACGATGGTGTCCAAATTCTCTCATTATTCCACATAATGAACATGCTTGCATGCATATTTTTGTATTTGCAGAAATATTTTAGCATATATTTTGCACATTTAGGTGAGCATCAGTTTGAGTTACTTGACTTTGTGGCAGCAAAATTTCATGAAGAAATGGGAGTATTCAAGCTGTTGGTAAGTAATTGTCACATGTATACTGACAATCATGTATCCATCCATCCATCCATCCATCCATCCATCCATCCATCCATCCATCCATCAGAAACACGTATTACCACTGCATTACCATCACACATGTTTAGATAGGAGTAACAAGTTGTGCAATTGTTGCAGGTTGTTGATTCAATCATGGCCCTGTTCCGTGTTGACTTCAGTGGCCGAGGAGAGTTGGCCGATCGACAGCAGAAATTGGCACAGATGTTGTCACGGCTACAAAAAATTTCTGAGGGTAAGTGTGGGATGAATCTATCTTCCTCATATTTACTTTCATAAAACCTCTAAATCTTGCAGTGTACAAGATATATCCTGACTCAATGTCCACCTACTTGTTCAACTAGATCAGTAACTATGTATAGTTATTGGTCCATGTGTCATGCTGCGATTGGCAGAAACCAAAAGGAATTTGAGTCTGCTGATATAAGAAGTAGTATATATGGGATCGAACTTGACTGGCATTTATTAACTAAATAATTATCAGTAGATTTCTCCTCAAAATGTTGTTTTGCACGCCATACACTCATACATTTTGCATTGGTTAATCTGTAAAATGCAGTCTGGAACAGCTTTATAAACATCTATTATAATGATAATAACCGCTGCATTTTCTTTGTGGTCCATGATCATTGAATGCAGACTAGTTTACTTATGTATATTTTGTCTTAATGAAGCTGTTTCTCATTTTCAGAATACAATGTTGCTATATTTATCACAAACCAGATGACTGCTGACCCAGGGGCAACCATGTCGTATGTACAGAATCAGTCTGACAAACTGTCAACTTCATCGATTATGTTTGTGTGCATGTGTATACTATGAAAGGGATCATTTTATAAGTAAACTACACCAAAATTTATATGAAATGAATCAAGGCATCTTAACATTAATCAAAAGTTGTGGTTTTCCAAATTTGTTTCTGTATTTAAAGGGTAACAAAAGGCAAGTTTTTTTTGTTATGCACAAAACAATATAAACTAACCATTTGCAACAATAAAATGTTCACATCTGCATGCTGTGTCAAAGTGGAACATATTACAGTGGCTGATGTCTTACTCATGGGGAGCAGTTGGCACTGTGCTGTGATGTCATACTGTCATACCGCTCCTTCGAGATTATTCTTAGGCAACGGCAGAGTAAGTTAAGGGGGATTAACTTTGATATAAATAAATATAAACAAACACTCTTGTATAAAGTCTGATAGGCACAAACTTTATTTTTACACTACACAATATATGTCACAAACTAACTGCCCATGTGTAACAAAACTACTGATACACATTAAGCCCCAAGTGGCTCCATCACACTCTCAGCCCGAACCAACCTGTTCGCCCTCTCAGTCTCTGGCACCAAAAGCCTCGTGTCTTCCCCTGGCCTAGCATTTATACTCATCCCCAAGGGTGGGAAACCTTTGTTTCATTCAGCATGACACACTGGGATGGACCTACCACCAGCAGGAAACCCCTGTGGTTCGGAGACAGGAAACCTACTGGGATGGTCCTACCACCAGCAGGAAACCTTTGTGGTTAGCCCTGTTTGTGTTACTCATGGGAAACAAACCCATGTGGCAGCCTTACCATAATACTCATGGTGACCAGTAGGCACTGTGCTGTGATGTCATACTCATGGTGACCAGTAGGCACTGTACTGTGGTGTCTTACTCGTGGGACCAGTAGGCATTGTGCTGTGATGTCTTACTTGTGCGACCAGTAGGCACTGTACTGTGGTGTCTTACTCGTGGGACCAGTAGGCATTGTGCTGTGATGTCTTACTCGTGCGACCAGTAGGCACTGTGCTGTGATGTCTTACTCTTGGGACCAGTAGGCACTGTACTGTGGTGTCTTACTCGTGGGACCAGTAGGCACTGTACTGTGGTGTCTTACTCGTGGGACCAGTAGGCACTGTGCTGTGATGTCTTACTCGTGGGACCAGTAGGCACTGTGCTGTGATGTCTTACTCGTGGGACCAGTAGGCACTGTACTGTGGTGTCTTACTCGTGGGACCAGTAGGCACTGTGCTGTGGTGCCTTACTCGTGCGACCAGTAGGCACTTTACTGTGATGTCTTACTCGTGCGACCAGTAGGCACTGTGCTGTGATGTCTTACTCGTGCGACCAGTAGGCACTGTGCTGTGATGTCTTACTCGTGCGACCAGTAGGCACTGTACTGTGATGTCTTACTCGTGTGACCAGTAGGCACTGTGCTGTGATGTCTTACTCGTGCGACCAGTAGGCACTGTACTGTGATGTCTTACTCGTGGGACCAGTAGGCATTGTGCTGTGATGTCTTACTCGTGCGACCAGTAGGCACTGTGCTGTGATGTCTTACTCGTGCGACCAGTAGGCACTGTGCTGTGATGTCTTACTCGTGGGACCAGTAGGCACTGTGCTGTGATGTCTTACTCGTGCGACCAGTAGGCACTGTACTGTGGTGTCTTACTCGTGGGACCAGTAGGCACTGTGCTGTGATGTCTTACTCGTGCGACCAGTAGGCACTGTGCTGTGATGTCTTTACTTGTGCGACCAGTAGGCACTGTGCTGTGATGTCTTACTCGTGCGACCAGTAGGCACTGTGCTGTGGTGACTTTACTTGTGTGACCAGTAGGCACTGTGCTGTGATGTCTTACTCGTGCGACCAGTAGGCACTGTGTTGTGGTGTCTTACTCGTGGGACCAGTAGGCACTGTGCTGTGATGTCTTACTCGTGGGACCAGTAGGCATTGTACTGTGATGTCTTACTCGTGTGACCAGTAGGCACTGTGCTGTGATGTCTTACTCGTGCGACCAGTAGGCACTGTACTGTGATGTCTTACTCGTGGGACCAGTAGGCATTGTGCTGTGATGTCTTACTCGTGCGACCAGTAGGCACTGTGCTGTGATGTCTTACTCGTGCGACCAGTAGGCACTGTACTGTGGTGTCTTACTCGTGGGACCAGTAGGCATTGTGCTGTGATGTCTTACTCGTGCGACCAGTAGGCACTGTGCTGTGATGTCTTACTCTTGGGACCAGTAGGCACTGTACTGTGGTGTCTTACTCGTGGGACCAGTAGGCACTGTACTGTGGTGTCTTACTCGTGGGACCAGTAGGCACTGTGCTGTGATGTCTTACTCGTGGGACCAGTAGGCACTGTGCTGTGATGTCTTACTCGTGGGACCAGTAGGCACTGTACTGTGGTGTCTTACTCGTGGGACCAGTAGGCACTGTGCTGTGGTGCCTTACTCGTGCGACCAGTAGGCACTTTACTGTGATGTCTTACTCGTGCGACCAGTAGGCACTGTGCTGTGATGTCTTACTCGTGCGACCAGTAGGCACTGTGCTGTGATGTCTTACTCGTGCGACCAGTAGGCACTGTACTGTGATGTCTTACTCGTGTGACCAGTAGGCACTGTGCTGTGATGTCTTACTCGTGCGACCAGTAGGCACTGTACTGTGATGTCTTACTCGTGGGACCAGTAGGCATTGTGCTGTGATGTCTTACTCGTGCGACCAGTAGGCACTGTGCTGTGGTGACTTTACTTGTGTGACCAGTAGGCACTGTGCTGTGATGTCTTACTCGTGCGACCAGTAGGCACTGTGTTGTGGTGTCTTACTCGTGGGACCAGTAGGCACTGTGCTGTGATGTCTTACTCGTGGGACCAGTAGGCATTGTACTGTGATGTCTTACTCGTGTGACCAGTAGGCACTGTGCTGTGATGTCTTACTCGTGCGACCAGTAGGCACTGTACTGTGATGTCTTACTCGTGGGACCAGTAGGCATTGTGCTGTGATGTCTTACTCGTGCGACCAGTAGGCACTGTGCTGTGATGTCTTACTCGTGCGACCAGTAGGCACTGTACTGTGGTGTCTTACTCGTGGGACCAGTAGGCACTGTGCTGTGATGTCTTACTCGTGCGACCAGTAGGCACTGTGCTGTGATGTCTTACTCGTGCGACCAGTAGGCACTGTGCTGTGATGTCTTACTTGTGTGACCAGTAGGCACTGTGCTGTGATGTCTTACTCGTGGGACCAGTAGGCACTGTGCTGTGGTGCCTTACTCGTGGGACCAGTAGGCACTGTGCTGTGGTGCCTTACTCGTGGGACCAGTAGGCACTGTGCTGTGGTGTCTTACTCGTGGGACCAGTAGGCACTGTGCTGTGATGTCTTACTCGTGCGACCAGTAGGCACTGTGCTGCGATGCCTTACTCGTGGGACCAGTAGGCACTGGGCTGTGATGTCAGTTGTGATACACCAGGTTTCTAGGTTTGATTAACATGAATATGCTAGCAAATTTTTTTTGTTTCTCATATTCTTTTTAATTCAGAAAATGTATTATCCATTTCCATGAACAATATATGATGCCACATGATACACCAGGCGAATGTTCTATTTTTACAGACAAGCAAATTTCCTGATAATTTACATTGTAAACTGCTCAGTTGGTTTTAGGACTGGATGTAAACATCTCATAATATACGTAAAAGTTATATAATGAAAATTGGCATAACCAGCTGAGAACATATTACAAATATAATAGTTGGCTGAAATGTATGGGTCCAATGAGTGTCTTTTTTAATTCGGGCATGCTAGAAAAAAATGTAATTTTGTGTGAGCATAACTATTTAGTTTTTGCTACGTGAATCTACGATATTTATTCTTTATGATTTGTAAATACTAAACTCTTCATGATTCAGAAATACAAAATAACAATGTTTGTATATGTGGGATGTCTGAAATATTTGTTCTAATACAGACAATATAAAAATTATCAAGGGCTTGGCTACCAGGTAATACACATTCTGCCACTCATGCTTCAGTGCACCACTAGCTGCTATCAACGTGTAACATATAATTGGACCCTGATGTCAAATAGTACATAAACTATATAATTAGATTACATAAACCTGGGCCACATGTGATTTGCTGCATATGTGTAGTATTTAAAAGAGAATGTGATAATGATTGGGCTACTTGTGTTATATGGTCACTGATAGTGATATGCCATGTAAATGACCTTTTTGCCAGGGTGAATTAAGTCCAACTTCATATTAGAATCAATTTATGAATGCTGTATAAGTTTACTACCCGAGGTAGTTTCTGATCGCTTACAGAATCAGCCATTGGATATAATATTGAAATTAAACAATAGGAATTACTTGTTAGTTTTTTAATGAGTTTGTAAATAAATGCTTTGTATAAATTCAGCAAATTGTATCATTATATTTTGTAATACAGAAAGAATTAACTTGATAACTTTGTTTAAATGTTTATAATGTACACAAAACGTTGCAATTGTTTTGATTGTTACACAAAATTTGTGTTTGTATGAAAATCTATATTTTTAGAATTAAAATATGTATTTACTGCCTAACATAGACTTAGCCTGACTCCGTCGCTTCACAAGGTGCAATAGACTTGGCCACACCCAAGTTGCTCACCAAAATTAATAAAAATGAAAACATTACCTATCCCTACAGCTCCCACTACCCTATCCAATCACTGAGTCTCTTCTCTTTGCACTTGGCAAGAAGGCTCTGGGTCTGTAAGTTTTTTTTAATATTTTATAAAAAAAAGGGCATAGATAAAGGCCTAGCCTTAAACTAGATTAGTATTCTGTGGTATCCATAACACCTATCCCTATCAGGTAACGGATGCTTCCTGGAGTGACAGCTGACAGGAGCCTGGGGAGGGACCTGAGGACAAGGTCAGTCCTGAGCCCAAGACGAGTAACATGTGTCAGTCCGCTGGCGCAGTTAATATGTAACCGTATTATTGTATGTGATTAAAGTAGTTTTCTGTAACACTTTGACTTATTCATTTCTGGATGGAGCTGTAGATATCACATATTCCTAGTTCAGCGACCAGCTAACTGGTAAAAGCAGACATGCATGATGCCTTTCGGGCAATTCCATATTGGAGAGCCCAGACTGCTAAAAATTCAATCTTGTTGAAACAGTGTAAAAGTTGTACCACTGATGTAAAACATATGTAAAATTCAGGCCCAAGTAAAAAAATTGTGCCGTCAGTTCACAATTTTTTTTAATTGCGTTTCTAATGGAGTGAATTCTTAGCAGTCAAACTAATGGAAAAACAAGGGCCAACAGAAACCCCTCCCATCTTACCATTAACTCTTAACTAATTTACCTTTGTTTTATGGATTTTCAAAGTTCATACTGTACGTGTTCAAAATTTAGAAAGCAACTTGTACTGCATAAGCTGTATTTTGATATGGGTAGTCACACATTTTCATATATTTGTTATGTAATTCCGTTACCGAAAAAGTACACAAAGTTTTCCTGAGAGCCAACAAGTGATCAAAATTAACAGTTACTTGAAATTCTCTTATTAGATACACCCACGAATAGGTGAGAGTACACAGTTTATGTGTGTCTTTTCTCATCGTGCAGGAATCATGGTAACAGAATTACATTTTGGTAACGGAATTACAATAACAGAATTACAAGTTTTTTTTCTCTTGCACTATAAATCATAATAAGAAACTAATAATGGGACCTAAGTACATTAGAGGTCAGCACAGGCACTGGGACAATGTTTCAGTTAAATATGAATGGAATCTTTGGACTTTATGAAAATTGTCCATGGATTCAGAAACATGCACTATTTGTAACATGCACTATCTGTAAAAAACGTGATACTACACAGAATGGCAGCAGTGATCCATATAAATCTACAAGATAAGCCAGATTATCTATCAAAGATCAGTTGCAGAATGTGTTCATGGACTTTCAAAGAAATTCTACACAGTATTTCTTTACCACATGGCTAAGGTTTATTGTCCAAGACTATGACTCCAATTGTTCTCTGGAGTGATATCGCGTGATCACATCCAATAAGTTTAACAAAGTTGCTGCCGGGACCTGTCAGAATATTGTACATGGATGCATCAACTAAGCCATGGTTGAATTAAAAATGATAAAGCTCATATGACTGGAATGAGATCAGTCTAATTCCCAACATTAAGCAGTTGCAAAGAGTCAGAGGGTAGTTGGTTACATTGTTTGTGACTGTTATACAAAACCATGTCAAATAATAACCCACAAGGAACTTCTTCAAAATTAAAACACTGAAATAATGAAGATGACAAAGAAGACAACAGCATGGGTAATCAAACTTGAGAATACAGAAAAGACCTTGCCAAAATGTCTGGACTTAAAGTGGATGGTTGTAAAAAAAAAAGCAAAAAAGTGTCTTCCCGGGTTTTTTAAACAAAGGTTACAAATTACTTGAAGTGTGTTGAACTATGTAAATTTATGTGGCCTGATGTTGAAGATATATTGACTGCCTCTACTGATAAAGATTGTGACATTAACATCCTCCCTGACCCACAGATGGACTGGGGTTCAATAACTGCTTTCGACTGATTTTGAGTTAAATGTGAAATACATCGCTGTACTGTGTGTACAATTATTGGCCAGTATAATTGTTATTTTTAGTAGAACATGAAGTTATGGTGTTCTGTAATCTTGCAGAAAAGAAAAAATGAGCATAAATTATTATTTGATGTTTTATTCCAAAAATAGTCAGACTCGTAATTCCGTTACTATTGCATGTAATTCCGTTACCGATCAAAACCAGTTCACTATAAAAAACAGTACATATATCATGAGTAAAATTCTATCCAATACAAGGTCATGTTATATGTCTATTTATTAATGCTAGTTGTTGGCCCTGGTAGATTGCAGATTTCAGACGATATGTCATGACGTTTAATAAAAACTGATGTTCAAATTCTCTGAGTAATTCCGTTACCAAAATTAAAACAGCCATAATTTTGTAATTATTTTACATTTCTTAACAGGTACCACTGGTACTTATAGGGTGTAGTGTGGACTTCAAACCATGTTTAAGTTTCTTTTGTAGATACATACATACATGCTGAATGGGAAAATATAACCATTTTAAACCAAAAAATATTGTGAATTGTAATTCCGTTACCGTGGAATTGCCCTTTCCATAATAATGGCACATGTGCATGCAATTTGAATTTTATGTCTTCGACAAGCTTTTTCTTGTAAATTACTAGTATAACATGGTTAAATGTAGTTGCAAATGGTTAGATTGTATTAGTACTTACAGATGCATATACCAAAACAATTGCCTTTTGTTACCGTTTAAAGTAAAATCAAGAATACTTGGTAAAATCACTGGATATGAAATAATAACTGTACTTCATAGGTATTACGGAAGCATTAGATGATTGTTAACACTGTTTACCTTGCAGATTCCAGGCAGACCCCAAAAAGCCAATAGGTGGTCACATCCTGGCGCATGCCTCAACCACCCGCATCAGTTTGAGGAAAGGGCGAGGAGAACTCAGAATTGCAAAGATCTATGACAGGTAACAAAACTTAATTTATTACCTAACATAGACTTAGCCTGGCTCTGTCGTTTCACAAGGTGCAATAGACTTGGCAGCGCCCAAATTGCTCGCCGTGATTAATGAAACTTTACCTCTCCCTACAGCTTCCACTAGCCTATCCAATCACTGAGCTTCTTCTCTTCTCACTTGGCACCACCATTGCATAAGTCTTGCCTTCGAGTAGCTCCGTATTGTATCAGTTTATTTAGCTATATCACATTCCTATTTAAACCTGTTGTTTATAAGGACTTCACCGAGTATTTCCGTGACCTCGCATTTATGACACGCCAACGGCTGTGTATCTCCTTCTTCCAAGATTGGATGGGAGCTGCCCTCAATCGGTCCATACAATGACTGATTGATCACGTGGGTATTGGAAGTGTTTCCACAGAAGGCAAACATTACAGTTGTCTCAGTTACTAACAACTCGCCAACCATCGCCTACAACATACTACTGCATCAAAGGGATCAAGCACTACGAGGAGTCTCTCCCCTTGTGTCTCAAGAGGAACAGGAGCGTCTTCGCACGGCTCCATTTGGGGCCTCGTCACTATTCGACGAACTCGCAACGAAACTACAGTTGCAGGACAAGGTGGCCAGTCGGCAACGAGACTATGCACTATACAGGGGATCGGCACCGTTTACCGTCGGTAAAACACATGCTACTCCACATCGGTCAGCACCAGCTAGATCCGCACCTCGACGGCAGACTGCTATGCCACTGTCATTCTCACGTCAGCAGCGCTTTGTGGCCACCAGAGGACGGGGTACAGGACGTCCCTTTTGCCAACGAGGAGGACGACGACACAGGTCATGACTACCTGTGTCCCAGGACTCAGACACCTGTCAGATCTATCATTACACGACCTTCGAACCTCTACCCTCTAGACATACCACGACAGGAAGGTAGGAGCTCGACTGTCCCTGTTCTGTGATGTCTGGAGATGAAGAAAATGCAGCGAGTGGGTGTGCAATGTTCTGGAAGTAGTTTCCGAGAGTGTCCCCCCTTGACGAGTAACCCATCTGCTCTATCATGAAACGCACAACCCTCCGGTCACTGATACAGTCCATGCAACAAAAGAACGTTGTAGAGGTAGTCCGCGACACTACATCTCCCGGGTGTTACAGTCACCTCTTCCTTGTTCCAAAGAAGTCAGGAGGTTGGAGACCAGTCATCGACCTCTCATTTCTCAACTCCTTCCTAGAGATTCCTCACTTCACGATGGAGAGTGCGGAAAGCATTCGGCGATCTCTCCCTCGAGACACTTGGGTCACTTCCATCGATATTGTGGATGCCTATTTCCATATACCCATCCACAGAGGTTACCGAAAATTTCTTCGATTTCAGACTCGGGACAGAATATACCAATTCCGGGCACTGCCTTTTGGCCTTTCTCCAGCACCTTGGGTATTCACCAAGATTATGACAGAGATCAAAATGCTGGTACACATGATGGGCATCAATCTCTGTCAGTACCTGGACGACTGGCTCATCTACTCACCATCTCACGACCAGTGCCTCCGAGACACTGTACAAGTGCTCAATCTCTGCCACACGATGGGCCTCCTGATTCATGACAAGAAGTCGGAACTGATCCCCAAACAGAAATTCCTTTTTCTGGGATACCAGTTCGACCTAGTTTCCTTCTAGGTCACTCCAACTATGGATCGATATCACAAAATCAAAGCCCTGATTCGCTCATTCCTGCTAAACCAAGGAGGATGTGCTCATACGTGGCAGATCCTACTCGGTCTCTTTGTGGCCACAGAAAAACTGGTTCCTCTGGGTCGGCTACACACCCGCGAAGCCCAACATTGCATCTCTCAACATTGGGATTTCGATAACCAGCAACCTGTGGATACCTCTTTCTCCACAGGCGGAGGAAGATCTCCAATGGTGGAAATCAGCACACAATGTTCTGAGGGGAGCTCCGGTTATCCTGACAGAACCAGACACCCAGTTGTTCACAGATGCATCGAACATCGGCTGGGGAGCACATTGGAATACATTGACGGTGTCCGGTGTATGGACAACAATCGAGAAAACACTCCACATCAACGTACTCGAGTTAGAAGCCATACACAGAGCCATGCTCCACTGGCTGCGGAAGCTTATGGGTCTGACAGTTCTGGTATTAGTATCCTACATCTACAAGCCGGGCGGAACATGGTCAATACAACTGTGCAGACGGACCAAGAAGCTACTCCTCATGTGTCAGGCCAACCAAATAGTGCTTCGGGCACGACACATCCCAGGGAAATTGAACGTCCTTGCAGACATCCTGTCATGCCCTTCCCGGATGTTAGGTACAGAATGGTCTCTACACCCATCTGTCTTCCGAGCACTGACTCAGGAATGGGGAATCCCATTATTGGATCTGTTTGCAACGAGGTGGAATCCCAAACTTCCACTATTTGTCCCCCGTCCCAGACCCATCAGCCATGGCAGTAGATGCTCTGTCAATGAGCTGGAAGACACTGTGGGCATACGCATACCCACCACCAGCTCTGTTACCACGGGTGCTCGAGAAAGCGCAATGGGACAAGTGCGAACTGATACTCAATGTCCCACACTGGCCCCAGGCAATGTGGTTGCCACTACTCTTAGGGATGTTAGTACAACCTCCACTCCGGATACCCAACATTCCTCGGTTACTATCCCAGCCTCAAGGTCAGATCCATCGCGATCCGTCCAATCTCCAGCTACACGCATCGAGAGTATCCGGGATGCCCTCTGCAACAGAGGCTTTTCGGTCGACGTTGCCTCACGTGTCAGTAGACCCCAGCGAGAGTCTACTGTGGCGATCTATGAGTCCAAGTGGAGGATTTTCACTGCTTGGTGTAACATACAACACATTAATCCACTCTCAGCTTCTGACAATGTAGTGTCGGATTTTCTTCTCCACCTTCACACGGAGAAACATTTGGCCATCTCGACCATTGCAGGTTATCAGATGGCAATCGCAAGCACTCTTCATGCCACTTCCGGTGCGGAAGTAGGACGAAATCCTGCACTGAAATCACTACTTCGAAATATCGAAATGGAACAGGAGCAACATCAACGTCATTTTCCAGAGTGGAATCTCGCCTAGTTTTGTCAGCATTGACAAAACCACCTTTCGAACTGCTAGACCAAGTATCAGATCAACTGCTTACATAGAAAACAGATTTTTTTTGCGCTTGCTTCCGGCAAACGACACTACGAGTAGGTCTGTCATTTATATCGAAAATGCAAGTATTGGGCAAGGGCCCAAAATGCATACTTTCATGCACTATTCCAGCACTTGACCGTCATTTGAACAATGGCATGGCTGAAGACCGACTCCTGTGCCCAATACGGGCACTAAGATTCTACCTAGAAAGGTCCATGCCTTAGAGGAAGCACAAGCGCCTCCTCTTTGTGTCGTTCAAACCAAGGCATAAACGAGACATTGTTCCATCCACAATCTCCGGGTGGATCCGGAAAACAATTCTGGAGTGCTACACAAATTCTCCTACACCTCTCCTTGACTCCCACAAGGTTAAGGCACACCAGGTACGGTCCATGGCTACATTGCTCGCATTCCACAGACAGGCCTCCATGGAACAGATTGTGTGAGCTGGTACCTGGCGTTGTCATAACACCTTCATCGACTTTTACCTCAAGGACGTATCTCTCTATTCTGCTGATCTCATCCATCTAGGACCGGTAGTGGCTGCAGAATCAATTCTGCAACCAACAGGAGATCATTAGAGATAGCACTGTTTATATCCCACCATCCATTCACCTAGATTCTGCACCTTGTGAAGCGACGGAGCCAGGCTAAGTCTATGTTAGGTAATAAATTCTATATTTTTAGAATTAAAGTATGTATTTATAAGTAACATACTTACCTGGCTCCGTCGCTTCACCATGTGACCCTCCCTCCTTCCCAGCTACAGGGAGTTTACCTATCACATTACGAGCCTTCCTGCCAAGTGCGAAGAGAAGAAGCTCAGTGATTGGATAGGATGGTGGGAGCTGTAGGGAGAGGTAATTTTTTCATTAATTATGGCGAGCAACTTGGGCGCGGCCAAGTCTATTGCACCTTGTGAAGCGACGGAGCCAGGTAAGTATGTTACTTATAAAAACATATTTTTATTCTAAAAATATAGATTTAGCAAGCAATAACAAAACTGCGTAATGTTTAATAAATAAATGTTGCAAAATAAGACTAGTTATATCAGTTTCAGACAGCACCATATGCTGAAACACTTATTGACTGTACCAAGATTGATATGTGTGTAGTGGAACCCTGGTTTGTGGTCACCCCATCAGCACAATGATTAAGGTCACCTGGCATAGTCCCACCTGGGCCCAGTTTCATGAAGCCATGTAACTTTACGCGCAATTACGCGCGGTCTACTGGTCGCAGCTAACAGCGATAGTCAATGCAGCTTTTGGCTTGTTTCATGAGACCAATTTAGCATTCGCACAACTAAAACGAATTAGAATTGACCTAGTTAGGTCGCGGTGGGGAATCCCTGTATTTGTGCTGTGTGTGAACAACCTTTTTCTTTCTAGCTGCCGCCTTTGTTGTTCGTAAAGCAAATGTGAAGCTATGATGAATGTAAAGGATATCCAGTGTAAACATTAAAAATAATTTTGTCGAGAGTGGGCGTGTCGGGAGTATACCGTACATATTTCAATTTCGGGAGCATACTGTAAATATTTCAACTAGCGTAAAGTTACGCCTACTAAATATATTGGTGCAGCTAAGTGCAACTATGGAGCAGACTCATGAAACGCAACTAGCACAACTTGACGACGTTTTAGGTTTTCGACGGGATATCGCCCGTTACGATGTCGTAAGTACGCTCCATGAAACTGGACCCTGATATCCATAGTAAAATAGAGAACAATTAGTATAACTAACACAAAGATGATTAACGCACAACACATTGTGCATGTGTATGCACTGAAAATATAACCAGTCTTTGTGCAAGATCTTTTTTGAATAAGGGTAACTAACACTGTTACCCTTACTCAATTTTATATCTTTTTTTCATTTTAAAGCCAGATACCCCAGATGAACTAATGCTTTTTGACAACAAAAATCCAAAATTGTTTATGCCAGGTTGTAATAAAGATTACTGTTATAACAATGATACATACCGTGGCATAGTAATAGCTGCCTTCAGTGACCTCTCTGACCGAGGACCATCTACTATCTAACGACAGTTTTCAATGTCCCAATCTTTTTTCAGTGGAAATGTTCCTTACATCAGTGACCACCTGCTAAAAGCTGACATGGATAGGAATTACTTTGGTGTTTAGCCCTGCTAAGGCAGACAGTATTGGTTAATTCAATATTTTGTCAATATGCTTGGAACATAATCATTTCACTTACTCCCTAAGGTCACCCACTGAACTTAGTTAAACTGACCTTAATAAGGTGATCTAAAACGATTGATATTACTAGAAACACAGCCAAATTGTGAGAAAATAGCAGACTATTAATAAAGTGTTTGGCCTTTCACTCTACAATTGTCAGGAATATAAAATTTCTGTCTGTCAATTGTCACTTACAGGTGACTATTTATCTTTAACCAGTTGACACCAGTCACGTCATTTTAAAGATAATTTCTATTGGTTATCCATATGAGATGACCAGAAATACAGCCAAATTGTGTGAATGCAGCAACAGAACTGTTCATTAGTGGATTTTAGTCAAGATGGAGTTACATATGTCCAATCCACTCAATCATGCAGTGATTAGAATGCAGCTAATATAAATAAAATATAGGATATTTTATTATATAATTGTTCAGAATATTAACAAGGATTGTATAGCTTCACAAAGATACGCAATTTTGCCGTAAATAGCATGACGTTACATAAGTGGCGCCATCTGGTTTTAAGCGTGCTAGGACACGATAGAAAGGTTAAAATGACAGAGACTGCACCACCGTGTTAGGATACGATAGCAAAGGTTCAAATGACAGAGACTGCACCAGCGGTCATATATCCCCCTCTCCCCCCTAACTCACCCCATTCGCCTTGTAGATAGTGTTTTTTAAGCTAGTCTATAATTTTTATTGAGTTTAATGACACAGTACATTCCTGGGCCTATTCCATAATAAACGCGATCGTTCTGGCCCCTTATTATTAAAGATGTGATAATGTTTTCAATTTCTTGCTCGAAATGCTTGTTCAATAACTCCCGTACCTGTTTTGCTCGGTTCATGAAGCGACAAAAGAAGACATGTCGGTTGAAAATGCACATAGATAGTAAAGTCAAATTCCCATACAAGCATAGATGCATTGTACAATTAAGACAAACAGAATATTATTATAAAGAGGTAGAGAAGATTTATTCACAGAATGATAACACGCCAAAACGTCCCAAGTAATAATGTGTACAATACAAAAGGTAAATGATCGTTACAGTTCAGTTAAAAGGGTAAACAGTGTGTATACAAACAAAAACGTTCCAATGGTGTGTACACAACCCAAACAAAACGGTGACTAATGGTCACATGCCCCATTAAAATGGTCCTATTAATAATGGCGACGGCTGCTCAGAATATCTGTCACAGATAAAACACACATCATTATTATGCCACAACCAGACGTCATGTTTTAATAATATCATAGCCATAAACAGTATCTTGTGTACAGTCAATGGCTTGAAGTAAACATGATACTCAAAGCTCATAAATAAAATTCAGGTGTAAGTCATAGCATATACAGAATGTTTGAAAAGCTTGCCTTGATTTGATTTAAAAAGTCAAAATATGCAATTGTTTTAGATCTACCTGATTTGTAATAGTCAAAAATATATACAGCAACTGACACAACATCTAACAACATTAATATACTGCTATCATTGCCTTTGTTTTTCATCTAAGATTCCTATAAAAAAAAGCCTTGTGGCCACTGGTTTCAGTCAGAGCGTATGGCATCAGTGCTGGACTGGTCAGCGTCTGGCTGTTAAAGGCATTGAACAGTTTGTCCATCCTTTCGATGAACTCAGCTGTGCCTGTGTGAGCTGCTTCTTCTGAAACATGTATTGAACACAAATGTTGATTCATTTCAATTCAATATTATTTATTTAAATAACTTTCAATAAACATTACAATTTAAGACCATGTCAACATGCGGTACCTATAATGTTGTTTGAAGGGAATTCACAAGAAGGTAAACACTTGTATTAGTATGTATCCCCCCCCCCCAAACACAATTAATCTGGTCACAACCATAATAATAAATCATTAGAATAATGTAAATATTGCACACATCCTACATGCTTTAACGAATACGAAAGAAAAAAACAATAAAATTATAAACAAAATGAGTTATAAATGAATATTAATCCTGCCATATAAATAATAATATATATTGTTATATAACAAAACATTATTGACTTCATGACAAAAATTACATTTATTTCAACTCTAATAGTATCTAGTTATGCCGCGAGTCGAAATAGTAACGCCGTAGTTGTAATAATTACAAGATTTAGCCAAGTTTAACCAGATTGCCACACGATAGTGAACTCCAGATGGCAAGTGGACAAGGAAGCCTTTAGCATATTGACAATCCAACCAATATTATCTATGTATATTCCGCCCTTCTGTGTTATTTGTAGATTTTTTTTAAACATGCCACACTCCCCATAGGCATAGGGACCATTACGCAACGGGGGCCAGTGAGTATTTCGTGTAATATAAGTACGTTTTTGAAAATGTATGTTCATAAACCTCATTTTACATCTTTGTCTATCAGATTGTTTGTGTAGATGCCAAATGTACCTGTTTAGCACTTTCTATGTTACATGTGGCGGTAATTACAAAAGATATCCTTAAGTGTTCGACTCGTGAGCGTATTTGACTGGCGTTTCATTGACTATACTATGCTGTAGTATACGTTTGGCCATTTTTCTCATGTTTTCACAGTGGAAAGTGTTGATCGATTACTTTACTTTTACATATACATTTCTTTAATAGATCCAATATTTACCTTCTTCAACCAGGAAGCGGTGGAAAACCATTTCCGGACATTTTGTGCGACTGTTGTTGCAGTTGGGCGCAGCCCAACTTTGGCCATTCGACATCCAACGTCGAGCAGACGCCATCGTCTGTAGCACATTTAAAACTAGATGGCGCTAGTGGTTGTGGTGTCACACGTTATCGCGAGGAGTTGCGTATCTTTGTGAAGCTATAAAATCCTTGATATTAATTTTACATGTTTGTCACATACAGGTGATAATATACCAGTCATGCAATTTTTAAGATAATTGAATTTAAACATCAAAATAAACTCAACTTGCATTTACAGAAAATCAATAGTTTTGAAGATACAGCTTAATTTAGCTATTAGCTATACTTTCCAGGCAGGCCACCTGGCCTTCAGTGCACAACATTGGGCAGTTACACCAATATCCAATTATCAATGGTTCATGGCATGGCCAGTTTGGCCACCAAGCCTCCAGATTTTGAGGGCTTTTGTACGTTAGGTTGCATGTTCCTTTAAATTTACATACAGTGTATACAAAAAGTTGATAACATTTATTTTACTTACTAATACTTACTGATCACCTCAGAACATAATGTGAGTTATGTCAAATCAAATGTAATTACTACGATAATATAGTACAGTGATAATTATTATCTGCCAGTCTTCATTGATTCATTCTGTCATATATTATGTTTTATTATTTCATATTTATTAACATTAATTAAAACAGACCTTCAGTGTCAACACGTATCATGTTCTTTTAATTATCCAAATTCATAACGCCATTCACCAAGTGACATCACATAAAAATACTTTGATGGTGTAAAAAGAATAATAAAATGCTGCAATAATAATGTGCACGAATGAAGTGAGAGGGTGCACTTTGAAATAAAATGGGCCATGTTTATGAATGAAATGTGTTTTGGTGAATCATGGTCACTGTCTAGTCTCTTCAGCATAATCACCTAATTGGCATTTTCTTGGATTATCCATGAGATGACAAGAAACAGCCAAATTGTGTGAATGCAGTGACAGGACTGGTCATTACTGGTTTTACTCAAGATGAGGTTATCAACTTTCTGTCCGCTCAGCCAGCTCAGTAATCAGAATGCAGTTGATAATATTTGTATATTTTATATAAAACTTGATATAGCTGAAGTGTCTGATATTTCATTTGTTCAGTAGTTTCCCAACCATTTCAGGCAAACACAGGCAACATGCCTAAGGAGCCCCGAGGTGCCCTTTGAAGCATTCATTCAAATTTCTTGTTTAATGCCTATGTACCCCAAGATATACCTACCCAGGGGTATGCAGAATTTGAGAATAAAATCAACCAAGTTTTTAAAAACGTTTTTTAAGTTTTGGAGCTTTCAGAATGATGCAATCAAATAAAAAATGCATGTGCATAGTAGCAGTGCCCTAAGGAATGTCTGAGCCAAATCATAACAGATCCTTGATGGTTTACAAGATATGGGAGCTAATGGCACATGGAGTGATGCCATGGTGTCTTCCCGTTTTAGCTACTTCCCGTTATAGCTACATTTTATTCCCGTTGTAGCTACTCGTTAAGTCTGACAGTTGAACTAGTCTAGAACTAGAACTAGAACCGTTATAGCTACTTTTCTATTTTCCATTTTCACAATGAAACAAGATAAGGGAGCATTAACTATTTCATTTCCATCCAGCTTGTGTCCATAAGGGGTGGATGGCTTGGATATGTATCCCACTGAGGAATTTCCATAACTGATACCTTTTAATGAGTGCTTTGTGGAGACATGGCTTGGTGATGATTCAAATATCTCTATTATAATGTGGAATGTCTACATAGAAACTGACAAATGAACAAACAGCCATGTTGAGGGACGGAATTCCAAAGTTGTGGGGAAACAACATCTTCCAGTTCATGGTTGCTCAACATCTTCCAGTTCATGGTTGCTCAACATAACAAGAATAATAAAAACTCATTACTTTTTGATAAATGCAATAATTCTGTACTCTGTACAATTATTAATGTAGTTGCCTTTAATAAAAACTGTTTTGCACATGTCGTTTATGTTATATTTTCCATTTCAAATAAGTGACATTTATAATTATATCATTCTTATGACTTAAAATGTGTCCTTCATTAATACATTTCATGTATAAATGTTACAGCAACCTGAAATAGTTAATACTGCCTCTTGCTGTCCCCTCCTGAGTTGTGTAATTAAATACGTAGCTATAACGGGACTAGTTTGCCTGTCAATCTTAACGAGTAGCTATAACGGGAAAAAACTGTAGCTATAACGGACCAAGACCGATGCCTTAAGTCCACTAAAGATAAAACCTTCCCTCTGTTCCCAAAAAAAATTGTTTAGATATTGGATGTTGATGTTTTGTAGTTATTAATACAGAGGTTAAATTGTATTATAATAGACGTTGGGATTTTTTATAATAAAGAAGTTGTTGTTTTGCAGCAGAAGCTGGTTATGGTATTGTTAAAGCTGGTTTCTTATGTGTTGCAGCCCAGACTTACCTGAGAATGAAGCAACATTTGCAATAACTGGTGGTGGTATTGCCGATGCAAAGGAATGAATTGTTTCACATTGAACAAATCATGCACGTTTCTTTACATTGTTCAAGTTTCACATTTATAAGTAGACAAACGGATGTGTATTTATTAATAAATTTTGTTGATATTTACATTGTAGTTATATGACATCATGTTACCAACACAACGCATTGCACACATTATAATTTAAATTATATGATATACTGCAGTTTAATATAAAACACAACACACAAATTAGCTAAATTAAATGTAAACTTAAAAA
Organism: Oasisia sp. SBJ-2009; assembly: GCA_964017155.1. Lineage (NCBI taxonomy): Eukaryota > Metazoa > Annelida > Polychaeta > Sabellida > Siboglinidae > Oasisia > Oasisia sp. SBJ-2009. Next base: position 33,749,732 of record OZ024858.1, read on the forward strand.
ATGTGCACACCATAATATTAGTAAGAAATAATGGTGGTTATCTGTTCAGAAATAAAAAATATTGCCAGAAACACACATGTGCCAAACATTCAGAAATATAAAATGTAGCCAGAAATAAAGTTCAGAACCTCTACTGAACATTCCTGTGCTGCAAAAACCTGATTACATTTTTACAGAACCTTCACCAATTAATGTAGATTTTGTAAGTGTCTTATGTGCCTTACTAACAACCAACTTATCTTATTCGCAATGGACAATTTATTATCTTTTTATTACAAATCATTCTAATAATGTATTGCTGCTCAAAATACCACATGCTGTACAAGCTGTTATCATGAATGCTTTAGTATTTGTAATAAGCACTGTTTTTACTGCACCATCAAAAGCAACTCTGTCACAGAAATATATTACCCATGTTTCATTATGTACATTAAATAATTGTATACAATTTCACATACAGAATAAGCACAACTGGAGATTCCACTACTTCCACCTGACTCAACCGGCCACTAATCCTAGAAAGCATTCTCTCAATGCACCACGAAAACTTAGTGTTCAAAATTAATGTAAAAGAATGTAAAAATTAGCTTCATTGTTCTAGTGATTATGAGCTAGGTAATATCTGTAACATGGCACACTTGAAATTAACATGACCTCTACGTGCACACACAAACTACTGTCCCAGCAACAAACTGCATAGCTCTGTGTCACAAGCAACGTGCAGCACCACACCGACAAGCAGAAAAACATTAACTACTCAAAATTGTTACATTGATGCCTTTGGTTTTAATCCAGCCATTTTCATTTGTTATGTATGACTTTGCACACTCGCTGGTGACATAGCAGATCGGCTTTGTGATTATACTCTGCCTGCCTACATGTCTATCCATAGTAACCACAGCAGCCGTTTAATATGTCCAGTATAATCACAGCCACCCATGTGTGTTTATTAGAAACCACAGCAGCCATGTGGTCTGTTCCCTAGCCATCGCAGCTGTGTAACCATAGCAGCCACATAGTCTATCCATAGTAACTTCTAGTGTTGCGTAGGTACCCACTGTTCCATATTTTGCACTGCATAGCTGGAACAGTTGTCCAATGTATCCATTGCTCCATTTCATGTTTTATACAGTGTACCCATTGCTCTATGTTTGCCACTGCGTAGCTGGAACGGATGTCCAATATATCCTTTGCTCCATGTCAAGCACTGTGTGTTCCTCCATGTTTTACACTGTGTATCCATTGCTCCATGTTTTGCACTGTGTAGCTGGGACGGTTGTCCAATGAACTTCTACTCAGTCATCAGCCATGTATGTGACCATGCACACGGAATCTATACAGGCAGGTGAACTCTAGGTTTCCATGATTACTGAGCACTTGCAGTTCAACAAAATTGAATGCTTCAGCCTTTGAGTTCTGTAACAGATAATATCAGCAGATTAGCACTGCCCAGGAGAGCCAGTAACAGAAAAAATACTGTATTCATCTTGTTAAACATACATGCCCGAATAAGTGTACAGTCCCATTCTTTGGATGTTGGGAATCTATAATGCAATGTCCTTTCCCCTGATATCAAATTACTGCAACAACAGACGATCTCTTCTCCTAAATTTTGTTCACACATTGCAATCACACAAGAATAACAACCATCATTATCACTGTTCGACACGTAGTATATACAAATATTGGCCCAAAATGTGAATGTGTCCAACTGAGACAACATTTATTTGGCAAATGTCATCAGCATGCAGTGAGACCATGGCGCACCAGGCGAATACACGGCTCACTATGTTGCAACAGGCACCAGAGTAACAAAGCACTCAAAATATAAACTATAAATATCATGATAGAATAACAATAATGGGATGAAAATGAGCAAAAATGTAAGCTACGATCTGCCACAATAAATTTTGTAACCAATATTTTCACAAGGTCAGTTAGCCAGTCACTGGGCTCATCTGCCACCCACCAGCAATGTCATTCATTAGCCAGTGTTGTAACTCACTCACTCACTGGCATTGTTATTTGCCAGTATCGTTCACTGGCTTCGTAACTACTTGTTTTTTGCTCGCAGTCTCAGCAAATTAGGTGTACTGTATCAGAACATAATTTCACACAAGTACTTTCTCTATTACTTTTACCTTGTAAATCAGTGCCTAACTGGGGTGTTATCTGCACAACAAGCCAATACATAACTGTCTTTATGTGCATCACTTTGAACTTGCTGCCACTTTGCAAAGTCTGGCAAACTGAATCGACTATTCATGATTCACGTTTTATCAATGTGTTGTCAGGGTTATATATTATGAATAAAACACATTTTTAATATAATTTTAATTATATTAACATGACTGCAACATTCTAACACTACACTAGCATGCCCAAACAAATGAATAAATTACCTGAACAGAGAAGAATTGCAGTGGAAGATGGTCTTCTTTGTAGGTGTAGTTTCCAAGCAAAACACCATTTCTGTCATGTTCATCTTGCAGACCCTGCAATGAACACATTGAAAGCAAATACAATTCAAAGCAGCCCAATAATAACATGGTAATGTTTACTGCACTAAATCATTGGAAGCCAAGCTTAAACAAAGTAAATCTGCAATAGTCTAGTTGGAAACCAAGCTTAAACGAAGTAAATCTGCAATAGTCCAGTTGGAAACCAAGCTTAAACAAAGTAACTCTGCAATAGTCCAGTTGGAAACCAAGCTTAAACAAAGTAAATCTGCAATAGTCCAGTTGGAAACCAAGCTTAAACAAAGTAAAGCAGATGGATTGATACACCAGGAAGCAATGATGTATAAGAAAGATTATAAAAGTACATTTTTAACAGACGGCGGAATAGTATAATTGTTTCAAATGATCTAACACTAAGAGGATGCATATTCCCAGAGTGGGTGCAGCTAGAGAAAAAGTAATCTTAGTATTTTTCTCAGGACAAAAAGGAAATCAGAACTAGATGATTGAAGTTGGATAGGTTTTCATACTGGAATGAGTAATGAATGCAAATATGCTGATTGTATACACAGAAGTGCCTGGTAAGTAATAGTACAGCCTGTTATGTAAAAATAGATTTTTTTAATGCTACGATATTGGACAGGGAGCAAATGCAGACTTCAGACAAGTGGTCTAGTGCAAATTAATCATTACTAAATGGTCATCATTATATAGCCATTTTTGAAAAAAATCTTTTTTTGCATTTTGTTATAATGATTAATGTTGAAAATCTCCAAACTAAAATATATGTTTAGAAAGCAGAACATTGATATTTAAAAAAAATCATACCTGGGTCAACAATACTGCTTAGCATCTATTCATTATGCACACATAGAGAGAGCAATGGCTCAGGGGCCAGTTTACAAACTTTAAAATGTGTTTGATGGACTGATGGACTACAAACACACGTGACACCATTTACACTCACTTCTAAGGCATAACTGACAATATCCTATGGTCTTGGAACACCTTTTTAGCTCCTTCGTTTTTTTACCCGTCCACCCATATTTGTACCCGTCCAAATGACGGGTGGACGGATCTCTGCATATAGCTATGCTCAGAGGTAGAGCTTCAGACTCTCGACTAAGAGAACCCGCATTCGAATTCTGTGCTCTGGGTTAAATCTTGGGGAAGTTTTTTATTCTACATTGCTCCAGTTCACTCAGCTGTATGAATGAGTACCTGACTGGTGGATATGTACGAACAGCCTTCACGCATTAATAGATGGCTGAATGCTTCTCAAAGACGTTGAGATAGTATTTGATTGAACAGGTCTGCCAGGGAAGTAAAGTATAAAGCGCTTTGAATGGTCCTGAGGACTGTATACTGCGCTATATAAGAACTTACCATTACTCTTTTTACTTTACATACACATTTGTATGCCGATGTATTAATTGGTATTCGCTGAGTGAACTTTACACTTAGGAAAGCTTTAACTATAATGCAACATTTGCTGTCAATTTCTGTTTCATTTTTGGAAAAAAATTGTCTGTAAACAGAAAACTATCTAGTCAATATCATCCAAGTAAATAATAAGAAGCACAGTCCCCAAAGAAAGTAGTTTTTTGATAATCTGTCGGCCACAATTACACCTTGAACAACTGCAATGTGTGACATGATGCAGCTCACCCAAACAGTGAAGTCCTTGGGAGCACTGTCTATGTGACCAGTGGGTGAGAGGGACTTGGGGATGTGTTCAAGGGACACACCAGAGATCTTCACAAAGCCACTCAGCTGGATAAGCAGGTAGCCCTGGGAACCCCGGAAAGCCCAACATTGGCCAGGGTGTGTGCCCGGCTGAAACAATCACAACTATGGCATCACATCCTTCATGCATTCACTCATAGTATAATGACAGTATAATCACATGTATAATAATCAGCTTCACTGTGGCCATATGCACTAATCCAAAAACCACTCAATTAACGACATTATGAGAGTGAGTAAAACTGTGTGCCACACATCAAATAGTAGTAGTGATACAAACACAAAGAATGATTACTTAAAAATATTCCTTGAAATGTCTCAGAAGATATAATTTAGAAAAGTTTTTATACACAAAGTGTGATACATCAAACGAATGTCTTCCTAGGTGACAACAATGCTGGTAGTGCCAGTCTATCCACTGAACTAAACAGTGTACCTGGATGACAGTGCGTGGAGAGTTGCTGGCATACCACAGTGGAATGCCAAAGAGACTGAGCTGTGCTGTGCGGCGGTGGTATGTTGTGGAGCAGCGGGTGCTCACAATGCTGCCTCCTACAAGACACCCGGCATCAGCATGGACAAGTTTTTTTAAGTTGTCATATTATTTTATTATTATTTATTTTATTTATTAAAACATGACGATTTATTTTTGATAGATTAGAGAAACTATTTGGAACAATAAAACATTCAACAACAAAACATTCTTGCATATTAGTTGCAGACATATTCTTTCCTGTCAGCAAACAATACTATCTATTTACTGTTATACATGAATTTTTTGGCAAAGTAACAGTATTTCAACAATGAAATGTCAGAGACAGACTCACCAGATGACTCAAGGGCATAGTCTGCAATTCCTGTTTTATCAGCATCAAACACAAGCAGAGCTTCCTGGATGAGAGCTTTTACTTGCTGAAAGACCAAGACGTAGAGAAAATATAGCAACAAACTCATCACTCAATAACATCATGTTTCTCACTGTTTATAATCTCGTTGTGAAAAGCGTGAACATATATAAAATGATCTGTGTTGCAATAATCTCATTCAGCAAAATGTTTGGTGTGTTATCACAAATACATATAATCTCGTAATAAATAAAATTGGGTGCTGTTTCACCAACACAAAGCTCATGCGTGACAACATACATGTCATACAATACGTTTATTTGACTTACATCCTTAGTAGGTAGTCCATCGTCTATACCGAGCATGTTTGAGCCACGACCGGCGGCTGCCTGAGCAGCTCCAGCAGCAGCCACAGCATCCATTGCAGCCGCTCGCGCATGGGTCTTGATCTGTTGGTTCAGCTTTGCACCAAGCTGCACGATTTGAGAGTCCATGTCTGCACGACTCATGAACTGGGTCTGCAGCCATGTCGCAAACGGACTGTTAATCTTATCTCGGCAGTCTTCATCCATGCACACCTTACCTTGCTTCTGCTCCCCTAACATCACCTGTCGGAGTGATCACAGTGACAATATAAGTTACCTTTGTCTATGTTCCCAGAATATCACAAAATTGTGTACGTTAATGCCACTAACCTGTTGTTTCCAACACTCATTGGTGCTACAAGGTTTTTTAAGGTGGATGGCATTAGGCCTCGCCTCCGAGTTGTATGTATATAATGCTACACATACACTGTATGTGTGTTATATATAACACTGAATGAAGTGTCTCTTTGTGCCACTCAGCCATTCACTGTTTAGATAATCAGAGACACAATTACTAAATTAATTATGATTTGATAATCATGTTTTGTATAACAATTTCCATGATATGTGCAACAAATTCATATGCTGAGGCTTACTAATCATGTAACTGCTGTAAGATTGTGTGGGCGCACATGCGGGCCACACTGGCTGCTGGCCATGTGTGTAGTGACAAGACTCACAGCTGCCAGTTGCTCCTGTACTCCTGCACGCACAAGTAACTTGAGGGCAGCATCATTCTTGCAGCACTTCTTGAGTTGTTCTATGAGTGCAAGCTGCGAGTCCTTCAATTGGATGGCATCTGCCTGTAGCTGAGCCTGCCGCTGCTCTAACTGGCGCACATTGTCCAAGGTCTCTGTCCGCGTGATCTCGGCATCACTGGCAAGTATAGCAATAACACCCTTCTCACAACAATTACATATTCCTTTCAAAACATTTGCAAATTTACCACATTATCAGTTATACTTTTAAGGCTTAAACAACGGTTGATGTTTTCCATGTGACATCTTCATACTCATGCAGTGCTACATTTGATAGTTTTATCAAATAAACCTCACCCACTGGCAAGTTATTAAGGGAAAAACATAGTGTTGTTTTTCAAGATACAGCAGTTTGGGGCAGGGTTGTAACATAATATTTTGTTTAAAATGGTAATTTGCTAAATTAACATAAACTACCAAACCAACCTGAATTCATAAAAAAGAAACTGTAGTCGAGTTGCCACCCTATACTGTACTGTAGGGACCCTGGAAATGGTTGGTCATCTAAGGTTTGTTGCTGAATCATATAGATTATGTGTCCCTGAACTCAAATCCGTGGGATGGCAATGCGCCATCCTTGGCCAACTCGTGGGAACCACCAAAATCCAAGATGGCTGCCGTGATCTTGGTAAATTACAAAATGTGTTAATCTTTACACTACATCATGCTAGGAACATAATTGTTGTATGTACACGCATGCTTTGAGGTATAAGGAATTCAATGGAACTATTGGCCTTGAGCAAAATTCAAAATGGCCACCATTTTCACCAACAATAGCCAAACCCGAGCATAATTTTATTGCCTTTTGCTATATAAATATGATTTTATTTTCTCCATTCCTATGTTTTATCATACCAGGACTTTAAAAGGAACTATTTCAACTGATGCCCGCCCAGGAAAACCGAGTAATATTCAAAATGGCCATCCTTTTAACCAAGCATATGCAAGAGCCATGATTTTGTGGCTATTCCTTCGTTTTAGCTTACAGGCAAGAACATAGTACTGGTATATACTTGTACTGCCTTAATTATACATGAAATATATACATGTACTGTTTCAACATTACGAGGAATTAAAACTAAGCATTCACCTCCAATTAATTTGTTCTTATAAAATATAAATCGACACCACTTTACAATATCTACCGGGATGTAACGCGAACTCATTTACGGCAATGAGAACCCACATACGACATATATGGTTGATGCAGAGAGTAGGCCCGATATTCGGCTGGTTTGACAATTTTGACCTCCTTGTGTGCAAATGCAATGGTCGCTGTGAGACACACGCCATGGCAATAGAGTTTCAACAGCACCCTTCGAGTGTTCTAGAATGTGACAGTGCAAAGGCTGGCCTGTTGAACCTCACTATTCCACGCCTTTGTAAGCGTGAAGTTGCATCTCTTCAGTTTGGAAGTAAGTCCGTTGTGATGGAACGATACACAGGCCCAAAGAATGTGAAACCCCCTCATGTGGTATGTAGGTATGGCCCACCATTCACTACAGGGAAGTCTAGAACGTGCCCAGATCATGGACACTCAATGGCTGAACTCCCTCCTGCATGATCCAAACCCTCTCGAATGGGGAGGCTATAATGCTGTTCTGTCGAGAGTGGAATATTCCCCTAAACCAGCCACTACCTACATGTTTGGTCCTCTGATCGACGCACCACCATCCCACCCTGACACTGTTTTCATGACGCTGTCATACTTAAAGAGAACTCTCACTAAACTTGGGATGAAGACCTCAAATCTATTCCCTGACTAGCAACTTTACATCATAGCAACACTTAATCAAGTGGGCCAATCATGGGAACCGCTTCAAGTCAGACATTCTTCGACCTGGTGACATGCACACCCTCATGTCATTCAATGGCTGTATTGGAAACTTTATGAAAGCTAGTTGTCTTGAAGTACTAGTTGGGGCTGCATTTAGTGGCCGGACATCGATCATGAACGGCAAGGTATGTGTGAGATCAATGCGTGCCTTTCGTATGGTGACAGCAGCATTGCTATATGAATTCCTCAAAGATGGTGGTCCGAAGACATTCGAAGATATCAGTCAGTATCTTGACACAGCTCGGGAACACCCAACCGGTAAGCTGTGGGTTGACTGTCTCATACGGCCTACGCTCATTGCGCACCAATTCGAACGTGCTGAGCGCGATTGTGATTATCTTTTGCAGCAGCACTGCTACCAGCAAATGCTACCCTACTTCTTTGCAACTGGCCACTGGCCATACGCTAAATACGTTACATGGCATGTGATGGAAATGCAGCATATGTTGCCAGATGATGCCAAGATGGATCTGTTAGCAGGTGCTCATGTATGTGGTCATAGGCCAGGCACATGGAATTCTGTGTCTCCAGACCAGTTTGGAGAGCATACATCAAGAAGGGTAAGATGCCAGGGGGTTTGAAGGGATTAACCAAGTCAGAAGACCAAATGGCCATTTGGGTGGAGTCCTACTCGCCATAGAGTCCATGTATTCAGCTGATGATGAGATGGAGGAAAAACATAAGGACGAAGGAGATACATATGACAGAAATTGTGTTTAAAAAGAGTTAAAGAAGCATTCCCATACTCATAAACTGACAAGTTCAAGCCTCTATAACATCATTAATGGCAAAGTGGCGAATGCTTCTGTCAACGTCCAGGAAATCCTCAAGATAGGGAGAGCATGCTCCTTGACTTCAGACCGTCATTACCTTATGGCTTCCACGCTCCCCTGAAAAGAAAAGTCAAAACCATGGAATCTATCAAATGTAGCGTAGCCATAGGTGATAAGACGCTCTATGACATGCATCACTATTCTGTCGTCTCATCACAGTAGGGCAGCACCGGCAAGTCGAACTTCAAACACTCTTTGACTATGAATTGTGCGCTGTTCCTGCATCAACCATTGATGAATATGGATGTCTGAGGACAGGGACAAAATCCACTCTCATCTGTAAACTGAAAGTGGATGATCTTCAACCAGATGCTCCAGACATAGTCATCGTCAATGGCCAACAACTGCTATATCACATTGTTTGACCATGTGCTGGGTCTGCTTCAGATCTCGCCAACAGTATGAATGACAGACTCGGTCAGTACCAACCAACTGAAGTCCTGGTCATCTTCGATCGCTATGATGACAGGTCAGCAAAAGATCATGAGCGAATCCCACGTGGAGGTGAAGTGGCTGTTAACTACAATATCACTGCATCAAGCAAGCTCCCATGCTGCGATGCCATCACGAAGAGCAAAGCGAATAAGAAGGTTCTCATCAGAGTTCTCTCCACTTTCAATTTGAGCAACAACGTGACGATTGTTGGAAGAGAGGAGAGTATGTACAGTCATAATGAAGCAGATATTACCATCATCAGTTATCTTCTGGAAGCTGTAAAAAAAAACTGGTAAGAACATTGTACAAGTGATCAGTGATGACACTGATGTCTTTGTTCTGCTTATCTTCTGGGTGTGGAGATTGCAGATGACAGCCCGTGTGCAGCTAGATCGATGGTGTGGGGCTATCCTCAATATCAATGAAAGTTCTTCGCTCCTTGGTGCGAAATCCCTCCAATTGCTTGGTATGCATGCATTATCAGGCTGCGATACTGTGTCCTATCCATTTGGTCAAGGCAAAGTGACGGCGCTAAAGGTACTGAAGTCTGCTGACCACTCTGGCCTCTATACTGTATTCGGTGAACAGAGTGCTAACCATCAACAGTTGCTAGAGACTGGACGCAAATTTATTTGCTTGCTCTATGGTGTTGCTGCAGGCGAAAGCATGGCTTCTGCCATGTATGTGCTCTACACCAAAAGGACAAGAGGGAAAGCTGTTCAGAACTCTTCCACCGACAGATGCTAATTTGTCATACCACATCCTGCGAGCACACTACCAAGTAATGCTCTGGAAGGCAGCAGACCAGCAAACTCCGCCTGCTGTTGACATCGCTGCTTATGGGTGGGAGTTGGTCAGTGGTGCAGGGTGGGTGCCAACACCATGCATTGCAAAAGGACCAGCAGCTCATCCTGCCCTCATGGACATCATCAACTGCCAATGCAAAGCTGTCGGGAAAGCTTGCAGCAGTAATGCATGTGGCTGTCATTCTGCAGGATTGTCTTGCCTTGTTAATGTGTTGGCGAAGCCATGTGCTTCAATCCTTTCACCAAACATGATGAGAATGAAGTACACATGATAATGAGGATGAAGGTGATAATACGGAGGAAGAGGGGAGCTAGAGACAATGGGGAATAACCTTTTCTATGAGAATGTAATGGGAATGATTTATCATTTAAATACCAATGGTTAATAATGTACACTGTGTCAATGCCCAAATGAAACTTGCCATTGCAAACAAGTTCTCAGTTTGTATCAGCAATTATATAATTCAGTACTTCTGACGTTATACTTTTAAATTGTTGTACCATTTTGTGTCATTTCCCAAGCTTTTTGTGTTTCTTGTCAGCTGTAGTCATATACACATACATGAAGGTACAACTATTAGCTTTCCTGGAACTCAATCATGATGAATGTTCAATGCTGAAGAGGAATTGTAAATAAATCTTCGAGCTATTTTCGGTTGAAATGGCGGCCATCTTGAATTTGTGTCACGTTCCCATAGACATACATCATTAAAAATGATTACATTAAATTCCTCATATGTTGGTACATTGCATGTATTTATTTCACTTATAATTAAGGCTGTACAAGTATATACCAGTACAATGTTCTTGCCCATAGGCTAAAATGTAGGAACAGGCACAAAATCGTGGCTCTTGCATATGTTTGGCTAAAATAACGGCCATTTCGAATATTACTCGGTTTTCTTGGGCGGGCATCAGTTGAAAAACTTTCTTTTATGTCCTGATATGGTAAAACATAGGAATAGACAAAATAAAATCATATTTATACAACAAAGGCAATCAAATTATGCTTGGTTTTGGCTACTGTTGGTGAAAATGGTGGCCGTTTTGAATTTTGGTCACGTGAATATAGTCGGACATTATTATAAACGGTTTCATTGAATTCCTCATACCTCAAAAAGCATGCGTGTACATACAAAAATTATGTGTGTACTCTTTATCATAGTGTTTGATATGTTCTATTTTTCGTGACTTCGCTTGTATCCACACAACTCCACACAAATATTAACTTGTAGTGGGTTGAATGTGTTTGAATTTGTAATTTTATAAAAAAAAAGTAACAGCCCAATGATTACATGTGAATAGATGACTTAACAAACTGATTCCTCATTGTTACTGTTTACATTTTACACCACAGACCATAAAACAGACACAAGCCAAGACAAAACCTACACAAATGTATTTCATAAGATAAAAAGATACTTGAACAGTTTTTATCACAGAAAGACACAGCTCTCTAACTAATAACAACGGATGCACATCACAAACTTGCAGCACTCACCGGTTAATATGTTCCTTGGTACCCTGTAATTCTGCAGTGACGTCCTGCAAGACAGAAACTATATCTTACACACTTTTAATGTGTACTTCTATCATTGAACCATACACAGACATTTGATTTAGGCATGTTTGTTAAATCCTTTTTCAATGGTATATTGTTTCATTGTCATGGTTATCATTGACATTGTATACATATAACCTTCAAAATACTATCAATTTGCAAAACAATTTACCAGTCTCACACAAAAATTAAAACTGTATCCTTTATATAAATGCACAACAGTACTAATAACTGTACATATGCATGATCATTATTAACACACAAACAGGATGGAATAGTGTACTACAACATTGTCATGACGTACCTGCAGCATCTTGTCAACTGCTTGGATCTGTCCCTGAAGAGATGTAATCTGTGCAGCCTGTTGTAACTGTGCCTGAGCCTGCAAGTGAACACTAGGTGTCACTCAACATGTCCATCAACACTTGGTGTTATCAGTCAACATTCGATCACAAGCAACATTCCTATCAAACTATCTCTCATATCATCATGTACCCTTTGTTCCTTACGTCTAAATCACTACAATCTGACAATTGCTGTGATGAACATGTATTTCTAGGTTTTTTTTAAACTGAATACAACTGTTCTAGACTTGTCAAGTATGTCATACGGTAACTACAATGAAAACACATGGCGATAAAGCTGTTCTTATCTCTTATCTTAGTATGTACATCAAAGACTAATGTAAAGTTCTCTCACATGCTATAACTTTCAAACAATGCCCCACAGTTACTATTTTGAGCTATGAGTGCTGCATTGTTAAAGTAATATAATTAGAACCAAAGTATATTATTTTTAGGAGCATACATGTGTTAACTAATTAAAATGACAAACTAAATGTGTTGCAACATTACATCCCAGTGTGCCAGATGTCGCTGCATTTGATTACATCAGTACCTGCTCTTCTCTATCCCTAGAACATCCCTTTCAACAACTCCTCTTTTAATGACAGCCCATAAAATCGCTCGAGGGGTGTGGTCAGCGTCTGGTCATATTTTGGGTGATTTCAGCCACACGCTGTTTGTGCTACATGCAATGTCTAAGATGTGACTGAGTCATTATTATATTGGGATTCCCATCAGTCTTGTATCCATCTTCAAATTGGGATAGGTATTTCCACTATTGCAGTAGCAAACAGCGAAGTAAATTATAATAATTGAATAGTTCGACCCCACTCTTTCCCCAGCTTTATGGACTACTGGCAAGGGGTAGTAGTGTAGGGTGTAGTGCAACAACCCCTGTCTTTATGGACTGGCCAGGGGTAGTAGTGTAGAGTGTAGCGCATCAACCCCTGTCTTTATGGACTGGCCAGGGGGTAGTAGTGTAGAGTGTAGTGCAACAACCCCTGTCTTTATGGACTGGCCAGGGGTAGTAGTGTAGAGTGTAGCCCAACAACCCCTGTCTTTATGGACTGGCCAGGGGGTAGTAGTGTAGAGTGTAGCGCAACAACCCGTCTTTATGGACTGGCCAGGGGTAGTAGTGTAGAGTGTAGCCCAACAACACCTGTCTTTATGGACTGGCCTAGGGGTAGTAGTGTAGAGTGTATCACAACAACCCCTGTCTTTATGGACTGGCCAGGGGGTAGTAGTGTAGGGTGTAGTGCAACAACCCCTGTCTTTATGGACTGGCCAGGGGTAGTAGTGTAGGGTGTAGTGCAACAACCCCTGTCCTTATGGACTGGCCAGGGGTAGTAGTGTAGAGTGTAGCGCATCAACCCCTGTCTTTATGGACTGGCCAGGGGGTAGTAGTGTAGGGTGTAGTGCAACAACCCCTGTCTTTATGGACTGGCCAGGGGTAGTAGTGTAGGGTGTAGTGCAACAACCCCTGTCTTTATGGACTGGCCAGGGGTAGTAGTGTAGAGTGTAGCGTATCAACCCCTGTCTTTATGGACTGGCCAGGGGTAGTAGTGTAGAGTGTAGTGCAACAACCCCTGTCTTTATGGACTGGCCAGGGGGTAGTAGTGTAGAGTGTAGTGCAACAACCCCTGTCTTTATGGACTGGCCAGGGGTAGTAGTATAGAGTGTAGCCCAACAACACCTGTCTTTATGGACTGGCCTAGGGGTAGTAGTGTAGAGTGTAGCACAACAACCCCTGTCTTTATGGACTGGCCAGGGGGTAGTAGTGTAGAATGTAGCACAACAACCTCTGGCTTTACGGACTGGCCAGGGAGTGTAGAGTGTAGCGCAACAACCCGTCTTTATGGACTGGCCAGGGGTAGTAGTGTAGAGTGTAGCCCAACAACACCTGTCTTTATGGACTGGCCAGGGGGTAGTAGTGTAGGGTGTAGCACAACAACCCCTGGCTTTATGGACTGGCCAGGGGTAGTAGTGTAGAGTGTAGCCCAACAACACCTGTCTTTATGGACTGGCCAGGGGGTAGTAGTGTAGAGTGTAGCACAACAACCCCTGTCTTTATGGACTGGCCAGGGGTAGTAGTGTAGGGTGTAGTGCAACAACCCCTGTCTTTATGGACTGGCCAGGGGTAGTAGTGTAGAGTGTAGCGTATCAACCCCTGTCTTTATGGACTGGCCAGGGGTAGTAGTGTAGAGTGTAGTGCAACAACCCCTGTCTTTATGGACTGGCCAGGGGGTAGTAGTGTAGAGTGTAGTGCAACAACCCCTGTCTTTATGGACTGGCCAGGGGTAGTAGTATAGAGTGTAGCCCAACAACACCTGTCTTTATGGACTGGCCTAGGGGTAGTAGTGTAGAGTGTAGCACAACAACCCCTGTCTTTATGGACTGGCCAGGGGGTAGTAGTGTAGAATGTAGCACAACAACCTCTGGCTTTACGGACTGGCCAGGGAGTGTAGAGTGTAGCGCAACAACCCGTCTTTATGGACTGGCCAGGGGTAGTAGTGTAGAGTGTAGCCCAACAACACCTGTCTTTATGGACTGGCCAGGGGGTAGTAGTGTAGGGTGTAGCACAACAACCCCTGGCTTTATGGACTGGCCAGGGGTAGTAGTGTAGAGTGTAGCCCAACAACACCTGTCTTTATGGACTGGCCAGGGGGTAGTAGTGTAGAGTGTAGCACAACAACCCCTGTCTTTATGGACTGGCCAGGGGGTAGTAGTGTAGAGTGTAGCGCATCAACCCCTGTCTTTATGGACTGGCCAGGGGGTAGTAGTGTAGAGTGTAGCACAACAACCCCTGTCTTTATAGACTGGCCAGGAGTAGTAGTGTAGAGCAACAACCCCTGTCTTTATGGACTGGCCAAGGGTAGAAACATGGTTGATGTTGGCGCAAAACAAATAATGCTTCAGTCACAACATATTTACTGTACCTAAAGTTAATTAAACAAAATAAAAGCACCTGGTCACATTTTATACAAACATTTGAGAGATCTTTGTGCAAACCACATGCTATTTAGATAGTTTTTTGTGCCACAATGCCGACAGCAGAACTGAAGCCAGAGGCACAAACACATTAAATTTCTTGTATGTCAACAAAAATTATTTCAAGATACACCTATATAAGATAAACACGAGGCGAACTACATAAAAAATGACAGTTATTACATTGTTACGTGTTAGCTGCAATGCCCATATCGCCCCTAGTGGCATACATTTAGGTCCACGACTGACCGCATTATACAACTTAACTGTATACAAATTATCTTTTAAAAATAATGAGTCAGGCATACTTTCAGCATGTTTAGGCACACATTGCACACAAAGCATACTCTTGCTAATTTTCAGAACTTAGTTTTGGGTCATGTATAAAGGGACAAAATCAAGCGGTAGCCTTTGGAATGTGGGCATATTATAAAGCGCACGCACAATATGCTCTTCCGCTAACTTTCAGTCCTTAACTTATTTTCAGCACATTACAGCGTAAGCAGGAACAGAGTTGGGGTTAAAATGTTATGGTCCACAATTTGGGCAGAGTATAGTTGTAGTCTACAACAGTTTGGCCCTATATCAGAGGTGTCAACTTGGGACAACTCATATCTGTAAGATCATGACAAAAAATCCTTACGATCTGCAAAAAAATCCTTACAAATTGTCAACACCCATTATAAAGCACAATCTTGGCATAGGATCCCGCTATAATACACCCCTATATGGAATAACAAACAGAACACAACTTGTTTTGGCACAGATCATTTTTTCTCGTGCTCTCTGTTGTAAGCAGCGGTAAAACTAAAAGGTAACTGTAATATTAAAACAATAAAGACAACTGCAATAAAATACCTACTGACAAATAAATTCATCAATTGCACTGAATTATTTTAAATTAATAACAGTACTTCACCCCAGCTGTTTGTAAATACAGTAGTCTCTCTCTCTCTTCAGCGGACACTCCTGTATCAAAGCAAGTGTCCCTACACTGCAGGTGTCCCCTCATCGGACGGACAGAATTTTTGAGTGACTGTTTTTAGGTCTAGACACTAAATGTGTGCACCATTTATGACAGAGAAGTTTTTTTACCGTAAATGTGAATAATGTTACAAAAAGACATTAACAATTTTTTTTATTTACCAGTCTTAATACCCCAAACATAAAAATATCCATGTTAATCTCATATAAACATATATGTTTCAGTTTGTTGTTTTAGAAAGAAGACATAGTTATAGATCAATAAATACTGTTCAGTAATTTACTTGTGTTCTAGGTATAACATTAGCATAGTAATTTTTTCAACTTCTGATATGTATCATAAGTTGCAAAGAATTCCTTGCATGAAAAGCAGCAGCATCTATATGATATTTTATTACATAACTAACATAATCTCTACATGTAAAACTTGAACATGGCATTTATTTTTTGTGAGCCAAACTAAGCCATGGTGACAAGAGGCATGATGGGAGATATTTAAATCACCATGCTTTCGTCTGTTGATAATAACAAGAATATGTTTTTAATTTACATGTCTAATATACTCAAATAATAATGCTTAGCCAAAAAGTACATACATTTAAAAACATACACATGTAGTGTAGATGCATGGATGGACATTATTTGTATAGATGTGAATGGATTGCACTTCATTCTACAAGATGCGATGGGCGATAATATGGTATCGAAGCTGTTTGCAGGAGCTCCAATAAAGCTTATAAACAATTTCAACGACAGGCATTGCACCTAGGTATTTATTAGACTGCTTTCAATGCTCAATCATCTAAGTAAGGAGTGATTTAAATAACTGCAATTCAGGGCATTGTTCAGTTTGTTGTCCCTACTGCTGGTGTCAAAGGATGAGCTCAGACTCAATTGCAATTAGTTAACAGGCATTCCCATTGTCCACAGAAAAACATGCAAGACAATAGCCAGCCAAAAATAAAACCAATTATCCACTCCCAGTTGGGTAAATTAGGTAGAATTTGTTTGCGTTTGGTTCATTGGAAACGGGGTGATTTGCTGCTCTGTCGGCCGCCATTTTGTAAATAAAATATTTTGCGGTAAAATTCAGCGCCATTTTGAAATATTTCATGGAGATCGCCAAAAATATTTGTGTCAGCAAAATCATAAATATCCGTAAGGATTGTATCGTACGCCCGCAAGCCCGTGCAGATCGCAACAATCCGTAAGGCTTATGGGAAAACCGTACAAGTTGACACCTCTGCCCTGTATTGTATTTGAATGCTAGTTTTACCACTACTGTCGTCAACAAGGTCAGATCAAAGATACAGCTGCTGATTGTCACATGTGTACTTACAAAGCGTGCATCATTGGAGCCAGTGCCAGTGATCCCTGCCTGGACACCCAGGTCACTCAGTTGTTTCTGTACTGCTGCACGCACTATGGCCTCTATCTGACGGCGGTCTAGCCCCACTGCACTGTGACTGTGTTGCTGCTGCACAAGTGGTGGGCGCGGCTCCCATGCCCACAGGTGCTGCACGTAGTCAACTCCCTGTTGCACCCAGCTTGGCAGGTGCTCCTCCCCTCTGTACGGCGGGCTCATCTTGGGAGGCAAATCATCATGTGGATACTGCAGCTTGTCTGCCATTATATCAAGCTGGTCATTCACTTCGTAGGCCTGTAAAAAAAACGGCTCTAACCAAATATGTTGGTGGTATATATTTAAATACAAGATAATTTGTTCATTCAATTAATATTAAATTAGATTACTATAACATACAAGAGGTTATTATGTTATACTATGTATAGTTTATATGGAATATAATTTCATGATATGTAAACATTGTAGATTTGTTAATGTTAGGCATGTAGTTAGTTATATTCATACGTTTCAATTTTTATAGAAATTTTGTGGGATTCCAACAGAATCCTGCTCTATTATAGGTTTGGATTCTGCAGACAAATAGTCCTGACTTTTTTTTTCATTCGGGTAACTTTTTATAAACGAAGGGTATTGGAATCTTTGATAACACTGTTATTCACCAGTAAAACAATAAAATCACAACTGTATTCTCCAGAGTTGTGATTCCAGAAGACAAAAACAAAACTGGATATCAGGAAGTGGATATTTTTTTCTTAAATATTATCTTACATTTAAGTATGTACAACAAAATTAATGATTTGCATTTAGACTGATGACAAATGTGTGGGATATAGCTACTCAATTGACTAGTCTACTCATCCCCAGGCATTTCTACTTGCCTCAGGTGAGTATTAAGTTCTATTCCTGATTATTTACAATACTATAATACCTATACACAACATTCAAGGATATTCTTTACACAGAACTTTCAATCAAACACCATACCCTAAAGACACGGAGGTTGAAGAAACTCCACAGTGGGAATTTATCAATGCCTGAGCCTCTCCAGTAGACACAGTATGCACCTGTAAGCATGCCACAGCGTTAGGTATAACTGGATCACCTGGAGTCTACAAAACAGCAACACTTTGAATACTCTTAAAAATGATTATACTACAATCTAGCGAATCTACATAAAATAAAGTTGTTGCATGGATATGCCAGAGTTTGATGAGTTGTCCATTTCATTTTGCATTTATAAAAAATGGTCTTATAGATGTATACTTACCAAGATTGTCCTTAGCATTTTGTTATTAACACACCCTCTCACACGGTCAGGCTGTAGTTCAATAAAATGAGTGTTTCAGAAAACAGATCATATTCAAATAACTGATCTACATAATGCACAAAAATTACACAAATGTTCATTACAAATATTATGACACTCAGCACTGGCAAATAAGTATTTCTGTGTTTTGTTACCAGTTGTGACATACCTGACAGCAGCAATGGGATGAAAATAAAGACAGGCAGTAAGTAGCAGAAATTACATTTCCGTCGCACTCGCTTCGTCCTGAAATAAACAAGGCAATGAGATGAAATATAAAAATAGTTGTTAAATTATGAAAACTCAGTATTACTGGCTTTAACCAGAGCTATTAGATAGGAGCTACGGCATTCCACCTGTGGAACCAAATGCACACAGATCTCGCTCAATCTTGGACATCTCGTTGTTTAGTACAGTATCTGTTTTAAGTTTTTATCCCATCCCTGCTATGACCTGGAGTCTCTTCAGACAGTCCTATCTAGTCAATACTGCCCCTTATCTCAATTCATGCTGTCTTTAGGTGTCCTTCTTTTATGCTTGTTTTTATGAAGTTGGACTATGTGTTTCTTGAAGAGCCACCCAGGCAGCCAGGGAGGTCCAACAAAGAGTGACACCACTGGGCAGAATAACTACCATCACTTGGTTGCGGTCAGGTGAAAGATATCAGAGGAAAAAATGGGCCAAGAGGCCCAGATGTCCTCTGGACTATAATTCTAGTGAGCTGGTAATCATGAATGAAATGTGTTTTGGTGAATCATAGTCACAGCCTATGGTCTCTTCACTATATTTTATCTGGTTATTCATATCAGATGACCAGAAACACAGCCAAATTGTGGCAATGCAGCAGACAATAAAGTGTATGAATTGTGATGCTACAGCTGGCCAGAATATAAATTTTCTATGTTTGTCACTTACAGTTGACAATATAATTTCATCTTTAACCAGTGAACACCAGACATCCACTGGGGTATTAATACAGCCCCTGCCACTGCTGCTAGACAGCAATTACTCAAGGTGCCCGCCCCATCAACAATAGAAGGCTGGGAACATCCAGGATCACTGGTGCTGTGTAATACACAATTGCAAGAGCTAAAATTTCAGGCAGAAACAAGTTAAAAAAAATATTTTGTTAGTTTGGGGAGGCCTTGGGATGCTCTTACAAGACTAGTAAACTACAAATTCTTGAATGAAGATGTCTATGCACAATTAGAGGAAAAGCTACAGAACAGTTTAAAAAAAGGAAAACTATAAATTTACCACTTTTAGGCCCTACAGGACCAGAGGTGGTCTACAAATGAGTCAATGAAATTTACATTTGTCTACATAGTGACAGTACCCTAAGAAACATATATGCAAACTATGAACAATACATCTTCAATGGTTTCTGAGATCTAAGAGCTAACCTCGCACAGCAGACACAGAGTAGTGCCATAAGTTTGATCTTCAGCCTAAACGGACTAAAAAGGTCAATTGGCTTTGAAATAAATAAAAACATCACACAATTAAATCAAACTGACAAACAACTTCACTTTT
This sequence comes from Oasisia sp. SBJ-2009, assembly GCA_964017155.1. Taxonomy (NCBI): domain Eukaryota; kingdom Metazoa; phylum Annelida; class Polychaeta; order Sabellida; family Siboglinidae; genus Oasisia; species Oasisia sp. SBJ-2009. The sequence continues at coordinate 33,769,898 of OZ024858.1, forward strand.
ATACGTTTTGAGAGTTTGAAGTGTCAATAAGAGAAGTGATTGTTTATGAAAGTTGACCAAAGCATACTTTGAAAGCAGCCAGACATCGCGCAGTACTGTATCAGCGATGAAACAATGTAGAACACCGCCCACTGCACACCACACCAGCATCACCAGGCCAAACAAGCACTGTAGTATCATGTTGATGACAGAACAGAGAAAACATCCGAGTTGGCGGAAGACGCCACACAATCCACAAGGACCTGAAAACATACAAAACAGGCACCTATAAGAGATACAACAACTGTGTTCCATCTTAAAACAAATGAGTTTCAAAACTGACTTTCAATCAAATGAGTTGCAAAACTGACTTTCCATTTGTGGAAAGTCAGTTTTGCAACTCATTTGTTTTAAGATGGAAAAACTGCATATACAATAATTAGACAATCACTGGATTACTTTTATTCATTTTATGAGAGTCAGCATAGGTATTCTCTATTTAAGTCTGTATTATGTTTTGTGTAATTTTCAAAGAGTGGAGTGTTCATAATTTAGCAGGGCTGAAATGTTTGCTCGAATATACGAACATACCATTTAGAGGATGTGTTACCAAGGTTTCATGAGGATGTCGCCATGGTACATTTAAACAAGTCAAATTTCAACAACTTTGATCACTGGGCCATTACCCTCAAGCTGCATTTGGTTCGATTAGCTCCTATTTACTATATGTAAATTTTAGATGTTTTCCAATTGCCTTAATTAATAAGACATTTCTGCATAAAATCAGAAAATATTCAATTGCACTGGAAATCACCCTCATAGTATCATATATACGTAGCTATGAATATCACATACTGTATTGTCCCTAATAGAAGCACAGTGTAGTAGGAAGGCTTGGGTGCGTCTATTAATTTCTCAAAAGTGGGCTGACTGTGGTCACTCGCTATATCGACTTCTAAACAGAGTAGATAACTAATCCACAATGTGGTGCCACTGAAGTACGCATATGTACAGCACCTCCAAGTGAATGACCTGAGACATACTTCTTTTTAAATCAACATTTTTATTGCATAATGCTTTCGGTACAATCTATGTGTTCTTCAAACTGCTTTAGTAGTGTTAATTAAACGTAGTGTAAACATAAACTTTACGCGAACAGTCGGCATTTAATCCAACATAAACAAATCCACCAATTTGTTTGATGCATATGGCCTCTCTCTGATAGTACCTTAAAATTAAAAATAAAAGCCCTGTTTGTGGTAAGCATTTATATCTACCATACATTTACTTACGTAAGTCTCACCAGTAACGGTTTGGATACCCTACCCACAATTATTATTTTCGAATAGCATTAGTCAGGGTGCCATCTTTGCTAATAATTGTAGTGTCTACTCTGTTGCAATTTTGCATCATGCCTTAAATAAATTTTCATGAACTGTTTCACATCTAAAAAAGGGATGAGCATCTATTAGGTAGTGCACATCTATTAGGGACAATGCGGTATTTACAATATGAGCAAGATCATGCATGAGCTACTTTTAATGTGTAGTCATCTGTTAACCACTCACCATCATTTGGAACCGACAAACGTCGTCGGCGGGATGGAGTTTTGTATGGACCACAAGGGTAGCCTCGCCGTGAATACAGCATTGTGCATTCATCATGGTCGGAAAATTCACCATCAGTGCAATCCAACCCTACACCAACCAACATGTGACCACAACTCTACTGTCTGCTGTGTTCATCAGATAATCATCATCTCGTTGTCATGTATACATAAGGTAATCACCATCTCATTGTTCTGTCGATGTCAAGTAATCATTATCTCAATTGTCCTGTATACATCAGGTAATTCCCATCTCATTGTCCTATGTCAGGTAATTCCCATCTCAGTGCCCTATCTACATGTGGTTACATAGTTACATATAATTACTATTATTATTATCCTGCCTACACTGTAAGGTAATTACAATCCTAGTTTCCTATCAACTCCACTCAAACCAACTCATTACAGACTCAGTATCCTGCCGACACCACTCACACCAAGGCATTACAGTCTCAGTATCCTGTTGACACCACTCACACCAAGGCATTACAGTCTCGGTATCCTGCCGACACCACTCACACCAAGTCATTACAGTCTCGGTATCCTGTCGACACCACTCACACCAAGTCATTACAGTCTCAGTATCCTGTCGACACCACTCACACCAAGTCATTACAGTCTCGGTATCCTGTCGACACCACTCACACCAAGTCATTACAGTCTCGGTATCCTGCTGACACCACTCACACCAAGGCATTACAGTCTCGGTATCCTGCCGACACCACTCACACCAAGTCATTACAGTCTCGGTATCCTGTCGACACCACTCACACCAAGTCATTACAGTCTCAGTATCCTGTCGACACCACTCACACCAAGTCATTACAGTCTCGGTATCCTGTCGACACCACTCACACCAAGTCATTACAGTCTCGGTATCCTGTCGACACCACTCACACCAAGTCATTACAGTCTCAGTATCCTGCCGACACCACTCACACCAAGTCATTACAGTCTCGGTATCCTGTCGACACCACTTACACGAAGTCATTACAGTCTCGGTATCCTGCCGACACCACTCACACCAAGTCATTACAGTCTCGGTATCCTGTCGACACCACTCACACCAAGTCATTACAGTCTCTGTATCCTGTCGACACCACTCACACCAAGTCATTACAGTCTCGGTATCCTGTCGACACCATTCGCACCAGATAATTACAATCTTAGAATCCAATCAACATCACTTGCACCAGATAATTACAATATTGGTATTCTGATGTCACCACCAACAGAAGGTAATCAAAATCTTAGGGACCTATCAACATCATCTCTAACCAGGTTAGAAAATTCTACACTGATGTATGATGATAAATGTAATTGCAAAGCTACTGTAAAGTCTAACAATCACATGAATCACAATTTCTAAACTGACATATGTACTACAGCAAGTAACATTTCAGAAGTAGACACTAATGATCTCAAGCAAACTTACCATATAGATGTGATAGGTTATTTCCATGGATGCAATATGCTGAATGTGACCTTGATCTGTTTGGCAGCCAACTGGATGATGCCGACTGGTTGACATTCTGACAGTCTGTGACTTCTTGTGACTGTTTCAATGTTCCATCTGTGTTGGCCCGTGCTCGGTTAGTTACTGAACGCTTCCTCACGACTGCATTACTTGACTGGTTCAACTGACATATCAGTTCTCTTGAGGTCGACTTGTCTGCAGTTGATGAGACATTTGAAAGCCTCAAGTTGGTGGGTGAACGTGATCGACTACGTGACAGATGCCTGCTTCCTTGAGAGGAACTAGATGAGAGGGCAGCCTCACAGTGTAGTTGTGTTGTGTGTGACCCTGACTGGCTGATCACAGCTGACTGACAATTTGATGACTGATTAGCCAGTGAGCGTTGTATTCTTCTCTGCTCTTTTGTTTGTGTACTGATAGTTGACTTGTTCTTCGATGACACATATGTTGGTGATGATGACTGACTTGAATCATTGGATACATTATCACCACCACCACGTCTCCATGACCTTGTTGGCGATAGCGAGTTCTTTCTCACAGTTGTGGTTCTGTAATTATCAGTGCTGTAGCGAAGCCCTGATCGCGTACAGCTGCGGGGCAGGCTGGCGTGGGTGGAAACACTCTCTGTTCTCTTTACTGAAACACAACATCTCTTATCACAACTCTCACACAGCATCTCTTATCACAACTCTCCCACAGCATCTCTTATCACAACTCTCCCACAGCATCTCTTATCACAACTCTCCCACAGCATCTCTTATCACAACTCTCCCACACCATCTCTTATCACAACTCTCCCACAGCATCTCTTATCACAACTCTCCCACAGCATCTCTTATCACAACTCTCCCACACCATCTCTTATCACAACTCTCCCACAGCATCTCTTATCACAACTCTCCCACAGCATCTCTTATCACAACTCTCCCACACCATCTCTTATCACAACTCTCCCACACCATCTCTTATCACAACTCTCCCACAGCATCTCTTATCACAACTCTCCCACAGCATCTCTTATCACAACTCTCCCACACCATCTCTTATCACAACTCTCCCACAGCATCTCTTATCACAACTCTCCCACAGCAACTCTTATCACAGCTCTCCCATAGCATCTATTATCACAACTTTCCCACAGCTGCACTATCAAATGATCTTGGCACATGGCCAACATGCCAAACTGCTGTAATTAAGACAGGGTTTGTTATATGATTAAATTTGCTAGATGACAAACTAGTTCAAATAGTAATGTAAAGCAAAACTTGTTAAATTCTAATCACTTATTCACATAAAATCCCAAAACACAAACCACAATAAACTCCAAAGCATAATTTGATGATCAAATTTACTTTGCTTCTATCAAATTCACACATGCATGCATGCATGCATGCATGCATGCATGCATGCATGCACGCACGCACGCACGCACGCACGCACGCACGCACGCACGCACGCACGCACGCACGCACGCACTGACACATGTATATGTGTGATTAAATTGTTGCATGAGTTGCAGTTAAAAATATGGGGCAGATTAATTTATTCTTGTGACTACAGCTGTACTTTAAATAAACAGTTGCAAGCTCTGGTATGCTCAATGCTAGTGAACCTCCTGGCTTTGAACATATGTTAACAGAAAACAATATATACAAGTTTGGATTTCCACAAATACAATATTCTTGATGGAATTCAGAGTCTATAGATCATCACTTCTGTTAAAACAATTGTGACAAATATCCTTGTCATTTAGCTGCAGCACCTAGAATTTAGAAGACTATCAGTTTAATAAACAAACTGCACATTAACTTAGTATATAATGGTACATGTTAATAACATGTACAATATAGTGAGGGTTATGATAGTACACATTTACTGAATAATCAAAATGTATGTTACAAACTTATCTTGTATTGATTACATATAGGCTTCTTCTGTGGCCACATGCTGTGTGATTGTTGTATACAACAGGCTGATGCCTTGGCATTGCAATAGTGCTAATTATAGATTATCACCCTGTTGAATTTGTTTAGATTTGCTCATTTTTGTATAACTGATTGCAAAATATCTTTGTGCTATAATGGCAGACAACATTACTGATGGCAATTTACCATGTAACAACTTACTTATTTTTATTAATATCAGTGTTGTATTTTGTTGTATATAACTGGTGATGATCATAGTGCAGTCGCGCCTCCTTATAATGCAACTCGTTATAACACAAATTGGACATAACAGTCAGTCGTAGACCCCAAATTTCAGCCACGGTGGAAACGAGGCTAACAATAATGCTGTAATAACTGTCACTTGTTGTCATGTTTGTCTTGTACCAGTGTATCTTGAAACAATTTGTTGACAAACAATTTAATGTAGAAGTACAACTGTGTTGCTGAGTTGTTTATTGTGTAAATACCCCGTGGGTAGCGCTTGTTTTGTGCCATCCACTGACACTCTGTCATCCACTAACACTCTGTCATCCACCGACACCCTGCCATCCTGACACCCTATCATCTACTGACATCCTCTCATCCACTGACACCCTGCCATCACCTTTACTTGTTGAGTATTCAACTTTCAGAACATACATATATATTATATATGATGTTCCTATTGATAAAATATGTTATTGCAGCCGAAATCTTTGGGTTGAAGTGATGCAGTCAATTTTCATGTCAATTCAATGGGAATGCAGTATTCAATAATCACAGCATTTGATGGCTGTAGCACTGAAATGGTTTCGGTCCCTATATTTTCGCTGTTGTGATTTTATTAATGGGTCATTATATTGGGAATCCCACCAGCTGTGTCTTCAAATTGGTTGATGCAACAGCGACTGGTGAAAGTCAACTCTTATAAATGTATTAGACTGGGTCAATTTTCAAGAAATGTAAACCCTGAAGGCAAATCGTGTTAATGTATGGCATGGCACACATGCTATTTAGACTTGTGATAACATTTTAAAAACTGCTTAAAACTCGTATGAATTGACCAAATTGTCATTTAAACAAAGCAAATAAAATAACAAATAAAATAACTATGTCAGGCATGTTGATATTGTGTGCAAATAAATAATTAATTCACCCCTTTCAACATTATTTGTGGATATATCCTGTATGTCCAGTGCTGTACCAAATTTTAAAATATTTTATTGTCTCCTTTTAAGTACCCAGCACCAACTGTCACATTGCAGGCTTGAACTGATGCATCACTGATACCAATACAAATTAACAAAATACTTACTTTGCTTACCTTTCAACATTATTTCCAGCTGTATTCACCATGCACAATGCTATTTTGAACGCTCGTGTATACATATATATCTATTGTGTCCTTGTAGTTACTCATCAACAGAAGTCTTAACAACTTTTCATAGTGCAGGTTTGAATTGATGCACTGGTGATGCCGCCATGGCTGAAGGCACAGACTCCACTAGAAAAAGACCAGTGTTGCTAGTCATAATTACAATTGTGCATCATTTGCCAGAATGACAATCAAAAGAAACTGATGAATGTCAGCTGTGATGGCCTCCAGTCAGTTGATAACATCAGACAACTACGAACGAAATTACCTAACAATAACTTTCAAGATGCAACTGATCGACTCACCGAAATATTTCAAGCAGATGTCCCTCAAACTTTCTCATCCTCTGGCATAAAGACTGTCGGTCAAGTTACATGAGCAGATTGAAAGTTGAACGCTTCAGTAAAGCTGGATTGAAAGAGATGCCAAGCTCCTCCACATCCAGGCAACATGCTCATCATCAAAAGGTCAGTCTACGGAGTGAAACGCCTGACATAGACAAGAAGCAATGTATCTTTTGCTAACAAGTCATGGAGGAATGGTGGAATTTGCGCCTGAGCATCATTGGAAATTTAGTAGTATCTGTCCCAAACATCCACAAGATCCAAGATATCAGTTTGTTCCGCTGTTTGCGACAGCTCTTGACAAAGCCATGCGAAGGCTATGTCCGAGGTCTGTGGTGACATTGTGGCAATATGTTTTGTTTGTCGGAATTGTCGCTGAAACTTGACCATGCAACTCCGGTGATATGCTCCATCTGCAGCTGTAAGATTGTTGACACATGCTAATCGAACACTCAGGACTTGATCATACATTGATGCGTCTAGTATCCTGCTGCTGACTGGCAGTTCTTGGACGAGATGAAGTGATTCAGGTTCTCTCGTCTTGTTGGCAAAAGATACATTGCTTCTTGTCTATGTCAGGCGTTTCACTCCGTAGACTGACCTTTTGATGATGAGCATGTTGCCTGGATGTGGAGGAGCTTGGTTCATTCATCTCTTTCAATCCATCTTTCCTCAAGCGTTCAACTTTCAATTTGCTCATGTAACTTGACCGACAGTCTTAATGCCACGAGAAAGTTTGAGGGACATCTGCTTGAAATATTTCGGTAAGTCGATTGGTTGCATCTCGAAAGTAATCATTAGGTAATTTCATTCGAAGTTGTCTGATGTTATCAACTGACTGGAGGTCATCATGGCTGACATTCATCAGTTTCTGGTGATTGTCATTCTGGCAAATGATGCACAATTGTAATTGTGACTCTAGTGACACTGGTCTTTTTCTAGTGGAGTCTGTGCCCTCAGCCATGGTGGCATCACCAGTGCATCAATTCAAACCTGCACTATAAAAAGTTGTTAAGACTTCTGTTGATGAATAACTACAAGGACACAATAGATATATATGTATACACAAATAGTCCAAAATAGCACTGTGCATGGTGAATACAGCTGGAAATAATGTTGAAAGGTAAGCAAAATAATTATTTTGTTAATTTGTATTGGTATCAGTGATGTATCACTTCAAATCTACAATATGATGGTTGATGCTGGGTACTTAAAAGGAGACAATAAAATATTTTAACATTTGGTACAGCATATATCTGCAAATAATGTTGAAATGGGTGAATGAATTATTTATTTGCACACAATATCAACATGCCTGACATAGTTATTTTATTTGCTTTGTTTAAATGACAATTTAATTTAGGCAGTTCATATGAGTTTTAAGCATTTTTTTGGTATTTTATCACAAATCTGAGTTTGCCATTGGATTCTTCATATTAGAGAACATACAAAAGCACACTTCAGTCATGTTTCTACCATGTTTAGTAAAAAAGATATGAACAATTACGAATTTTAGCATGACAGAGCCATTTTTTAGCCGGGCATACAGCAGATTCGAGCTCAGCACCCCTCAATACCCTAAAATAGCATGTATGCCATAAATTAACACGATTTCAGCTTCTTAAATATGCACATTTTCATGAAATTTGCCTAGTCTATATAGTTCGACTCCACACATTCCCCAGAGACAATCGGCCAGGGATATGTAGCGTAGCACAATGACCCCTGGCTTGCGAGGATGTATAAACCCAACACTTACCAGTGTAAGTAGCAGGCGTGTGTGGCGGTGTGTGTAGACCATTTATATTGACAGCTGATGATGATGTTTGCAAAGTGTCATGACTGGTTGATTCAGTTGTTTCCAGCCAGATGTCATAGTGTTTCAGTCTGCTGCGAGACATATTTGGGTTGATGTAGTTGTCGCCCAAACCAGTAGGTGAATAACTGCCACTAGAACCAAGTAAAGGGGTGAACACAATAGAGGCATCCAAAATAACTCTGCAAAATAATACAATGCTACATACATTAATAACCAACAATCACATATTTGATTACATATACAACATGTTGTGTTCTTTACCTAAGAGAGCCAAAACAAAGATGTTTCCACAACTATAAAAATGCAAATGTAAGGCATTATTATTTATTTTTGAGGTGATCAACTGCTCTTTACAGCTCCCATGAAGGAGATAACCAGAAAGTCAGAGTAACACAGCAAAAATGACACACTGCAAATAGTTAAAGGGGGACTGAAATGCAATAACAACCATTGCCCAAACATAAGAACATACCATTTACAAGATATTTAAATCTATATTTTTAGAATTAAAATATGTATTTATAAGTAACATGCTTACTTGGCTCCATCGCTTCACAAGGTGCAATAGACTTGCTCGTCATAATTAATAAAATGAAAAAATGACCTATCCCTACAGCTCCCACTACCTTATCCAATCACTGAGCTTCTTCTCTTTGCACTTGGCAGGAAGGCTCGTACTGTGATAAGTAAACTCCCTATAGAGGGGAAGGATATGGTGAAGCGACGGAGCCAGGTAAGTATGTTACTTATACATATTTTAATTCTAAAAATATAGAATTTATTACCTAACATAGACTTAGCCTGGCTCTGTCGCTTCACAAGTGCAGAATCTAGGTGAATGGATGGTGGGATATAGGCAATGCTATCTCTACTGATCTCCTGTTGGGTGCAGAATTGATTATGCAGCCACAACCAGTCCTAGTTGGATGAGATCGGCAGAATAGAGATAGGTAAGAGTCCTGGGACACAGGTAGTCATGACCTGTGTCGTCGTCCTCGTAGGCGAAAGGGGTGTCCTGAACCCTGTCCTCTGGTGGCCCCAAAGGGCTGCTGACGTGAGAATGACAGTGGCATAGCAGTCTGTCGTCGAGGTGCGGATCTAGCCGGTGCTGACCGATGTGGAGCAGTACGTGTTTTACCGACGGTAAACGGTGCCGATCCCCTGTATAGTGCATAGTCTCGTTGCCGACTGGCCACCTTGTCCCACAACTGTAGTTTCATTGCGAGTTCGTCGAATAGTGATGAAACCCCAAATGGAGCCGTGTGAAGACGTTCCCGTTCCTCTTGAGACACAAGGGGAGAGACTCCTCGCAGTGCTTGATCCCTTTAATGCAGTAGTATGTTGCAGGCGATGGCGCAATCCAGTGTAGCGCCATCGGACCAAGCAGTTGCCACTGACTGAGACAACTGTAGTGTTGCCTTAAGTTGTTCCAACAGTTGTTCTGTGGAAACACTTCCAATGCCCACGTGATCAATCAGTCCATGTATGGACCAATTGAGGGCAGCTCCCATCCAATCTTGGAAGGAGAAGATACACAGTCATCGGCGTGTCATAGATGCGAGGTCACGGAAATACTTCTGCTCCGTACCGAGTCGTGTTCCCCCCACCTGCGACCGAGATATCTCGGTGAAGTCCTTATTTACAACAGGGGAGTCTCATGAAAACAGAAAACCTGTAGAACGAAGCTCTAACGGAGAGTACATGTTCTCTCTGGAGCGAGGTACCAAAGCAAATCGGTGTGATTTGCCCTCGGGAGTGGTTTGTAATTCCTGCTGAATTTTCTTAAAGTGATTGATCATTGCTTCAGAAAAAGGAAATCCAGGTTGGGGAGCGACAGGAACAGTATAATCGTCTTATGCTAAAGCTGACAAACGTGGCACTGTACGAGGATTGAGACTCTCAGTCGCTGGCAATTCATCACAGAGAAAAGTGGGTGCCTGGATAACTTGTTCTGAATGTGACATAGTGTCACATTGTTCGTCTGGTTGTACGGTAACTGATTGTGGAGTTTGATCAGTGTACTGTCCATCTACCGAACTCCAGACATCATCATCATCCGAACCGGTATGTTCAAGTCAATCACCATACACTCTGTGAGCGGTGATATTATCGCCCGAACAGGAGAACGGTAAAAACAAATTGTTACCGTTGACTCATTACCGGGCAGAGCCGGCAGCTGCTGCAGGTGTACGGCGTGGGTATACCTCACTTTCTGTGAAGTGATGTCCAGCTATAGCCTGTGTATTCCCGGAAACGAACGGACCGTCAAACGTTTCGGAAGCCAAGGCGCCGATTTGCTGGTGGCCGAAAACTGTAGTAGTTGCGTGTCGCGCAAAAGGGCCCCATGTTGTGGCGCCTGCGAACGCAAACTCCGGGTTTAATGCGCCTACATTTTCCCTTAGCTGCATTCTGTTTGTTCGGCAATCGTCCCCGGATAACGGGAGACTCCAACTAGTTCTAGTAACGCCGGTTGGGACGCGAGTCGGAACGCAGATTGGCGGTTTGCAAGATGCAAGAACCGGGTTCCTGGTATGGAATCTGCCTGCGACGGGTTCTGATTGGTTGAACGGTTCATGAGGAGGCCGGCCGAGCTTTTCTCCGGTCACCCGGCGACACCAGCCGAACTGTGTGACATCTCGGGTTTTCCTTCCGACTCCGGGATTTCTCAGTCGTTCGGTGACCTGGGCCGAACGAGGTCAATCTCCAGGTTCGGCTCCAGAGAACCGTCCAGGGTTTTGGCCCCGAGGTATGTCTCCAGTTTTTTGCCCGGAGCGGACCCTTCGGCGTAAGTCCATTGACCTAGACTGCCGGTTAAACGCTCGGATACCCTAGTAGGTAATCCAACTGGCAGGACATTGTCATTTGTCCGGGCAGTTCCGTCGAATGTCCAGATCGATGCTGGACCTCCTGAAGCACAGGGCCGATTAGTCATGTTATTTACGATGTTAGGAACTGATCTCTGTTCGCGGACTCACGGTTCTGGATTATCTCTGGGGATGGCACTGGAGAAAACCCCAGGAAGCTGCCGCTGGAAATGTTACAAGTCTCTAAGCGAGCCCGCTTGTCCTTGTGGCTGTGTTCCTCTCTAAGCGCAGGCTTCCGCTTTGTAACCAGTTTATCAGTAGCACAGCGTTTTCTGTTCAAACAGGCTTGGGACCATTTTACTACACCTGCCCAAACTATGTCTGTCCACTTTGAACAAGTATCGCACTTGTTCTCTATTGTACATCCATGACACTTGTCCGGATGGTTATCGCCCCCACGCATCAGTCTAGTACAGACGGGACATTTGCTTCGGTGGCGTGGTCGCGAGTGATCGGCAATGACAGTCACAATAGTTAAAGATGAAAGGGCGAAGTAGAACAATGGTTGATGATAGAAAATTACAACTGAAAAGTGGTATAAGAATAATCCACTATAGGCGAGCGGCAAAACCACCAAACTGACCGGTTTAAATGCCCCCCCCCTACACACACCTGAATGTTATACCATTAGAAAGCCCTGTATCTCCCCGTCATAATTAGGCCTGTCGTAGAGTTGTCAAGTGGTGCAGTTAGCGGTAATTTAAGGTCAAACAAGGTCACCATCAAACGTTCAATTTTAGAAACTGCGCACTTCAGAAAACGTCTTGATATTTAATTGGCTGCATAGCTACTTTATTTCATGAGAAAATGGTCAAGCAATATATTTTTAAAAAGCACATTATCTCTGCTTCAAAACAGTATAAAGAATTGTGCTGTATCATGGAAACATAAAACTGACGACACGCTCGAACAAGGTCACCCACAAAATGTCAGATATTACAAAGTTGACAATGCAGCGAACATCATAAAGTTATACTGGTTACGCATCTACTTCAAGATTATGGAGATGTCATATACTGTGTGAAAGACCAATTTCACCCCGTCATAATGCGGTATGACATGACGCTGCGAGATGAAGCAGTGTGTGTGGAGCGGCGTTCAAATGGAGTCACCGTAAATCTATGATTGTTGGAAATTGCGCCATCACGCAAGCTAGTGTATGTCATTGTGTCATTCTGTGACTTTTTTATATAGATTTTAAATAATTGTGTTTTTCCACTTATAAAGGACTGAAAAAAAAACTGTTTCCATTTTTCCGTCCACTTTTTCGTGGAAAAATTCAAGATGGCCGCCACCGGTCACCAAAAGTCTTATAATCGCTATATCTTCGGCATTAAACGGTATAGAAACTTGAACTCGGAATCGTTTTATATGTTTTGAAGTATGAGGAATCCAATGTAACCATTATTATTATTAAAAAAAGTTAAATAAAGCTATGCCAGCCGAAAATGCGTTAAAATGACCGTAATATATGTATATTATACGCAGTTATGTAGCAAATATATGTCCAGCAACTTTTCATATAGATTTTAAATGATTGTGTTTTTTTCACTTATATTGACGCAAAAGGACTGAAAAAACTGTTTCCATTTTTTCCGTCCACTTTTTCGTGGGAAAATTCAAGATGGCCGCCACCGGTCACCAAAAGTCTTATAATCGCTATATCTTCGGCATTAAACGGTATAGAAACGTGAACTCGGAATCGTATTATATATTTTGAAGTATGATGAATCCAATGCAACCATTATTTTGATGAAAATTAAATGAAGTTGTACCAGCAATATAGGTGTTAAAATAGCCATTAAACGTTAGATCCAAAATTCGTCTGCAAGATGATTCTCCTCTTCACTCTAGCCCTCTTTGTCCAGAATGTTGATCACATCGTCGGAAACTTTCAGGAACATCTTGAAGTATGTAGGTTTTAGCTTTCCCTGTGTTCCGTGTCCATTGATGTCTGCTCCAATAAGTGTATGAAACCCTGGTAGAGCTGCTTGTGTTGTTAGGACCCAGGGCTGTCGGTACGCATTTCTACAACGTAGGTCCTGCCATGCATTCACTAACAGGATATGACTCAGATTTCTCCTTGTTTTGAATTGGGAAGAAAACAGTTTTCAACGTTGTGATGCAAAAGTGGTAGGTAGACCATTTCATGGCTCAGAGAAGAATGCTCACTCCAACCTCAACCGTTTATGATTAAAGCTGGTCAACAAGAAAAACACGTCGTTGGCGAAACTTCCCCCATGTAAAGCAAGTTTTGAGGAACTTACAAGGCGGGCTGGCTCAGTGGCAAACGAAGGTGTGGATGTCGTCACATGTGACCAAGCCAAACATTTGGTCCCCACTGGAGCATGGGTGGGAAAGAAAAAATGGAAAACTTTTTCCTGTCCAATGGCGTCAGTATAATTCGCTGCACAAACAACTGTGCATGCAGTCAGAACAGTTTGTGTTGCACAGAGCTGTGCACATGTCATGGCAATGAAAGTTTTTAAAATCCACATTCAGTTACCGACCTAGACATTCTACGTGATGATGACGAGGATGACAGTGCATTATAGGTGGGTAGAATGTTTGTACTTGCCGCACCAAATCGACTTACAAATATACAATCCTTCGTGATGAATAAATAATTTGCCAAAAAAGAAAGCCAAAAAGCTCGCTTTACAGTCACATTATAATGTTGCGTTGAGTACATTGCAATTGTATAATGATTATTGTCTGGTGCAATTTTGAATATTGACAAATCGATGATGACATTGTTTGTCCACCAGTACATGTATACTTCTGTGTGTAGTTCCGCAGTTTTTCACAGAGTTGTCGTCATCATATCTATCAAACACTTCCACAACCGTGTCAGCTTTTTGAAATCCTATCAGAAGTTGTTTGAAGTGTGACAAAGCTAATGCATCAAATGAATTGAATTGGTACCCCCCCATCATTTGAATAACAGCCATGGCATCCCTAATATACACTATGGTTGAAGTGGTGCTTTGCGGAAGTTCAGACATTCTCTCGACTTGAGCTTCCAGTTGATGATCCAGTTCCGCTTTGTTAGTTTTCCGCATTGTACCATCAGCATGAACAATGGCTGAGAACGGTGGCCATAGATACGTCATCTCTGCACCGCGCCAACGACAGGGCTCTGCGGAACACAACCTCCGGACTAATAGCTGCTGTCACAACACCTCCCTTGCCACACTTGAACTTGTTATATGTTGCCATGTCAGCAAATGTTTTCATCCCTGACTTTTTGTTGGGGCTGTAGAAGCTGCATGATTAACCTGATTCAAGTGTGCCATGCACAAATCTCTGCAACCTTTTCTCTCCACCACATACGGTGTTCAGGAGCGAATTTTGTACATCCTGTGTAGCCCAGTAGATAGGTTGATGAGTACGTCTGGGTGAGATTCAGGCTCCCTCAATGTTCGGCAAGTCACAGTGCTGCGACCAGTGGAGAAGCCAGACACCTCCAGAAGTTCTCTCAATGTCTGAAGTTGGCAATCCATTCAAAGAGTCAAACAATGCGTAACTCAAACTGCCGAGGGAGGGCAGCAGAACATGGAGGAACACGCTGGGAACTATGTGCACTCAGGTCTTCATCGGCCAAAAAGCGTCGTTTTTTGTGTGAAAACACTAATGGTCAGGTAGACACACCTGAGGGTAAGAATTTGTTTCATGCGACAGCAATGATAGTGTACCAGAGACAACCTACGATAGATGATAGAACATACCTCACCGAGGCACAGCATCCGGAGAGTCACCTATTATCATTATCGATGGCATGGCTTTTGTGCATGAATTTAGTGTTCACAACGGTCACATTGATAACTGTCAAGGCCTTTCAGCATTTTTTATTCGCGCAATTAACAGCAAACCTTTCGGCTACTGCGCGGCATATTTACTCTTTGATGACTACAGCACCAATTCATTGAAAGATCATATGAGGCAACAAAGAACAGCTGGCATATCTTCTGACCCGGGCAATAAGGTCGATGGTAACACACCCACCTAGATCTAAAGTCATTCCTGAATAGAAAGGATACAAAGGTGTGCAGATACATTGATAACACTGTATGCAGTTGTAGCACTGGGTGATCTAGATATCATTGTACACATTTATTTCAGTGATACAGATGTACTTTTGTTGACGTTGCGCGGAGTTCCAGAACTCAGTGCAGAGAGCGTTGTGATGATGGGTACAGGAGCTAAGTGACGCCCTGTCAAACTCAAGCCTATCTACGATGCCCTGCATCCTAACAAGACAAGCAGCTCTACAAGGGTTTCATACACTTATTGGAGCAGATATCAATGAACACAGAACACAGGGAAAGCGAAAATCTACATACTTCAAGATGTTCCTGAAAGTTTCCGACGATGTGATCAGCGCCCTTGGTGGCTTTGAGGTTGGAATGTATCCGTCAGATCTGGTGCTATGTGGCTATGAACAGGTCTTGTTTCCTACCCTACTTCCTACCTGATGCAGGTAAGATGGCACATGTGCAAACAACTGTGCAAGTGTGAAACAGCTGAATATACATGCACCCACATTGTGGACAAAGAGGGCTAGAGTGAAGAGGAGTGTGATCTTGCATACAAATTTTGGATCTAACGTTTAATGGTTATTTTAAAACCTATAATGCTGGTATAACTTCATTTTATTTTCATAAAAATAATAGTTGCATTGGATTCCTCATACTTCAAAACATATAAAACGACTCCAAGTTCAAGTGTCTATACCGTTTAATGCAAAAGATATAGCGATTATAAGACTTTTGGTGACCGGTGGTGGCCATCTTGAATGTTTTCACGAAAAAGTGGACGGAAAATTGGAAACAGTTTTTTCGAGTCCTTTTGGGTCAATATAAGTGAAAAAAACACAATTATTTAAAGTCTATATGAAAACATCACAGAATGATACAATGACATACACTAGCTTGCGTGATGGCGCAATTTCCAACAATCATAAATTTACGGTGACTCCTATTGAACGCCACTCCACACACACTGCTTCATCTCGCAGCGTCATGTCATACCGCATTGTGACGGGGTGAAATTGGTCTTTCACACAGTGTATGACATCTCCATAATCTTGAAGTAGATGTGCAACCAGTATAACTTTTTGATGTTCGCTACATTGTCAACTTTGTAATATCTGACATTTTGTGGGTGACCTTGTTCGAGCGTGTCGTTAGTTTTACGTTTCCATGATACAGCAAAATTCTTTATACTGTTTTGAAGCAGAGATAATGTGCTTTCTAAAAATGTATGGCTTGACCATTTTTCATGAAATAAAGTAGCTATACAGCCAATTAAATATCAAGACGTTTTCTGAAGCGTGCAGTTTCTAAAATTGAACGTTTGACGGTGACCTTGTTTGACCTTGAATTACCGCTAACTGCACCACTTGGCAACTCTACGACAGGCCTATTTATGATGGGGAGATGCAGGGCTTTCCAATGATATAACATTCAGGTGTCTAGGGGAGGGCCATTTAAACTCCTAAAATAACGCACTTTTTTTGCGGATTTTCCGCTCGCCTACTATATAACAGAAGTGATAAGAAAAAAGATACACTGTAATTCAGTTTAAATAAAAATGTGATATAGCTAAATAAACTGATACAATACGGAGCTACTCGAAGACGAGACTTATACAATGGCGGTGCCAAGTGAGAAGAGAAGAAGCTCAGTGATTGGATAAGGTAGTGGGAGCTGTAGGGATAGGTCATTTTTTTCATTTTCATTAATTATGGCGAGCAACTTGGGCGCGGCCAAGTCTATTGCACCTTGTGAAGCGACGGCTAAGTCTATGTTAGGTAATAAATATAATTGTTCAAACTTGGATATTTTTTACCACTGGGTGCTGCCATATTAAGCTCAAATTAAATTGGTTTGACTAGCTCCTAGATCTACTCAATGTAAATAAGTGCACCAGGATAGCACTGTATAGCCCAATACAAACATACAGCACAATCTCTGATTTTGTTAATATTTTTTATAGAACATCCTATACTATTTCAGAAAAATCCATGAAAATATTGGAATGGGCAAATCATAATGTTCAGAGATACATTAAATTAAGTACACCTGTGGATGAAAAATTGCACCACTGAATAACCTGTGCAACACAAACATACAGGAGGATACAGCACAGTCTCTGATGTATAAATCCATAGTGTATATATTCTCACTAATTGTATAATTCCTATTCAATATACCAGGGGTTATTGTTATGCAATTATCCATCAGGGGGACAAGAACATGCACATGTAAATTTGGTCTGCAATGTGATTTGTAGCATATAAATACAAATGACCAACTTGTATTGCATAATACATATGGTAAGCATTGCAGATTGAATTGTATTGACAGTTGATCAGCTCCATGTGTGATGATTGTAGTTTCATTAGACTGAGAGACAATATGTGAAGTGATCTGAAAAAGGTGAAATAATGAAATTTATAATTAGTGAGCACATATGATTTACATATCAGAGACTGTGCTGTATGTTCGAATTGGGTTATAAAGTGCTATCCTGGTGCAGTTTTGAATCCACGGGTGTACTTAATTTAATGTATCTCTGAATATTATTATTTGCCCACTCTAATATTTTCAGGGACTCTTCTGCAATAGTATAGGATATTGTGTAAAAATATTAGCAAAATCAGAGGGTACGGTTTTTGGGTATCTGAGGTCAAAGGTCAAATAAAAAAAATTACAACATTCGTATTTACACTAATGTGTTAATTTAAGAATAGTTATGTGTGCATGTTTCTTGGCTTTCCAATTATATATTGATTGTTTCTCTAGCTTTATTAATAGCAGAGTTACACACATTAATGTAGCGGTCAGTGTGCGATTTAGGTCAAAGTTCAGTGACCTGTATCTTCTATGATACTTGACCGTCCTAGATTTTTATTTTATTTTGATATTCTCGCATGAGCCTACAACTGTACTAAATTTCATCAAAATTGGAGTCGGGTAATGTTTTGAGTGATTGATTTGACATGGAATGACCCGTTGGGAAGAACTATTGGTACTTACTGGCCCACAAGATGGCCAATACACTGGATCCTGATTGTTACGTTGTCTTGCCAATGTTTCATGCCTTCAATGGTTGTGACACAGTTTCATGGATTTCAAGGCGTGATTTGGTGGCAGGAACAAATGAAATGCATGTTTGGAATGCCTATGACAGTGTCACACCAGTTTTCTGTGCCTTGGCTGCTACCCTGAAGTCCATATGGACTAATTGGCTGGGTCCACTTAAATGCCTTGTAGATTTGTAGACCTGGGCCCAGTTTCATAAAGCTGTGTAACTCTACGCGCAATTATGCGGTTTACTCGTCGCAGCTAACAGCGAATAGTCAATACAGCTTACGGCCAGTTTCATGAGACCAATTTAGCATTCGCGCCACTAACCGGGGTAAATCGACTTAGAATTGACCTAGTTAGGTAACTGTGGGGAATCCCTGTATTTGTGCTGTGTCTGAACAACCCTTTCTTTCTAGCTGCCACCTTTGTCATTCGCATAGCAAATGGGAAGCTATAATGAATATAAAGGATATCCAGTGTAAACATTAAAAATTATTTTGTTGAGCGTGGGCGTGTCGGGAGCATACCGTACATATTTCAACTTCGGGAGCATACCGTAAACATTTCAACTAGCGTAAAGTTATGCCTACTAAATACATGGTGCAGCTAAGTACAACTATGGAGCAGACTCATGAAATACAACTACATGTAGTGCAACTTTACGTCGTTTTAGGCTTTCGACGGGTTATCGCCAGCTACAACGTCTTAAGTACGCTTCGTGAAACTGGGCCCTGCTGTACAAACAACTGTGTTAGCACTGAAGCATGGAAACAGCTGTTCACACAGAAAGGTAGAGTCAGAGAGCTATTGATGGTCTTCATCTGACACAAGCAGCACACAAAGCGGGTGTCTTACCAAGTTGGTCACTGCTGGGTACAGACTACAGACTAAGATCACAGTGCCCAAGCTTCTACCTCCAACAGAATGGGGATGGAATAGGAATAAAAATGGCGCCTGGAAAATATGTTGGACAACTCTTACAGAAATGACACAGGCTCGTCGAGAACTAGTGCGTTTTGGTTGCAAGAAAGGATGCAGAAGGCTATGTAAGTACCTCAAGGCAGGACTTCAATGCACTGTTCTTTGCTACTATGGTGGACTTGTGCTCCTAGCTAATGTGTGACACAATAAACATTGGGACATGTAGTAACAGCACAGAACATCTCTTTCATGGAAAATGTGTATATATACACTTCTTGCGTGACATATACATCAGTATAACATGCATAAGTTTTGACTATAGATTGTTAATCTTTGTTTCAACTGACACAAAAAACATTGAATACAACGATATTCCCAATGTTATACTTTATATAAAATAAACAACGTATCGAATTTATATGAATGGTGACAACACATTTTCCATGAGAAGAAATTATTGTATTTTGGGAATGATGATTCAGTACCCTGGTACTCCATTTCAGTGTTCCATTTATTTCTGTAACAAATGTATATGGATAAATACAGGAGGTTTATAGGTTTGCATCGCTATCGTGTTGCATTACCCAGGTTGCAACAGTAACACCCATCATATGGACAGGCAAAACCTAATGTGGACAGGTACAAACATAACTGCACGGGTGGTGGACAGGTAAAAAGAGTAAAAAAGGTCTTCAAAAATCATACATATTGTCAGTTATGCCTTAAAAATGGGTCATAAAACATGTCAACTGGCTTGTATGTATATCAATGTGACTGGCAAATTTATTATCCTGCATAAGGCCCTGCTCACCTTCTTGAATATGTGTAGTCCGTCTTTGGTCTTCTACAAATGAAAATCAAAAAAGTTCATGTTTTGCATATTATAGAAAGCCATTCACGTAATGTTAAAGTACAAACACCAAAATAAAATATCTTTTTGAAAAGGATGGTTCAAAATTAAAACAAAATATGAACTGTTGTCATACATTTTGTTTCTACGAAACCATCTACCAACTGTTAAGATAGAACTAGTTCGCACAGTAGATGCAAGAGCTATTTTCACTGGGAATTTCAATGCAATTGACAAAGGACAGGTGAGTTAATGGCCATAACACACAGATCACAATATGTGTGTATCATAAATAAATTCTAACTAACAAAACAATTGACAGCTGTCTGCCATGCCACAAAAGAGCCCATCATTTGCTGTTCACCTGTCCCTGTCAACTAGCTCAAATATGTAGAGCATAACTTGAGTGATCAATGTGACTTACTTGTGCCAACTGTCATCTACATATTCATGGTGTGTCACCTCGGCTGACCGGCTGACATGTGTCACTGTGGCACTGCTGCGAACAACATCCACTCAAACTTTATGTCAAGTGCCACATCAAAACTAGTATAGTGCCACCATATACTGTAATTATCTTCATTTTATGAAATTCTTCTTGTGGTTGGGTATAAGCTAGTTTCCAAATATGTTTGCAGAGTGCCCTATTTGTATGAATTGATTTTCATGTTTACGTGAGCATCTAGTGTTGTCTTTGATATACAGTAGTTAATTTGAGTTGTGACATTTGGGTATAGATGCCTAGACTGCACATTATTTATCAGAGAGAAGTCACCTGCACATTTAAGGTGGCAAGGCCAAGCCCACGATCACTGCCACACTGAAGATGTTACCTTTTTTTAAAACAAAATATTGGCACTGTTGCCATTGTCTCTCCCTGGCTTTCCCTGCCATAAGTCTGATAAGAATTAGTTTATTATTCAGTCTAATATATATATTTTCTCAGGGGATTCCTTCTTTCAATCGCTTTCCAAAATGTTACATTTGACTTAGCCCCTCAAGTACACTAGATAGCGACTCAGCAACAGAAAAAGAATGACACCTGGGGATTCCATGGTAGAAAATGGTAATGGTAGAAAATTCCTTTACGGTAGAAACATTATATTTGTTAAAGTAATTATGAAAGTAATCATGAAAGTAACCATGAGTACTTATACATCTTCATGGTAATCATAACCATACTTGATTACATTTGTATTGTAATCACTCCATCTCTGAGATATATATATATATATATATACACATATATAATTTTCTATTATAATTGGGCATATATATATATATATATACACTATTTGATCAAAAATACTTTAGGAATATCCTGCATTGTCTTCATCTTATCAGGTGTAGCTCTTGTTTCAGATCCACTCCAAGCTACCAGGGTGTCATTGTGGCAGCTCACTCACTCTTGCTCTGGGACATGTCTATGAAGGATGCACAGAGAACAACAACAAGCTTTCTGGCATAACTTCAGGACTGTGTAGTCTTCATCACTAAATTGTTAGAGACTTCTGACATTTGAAACACACAAACAGGCCAAGAAGCCCTGAAGTCTTCTGTGCATTATATTGATATGTTGGGTTAATTATACTTTATACGACCCAAGTAAAACGATGACACGGTTAGTGGATATTACATACATCACATGCCAGTGAAGATACACCTGGAAATAAAATATTTGGGTAGATTGTTTCTTAAAGAGTGTATATACATTAGTTTATGTGAACTACTAATTAAATTTACCTGTTTTACTGTTCATTTTATATACAATTATTGATACAATTATTGATACAATTATTGATACAATTATTATATTTATAGACATGAAGGGGACATCTACTTTAATACATGAGTAAGACCCAGAAGCAAATATTTATTATAATATGTGTGGGAATATACATTATTTGATTTGTATTTATTAACAGTCTTTTTAACTGTGAAGTTATTAGATTTTCCCCTGAGTTAGGTAATCAGGGAAAGTAAACAAAATGTCAAATAAAATACAAACAAAATGACACTGCTGGGTGAAACTTGTCCACATATCAAATTTATTTTTCACAAGTTCATATTTTTATTGCATTTAGTTAGGTTTTCCATTTTGTGCTTGTCTCTTACCAAATGCAAATTTGCCAAAATATCACATTTGTACATTTTCAAGATGATGATGGAAGTATTATTCACGTCTCTGTAAAAATGTGTGTACTTGTAGTATATGTTGTTGTCTTTAAACACAGGTAATATTAAATTATTCTAGTTATTAGTCAAAAATGGTATGTTATATTATATATTTCACTGCTCAAGCCTAACCAAGATTTTAACGTTTGGTGGAATTTATACGATGGGTGATAACAGGGTATCAAAGCTGTTCACAGTGCTCCTATGAAGCTTTTAAATGTTGCCACTGATAGGCGGGGTAGGCAAAAACTAGGCATTGCACCTGGGTATTTATTAGACTGTTTTCAATGTTTCAAAGTAAGATGCAATTTAAATAACT
This sequence comes from Oasisia sp. SBJ-2009, assembly GCA_964017155.1. Lineage (NCBI taxonomy): Eukaryota > Metazoa > Annelida > Polychaeta > Sabellida > Siboglinidae > Oasisia > Oasisia sp. SBJ-2009. The sequence continues at coordinate 33,792,643 of OZ024858.1, forward strand.
CAGGTCACTGTTCTATATGTCTGTGAGCATTAGCTGAGCCTCAGATTCAATTGCAATTAGTTAACATGCATTGTCATTGTGAGGCACAAGACAATACCCAGCCAGAAATAAAACCTATTATCCACATCCAGTTGGATCAAACTAGTAGAATTTGTTTGTTTCGGGTTCATTGAAAATGTGCTTTGTAAACTGGCTGAACAGTTGACATCCATGTGTCCACCAAAATGTGTGACTCGCAAAAAATATATCCAGCATAAAGCCCTGCTTAGCAGCGAACGAAAACCAAAATATATTGTCCGCTGTCCGCATCCACCAGGTGTCCCCTCACCGACACCCCCTCACCAGAGGCACATTAACATGTTATGATGCCTCACTACCCTAATCACCAGTGGCAAAGTAAATGATGAGCCTGAAGAAGGGCGCCATAATTTTGCGTTACTCTTCCAGCTAACTGGCCTAAATTATTGGGGTCTTTTCATAACGGTTTATAACCTTTTTTTGATGTGCATATGTTCGGAATGTCATTTTACATCACTCCCAGTAAAAAGAAGTTAGATATTATTTGTTTAAATTGTGTTTTATATCAATTTAATGCCATTGAGTCTACGTAAACAGGCCAATGTCACAAAGCGTGAGCAGATGCATCAGGACCACAAGGGTGATGCCTTGCAATTTGCGGATATGTCCCCATACCTAGGGTAGGAGGTCAGGTGGATTTGCTGCCCCTTCTGACAAGGTGCGCGGACAAAATCCCCTCCATACATAACTCCCTCTAGACATAAGCCCTTTCCGGACATAAACCCCTCGGACAAAACCCCCTCATCAGTGATATTGAACTCAAGAATGAATAAACGAATAAGCTTTATTTTTATTTTTATTGCAAACATCAACCTTCAAGTTCTACTAGTTCCATTCATCAGACTGTTTATTTCCACCAAATGCTGTGGCTGATTCCGGTTATGTTTAATCACAGTTATGTTTAATCACAGTTATGTTTAATCACAGTTAATTTATTTACTCCAAACCATACGCATGCATTTTCCAATACACAACATATTGTTTCATTTAGTCTACCGATATTACTATTTGCATGAAAAATTTTACTACCATCTGCAGAGGATGAATTTTACTAGATTAGATATGTTACACATATCATTAATATATAGAATAAATAGTTTGGGGCCCAATATTGAACCCTGTGGGATGCCACATGAAATATTTCGCATATCACAGTTACATTTGTATATAATAGTATGTACATACTCCATTGTACATAAATACAAGCTAATTAAGTTAAGTGTAGTTTTTTAATAATTCTTGAGGCTAGTATCTATGTTTTGTCCGAGGGGTTTATGTCCGGAAGGAGCTTATGTCGGATCTTATGTCCTGATGAAGTTATGTATGGAGGGGTTTTGTCCAAGGGGGTTTTGTCCGATGGGATTTTGTCAGGAGAGGGTTTTGTCCCGGATTCTCTGACAACATGGGGCAGGGTTGGGTCCAAATACAGATTTTGGGATCAAATACAAACATTGCTTTTTAATTCAAATACAAATACACTGCAATTTTTATTCAAATACGTTTAAAATACACTGCCATTTTTGAAGTTTGATTCAAATACGATTCAAATACACGAACTGTTTTTCCATTATAGTTCAAGGGAACCACAGTGAGTGCCTGACGTAAACTGGCTCAGGAGTATAGACAGAATGTTTTTCACACCTGTGGTATGATCAACTGTGGGAAGGCAGCACTAAGAAAATTGGCCTACAGTCAAGCTGGTCAAACAGTAACATCAATGGATGAATGGGAAGCCAGTGAAGCTTATCTATAGCCATAAAGGCAGCCAGGGGAGGGGTACTGTAATGGAACACAAGGACCATTGTCTTGGGATGCACAGTGCCACTGTATTCCACACATGGTCAACCCTCCTTAACATCTGTATTTATAATGTTTGACCTGTATATATAATGTTTGACCAGCTTGACTGTAGGCAAAGTTTCTCAGTGCTGCCTGCCCACAGTTGAATACCAAAGGTGTGAAAAATATTCAGTCTAGACTCCTGAGCCAGTTTATGTCAGGCAGTGCATTACCTTTTGTTGCTGAAATGGTCATTTGTATGTGTATTTGAAAATATTTTTCAAATACAGACCAAATATCAAATACACACCTTTTTGTGATTTTCAATTCACATACGCAAAATTGTTGTATTAAAATACAAATACGTATTTGTACCCAACCCTGACATGGGGAGACAGGGGTCCGAGCTTAGTGGCTTAGTTTATTATCACACAATATACCTGTTCATTTATCATTTTCCTTATATTGTTATAATGTCAGTCCATGATTCTGTGCTGATAACTGATTTTTTTATGGTGATTAAGACAGTGTGAAATTAGTGGCTTTTTCCATGTCATTTCATGAAATTCATAGTTCCTCGAATATGACACCAAAATACATAAAATAGACGGTAACAACAGTGAAAACTGATAAAATTAATACTAAAAGAAAATCTCAAAATTGTTGGATTCATAATTTTTCCCACTAAAACGTCATTTACAGAAAATCAGTTTTACCGACATACTTCGTTAAGATAGGTCACATATATGTGTGTGTGCGTAGGTACATAGTTTTTTGTGTAACAGCAAACATATATTGTGTTGTTTTGGTCTTTGTATTATGTCATATTTGAAAAAAAGGAAACGGACAAGTAAAATAAAACAAGGCTACAAATGTAGGCATGGCTCCCATCTGTACCATATATACTGGCCAATTGATCACCTGAATAAAAACTTGCCGTATTTTTAAATATAAACTTACTTTCTGAATCTATAGTATAGCACTTAGACGAGCACCCACTTAGACTATGTGATTCAATGAGGTACCACAATAACTAATCGGACAGAGGGCGCTCTGACACAACTAGGGTCTTTGTGCAGTCTTTTACGTATTCTTGACGTGTGTAAAATGGAACGCTTGTTTAAGTCATCCTACAATCAGCTGTTGAACTCGCATGACTCCAAAGCCTCATATAGCTAAATATGGATACAGTCTGACATGTCCGTCAATGTGAAGGTATAATATGTATATTAATGAACATTTACAACCGATGGAACGTTGACTGGTGGCCCAACAACAGGTGTGCTGACTCGAAGCCGGAAAGGATGTTTAAAATCATCTACAGCTCACCGTACAGCTCACATCACACGAGACTGCTACGTCTTCACATATAGTTAAATATTGATATCGTATAACATGTCCGCCAATATGAAAGCATAATGACTACATTATTGTACATTTACAGTCGATAAAACGTCGCGGGACGTTCAATTGAATTCAGTGCCAATATGGCATTGCTTTGGCTGTTCTGTCTATTGACATACAAATACAAATTATCGCTGGCTACGCGCCTGCACGATAAATAGCTAATTGAGGATGATTTAAACCAGCGTTCAGCAAAACATGCAAACAAATCCACGTTAATCGCTGGAGGCACTGATACGCAACTAGGATCTAGTTGCGAATTAGCATCTCTAGCGACTAACGTGGATTTGTGGAAGCCCATTGTTCCCAACATAATTTTATGGCTTAAAAAGTCGAATTCTGGTGAAACACCACGATTATATTGTGTTCATGAGAAGGTAGAAGTATCCGCAGTTTCATCTAATGATCTTTCGTTTGTCCGGTCATATATGTTGTAGGCTATGTGTCTGTATACATCTGGTCAAATAGCACATATGCAAACATGAGCTATTTGTATGTATAGATCTTGGGCTATTTGTACATAGTTGTCTGGTCAAATAGTGTCTACGCAAACATAAGCTATTTGTCCATATCCGGACGAATAGTTCTCCAGGCTATTTGACCGTATCCGGTCAAATAGCCACGACAAAAATATATATCTGACTTCTTTGTACCAGAATTTTTTTAAGTAGGCACTTATGTAGAATTCGGACCCATCTCAATTGTAGTATTAAAACTGTATATTTGCCTACATTGGATACTTCACACTAACTCTAATCCTAAACATGACCAGTCAGCATTCGCAGGTATATTTATGTTTCACAAATATTGCATTTTGGGACCCAAATTGCACTCCGATTTGTGCCAGCCGCAAGCACGGTGGTGCATGTATTATTTAATTATACTGTGCTGTCCACATGGAATGAGTGATAAACAGTTTTGTTTGTGTCAACCGCACTGTCTTTTTTACCTCTAATGACGCACTGTTTATAAAACAGATATGCAGGAGTCACGAGATGATGTTAAATAATTGACATAACAAAATCAAGAATCAAATGTTGGTAGATAAAATGGTACCCAGTGATCTCGGCTTTTCGCGATCTCGGCTTAAGTTATCTCGGCCTGTTTCAGTGACCTCGGCCAGTGATCTCGGCCTGTGCGGCAGTGATCTCGGCTTGTTTTCTGCCAGTAATTTCAGCCTGTGGGGAAGTGATCTAGGCCTGTGCGGCAGTGTTCTCGGCCTGTTTTTGGTGAACTCAACAAGTGACCTCGGCCTATACGGCAGTGATCTCGGCCTGTAGGGAAGTTATCTCGGCCTGTGCGGCAGTGATCTCAGCCTATATTCATATATGATGTTGCCAAGCGTTTTTGTTCAACATACTGTGCTTACTTATGCTCGTTTGTTTAACATCATATGATTAATTTTTTAGTTGTAAGCATATTGTGTGCTTATCTGAGAAGTATTTCTAAATATGTGTGAGGGTTATGACGAAGAGGTTATTGTGTGAAAATGATTGATTATAAGTTGTTCCCGTGGCTTATAGTGTATAACGGAAAGACGTTTGTCCAAAACCATTTACTTTGAGAATAATGCATGCCACTTTGACCCGCCAGATCTGCTCAACTCCTCTTTAGTGATGTCTTCGGAAGAAATTAGGGATTACGCATAACGGATTTGTTTTGTAGTTACTCGCCAGCATGAAATGGAGGCATTTCTCATCCAAGTGTAGTGCTTTGAGTAAATGAAAGCCTTCTGATGTCGAGCCCAACGACTGATCTCACATGTGCTCATTACGTGGTGATAACATCATTTAAATAACGGCTGTAAAAAAAATAAACAACGCAACAACAACAAGGGTGTTAACTCAATTGCTGTACGTTGTTTCCATGCGTCGTAACAAATCAAAGACAAAACATGAAAGAAAGAATCTGCTCTATAACGCAGTGCACGAGTAGACAGACGATTACTATGGCCTGCCTCAAAACGTTCATAAATCAAAGAAACAACAAAAAGATGTGCCCAATATAGCAAAGCAAGTTGATTATGTTCGCAACTCCCAACGGATACAAATCAAATTTAATATAAACTATTGTGAAGCAAATTACCACGCTGTTTACCCATTATCATAATTGTGTATTGCATCAATAATTTTATTGTTAAGAAATAAATTAGAATTAGATCACAAATGATTGTCACAGCGTCTTTATAGCATTGCATTAATTTTATGCCTTTGAGTTTGTAGTTTGATTGGCTTACAGTTGATTATATAATTTTAAGTGTCGATTGTTCTAATAGTTCACAATTTTCCGTGATCGATGCTATTTTCCTGCTTAGAACTCGTGCGCGTGTGTGCTTACGTGCGAGCATGCGTGTGTATATGCACGTGGGCATGTGTTTGAAACGAGGAAGATATCATATATGTTTTTTGTTTCCGATTATAATTTATTTTGTAATTAAGATGCCTCAGAATCATGGAATACTTTAAAATCTATGTTGCATGCAATGATTATACCTTTTTATAGTAACAGCTCTGTGAAACAATAAACAACATTAAGGGTGTTAATTCAGTTGTCGTACGTTGTTTCCATTTCCAATCAAAGAAAAAACATGAAAGGAGGAATCTGCTCAATAACGCAATGCACGAGTTGACAACACGTTCACACAGCCAGCCCATAAATCAAAGACAAACGAAAAGATGTGCTCAATATAGCTCAGCAACAATTGGAAGTCGATTACGTTCGCACCTTCCCAACGAACACAAATCAAATATGAACAATAAGAAAAGGACTATTGTGAAACAATTAAATTACCATGCATTCTACCCTTTTTATTAGTGTGCATTGCGTTAATAACTCAGTTGCGTAGTTATAATGCCAAAAATTAAACAACGTAAAACTGGATTCCTAGAAGAAGACTATCAAACACAATCCATTCAAACAGATTGATTCAATGCTCAAAACTGGGTGAATAGGCAAGATATGTGGCGTGGCATGCCAAAACCAGGCTTTTGTAGGCAACTTGACAATTCCATATTATTATTGATTCAATTAGACGAGATGAAGAGCTTTAAAATGATACCAAGATGAACACTCTATCTTGTGTATGTATGGGTGAAGATATTCCACTTCAAGTGCATACGTTTATGGAATGTCACTTCTGAGAAAATGAGTTTTTACAGTGATCGGTGATATCGTGGAACATTACCATAGCAACCACATCTTTATAATGCTCCAATTGTCCTGAAATTTTGCATAGACCTAGAGACGGTGTTTACTCATAATATGTGAAAGTATAATTAGGAAATATTAAATATTAAGCCTACAACCGGCCAGGGCCGATTAATTGGCCCGAAACACCTTCTTGCATAAAAACATTTTTAGGTTGCGTAATCAGTAACGACCCATAAAATAAATCATAAACAGGGTTAGAATTTGCCAAAAATGAGTGGGGGCCAGCATGGCCCCCACTTTTCAAAATCTAGGGGCCCGACACAAAAAGTGGGGGCCATGCAACAAATGCACATTTAAGTCGCATTGTAACTATAACTTTATTCAACACAATTCACATGCCACAAACATAATGGCTGTAGCCTATGTAGCAGCTTAATTAGTAAATGCTAATGATAATTTCAAGAGATCAATGGAGGGTTGTTAATTTTCCTCTGAACCGGAGCTGCTTGAAACCTGTAGATCTTCCTCTTTGGGCTGTCTGCGTTTGTAGATGGCAACACAAGGTTGCCTATTCCTGCTCACCCACCCACCCACCCACAACAGCTAAAGCGACTGTGCGAGGTCCCGTTCCTTCCTTCATTTTTACCGCCATTCATGTACTTTAAAACAGTATTGGCCATAAACTGTATAAACCAAGGATTGATGCATATGTACCTATATACCTATTGCCACAGCATTATGGAAAATGACAGTTTAGTTACATCGTAGAACTTCATAGTAGATTATGTGTAAGACCTGTCTATTTCTAGTAACACAATCCTAGGTTATTAATTCTTTTTCCCTGGCCTAGTCGAAAGGTTTGTCCACCTCTGGCAACCCCTTGTCAATCAATGTTAACCCTGACCAAGGGCAACAACCTTCTGCCCCCCTTCACCCCCACCACCATACCCACCACCCACAGCAGCCAGGATCATTTACTGGTAAAGTGAATAATGACATTTTCTTTGCCTTGGCCTCTGGGATAGGAAGTTTTCAGGCCATTATTTATAAATTTTACAGTTCTTTGACCTGGGGGCCAGTCGGGCCCTCAGAGTTCAACATCTGGGGGCCCGACAGTAAATGTGGGGGCCAGCGGGCCCCCGGTAAATTCGAACCCTGATAAAAATAAAAGTTCTCAACGGATTTGATTCATTTTTATGTTATTTAGCAGCTAAAACGTATGGCTACATTTGTCCCGCAGGAAGTAGGAAATTTATCCTTTCAGTAATTATTTGGGTGCAGGATAGTGCACTAAATTAGCCTAAAAACGGCTTTGTTTTAGACTAATTAGCTGTGAAATTAATGAGGAGATTGCATTAAAATGCTCATTATTACCCCTTTCAACACTATTTCATGGTATCTATTATGGAAATATTGATGATTTTGCTGATTGATTCCGCCAAGAACCCACTTTCGACATTTTGAGGGCCTGGCGCCAATCGAAGATCTGCGACAAGCGCCTGGTTTTGGCATGCCACGTCACATACAAGAATGACATCGCGGCGGATCATTACAACATTCTTATTGCATTGCAAGGTAAATAAGTACAATGATAACACTTGGAGATTTATCAATAGTCAAGAAATAAGAACAAAAAAACGACTGATTGTCACAGCTTCTTTATTGCATTGCATATATTTTTGCAACATGATACATATGCTGTACCATCATATCACTTCATTATATTGGTGATGGTATGGTGAGCATCACTGGCTATACAGTCTATCTGGCTAAGATCACTGTCGCACAGGCTGAGATCACAGAAACAGATCGAAATCACTTAGGAGGGGTCTGACTCTTAGCCTTAGGCCGAGATCACCGTGAAGCGTTAAAATTAGGATAAAATTACTATGTAAAAAATCAGGTGGGTCCGAATTCTACACAAGTGCCCGGAAGTGATGTAGAATGACATTCTGAACACATACACATCGAACGAATTTTATAAAAACATTTTGAAAAGACCCTAATAATTTAGGCTAGTTAACCAAAAAGAATCGGCAACCATAGTCATACTCACCGCGATTCGGTATGAATAACTGTAGTTTGGCCCCCGCCCGGTTCCTTGTTTATCGCCTCCACAGCCACCTTCCTGTCACGGTTTGACTTATGCGTCTTCATTGTCTTATACGCCTAACGGGGGGCTATCGCGTACACAGGTGGCAACACGTTACAAAATTCAAATCACAACGATAAGCCTAAGACTGATGGACACCTTAGTATCCAGGTCGTCCGTTCACCTGAGTGACCCATTTTGACCCCGCGCCATGATATAACGGGCCATCTGATTGGATAATTTCCGACGACAAACAGATTCCTACTTGGGTCGGGACTAACACGGATGACACTTGCGTCAAAGACCATCTCTGGCTAGGGAAGCTCTGCTATGGCAACGTATAATCATACCACCCACCATGTAGTTAGCCAGGGGAACAGTGCGTATTTACATATAATTTTAGTTTAGGAATGGCATCGTGGATTCTATTTTCTATCTTGCCGGTTTACCGGTAGCCAAACCCAACACCAAGCCCAGGCCAAGGGCTCCTCCAGTTCAGACTCGATCAGTCATTCAACCCATTGGCATTGTTGCTATGTTTAAAGCTTCAAAGATAGTGTATACTACCATAATATTAATATGATGAGTTGCTTGTGCCATATAGTGCATTGTCAGTGACAGTGTCACTGACAGACACACAGTGACAGTCTGTGTCTGTAATTCTTGTGTGGTTGTGAAATATCAACTAATCAAGTTGATCGGCTGATCTCACCGGCCAGCCGTTTTAAGTACAGTGATTACAAATAAACGGCGCACACATATCTGACATTTACAATACATGTTAGTCGTATATGCTATATTGATATATTACACTACCTGCTATGCCACTGAGGAAAAGGAATGACATTGCCTGGACTGCATCAACCCAGTTTGACGTTTAAATTTCGCTCGCTGTACGTATAAATACATTCGAACTGAAAAATGTAAATTGGTACATGCCGAACTATTTACGGTGATATACGCGACAGATTCTCAGAGATTTTTTTAGTTCTAGTGTAGTAAATACACGCATCAAAGACAATATGTAGATTCGTATACAATATGTAATTGCACAAATATTTGCATAATAAACTGAACTACCAAAAAGTGAACTATTTAGTACAATAGTTTGCTGCGACATGTTCGCTAGGGAGAATGCGATATTTCTTTTAGCTTTTAGTTTTAATAATTAATTTGTTTTACTTAGTTTTTACAATCATTCAGTAATTCCCTTAATTGCTCGTGCGTTTTACTGTCTTATATGTACACATCGCAGTAACCTGTAGGAATACTGTATGGTTATGTTTTCTTTTTGATACATAATAATATATTTAATTATTGCTGTATTATTTATTATTTTTACATATTTCAAAATTTTGTTGTTGAAAAAATAATTATTTTGTGTGGTCAAGAATAATAAAAAATATCATGCAGTCTGACGTCGACGTCGAAAAAAAATTATTGTGGAGGGACAAACCCGGCGCTTCGGTGTACATTCTGCCGGTGATATCAATATGAACTTGAAAGCTAGGGTGCAGAGGCGAGCAGCCAGATATGTCACATTGTAAGGAGTTATGGTTGCATAAATTCCTTGTAATTACTTTTCATGAAATATTATAATTATTATACATTAAGTCATAATTAACAGTATAGTCTAGCTAGAAGCCTAGCTTGGTTAAACCAGTTATATCCGGTTGTCTGAGTTCGCTAAGTATAGTTTTGGGATGAGTGGGAGCATGACCACTGAGTTAATTGGCCGTAGGTAGGAGATACCAGCTCCTTATTAGTTAGTGAGAGGTACACTAGCCAGGCACATAGGTAGAGAGCGAAATAGCCCGTATTTAAGGAGAGTAGTGCGCGACAGGGAGGGAGACAAGAGAGAGAGGAGAGGGAGAGCACCCACCATGTAACTTCACGTATGGCGCCCACGGAGCCAGGCCAGTTAGACAATTGTATTGACTACTGTATTATGCTGTCTGTATTAAAGTTCTTGAAACGAACACTTGGAAATGTCTTCTGCAAATGATTGAGTAATTAGAATCTCTCTCCGTGAGTATCTTATTTCAAATAGACAGTGACACTATGACTGAACTGAATAGGTCATGGCTAACTGTCTATGGGGTCAGTACGGAGGGAGAATATTGCGTTACATATGCCTAAGATGAGAACATCGAATCTACGACTATAATATACAAGAGGATCGAGGCAGATGCGAGAAGGGAGATTAGTAGACCGGCCAATTCTTACAACATGAAGTCACCATGTCACATAGGCCGCGAGCCAGGTCCAGGTCTCAGGATGTTTTTTGCTAAGTGTTTTTCACTATCATTTCCTGTTAACCTATACCATGGGCCATCGCAAGTTTGTAATGACCACTCCCAACTCTGGGCCTTTTACCCTCAGGGGGCCTTTTTCGGGCCTAAAATTAGGTATATTCAAATATTGTGTCACCGTGACGTCAGAAATAGACATTGACAAACCATATTTGACAGAAACCATCTTTAGATACGTACTAGGGGAGGCTACCATATGTGTAAAGGGGTAGAATTGTAGTATAGGTGTAGCATTAAACATTATAATACAGTAGTACAGGCTCCCAAAGGACTAGACCGGCCGGAAAAGAGTGCCTTCAATCGAAGGCACTCTTTTCCGTATCGTTTGGCTTTATCAGATAAACGAATATTACAATACGCGCATTATTAACTACGTACATGTATACTCAATCACACATAATTATGCATACTTGATTATATGACGAGACAAAGTATAGAATCGACATCTAGGTGTGCAGGGCTTCAAAACGAGGTGCTACATGCCACATGGTCAAGCATAGCTTGATTTCTGCGCCCACACAGTCCATACGTGGGAGTAAAATCAATTGACCTTGAACCTTTATCATTGACCTTGACCTTATATAGAATTCAAATATGCACAGTATACTTGAACACTGATATCAACATTAAATCAACTTAAAGATCAAGGTTAGTGTCCAAAAATTAAAGATGGTAGCATATTAGAAGACCCGACATCAAATAACTTAAATTTCAGTGATTTAGGGGGTAAGTTAGGCTTTTCACCCACAGCGGGCACAATTTTCAAGATAGAGAGGTCATCTTGGTCATCTTTCGAATGATTTTCCATATATTATTTTATTGTACAGTATACTACAGGTCTGTGTAAAAGCAGAAGAATGCAGGCAGACTAATTACAGTTGTATGCAACCATGGTAGTGAAATTCATCATCAGATCATAAAACTACACAGAAATTCTACACTAAACTAAGTACTATAATTCTCACCACGCCGAAATATGTAACAGATATATGAAGAATGGGCAGCATCAGCAATGACCATGTAGACATCGATATGTTAAAACAGGAAACATTACCTTCTCTAAGACACCACCAAGAAAGACGAATACTACAGAATAGAAGAGTATAAATATGGTGCTAATCTTCATGAAATAAAATACCAAATATACGAAGAACTACATATAGATATCTTATCAAACACCTATAAAGTAGTCTCGAAAATGCAACTGAAAGGCTTGGAAAGACATTCGACAAAAACTAACTATAAGAGAGCAATCTGTGTTTAGATGCAGATACTCAATAACAGAGTACACCCATGTCACTTCAAATCCAGATGTAGAAGACGTGATGACAATTAATTGTCATCGTACTCATCGTTCTCGTCCTCGTCATAATCATCAACAGTGTGGATTTCATCTGTGATTTCTTCGTCATTTCCATTCTCTTCTATGATATCAACTAGATCCATCGAATGACGTCCCCCTCGAACTAAAGTGGTTCCAGTTTTCCCGCTTCTGTGACATAATAACCATGGTCAAGAGGGACAGTATTTCTGGAAATGATCGTGAGCCTTGCGCCAGACACAGACTTGGAAATTGACTCTCTTGGTGGGCTGGGCGAGAAGCCATCTACATGGCGGAAATGTGGAGAGATCAATGGAGGAGAGACCAGGCCGAAGGTCGACGTTTTAGCCACATATATGTTCTTAACTTTGATTTGTCTAGCCACATCAACTTGCTTCACTCATGGCCCAACCCCATACAAGCAACACATAAATGTCTAGATGTCATTGACAATAACATTATGATCATCATCAAGCGTCCATGTGAAACCCACTGCAGCAAATATGTCTATAAACTTTGAGTTCTGGCTCAGTAATTTCATTGGTCTTATACTTTTCCTTTGCCTTTGAAAGCTGAAGTGCAACCACCAGTGAAAGCATGCAAGGCCAACATAGCTGCGATGTGCTTTTGGGAATAGTTATCAGCCAACTGGCTGATGTTGATCAAGTTCTCTCCTGTATCCATAAGAATGTTGATCGTGAATGATTTGACAAAATAGAGAAGTATAAAGAAGATGTCAGAGTCCTTTGCTCTGACCCTGATGGTCTTGATATGAGACAGTGTAGTTTGGACGTACTTTGTGTAGATGATAATTCTCACATCAGTTTCTTCATGGCTGGAACAGATCTCTGGTAGATGTTCCACCGATTTCACTCCATCAAGGCAAGCTATCTTGAACGCTTGACCCCCTTCGATGAAGATGATTGGCCTTCGAACAATCTCTTCCATCATAGAAGGAGAGCTCCAGTGCTCGAGAAGAAGATGTATAAATGACTTCTTGTTTTCATCATTTGTGAGGAAGGCTTTCCAGACGACAGGTCAACGGATGTTCAGCCCCTCAACGATGAACTTTTCACCACACTCTCTCCGATCCCGTTCAGCCGACTTTGGTGAGTGGAGACGATCGAAATAACTGTCTGTACTAAAACAAAATGTCAGCTGCAGCAGGCAGACTACCGAAGATTCGTTGTGATATTGTTTTCATTGTCGGGGGAACATCTTTCATGTAGAAGGAAGAGTTGCCGTCTTGAATGAGGGCCATTCGTTAGGAGCAGGCAGCAGTGTGCAGGCGTTATCAGCATGTTTGATCAGGTAGTTCATCCCTTGCGCTTTGTTGGTTTTCGCAAAGAACCCATCGATCGTCGCCATTGAATAGTGAGTGAGGGGATAGGTCATCAGATCTGAGATGCTTACTTGCAGCCCTAGGACTTGCGACTGGACGAAGATCTGAAAGATGAAGCCACTTGTGGCCCTGTACTGGATTACCTTCTATTCGAAGCGATAAGCTTTTTTCAAATGCGGTTGAAGCCCTCGTCTTAAACTTGTTCCTTTTGATAGGGTCGAAAAACGGGACTGTCTTTGTGAGAAGTCGATCCCGGATGAATACTTCTTTTTGTGCTTTGCCATTTTAAGGGCGTTCAGCACATCATGACGTACTTCTTTTGGCATAGCTGCTCCTGAAGACAAGCTGGTCAGTGGTGGAGAAATCTCGAGATGAAGTGGGTTAACAAAGCTTTGAAAAGCTTCGACGGTTCGCTTCACCTGATCCTCGGACTAAGTGATTTCACGTGGTGTTAGGTCTCTTTGCTGCCTCTCTGCATCGCTGCCTGTCCGATCAACCATATTCCACATTGCCTCCACAAACTCTCCCTTGCCATGCGCAGTCGAAATATGACGTTGACTGGCTTCACAATTACTGGTGGTACCGCTGATTCCAGCAGCATATACCAGAACCTGATTTAGAATTGAGCCACTCCATAGTTGTCTCTTCTATTGTTTTGTTAGTGTGGCAGCGATTGCCTGGAGTCTGCGATCTGGCAACTCTGGTAGCCCCAGCACGCAGTAGTTTCTCTTAACTATTTAACCAAGTGCGTTTTCTCAATGTGTTCTAGAAAATGGCCGTAATATGTGAGAAATCGAGCGTAATTCTGCTGATTTGCGCAGAAAAATAGGTCTGCCATGCGGCTTATAGCAGACGTGTACCTGTCGTAGTCATTCGTTTTGATGGCGTTATTCAATGACAAGACGAGCCAGATGCAATCCATGTATTCAACACCAGAAGCGCCCAGCTTCTCCCAGTTCTCAATTTCTCACTGTTTCTCTGAACCCCTTGTATTTGGCTATATGACCAGTCACGTCAGCTGAGGACAGCACTTCTAAGACTCAGTCGGGCTGAGTTTCTCGAGAGAGCCAGTGCCTTGAGGAGAGAGTGGTTCATGAGTTTCAATGTATTTGTCGTAAAGGAGTCTCCCAAGGGCCTCTAGCATGGACTTCTGTGTGTTCATATCCCTATCCCAATTCTTCCCTTCGATGACCCAGACATTGTATTGAGCCTAGTTTCGCTTCCAAGGCCACTTCGGTCAATCCACTACCCAGACAGTATATTTTGCCAACACCTTTCAAGTAAGCTCCACAGCAATGGAATGTCCCAATTAGGATGATGTGGGACTTGTACTTTTCAGGTTCACTCCAGATCATGGGATAGGCTTTCATGCAAACACCTAAGTCGAATGTACTGATGGTATACTCCTGCCCAGCTTCAGTAGATCCTTCCTGGCTGCACCTCAGACATTCTTGAATGGTTTTCAAGTCTGATGTAGGGGCATTAATCATGGGATAATAGCCAATAATCATGAGGCATTTAGGAAGATGCCTGAAACCCATCCTGATAAGCCAGGGATGATCTGCTCATCGGAGTTGATTCGACGAGTAAATACCCAAATTAGGTCGGTATCTGACGACGTCTGGTCTTCGTGGATAGATGTGGTCATGTCAGAACTGGATGATGCCAGCAGAGCTGGTTCAGATCGTTTCCGCTCGTAGTAAGGTGGCAACTCCTGAACAGTGCTCTTGAATGCTCGCTTTTTAAACGGACCTTGCTCCATTCACATCTGAAACCAATTGATCGAAATTGTCCCAATCACTATGGAAAACTTCGATGGCGCGGTAAATGTTATAATATTGAATTGACCAAATGGTAATTATTAAATTACATGATATGAAAAACTTGAACGTGGAATTGTTACCTTCCTTTCGCTTGTTGTAGCATGTAATCTTGTGATCGCCACGAATATCCAGAGTGACAGCACCAGTCTCCACTACATACCATAATTCCGTGGTCGCTAATTTGGCAGATATAGTGGGGACAGTATTACAGTCAGGGGCTTTTATAACCAGGGTATCATGCTTGATTATATGACAAAACAAAGTCTAGAATCGACATCTAGATGTGCAGGGCTTCAAAACGAGGTACTACATGCCACATGGTCAAGCGTAGCTTGATTTCTGCGCGCACGCAGTCCATGCGTGGGGGTAAAATCAATTGACCTTGAACCTTTATCATTGACCTTGACCTTATATAGAATTCAAATATGCACAATAAACTTGAACAACACTGATAATCATTAAATCAACTTAAAGATCAAGGTTATTGTCCAAAAATTCAAGATGGTAGCCCATTAGAAGACCTGACATGCGATAACTGAAATTTCAGTGATTTAGGGGGTACGTTAGGCTTTTCACCCACAGCAGGCACAATTATCAAGATAGAGAGGTCATCTTGGTTCAAATAGAAGCTTATGGCCTTGGGAAGTTTTCTATTTGAAAAAGAGTCCATGTCGTTCATTTCGAAAGGCTTGTAAATATAAATTTCTGACATGAACGTGTCAGGTTGAGGACGATTTTTCATCATTTTTTTGGGACGCAATGGCTCAAATTATGGAATTTGTTTGCGGAAAGCCCCTAAATCTTATATGGTAGCCTCCCTTATGGTATAGGTTAACAGGATATGATAGTGAAAAACACTTAGCAGAAAACATCCTGAGACCTGGACCTGGCTGCCGGCCCAACAGCATGCGCAGAGTGACTGGCAGCGCCACAGTAGACCGACTGAAATGATCCAACAATTGAAAAGAACACCGCAGACACACAGCTATAGCGGCTTACTTGACATCGATATTACTCTTAGTAAATACACCCATCCAGCACGCACTAGCTCACTGTGCCACAGCCGCTGTATGGGCATAGGGGCCACTCTTACAACCAAAGGTTCAACGCTCCCGGATATATAAACATAAGCATTCTTTCTTCATAAGCACAATAGAACCCTGGAACAAGCTCACAGCTCAAACAATAAAAAACAAGTAATACCTGGAGTTTGGCAGCACTGCCTGTAGGCATAATGGTGAATATCACAATTTACTATGGTTTACTATAGTAAATACTGTGATTTACTATGGTTTACTACAGTACATATCATGTTTTACCATGGTACTATACAGCTAGTGAATATATACTACATTTCATCATAATTTATAATGATGAATATCACATTTTACTATGTTGTACCACAATGAATATTATGCATAGTGGATCTTGATCTTATACACATGCCATAAACTAAAAGAATCAAACAATGTGTTTATAGTATAATGAAATGCTTAATTATTAACAATCATGAATTACATAACAATAATATTATGGTTGATTTCTTTCAAGCGGTATTCCATAATGTCCGTGTCCATGTAGTTTCCTAGATCTCACTCCTCAAAGCTGTAGGTGTCTTCCCAGATAGCATGCAAACGTTACATTAACGTTTGCATTTGGTTAGAACCGGTTTTTTTGGGTTACGGTTAAATCTCTAACGTTCCCGAAACGTTAGTTTTTGGTTTGTTTTTTTGGTTAGAAAGTAAACGTAGATCTACGTTAAATAAACGAGCAAAATAACGCAAAATAAACGTTCAGACGTAAACGTTAAACAAACGTTTCTGCAAACGTTAAATTAACGTTAGATTAACGTTTGCATGCTGTCTGGGTTATGTCTGGAACTCTATTTATCAGTACTTGCCAGCATAATGGATCAGAGGAATTAACTGGCCTCTAGACTCTAGTCTTGTCATAAAAGTGGCAGTAATTGATGGAATCACCCAATTACTGAGGTCCCCCAATTAAGCAGCCCTTAGAGAGGCCTACTAACACAGTGCAGCCCAGCTAACATGACAGTACTGGGCCCGTACCAAGCCCATACAGACAGGCCGGTATAAACAGTACTGGCCCAATACTGCTATGTTTGCTGGGAGATGCCTACTGCATCCTTGACTGTTAAAAAGTCATGATAAGGAAGATAAGAGTATACATTTTTGAACATTCAAATTTCAAAGACACTTCATTGTGAGAAATATCAACAAAGGACCATGTTTGACTGCACTTAGTGACATGAGTTCACGATCAACAAAGGACCATATTTGACTGCACTTAGTGACATGAGTTCACGATCAACAAAGGACCATGTTTTACTGCACTTAGTGACATAAGTTCACGATCAACAAAGGACCATGTTTGGCTACACTTAGTGACATGAGTTCACGATCAACAAAGGACCATGTTTTACTGCACTTAGTGACATGAGTTCACGATCAACAAAGGACCATGTTTGATTGCACTTAGTGACATGAGTTCACGATCAACAAAGGACCATGTTTTACTGCACTTAGTGACATAAGTTCACGATCAACAAAGGACCATGTTTTACTGCACTTAGTGACATGAGTTCACGATCAACAAAGGACCATGTTTTACTGCACTTAGTGACATAAGTTCACGATCAACAAAGGACCATGTTTGGCTACACTTAGTGACATGAGTTCACGATCAACAAAGGACCATGTTTTACTGCACTTAGTGACATGAGTTCACGATCAACAAAGGACCATGTTTTACTGCACTTAGTGACATGAGTTCACGATCAACAAAGGACCATGTTTTACTGCACTTAGTGACATAAGTTCACGATCAACAAAGGACCATGTTTTACTGCACTTAGTGACATGAGTTCACGATCAACAAAGGACCATGTTTTACTGCACTTAGTGACATGAGTTCACGATCAACAAAGGACCATGTTTTACTGCACTTAGTGACATGAGTTCACGATCAACAAAGGACCATGTTTGATTGCACTTAGTGACATGAGTTCACGATCAACAAAGGACCATGTTTTACTGCACTTAGTGACATGAGTTCACGATCAACAAAGGACCATGTTTTACTGCACTTAGTGACATGAGTTCACGATCAACAAAGGACCATGTTTTACTGCACTTAGTGACATGAGTTCACGATCAACAAAGGACCATGTTTTACTGCACTTAGTGACATAAGTTCACGATCAACAAAGGACCATGTTTGGCTACACTTAGTGACATGAGTTCACGATCAACAAAGGACCATGTTTTACTGCACTTAGTGACATGAGTTCACGATCAACAAAGGACCATGTTTTACTGCACTTAGTGACATGAGTTCACGATCAACAAAGGACCATGTTTGACTGCACTTAGTGACATGAGTTCACGATCAACAAAGGACCATGTTTGATTGCACTTAGTGACATGAGTTCACGATCAACAAAGGACCATGTTTGATTGCACTTAGTGACATGAGTTCACGATCAACAAAGGACCATGTTTGATTGCACTTAGTGACATGAGTTCACGATCAACAAAGGAGCATGTTTTACTGCACTTAGTGACATGAGTTCACGATCAACAAAGGACCATGTTTGATTGCACTTAGTGACATGAGTTCACGATCAACAAAGGACCATGTTTTACTGCACTTAGTGACATGAGTTCACGATCAACAAAGGACCATGTTTGGCTACACTTAGTGACATGAGTTCACGATCAACAAAGGACCATGTTTTACTGCACTTAGTGACATGAGTTCATGATCAACAAAGGACCATGTTTTACTGCACTTAGTGACATGAGTTCACGATCAACAAAGGACCATGTTTTACTGCACTTAGTGACATAAGTTCACGATCAACAAAGGACCATGTTTTACTGCACTTAGTGACATGAGTTCACGATCAACAAAGGACCATGTTTTACTGCACTTAGTGACATAAGTTCACGATCAACAAAGGACCATGTTTTACTGCACTTGGCGACCCGAGTTCACGATCAACAAAGGACCATGTTTTACTGCACTTAGTGACATAATAATAATAGTTTATTTCTTATATAGCGCCCCATCCAAATAAATGTTCTGGGTCGCTTTACAATGATTATTCCAAGAATAATGATAATAAAAATACAGACTAATAACATAATAATAATAATATATATATATATATGAATAATAACACTTAAAAGTTAATACAATACTACTTTGATCAAATGTGGATTGCTAATAAAACAAATATGATACTTTAATTTAAAATACCGACTTAAATTGGCACACTACACACTGTATTAAAAATGAATAAATAAGTAAAATAGTATAAATATGTAGTAAATAAAATAATATAAATATATACTAATTAAAATAATAAATTAAGTAAAATAAATATATGAATAGTTGACTGATTAACTGTGATCACAGTGTCAAAATAATAATGTGTAAACAGATGCGTCTTAAGTGCTACTTTGAATTGATTCACACTCGTGCATTGTCGCACTGCAAGGAGTAGTTGGTTCCATGCCCTTGGAGCTGCACAAGAGAAAGATCATTCGCCAATTTTAGTTCGGGAAGTGGGCAATAGGGAGAGAGAAGTGCTGATAAGTATGTAGGTGCAAGACCATGGAGGCATTTAAATGTTTGAAGTAGGGTCTAGAATGTGATGCGACACTTAATAGGAAGCCTGTGCAGCTCCAAGAGCATGGGCGTGACATGGTCTCATTTTGATCGAATTAGTATAACACGAGCACAAGCATTTTGGATGCATTGTAGTTTTTCAACTACCACCACTGACAGTCCATTCAGGAGGCTGTTGCAACATTCAATACGTGATATAACAAGGGCATGCACTAGCTGTTTTGTGTGTCCTTGGTCTAGATAGCAACGAATGCGTCCAATGCTGTGGAGATGGTAGTACGCTGTTCTGGAAATGTTTGTTACGTTTCGCTCAAGGAACATATTGCAATCGAATGTCACTCCCAAATTTCTGGCGTGCGTGTTGGGTGTCACGTTGGTGTTACTGATTCTTACACTTTCGGGAAGGTGTTGGTTTGCTGATTTCAGACAGATGATGAGGATCTGTTTTGTCGTCGACATGAGATTAACAAAGGACCATGTTTGACTGCACTTAGTGACATGAGTTCACTATCAACAAAGGACCACCATGTTTGACTGCACTTAGTGGCATGATTTCACAATCAATACAGTTTATATTTGGCAAACACAAGCATTATCTTCATGTATACAAAGTTCAAGAGAAATAAATTTTTTTTTCTTGCCTTGCCTTGCCTATCCCGTAGTCTCAGTGGACCGTTGGGGCACCACAGATGACTTGGCAACCAGCTCCCTCCACTCCTCTCATCTCTCGGCTTTCCTCATGGCGGCGCCCAGTGTCAAGCCCGTCCATTCCGGGATGTTGTCTTCCCATCTCTTTCTCTGCCTGCCTCGTCTTCTCCCTCCTTGGACCGTACCTTGCATGACCGTCTTGGCAAGCCCTGTTGATCTTGTAATGTGGCCGTACCATCTCAGTTTTCGTTGTTTAACTGTGGTCAGGAGGTCTTCGTGCGGTCCAATGGCTTGACCGGTTCTGTTTCGGACCTCTTCGTTGGTGATGTGTTCTCTGTACGTGATGCCGAGGAGTTTTCTGAGGCATCTCATCTCCATGGCCTGTATCCTTTTCTCGGTTTCTGCTGTTAATGTCCAAGACTCACAGGCGTACAGGAATATGGACATGACTAGGGAGCGCATCAGTCTGATCTTTGAGCTGAGCGCTATATTCCTGTCATTCCAAATGGTCTTGAGTTTGGCGAGTGCTGCTGTGGCCTGGGCGATCCTGGCGAGAATTTCAGGTTTAGATCCTTCATCTGTAATGATTGCTCCCAGATATTTGAATCGGTTGACGCAATCTAGTTTCTCGCCGTTGACCCTGATGTCAGTGCTGAAGCCATTGGTGTTGTTTGTCATCAGTTTGGTCTTTTCTGCATTGATCTGCATGCCGAAGGCTGTAGAAGTCTTATCAATGCGCTCCACCAATTCAGCTAGCTCGTCTTCCCTTCCTGCCAGGCCGTCTATGTCGTCGGCAAAACGCAAGTTTGTGATATTTCTGCCACCAATGCTGACTGTCCCTTCATGGTCATTCAGTGCGTCAGTCATAATTCTCTCCAAGAAGATGTTGAAGAGGGTGGGGGAGAGCACACAGCCTTGTCTTACTCCGACGGTAGTTCTGAACCAGTCCCCTATGCTGTTGTTAAGGTAGACTGCGCTGGTGGCCTTTTCATAGAGGTTCTGTATCATTCTGATCAGGTTGGCGTTGATGTTGAAATGCTTCATGGTGGCCCATAGTGCTGCATGCCATACCCTGTCGAATGCCTTCTTGAAGTCAATGAAGACGTGATAGAGGTCTTGCTGGTGTTGGAGGTACTTCTCGCACAATACCCTAAGGTTGAAGATCTGCTCTGTTGTGCTGCGTCCTGGTCTGAAGCCAGCTTGTTCCTCGGCAATGATCTTTTCCGCTTGCGGCTTCAGTCGGTTCAGCAAGATTTTCAGCATAACTTTGCTCGGGTGGCTGATGAGGCTGATGGTACGATAATTCTGGCATAGCTGTAGGTTGCCTTTCTTGGGGAGGGTGATGATGAGAGATTGGGTCCACGGCGTGGGCCACTCCCCTGTCTGCCAGATCTTGTTGCAGATAGTCAGTAGGGCGCTTATCATGGCTTCTCCCCCTGCCTGCACCAGCTCTGCTGGGACGTTGTCCGCTCCTGCTGACTTCCCCTTCTTGAGCGATTTCACCGCTGCTTCCACTTCTTCGCGAAGGATGGGGTAGTTGTCGTTGTCGGTTGCTGGAGGGACGTTTAGTACTTCTGGGTCTCCTGTGGCTCTGTAGTTGTACAGCTCGGAGCAGTACTCGGTCCACCTCTTTAGGATGTCCTGTTCTTCAGTCAGACATTTTCCATCCTTGTTTTTTTACACTTATTTTAAACATTAGCTTTAGTCTAACCACTGACTAAGACAAACATGTAACAAAAACATAGGAGTCACAATAAAATAACAGTGCTTAGTAAGTAATTAAATACTTTATTTGCGTCTTGTTTTCAATTAATCATTTCTAAACAGAACATTTTACAAAAATAAGAATTGTTTACACCAAGTTTAAATACACACAGAAACTCTCTGAACAGCATTAGACACAGCATAATTATTATGTATATTAAATCACAGAACAAATAAATGCTAAAAAGAGGTAGGTAGGAAGTATCCTTCAATTTGAGATGTTTGCAAAGTGACCACTGTCTTCGGGAATGTAGGAAATAAAATTGCATGAAAAAAGTCAGTGAGGAAAAAGATACCACTTTAAACAAACATGTACCAATATATAATTAATGCTAATTACTACACTGTAACACACATGAGAAAGTAACAAATTAATATAATGTGAACAATAACTGAACTACTAAGCTGCGTTCATTGTCACAAGTAAGTCTTCTCAACAACTACAAGAAAGCCTCAACCTGTAGAGAGGAGATTGCAAGACTTACAGTTTCTCCATATAATCAGCTGACAGATCATCAAAACCATTTTAATGTGCATGCTCAAGTATGCAAGATCAACACTTTATGTTAACTTTAATAGTCTTTGAATAAAATAATTTTGTGACCATATCCTGTGACTTCTTCCTTAGCAAAACTGACTTTTTTCCATGATCTTTTCCTGCAACTTTATTTCCATTCATTATGTTAGGATATAGATCTTCATAAAAAAATCTGCAAAACAACTAACATAACACAATACCTGCACACAACAGACTGGCAATATACTAATTAAAAACATCCCAGTATATTTAATCAATCAGTCAATTACTGATATGTCAATTTACAAGTCTCTAAAAGATGTTACTGTTATATATGTGTTAAGAAAAGCTTAGTTGAAAACTAAGTAAAGAAATAGGAGAATCTTCATCTAAAAATGATATCATTATCACATCAATATGCAAATATTGTTCTCTTCGTCTTTTCCCTGAATGTCCAATGGGAGGCTGGCATGAGGACTGGGATCCAATGTCTGTTTAATTTTTATAATACACGTTCCTGGGATAAATACAGAATTGCACCACATAAAGCGTATATGTCTATCAGCAGCCACTGCCCATTTCAAATACAGAATGCATCTGTGTATATGCATATTATATTCACATTAGCATTAAACTGAAGGTAATCTAAAAATTTACGCATTATAAAAAATAGATCCACAGTGATCAGGGTGTATAACTGAACTTAAAACATGATGTGTATCACTTCTGACTCCACCTAGGATTTGGCTACTCCCAACATATCTTCAATGTTTACTATTTTCTCTCGAACTTTCCCTTGGGCCTTTCCCCGCTCCACTTCCGCTCGGTCAATTTTCTGCCACTCTTCAAAACTGACGACGTCAACACCTGCAATCAAACATGTTACTTTTACTGTTAACTAGGTTGTTACCGTTTTCACATAAGTATGCCACAGAAACCATAGCATCACCTACGGTTACGATATATCTATGCCATTGTTTCCAAAATGCGATATATATATATATATATATATACAGGGTTCAAATTTAGCGGGGGCCCGGGGGCCCACTGGCCCCCACATTTACTGACGGGTCCCCCAGATGTTGAACTCTGTGTGTTCCGACTAGCCCCCAGGTCAAAGAACTGTAAAATTGATAAATAATGGCCTGAAAACTTCCTATCCCAGAGGCCAAGGCAAAGAAATGTCATTATTCACTTTACCAGTAAATGATCCTGGCTGGGGTGGGGGTGAAGGGGGGCAGAAGGTTGCTGCCCTTGGTCAGGGTTAAAATTGATTGACAAAGGGGTTGCCGAGGTGGACAAACCTGTCGACTAGGCCAGGGAAAAAGAATTAATGACCTACAATTGTGTTACTAGAAATAGACAGGTCTTAGACATAATCTACTATGAAGTTCTACGATGTAACTAAACTCAGTAAACTGTCATTTTTCCATGATGCTGTGGCAATAGGTATATAGGTACATAGGCATCAATCCTTGGTTTAAACAGTTTATGGCCAATACTGTTTTAAAGTACACGAATGGCGGTAAAAATGAAGGAAGGAACGGGACCTCGCAGTCGCTTAAGCTGTAGTGGGTGGGTGGGGGAGCAGGAATAGGCAACCTTGTGTTGCCATCGACAAACCCAAAGAGGAAGATCTACAGGTTTCAAGCAGCTCCGGTTCAGAGGAAAATTAACGACCCTCCATTGATCTCTTGAAATTATCATTAACATTTACTAATTAAGCTGCTACATAGGCTACAGCCATTATGTTTGTGGCATGTGAATTGTGTTGAATAAAGTTATACTTACAATGCGACTTAAACATGCATTTGTTGCATGGCCCCCACATTTTGTGTCAGGCCCCTAGATTTTGAAAAGTGGGGGCCCTGCAGCCCCCACTCATTTTAGGCTAAATTGTAACTCTGATATATATATATATATATATATATATATATATATATATATATACTGTTCTACAAAATGACACAAACTGATGCTAAGATACACATTTTGTCATTAAACAACATTTCTTACAAATTGAAATAGTGCAAAAACATGCAACTGGCACAAGAGAAAAGTGAAGGAGGCCATATACATCAGACAGAGAGCCCCTACCATCAACAGAGATCAGGGATACCATCTGCCTGCCATCTACAATCAAATTATCCCGCCGAAATCTGAGGCAACACACGTGACACCAGTACGTGATCAAGGCCCGTAGATGACGGGTCGAAACGTTGTACTCGTTTCGACAAATAATGCTCCAAAGTAAGTAAATCATACTTAAATAAACCATTCTTGGAGCCATGAACAATATATTTACAATTGTTTGGTTATTCAATACTGGGACCTGTCCACAGAGAAAAACATCAAATCGGTGACAGGCTGCAATGTTGTATCGCATTACAAACAACTTAGTAGACGTAACAACATCCGCACTCACAGCCGCTCCTACACGCACCAGAGGGAACACACACCGCTACTTACAACCATTCACCCACATCGAAGCCTACAAACACTCCTTCTTTCCGAGCACCATCAAATCATGGAACAATTGCACACAACAATTAGTTAGCAAACAATCACTCAATTCATTTAGAAGGCTTTTGCAGTCAATGCCTACATAAGTACATATTTATGTTTTATTATCCCCCACCCCCGCACTACACCACCCACTACTTGCAACCGACCAAGCTTGACAATACTCTAGCCACGTATATATACGTGGCTACTACCGAGTGCTGAGCTACAAATGCCTACACTAAGAAAAGAAGACTTTGCGTTTGGCTTACGTTATGGATTGCAGTTTAGGTTTGGCATATTCCCTTTCTAGCCGTATTTTGATGGTTGCAACCTTTATGGTGTATCATGCTAATGTCACAATGGCGACCAAAGTAAATTTGTCGATTTCAACATTTCAACTATGTTTTGAGGATGGCTATGCATTCTTCCAAGTTATCAGTCATTGATTTTACTAGATGCTGCCACAACACCAAGCAGTTGCTGACAGGATATTATATATATTGCCTTTTGGAAAAAAATACACATGGTGGTTATCATGCTTTGAAAACAAACACTCTTATGCATAGACCATAAAAGGGTTTATTTTAGTATGATTTACTTACTTTGGAGCATTATTGTCGAAGCGAGTACGACATTTCGACCCGTCAACTACGGGCCTTGATCACGTACTGAGACGTTTCGACCAGTCGACTATGGGCCTTGATCACGTACTGTCAGTACGTGATCAAGGCCCGTAGTCGACGGGTCGAAACGTCGTACTCGCTTCGACAATAATGCTCCAAAGTAAGTAAATCATACTAAAATAAACCATTCTTGGAGCCATGAACAATATATTTACTATCCTTAAAAGGGTTATATAGCTTTTTGGTGAAAAAAGTATATTGCATTACGTCGGTGTGACTCTCAACTAAAGGTTGCAACATGAATTGGTAAAATGTTTGATTTGGCATTTGTCACGTTTTGGCCTCAAACCCTTCAATTATTATATATATTTTTTAACGGGCCAGACCCTGAAGTCCTTTGGACTATAATACAGTGAATTTGTAGTTTTAATTATAATTAAAACCTGCAGAAACAGCCTGCCACAGATGGAATACTAACTAGTTATCTTTCTAGGCACACCATCATCAATTAGCCATGGTTCATGGCAGGCCACTTAGCCTCCAGAGTTGGAGTCAAGTCTGAATACACAAGCATTGTTTCCTAGCCTGCCCAGACACACACAGGCAAAATGTGGACATGTAGCTTTTTGAGATGCCCTGACATGCCCATAGAAACATTCAATCAAATACAACTTTCTTGTGAGCTACTTATGTGTCCTATGCAAAATTATAGAAAAGGTTACCTAAGAGTTTAAAAAAAACTTTTTTTAACAGTTTGGAGCCTTCAGAAGACCAAATCAAATAAACATTTCTCGTGCATAGTAGCAGTGCCCTAAGGTATATCCAATTATCTATGCAAAATAAAAAAAATAGATCCTTAATGGTACAAAATGGCAGCTAATGGTACATGGCAGGCACATAGTGATACCATAAAACCACTGGACCTTCGGCCTGAAGAACTAAAAATGAAATGCATTGCCATGAAATGAGGCACACCATATTTGACTATAACCACAATAACACAAAAATGGCACATTTAGTTCTTTCACTTGACAACAGTTTATAAGAGGACACGTCGTAATGGTTAAACAGGGGAGATTGGTGACAAGCAATTTCAAAACTGCTTAGAGAAAAAAGTCATTATATACCGGTATATCATGTAAGTTGCTTCACCTAATGTGATCTCTGATATGTTCACAATGGTTCTAGTATTTTTTATATCTACCTTTTGACTACTTCTTTCACAAACCAATGAGAGACAAGTTTCATAATAACAAAAAGAAATTACCTCTCAAGAAACTTTTTTGTTTTTCTTCCGTATATGTTGACCGTTTCTCATGGTCTTCTTCAGCAGATTGAATTTCCTAGTACGTGTCACATGACTTGCATCATATGACACCAGCTGTAACATGACCGACGGGAGTTCCTGACCAATGTCTCTGTTTATAACCAGCTTCCTGTGTATGTTTATGACCTCTTTTAATTCCCTCCTGTGCCAGTTCTCTTCACTTTCAAGTATTTTCACATCCCTCATTGAACACTGGTGGCCTGTGTTCAACTTGTGTTCACTTACTGTTGATAGGGGTTGGTAACACGACAGATGTTCTTTAATTCATGTGCCCAGTGGTCTTGCTATTTCCCCTATGTAATGTTGGTTGCAGTCTGGCCATTGGATATCTTAGGCCACCCCACACTTTGTCCCTTTGTCTGTCTTGTCTTTAGGGTGCACCAGGGACCTCAGGTTGTTGATGGGTTTGTGGTACACTGGTATGTGATAGGATTAAAAAATCCTTGCCAACTGTTCTGACAGCTTACTAATGTAGGGCAGACCTATGGCATGTTGTTTTCTGTTGGTTTCTCTGGTGTTTAAATTCTCTTTATGTCAACCTTGGTTGTATGGTGTTAAAAATCCAAGGTTTGTAACCATTCATTTTCAGAAACTTTTTGATGTATTTGGTCTTATCCTCCTCCTCTGATGTCAAACTTTCTGCTCTTTACAAGAGCGTCCTAACCACAGAGTGTAAGTGTTCTAATGGGTGGCTTGACTGCCAGTTCAGAAGTGGGTCTGTGTGTGTGTCACTCCGATATACCATCACCTTGGTTGACCCATCGTCCTTGAGACATATACATGTGTCTAGGAAGGCTAGCGTGCTGTTCTGTTCTACTTCTACAACTTGATGTTGTCGTCCATAGAGTTCAGATGTTGTGTGAACTGTTCTACTTCACTGTCTTGAAGCACTGTGAATGTGTCATCCACGTATCTCAACCAGATGCATGGGGGGTGAGGTGCTTCTCTGATCATTCTTTCTTCAAAATGTTCCATATACAGGTTTGCTACTATTGGGGATACTGGAGGTATACGACATCCAATGCCCGGACTGCAACCAACATTACATAGGGAAAACAACAAGACCACTGGGCACACGAATTACAGAACATCTGTCGTGTTGCCAACCCCTATCAACAATAAGTGAACACAAAACTGGCACAGGAGGAAAATCAAAGAGGCCATAAACATACACAGGGAAGCGGGTTATAAACAGAGACATTGGTCAGGAACTCCCGCTGGTCATGTTACAGCTTGTGTCACATGATGCAAGTCATGTGACACTATACGTAACAGGAAATTCAGTCCACTAAAGAAGACGGTGAGAAACGGTCGATATATACGAAAGAAAAAAGTTTCTTGAGAGGTAATTTCTTTTTATTTAACATGAACCAAGAAACTGGAACTTTACATTCAAATAAGTTTCATAATGTTTTCTTATATAGTTATATTTAAAGTAACTACCTTTCTCATGAAGCAGTTGGAGTATTGCATGACAACCTTGTTGTTCTGCCTTGACAGTCAAGTCACCACTGATTAGGTCATCAACTACACTCTTGCCAGTTTCAAACGCATCATTCATTGTTGTTGTGATAACTCCAATGGGCCCCTTCTTGAGCCAGCCGCTGCAGTAGAGACCTGTGAGGAGTAACACAAGTCACACTGATTTCTTCCAACTCAAAGTTCACGCACAAACCTAGGCAACATTTTAACATTTTGCTTTTTTGGAGAGACCCTGAAATATCCTTACAAAAGACTAATAACTACACATTTCTTGTGCACAGTGAAGATACCCTCAGATACGTCTATGCAAGATTAAAGGAAAAGCAACAACAGTTTTTGAATAAAATAGGATCCTATCCATTCCTGGTCAATCTGGCAAAACTGGAAGTACCTAGGGGGTAGGTCATTGAGGGGTCCTTTTGATTTGGAAGACATGACTTCTTGTGGCTAAGTTACCATGAAAATTGTCATGATTATATAGAAATATACTCAATAGGTAACCATGCTGCATGATCCGGTAAAAAACCTTGACATAATATATATAACGGGGAGTTCTTTGAAATGATACCCATGTGTATAATATACCATGATACCATCTGTATAATGTTTAGGGCAGGGGTCAATTCAAGAAGGAATTGATGCGGGAATTGAAAGATTTTGAACAAAATAAATTGAAACTGGAATATTTTGAACTGAATTGGAATTGAAAGAATTGAATTGGAATTGAATAAAAAGGAATTGAGCATCTGATATTTTACAGTTCGGAGTATTGTTGTGCAGCCAATGGTATTTAGACAATGAAGCTGCTGGTCAAATACTGCCCAGCAATTAATGAGTGGATGAAACTGATGAATTTCTATTCATTTCAATTAGGCTTATCCTGCTGCCTTGTGTGAATGTGCTGGCTGGGGATTGATTCAAAGAACCATTGAATTTACCCAGATAACAATCACACTTTACCAGTGTCATTTGCTAAGCAAATAATTATTAGGACTACCCAGATACTAGGAGTGAAGCCAGGATATTTCCAAACAGTCCAAAGTGTAACCAGTTAAAGTTCAAAGATTACTAGTGCAAACATAAGCCCATTGAAGACTAACAACACTTGTATATTATAACCAGTATGTGACAACCATATAAAAGTTATAAAGATATATAATTTTATTTTACCCAGCCAATACTACCCAGTAGCTACTGAGTGGTTTTTATGTGTTCCTCCTACCTACTCGATCAATTTGTAACACCTTGCCTGTATTGAAGTTTAAACATTGGTTAATGCATGCATTGAAATATTTGTAATTAATTATTTATCTTATTTCTGCATGTTTCATTATGCTACATGTCAGTGAGTCAAAAGTCAAAACCATTTTAATGTGCTGATCTAGTGTTTCAACAAAATTACTGTTACGTAGGTGATGGCGGAACAAGAGCAGACCCAGGAGAACTCAGACAGTTCAGTTATGTAGAGAATCCAGTGATGCCTCGATGAAAATACAATGCAATAAAATGTCACTGAATTAATTCTTTTGGTTTTGATAATTACATGTGTATTATATAATGATTATATAATTACATAAAGTACATCAATAAATAACATGCTGTGTCACCCCCCTGTAAGCACATTAATCGTATAATTTAACCTTTTTGTTATGTGAATTGGACGGAAATTGGAATTAAATGATTATAGATGGAATTGAAAAAAATTGAATTGAAAGAAATTGAACTGAAATTGAATAAAAGGAATTGCAATGAATAAAAACTGAAAGAATGGAATTGACCCCAGCCCTGATAATGTTGGCCCTTATTCTGGCTCTTTTCAGGAAAACATTTGAAAAACAGAGACACGTTGATGTACGACCCTTGATCCATGAAGTCAACACATTCACTACTACTACTACAGGCAATGCCACCCCCTCTTATCCACTCCACCCTATAGTAATTAATCAAGCCTTTCCTTGTGACAGTCTGTCCATTCCCTGGCTGTATCTAAATCCCAAGTTATTAAAACATCGATGAATTGTTTCTTTCCCTCTAGTCTGGGTTTGCCCCCTGCCCAACGGCCCCAGGCTTTATTTACTAATAAATTGCAACTAGTGAATTATCACATTTTTTTAGGCAGACCATTTGGTATGAACTTGTCAGGACATTAATTTAAGTGGCGCAGTTCTTTGATGTGTATACTAGTCTGAAGTCTGATATGCTTATTTCCGTAATACAGGGGCAGTTTCCGTACTACCGTAATCTGAGGTCAATTTCCATAATGATTACGGAAAATCCGTAATGGTAGGCAGCCCTGCCTAAAGGCACATGGTGGACACAAAGTGATGCCATAAGTCCATTGGATTTTTGGCCCAAAGGACTAAAACTCCTTTTTGTAGCAAATTGCTGAATGTTTCATATAGTATTACCATCTTAATTAGGCACATATTAATATCATCATGTTTTGCTTTTAGCATTGTTTACTAGTGCCAATATTTCTTCATCAGTTATAGGGTTAAGGAATAATGACACCTCTATCCTTTCGTTTTTCATTTATGTAATGCTTAAAATTATTGGTGCATTTAGGCTAGTATTTGACCTATATTTGAGAATAATTTGTTATTCTTTCTGCCACAGATTTTATATACATTATCTTTTAAATTAAATGGATAGTATGGTCTTTTTTTTATTAATTACAGATTTGCAAAGACTTTCGAGGGGGATGTGTAATGCTGGCCAGAGATGTGATATAGTCAAGTGTGATGTTGGCCAGAATTTGGTCAGAGATGTGATTTAGTCAAGTGTGATGTTGGCCATAATTTGGACAGATGTGATTTAGTCAAGTGTGATGTTGCCCAGAATTTGGACAGATGTGATGTAGTCAAGTGTGATGTTGGCCAGAATTTGGACAGATGTGATGTAGTCAAGTGTGATGTTGGCCAGAATTTGGACAGATGTGATGTAGTCAAGTGTGATGTTGGCCAGAATTTGGACAGATGTGATGTAGTCAAGTGTGAAGTTGGCCAGAATTTGGACAGATGTGATTTATTCAAGTATGATGTTGACCAGAGATATGTGATGTAGTCAAGTGTGATGTTGGCAAGAATTTGGACAGATGTGATGTAGTCAAGTGTGAAGTTGGCCAGAATTTGGACAGATGTGATGTAGTCAAGTGTGATGTTGACCTGAATTTGGACAGATGTGATGTAGTCAAGTGTGATG
The DNA here is from genome assembly GCA_964017155.1 of Oasisia sp. SBJ-2009. Taxonomy (NCBI): domain Eukaryota; kingdom Metazoa; phylum Annelida; class Polychaeta; order Sabellida; family Siboglinidae; genus Oasisia; species Oasisia sp. SBJ-2009. The sequence goes on from OZ024858.1 coordinate 33,824,664, forward strand.
TTGGCCAGAATTTGGACAGATGTGATGTAGTCAAGTGTGATGTTGGCCAGAATTTGGACAGATGTGATGTAGTCAAGTGTGAAGTTGGCCAGAATTTGGACAGATGTGATTTATTCAAGTATGATGTTGACCAGAGATATGTGATGTAGTCAAGTGTGATGTTGGCAAGAATTTGGACAGATGTGATGTAGTCAAGTGTGAAGTTGGCCAGAATTTGGACAGATGTGATGTAGTCAAGTGTGATGTTGACCTGAATTGGGACAGATGTGATGTAGTCAAGTGTGATGTTGACCTGAATTGGGACAGATGTGATGTAGTCAAGTGTGATGTTGACCTAAATTTGGACAGATGTGATGTAGTCAAGTGTGATGTTGGCCAGAATTTGGACAGATGTGATGTAGTCAAGTGTGACGTTGACCTGAATTTGGACAGATGTGATTTTTTCAAGTATAATGTTGACCAGAATTGGGAGATATGTGATGTAGTCAAGTGTGATGTTGACCAGAATTTGGATATATGTGATGTAGTGAAGTGTGATATTGGCCAGAATTTGGACAGATGTGATGTAGTCAAGTGTGATGTTGGCCAGAATTTGGACAGATGTGATGTAGTCAAGTGTGATGTTGACCAGAATTTGGAGATATATGATGTAGTCAAGTGTGACGTTGACCTGAATTTGGACAGATGTGATTTATTCAAGTATGATGTTGACCAGAATTGGGTGATATGTGATGTAGTCAAGTGTGATGTTGGCCAGAATTTGGACAGATGTGATATATTCAAGTATGATGTTGACCAGAATTTGGACAGATGTGATATATTCAAGTATGATGTTGACCAGAATTGGGAGATATGTGATGTAGTCAAGTGTGATGTTGACCAGAATTGGGTGATATGTGATGTAGTCAAGTGTGATGTTGGCCAGAATTTGGACAGATGTGATGTAGTCAAGTGTGATGTTGGCCAGAATTTGGACAGATGTGATTTATTCAAGTGTGATGTTGACCAGAATTGGGAGATATGTGATGTAGTCAAGTGTGATGTTGACCCGAATTGGGAGATATGTGATGTAGTCAAGTGTGATGTTGACCCGAATTGGGAGATATGTGATGTAGTCAAGTGTGATGTTGACCAGAATTGGGAGATATGTGATGTAGTCAAGTGTGATGTTGACCAGAATTGGGAGATATGTGATGTAGTCAAGTGTGATGTTGACCAGAATTGGGAGATATGTGATGTAGCCAAGTGTGATGTTGACCCGAATTGGGAGATATGTGATGTAGTCAAGTGTGATGTTGACCAGAATTGGGAGATATGTGATGTAGTCAAGTGTGATGTTGACCAGAATTGGGAGATATGTGATGTAGCCAAGTGTGATGTTGGCCAGAATTTGGACAGATGTGATGTAGTCAAGTGTGATGTTGACCAGAATTGGGAGATATGTGATGTAGTCAAGTGTGATGTTGGCCAGAATTTGGACAGATGTGATGTAGTCAAGTGTGATGTTGGCCAGAATTTGGACAGATGTGATGTAGTCAAGTGTGAAGTTGGCCAGAATTTGGACAGATGTGATTTATTCAAGTATGATGTTGACCAGAGATATGTGATGTAGTCAAGTGTGATGTTGACCAGAATTGGGAGATATGTGATGTAGTCAAGTGTGATGTTGACCAGAATTGGGAGATATGTGATGTAGTCAAGTGTGATATTGACCAGAATTGGGATATGTGATGTAGTCAAGTGTGATGTTGACCAGAATTGGGAGATATGTGATGTAGTCAAGTGTGATGTTGACCAGAATTGGGAGATATGTGATGTAGTCAAGTGTGATGTTGACCAGAATTGGGAGATATGTGATGTAGTCAAGTGTGATGTTGACCAGAATTTGGACAGATGTGATGTAGTCAAGTGTGATGTTGACCAGAATTGGGAGATATGTGATGCAGTCAAGTGTGATGTTGACCAGAATTGGGAGATATGTGATGCAGTCAAGTGTGATGCGATCTAGGCATTTGCAGTTTTGCATCACTCCTAAACATAATATTGTGGCAAAGTAGGTACTTACCAAGTTCATCTTCCACTCTGCCGTGTTTATTGGGAACTATGCCTTGTTTCTTATCAAATGGAACGTCAGGGTCAATAAGGATGCTCTTGTAGCCAATACTTCGTAGCACCTGACAACACAGTCTGGTATTAATTTTACATAACTATGTGGCATTACATGTGGGGCAGTAAATGAGAGAGTGTAAAGATGAGCCACAGCTGTTAACCTTGCTAGAGGAGCTTTAACCCATTACATGATAACAACACGTTTTGCAGGTCTGTTTCTTTAAAAAATATTTCATAGTAAATATTCAAAACAACTTCCAAATTATTCTGCGGTATTGTTTGGTAAAAAATGATGTGTATTTGGTTGTATAGGTATTTGCAAATACAGACAAAATATCAGCAGTTTGATGATTTCCAATTCAAATATAAATACACAAATTGTTTATATTGAAATATAAATTCAAATACAAATACATATTTGGACCTAACCTTGGTTCATATGCACCCAAAAGCTGAGCTCACTCAATGCAGTTGATGTTGAATTTCATCATCAATATCAGCATTCTGAGAGAGGTGACTTCCCAGATATGAGAAATGACATTAATTTTCCAGAACTGCATCATGAATTTGTATCATGAATATCGGGTTTGTTTGGTTTGTAGCTGATTGGAAGAGTATTTTTGTTTTCAACGTTACACCCTGTAGTCCCATATTCTCATACGCCTCAGTAATGGTGTCTATTTTCTGTAGGTGTTTTTTTCTAAATGAGTTGAAGTAGTTTAACCTTCAGTCCATTGAAGTTAAACAATTTGCCATCAGTATGACAAGTGCAGTGCAATCTTGCGTGTGGTTCCCTGGAGTTTCTGAATCCACATTATCATTCTGGTGACTTCTTCAGTCAGAGACTTCTTCAGACATGCGGTTGAGGAAGATTTTATGTTTTTTTTCATTACAACCTTGCCCAGTGCCCACTACTGATAAAAAGACAATACCTCTAGAATGGCCACAATCTGGCCTTTCTCCATTTCTGAATATGATCACAACTGACATATCTTTAGAAGCATCTCATTGTTGTTCTTGTTGCCAGATCTTCACAAACAGAATATGTATTCACGATTCTAGTTTGACTCCTTCATATATATATATATAAATGTCAGCAAGGATGTCTTCGGGCCAAGTGGCTTTCTTGTTCTTCATTTGTTTAATAGCATTAATCGTCTTTTAATATGTATGTGGATAGTTCAAGTTCAGTTCTGATCTTGTGTTGTGGAATGATGTCACACACACTTGGGTCTACTGTAGTGTTGGTTAAGAAGATCCAGTGTTCTTTCAAGCAAGTGTTAAAGTTGTCTTGGTCCTCATGGAGGGTGTTTCCATCCCAGAGTCTAAGTGAGGTTGGCCAATTTGCTGAGGGACCATTGTCTTCATTGCTTTGAAGTAGGCATGACTGTTGTCGGTATCAGCAAGGAGTTTATCTCATCAGCCTTCTGGTCCTCCACTGGTTCTTTAGGCCATGGGTCCTTCTTTGGACATCAAATTTGGCTGTAGGGTGAGAATGTTTCTTACATTTAGAATATGTGTCTTGTTGCCATACATGAAATGCTTTACATCTGTGATCAAGCCTTTATTGATGCATTGTAGTCTCCCAAGCAAGAAGGTACAGCAGACACAACTCTGTCAAGGTTGGAATAAGTTTTCTTTGTCCTCATCACCAGCACGTAGGGTTGATGCATACATACTCATGACAGTGATTCACTGATTTCTGTTTAGCTTCATGCCGATTGTCATTGATTCCAACAGGACGATTGCTAAAAAGTTCATTTTTTATGGCAATGCCAACTCCATGAATAATGTTATCGTTCTGATGCTTCCTTTCCACAAGAAGGGGTAGCCACCTCCCTGTTCTTTAAGTTGCCATTTGACTGCTATACACGTTTCATTAATGTCTAATCATCGGAGCTCATGAACAGTGATATCGCTGTTTGACATTGTAGTGTTTCATTTTTATAACGGTTGTAATGTTCTAGGTTCCGAGTTTCATGGTTTGCTTAAATTGTCTTTTAACCAGAGTTGGTGACCCCACTGGTTAGGTTAAGATGCAGCAGGCTATTTTTGGAGCACATTTCCTAGCCCCTTTCCTAGGCTACGGTGAGCAGAGCAATCCTGAAGAGGGCTGCTCAGACACAACTACCAGCTACATTTCTGCTTCAGTCAGCTTGCATCGAGATGACCAACTTCATAAAAGGGCCAATGTGTGATTTCTTTTTGAGTGGGCAATGTGCCACACAATAGATGTCACACTGTCTTGACAATAACATTGGTTGGTACAATGGTGACCATGTTCAGGGACTTGGCTTTCTGGCTAGCCTTTGTTTCAAGAGCCTGATAGCAAAGCAACAATTGCTAGTTACCCATAGCTGGGACATGGGTTGGTAACAATGGCAGAGCATATCCACATGTTGGTGGGTCATGCACACAGCACCTCTGGTGTCCCTTGCTGCTCCGAGATCCCCCATCTGATTGGCCTGGTGCCTCATGGCATTGGTTGTCCCAAAGAGGTTACAATGTGAGTCTTGCTTTAGGCTACTGTACTGGCAGACAGGCTACTGCTCTGTCAGACAGGCTACTGTACTGGCAGACAAGACTTACACTCAGCTTGTTTTGCTGAAGCTAGCCAGAATTGGTAGCTAAGAGCAAGAAGTATGAAGCACAACTACCTGCTACCACACTAGACGCATGACTGAAACCTGTGTTACAGCACCAACCAATGTTACATTGAGCTAATCAAACCAAATGCAGCTTGGAGTAGTGGCGGCACCTAGTGGTCAGTCAGTCAAGTCTAAATAAAATTGTTTTAAAATATGGTCAGATATCCTTCATGTTCTTATGTTTGGGCAATGGTTGTTCTAGCATTTCAGCCCCCCCCCCCTTAAGTGCAGTTCCAGTTTAAGTGGAACATTACTGTTGAGACAAGGACTCACCAGGCCACAGTGTAAGTCCTCCTCCTCCCCTGTTGGCACTGCCTTTTGTTGTGCACCAAGCTCACCCTACCAGACACAAACAGCATGGTTTCATGCAAGTACCTTAGTCAGGGAGCATCCGTAATCTCATCCAACAGAATGTCAAACATGCCTATGTGGGGGAATATTGGTGATCATAATGATAAAAACCCAGGTTTTGTACATCGTAAAAAGAACTAACATGTATACATACACAAACTAGGCCATCAATGGTTAGGACAGCTGTACTGGAAACCATTATTTCTGGTTAAATTACTAAGAAATATACTTACATACCATTTGTAATATGATTTACTATGTCTGAAGATACAAACTAACTGACATTTCAAAACAATTACAATATTTGGGATGTTTGCTAATTGCCTTTCAGTGTACCACAGCAGAAGTTGGCCCGGCCTATTTGTGCAATGTTCTTGGACAGACATTATAATTCATTAGACATTTGTTATCAATGTTATAATGCAATATTTATATTGTAAACAAAATACATGCATAATTAATTATTACACTGATTAAATTCCACATATATCTATTGGTATATTTCCAAAATATCTTACTCACACTGGAGCCAAATCCTAATTAATACAATGTATAATTTGTTGTATATTAAGGTTATCTATATTAAGGTTATCTATCATTCAGTTGTTATTACAACATAAGAGAAACATTAATGTACAAAACCTGTATTTGTAAGCCAGTCAACAGTGTTTGAAGTGTTATGAGAAACCATGCTAGTCACCTCTAGTTTATTAACACCCAGTTGGACTCCATTAACGCTCTTGCCACTTTGATCTGCAATAAACTCTTTTGGACTTCTCAGAAACTTTAGGTGCCATTCCTTTTCTGATTGAGCCCATCTTTGGGCATCTTCTGTTGAAGGTTCCCCCATTGCTGTCTTCACGAGCAGCTCTGTCAATCTCTTACGTGACCGAGGAATCTCTACAACACAGTCACAGGAGGATGACACCCAGGGGGACCAAGTGTCAGTCACACAGAGTCACAGGAGGATGACACCCAGGGGGACCAAGTGCCACAGTCACACACAGTCACACAGTCACACAATCACAGGAGGATAACACCCAGGGGACCAAGTGTCACAGTCACACACAGTCACACACAGTCACACACAGTCACACACAGTCACACAGTCACACAGTCACACAGTCACAGGAGGATAACACCCAGGGGACCAAGTGTCACAGTCACACACAGTCACACACAGTCACACACAGTCACAGGAGGATAACACCCAGGGGACCAAGTGTCACAGTCACACACAGTCACACACAGTCACACACAGTCACACACAGTCACACAGTCACACAGTCACACAGTCACACAGTCACACAGTCACAGGAGGATAACACCCAGGGGACCAAGTGTCACAGTCACACACAGTCACACACAGTCACACACAGTCACACAGTCACAGGAGGATAACACCCAGGGGACCAAGTGTCACAGTCACACACAGTCACACACAGTCACAGGAGGAACAAACACAGTCACACACAGTCACATACAGTCACTGGAGGATAACACCCAGGGGGACCAAGTGTCACAGTCACACACAGTCACACACTGTCATACACAGTCACAGGAGGATAACACCCAGGGGACCAAGTGTCACAGTCACAGGAGGATGACACGCAGGCGACCAGGTTTCACGTAGTTACAGGAGGATGACACCCAGAGAACCAGGTGTCACGTAGTTATAGGAGGATGACACATAGGGGCCCAGGTGTAACACAGTCACATGAGGATGACACCTAGGGGACCAGGTGTAACAGAGTCACAGGAGGATGACACCTAGGGGACCAGGTGTAACAGAGTCACATGAGGATGACACCTAGGGGACCAGGTGTAACACAGTCATAAGAGGATGACACCTAGGGGCCCAGGTGTAACACAGTCACAGGAGGATGACACCTAGGGAACCAGGTGTCACACTTGCAGGAGGACGACACCCAGGGGCCCAGGTGTAACACAGTCACAGGAAGAAGAGGTTTCACAGTGTCAGAGAGACCACCTGTGGGGTCATTAGCATGATTCAATCAGATAAACATTCTCATGCATAGTGGTAGTACCTTTTAGGACCTATATAAAATTAGACAAAAAGTTGGCTGGACAGTTTATGAGATATGGCAGTTAATGGTGACCAGTGGACACAGAGTGATGGCAGTCCTTTGGACCATCCATCCAAGACTAAAAATACAGAAAAGGGGCAGAGACAGAAATAGAAATGAAAAACAGTGTCAAAGGGGGTGGAGACCTGGCATTGGTGATACTGTGGGAGCAGAAGATGGGCTTCACCATAAACTAACCATTTATATGTTGAATGAGAGTCTCAAAGTCTGCTTTCTCAAAGACTGGTCGAATGCCGGGCAGCTTGACCATCTCTCGCAGCTCAGCAATAGTGAATGCGACTTGTAGAGGGCCCCTGCGCCCTACCATGTACACGTGCTTCACCCTGCTCCTGGCTAGCTCCTCCAATGCATGCTCCGTCATGTCGGTTTTCTATTAACCACACAATGTATCTATCATTATGATTTAAATATAAAATGTATTTGTTGGTCTCAATTACTCGAACTGTTCACAGAGGCACTTCTTAGAAACACCAGAATGAGTCCTTACATGATTAACTCTGTCTCACATTACAGTTTACTGCATTCATGATTCATGAATGGATATACATTATCAAGAAATGGTGATAACATTAATTATATATTCATGCAAAATGATAAGTCTTCTCAAACCTTGAGAAGCCGCTGCTTACAAATCTCCATCTTTTTACTTTTTTGTATTAGGTTCTAACTTGCCAAAACCAATGGTGACTATTTTATGAAATATAAATAGGCCAAGCGGTAATAAACAGTTTGAGTACAACTTTATGGTCAAGTAGATATTCTCGGGTAATGGTCAAGTTAGACAGCCTAAGTATATGGTCAAGTAGATATTCTGAGTGGAGGCCAAGTTTAGAGAAATTGAATGTAGGACACTTGGTGACTATGTGTTTTTGTCAAAACATGGTTAAAAAATGAAGTGGCACAAAACATGGATAAAAATGTCTTAAACGAAAATTATTATGACACCGATTAAACATACTTGCTGATGAAGACCACTGATGGTGGACAAAACATTGATATGAGTAAAAAAATTATCGCTAAGAATTGTTGTGAACTAAGAAATCTTGTTTGAATATAAGTTTACTTTTGAATCGTTTTTTTTTAATAATATCTGATAAAGAGTATCCTCATTTTGAATTGTTTTTTTTAATAATATTTGATATAAATACTATTCTCAGTTAATTTATTTCAAATTCGGTCTGAGGGGCTAAAAAGTGCTGGGCATCTGGGTAATCGCACCGCGGTCGCCATTTTGTTTTTCTTTCCTTTTCTTTTACTTTCTGATCTAATCATGAAAACGACCTCCTACAGCCACAAAACTTCCTCTCTAATAACTCATATTACATATACATACGCTAGGTCATAAAATTTAATAATTTTAATTGCTGTGACGAATAATATTTACAAAATATAATCTTGCTAAACTAAAGTCGACATCGCCGGCGACTGTTACGCGAAGGCCGTAGGCGTAGATTACTGTGGCGTTGCATCGATATTTTATCGCGGTGTCGCTAAATCTGGATTCCGGTTTTATCCTAAACTAACCTAATACTTAGCCTAAGTTTCTAAACTTTAATCGTACACAAGTTTCTCAGTGGTGGCCATGTTCGCCATGTACGGAAACACCGATTAGGCGATGACGATGTGCCATTTATCAAAGTCGAGAAAAAAACGCGGTACGCAAACTGATGACGGTGCACCGAACCGTGAGCCTTAAAACCGCGAATACCGTGAACCGCGATTACAGGGTTGCCACTCATGGAAGCTTTCAAAATTCCCTGACTTTTCCCTGATTTTCTCAAATTATGCGTGATGTACATATAATTAGCAACTAACTTACAAAATGTAATCAGTGTTCGATGCCCACTCAGATTGCCTAGCTCAATTCCTATGCCACATTTGTAACAGCATATGTTTGTGTGTTTCACGGGATCGTTATGCGTAATAAATTCGAGTTTGCAGCATCACGGCGTTACGCGTAAGACAAGACAAAGTCAAATTTCCCTGATTTTCAAGGGATTTTCCTGTATTTCCCTGACTTTTCTCAAAATCTCAAATTTCCCTGACCCAGCACAAAATTTCCTGACTTTTCCCTGACCTTGAATTTTCCTGACTTTTCCCTGACCAGTGGCAACCATGGATTAATCGTTCCATCCCTAATACTGCACATCATGCATGAATAATTAGCTTGTGGACTTGTGACTTCACTGCCCAGGATGACTGACATAACTTGTGTTCTATCATCTGTGTAACATGATGTCCATGTAAGTGGCATCAGAAAGTACAGCTGTATCATTATTTATTCCGTATTTTCAATGTTTAACCAAGTACAGTGCATACCAGAGAAACTTACCTTCAACTAATATAAGAACATTACACCAGTATGTGACACCTAATTTCACAAGTTACATATTCAGACTGCCAAGGAGTAAGCAGTGATAGTGATATAATTTTGTCTGCCATTGATAAGTTTGATCATCTTAACTACCTACTGCCGTTTTGAAATTTAGGCAATTTCGTTCACCCCTCATTTGCCTGTGTCTTTCAGCATTTGCCTGTGTCAAAGACAATAAAAGCCGGTGGTCCCTTCTATCTTGTGTCTATGCCAGGAGAAGTAAAAGATCCCACACAGGGGGTAAATGTGTAACCTGTAGTGGACTCACTAATTCTAGAGAAGGACAACTCCTGCATTAGCCCAAGTTTGGGCTGTTTGGAGGAAACCACCTAAGAACTAAGAACCATACAACTAAAAGAGCAATTTGCAAACACTGCAGACGTTTGGTGTAATAAGATAACTCTTTCTATAATGTCTCACCACAAACTTCAACCCTATATTACTTATACGAAGCGGCAATGTGAGCACAAATCCACACTCTTCTAAAATGAAGAGGTAGTATATGACAAAAGACCTATGTAGTCGTTGCGGAGGTGTTATTGCCAGTGTAGAGCAGGCTTGTGTCACTCCTGGGGCCACAACAAATGTGCTGGTGTATTTACATTTACCAATGCCTCACATGATCATATCTGCAACAGTGGTCATAATTGTACCAAATACTCATTCACGTACTTACCTTGAGAATATCGATAGGTGTCAGCAATATTCTGGCGGTATCCAATGCCACATTGCCCTGCCCAAACACAACTGCTGTATCAGTGCCTGTCAAGTCTACTTTTAGCTGAAAAAGAAGAACAAATGCACATAGCAAACTTAATTTTATCACTGACAAAGTTAGTTAATTAATCAATAGATGAGCCTCAAGACAATAATATCCTGTTAAATTAATAAGATGTACTGTTTTCAGACAGACAATAAAGTGTGTTTGACCACTCTGAATTTTAGAAGGCCTGTTGCCTTACAATCTCTAAGTAATTTCTGAAATCCAATACTAACTGGCATAAAATAATCTGGCATGATAACAATCAAATAGCCATTTCATATAATGCATAACAATATGTAAAATCTAGTTTTCATCTGTTTCAATAAGAAATATAATAAACAATGTGTTTATAACACAACGGGCAGCGGGATGAGGAATGGACACAATGTTTAGGCTTTTTGTAAGCTTTTTGAAATGTGACTTAACAAACAGGTTGGTTTAAATCTGGTACCCAACGTAGAGTGATTTCAGTATAGCCTATAGGTTTCTATTTTATAAGATCAACATTTGAAATTACACTGAAATACATGAGTAATGTAATTGGATAGTGCTAGAGTACATGAGCTGGAGGCCAGCAGGAGTGGCTACTTGGAAGGTGGCAACACTGAAGAAAGAGCAAAAGGGGAAAGTATATAATTTGTTTTATGACTTAGGAAAACTGGAACTAATGGAGGGAGAGGCTACGTGTAGGCTAATGAAGGGATTGCGAGAAGACACTGGAATGAAGAAGAACATGGAAATTAAATTATTTTGGACGAGGCTGAAATGGGTGGTACATGCAAAACACGAGTGAGACTTACAGAAGGACATGGAATAGAGGGTAGAGTTTTGGAAGAGATGGGGGAGAGAGAATGAGGAAGAGAGGGGGAGATAGAGTGAGCAAGAGAGGGAGTAGAGATGGGGGAGAGAAAGAAGAGAGGGGGTAGGGATGGGAGAGAAAAAAGAAGAAGAGAGCAGTAGATATGGGTGAGAGAGTGAGGAAGAGAGGGGGTAGAGTTGGGGGTGAGAAAGAAGAGAGGGGGTAGAGTTGTGGTAGAGAAAGAAGAGAGGGGTAGAGGTGGGGGAGAGAAAGAAGAGAGAGGGTAGAGTTGGGGGAGAGAAAGAAGAGAGGGGTAGAGGTGGGGGAGAGAAAGAAGAGAGAGGGTAGAGTTGGGGGAGAGAAAGAAGAGAGGGGGTAGAGTTGGGGGAGAGAAAGAGAGGGGGTAGAGTTGGGGGAGAGAAAGAAGAGAGGGGGTAGAGTTGGGGGAGAGAAAGAAGAGAGGGGGTAGAGTTGGGGGTGAGAAAGAAGAGAGGGGGTAGAGTTGGGGTAGAGAAAGAAGAGAGAGGGTAGAGTTGGGGGAGAGAAAGAAGAGAGGGGGTAGAGTTGGGGGAGAGAAAGAAGAGAGGGGGTAGAGTTGGGGGAGAGAAAGAAGAGAGGGGGTAGAGTTGGGGGAGAGAAAGAAGAGAGGGGGTAGAGTTGGGGGAGAGAAAGAAGAGAGGGGGTAGAGTTGGGGGAGAGAAAGAAGAGAGGGGGTAGAGTTGGGGGAGAAAAAGAAGAGAGTGGGTAGAGTTGGGGGAGAGAAAGAAGAGAGGGGGTAGAGTTGGGGGAGAGAAAGAAGAGAGGGGGTAGAGTTGGGGGTGAGAAAGAAGAGAGGGGGTAGAGTTGGGGGAGAGAAAGAAGAGAGAGGGTAGAGTTGGGGGAGAGAAAGAAGAGAGGGGGTAGAGTTGGGGGAGAGAAAGAAGAGAGGGGGTAGAGTTGGGGGAGAGAAAGAAGAGAGGGGGTAGAGTTGGGGGAGAGAAAGAAGAGAGGGGGTAGAGTTGGGGGAGAGAAAGAAGAGAGGGGGTAGAGGTGGGGGAGAGAAAGAAGAGAGGAGTAGAGATGAGGGAGACAGAGTGGGGAAGAGAGGGTGTAGAGGCGGAGAGGGGGAAGGAGGGAGTGTGCCAGTGAGAGGGGTGGGGACAACAAGAGGGGGAGAGGTGAAGATATTGAGAAAGAGAGACAAGAGAAAGGGGGGCAGGGAGAAGGGAGAAAGTAAAAGAGAGATAGGCAGCAATAAAGGAAGAGAGAGGGGGAGTGGATACACTGCAGTACTGATGCAGTGTCTATGGGATCAAACTTACATCGTTGCACTGAGGCAGTCCATTGTACCATCCAACGAATGACCTTGCTGACAGCACGTTTCCCAGGTCCTGGCTCAAGACATGTACACCAGTGACAGCAGGTATAGACAGATACACTCTACATTCTGGGAGTTTCTCATACCATCACATTTCACAATCTGAACAAGCTTCGTACACTGTGCTTGCGCAGCTTGTCTGAGAGAAGTAAATGGGAATAAAGACACTCAAGTAAAAGTAATTTAAGCAGTCTTCAGAACAGTCTGTTTCCCATTTCACTCACTATGTGGACACTGATACACACAGACAGATGCCTGGTGATCATGAAGATACACGGGTGGAAAAACTGCTTCTTAGCTTCATATGAATTGTACATTTGCAAAATGTACAAACAGAAATATTTAATACTTTGTTGCATGGTGTGTGTGTGTGTGTGTGTGTGTGTGTGTGTGTGTGTGTGTGTGTGTGTGTGTGTGTGAGTGTCTGTGTGTGTGTGTGTCTGTGCGTGCGTGCGTGCGTGCGTGCGTGCGTGCGTGCGTGCGTGCGTGCGTGCGTGCGTGCGTGTGTGTGTATATGTGATTGTACATGTGTTGTGTGAATGAGTGAGTGAGTGAGTGAGTGAGTGAGTGAGTGAGTGAGTGAGTGAGTGAGTGAGTGAGTGAGTGAGTGAGTGAGTGAGTGAGTGAGTGAGTGAGTGAGTGAGTGAGTGAGTGAGTGAGTGAGTGAGTGAGTGAGTGAGTGAGTGTGTGTTATATTTATAGGTCAAATAAATTGATTCTTAAGTTCTAAGTAGTACTTCTGTAAAAATGGATGCTTGTCTATTAGGCATTGCAAGGTCATATCTAATTGTACTTTGAGCCTTACAGCTAAAACTGATACTCTATTACAGTCAGAAAGGTATACATAATATTTCTTAACCAAAAAAGTACATGTAAACAGGTTTTGATGGGATAATTTGGCTGTAGCTGGCTAACAGGTGGTATCCCTGGTCTCTGTTCATGGTAGGGGCTCTCTGTGTGATTATCCTCCCAAGCCAGGGGTAATTACGCTGTGCTACTGCACCCCTGGCTGAATGTCTCCACAAACTGTGGAAGTGAGCAGACCCAAACTATAAAATTATAGCAACTGACTTTGCAAGTTGCTATTGCGATAGCCGTGGAACTGCACAAATACCTGCCCCCTTTGATGACGGATACACGACTGGTCGGTATCACAAGACAATGACCAAGTTGCATCCTAAAAATTGCTTGTGGCTAAAATCACCCAAAATCATGTCACATGATCAGTGGCCGATCACACTTATCATAGGTGATTTCACTGGCTGACATCAAATATGCCGGGAGCCAGGTCCAGGTCCAGGTCTCAGGATGTTTTCTGCTAAGTTTTTTTTCACTATCATTTCTTGTTAACCTATACCATGGGCCATCGCAAGTTTGTAATGACCACTCCCAACTCGGGGCCTTTTGCCCTCAGGGGGCCAAAACCCCCCTTTTCAGGCCTAAAATTAGGTATATTCAAATATTGTGTCACTGTGACATCAGAAATATACATAGAAACACCATATTTGGCAGAAAGCATCTTTAGATAGTAGGGAAGGCTACCATACATGATTTAGGGCTTTCCGCAAACCAATTCCATAATTTGAGCCATTGCGTCCCCAAAATGACGAAACAATTTCCTCCGCCTGACACGTTCATCTCAGAAATTAATATTTACAGGCCTTTCGAAATGAACGACATGGACTCTTTTCCAAACAGAAAACTTCCCAAGGCCATAGGCTTCTATTTGGTACCAAGATTACCTCTCTATCTTATAAATTGTACCCGCTGTGGGCGAAAAGCCTAACGTACCCCCTAAATCACTGAAATTTCAGTCATTGAATGTCGGGTCTTCTAATATGCTACCATCTTGAATTTTTGGACAATAACTTTGATTTTAAAGTTGATTTAATGTTTATCAGTGTTGTTCAAGTTTACTGTGCATATTTGAATTCTATATAAGGTCAAGGTCAACAATAAAGGTTCAAGGTCAATTGATTTTACCCCCACGTATGGACTGTGGGGCGCAGAAATCAAGATATGCTTGACCACATGGCATGTAGTTCCTCATTTTGAAGCCCTGCACATGCAGATGTCGATTCTAGAATTTGCCTCGTCATATAATCAAGTATGCGTGTGTGTGTGTGTGATTAAGTATGTACGTAGTTAATAATGCACGTATTGTAATATTCGTTTATCTGATAAAGCCAAATGATACGGAAAAGAGAGCCTTCGGATGATTTTCCATATTATTTTATTGTACAGTATACTACTGGTCTGCACAAAATCAGAAGAACGCAGGCAGACTAATTACAGTTGTATGCAACCATGGTAGTAAAATCCATCATTAACATCAGATCATAAAACTACAGAGGAATTCTACACCGAACTAAGTACCACAATTCTCACTACGCCAAAAAATGTAACAGGTATCTGAAGAATGGGCAGCATCAGCAATGAACATGTAGACATCAATATGCTAAAAACAGGAATAATTACCTTCTCTAAGACACCAAGTGTGTATCAGAAAGACGAATACTACACAATAGAAGAACGCAAAGATGGTGCTAATTTTCACGAAATGAAATACCAAATATACAAAGAATTACATATAGATATTTTATCAAACACCTATAAAGTAGTCTAAAAAATGCAACTGAAAGGCTTGAAAAGACTTTCGAACAAAAACCTACTCAGACAGCAATCTGTGTTTAGATGCAGATACTCAGTAAAAGAGTACATCCGTGTCACTTCAAATCCATATGTAGAAGATGTGATGATGATTAACTGTCATCGTACTCATCATTCTCGTCCTCGTCATAATCATCAACAGTGTGGATTTCATCTGTGATTTCTTCGTCATTTCCATTTTCTTCTAAAATATCAACAAGAACCATCAAAATGACATCCCCGTCGAACCAAAGTAGTTCCAGTTTTCACGCTTCTGTGACATGGTCAAGAGCGGACGGTATTTCTGGAAAATGATTGAGAACCCTGCGCCAGATACAGACTTGGAAATTGTGTCTCTTGATGTGCGGGGCAGAAATGTGGAGAAATCAATGGAGAGACCAGGCCGAAGGTCGACGTTTGAACCACATATGTTCTTGACCTTGATCTCTCTACCCACATCAACTTGCTTCACTCACAGTTAAACACCATACAAGCGACACGTAAACTCCTTGATGCCATTGACAATGTGATCATCATCAAGCATCCACGTGAAACCCACTGCAGCAAATATGTGTATAAACTTTGAGTTCTGGCTCAGTAATTTCATTGGTCTTAGTTTTCCTTTGCCTTTGAAAGCTGAAGTGCAATAAGCACCAGTGAAGGCATGCAAGGCCAACATAGCTGCGATGTGTTCTTGGGAATAGTTATCAGCAAACTGGCTGATGTGGATCAACTTCTCTCATGCATCCATAAGATTGGCGACCGTGAACGATTTGGCGAAATAGAGAAGTATAAAGAAGATAATAATAATAATAATAATAATTTTATTTAAACACCTCATTTCTTTACATAGTAAATTCAGGGGTGTGTACAAGTAAAATAGCTTAAAAATTAAATACATTACAACAGTTCAGCAAATTATAAGTACACATTTTGATAAAATAATGCACACAAAAAGTAAATGTACACTCATTATCTTCTTTATACTTGCCTATCCTATATTGCATCTACACAAAGCCGATTGGACGGATTATTACTAGACATGGCATGAACCATCACTGTTATGCTGACGACCTTCAAATATACCTGGCTGTTGATCGAGACGAAACGATTGTGACGGCACTTGCTAAGGTAGAACTGTGTGTAGCTGAAGTCGCTGCCTGGCTGACAATTAACAACTTAAAACTGAACATGGAGAAATCCGAGGTGATAATTTTTTCCTCGGCGAAGAAACGCGACAGCCTGCCTGCTGATTTGTACATGACAGTAGCCGGCCATCAAATTCAACCTTCATCGTGCGTGCGCAATTTGGGTGTGACATTTTACTGTAACCTGAGGATGGAGCAGCAAATCGCTAACATTGTGAAGGTGTGTTACTATCAGATAAGAAACATTGGGCGAATTCGCCCACATCTGACAAATGAATCGTGTAAAACACTTGTTCATGCACTAGTAACATCCCGGTTAGACTATTGCAACTCTCTCCTCTATGGTATACCAAACAACACCATGCAGCGACTGCAAAGGGTGCAGAATTGTGCAGCTCGCATAATTACGCGTACGAAGAAATACGACCACATTACACCCGTGCTGCAGCGACTACATTGGCTACCAGTTCATCTGAGACCAACCTACAAAGTGCTGCTATTGACCTATTGTGCTCTAAATGGGGTAGCGCCGGACTACCTGAGTGAATTGTTCACCTACAGACACGTAAACAGAACTCTACGATCTGCCTCGCAGCCGCCCCTTTTGTCCATACCGGCCTCACAGACTGTCACCCACGGTGATCACCGTTTCGCCGTCTGCTCGGCAGTTCTATGGAACAATTTGCCGTCTTTGCTCAGGACTGCCACAACAGTAAACAGTTTTAAGACACTTCTAAAAACTCATTTATTTAGGCAAGCTTTTTTGTAATTTAATTTTTTGTGTTTTAATTGATCATGTTTAAATCAATTAGTGTATTTAAAGTAATTTTACTTTATTTATGTATTTTTATTTTATATATATATTTTTTATTCTGTTCCTATTTGTCAAATGCTATCTTCATGCTTTTATATACTGTATTTTAGGTATTTTAGGTATTCTTTACACATTTATTTTTAGGTATGTTTGTAAAGCGCCTGAGAGCAATTTTAATTGATCGGGCGCTATATAAGTATTGTATTATTATTATTATTATTATTATTTAAAATATCAAGTGTTCACGTTTTTTCTAAAATGTCTAGAATAAATTACGAAGATGCCTGTTTAAAGAAAAACGTTTTTATGTCTTTCTTAAAATGTCCGGAATCTTGTTATTTCCTGAGATAAAATGGAAGCGAGTTCCACAGTACAGGTCCCGCACATGAAATGGCTCGTCGCCCAATACGTTTTAGGTTGACCCTTGGAACGCAGACGAGAGCCTGGTCAGCCGAACGCAGACTGCGATTGGGAACGTATGGCGTGATTTGATCAGCCAGATAGCGTGGAATGTTAGCATGCATCCCTGTGGAACTCCGTGTCGCAGTCGGGTTCTGTGAGACGAGTGACCGTCGACACTGACGCATTGTGTGCGGTCGGTAAGATACGATGCGAGCCAGCAGAGTGCGTCGCCTCGTACCCCGATTCGATGTAGATCTATTAACAGTATGTCATGGTCGATAGTGTCAAACGCAGCGCTGAGGTCCAGCAGTACAAGTACTACGTGCTTATGCATATCCAGAGATCGCAAAATGTCGTCCTGAATGCACACAATTGCGGTTTCGACACTGTGTGCCCGGCGGTAGGCACTCTGAAATGGATCTTCGAGGTCGTTGCTTTGCAGATGTAGACGCAGTTGGGCGGAGACGTGACGTTCGAGTACTTTGGATGCATAAGGAAGGTTAGAGATAGGTCGGTAGCTGGAGTAGTCGTCGGCGGAAAGACCTGAGCATTTTAGAAGAGGCGTGATGACAGCATGTTTCATACTTGCCGGAACAGTGGATGATTCGTAAGATAGGTTGATGATACTCCTGAGAATCGGCGCCAAAATGGAGGTATTAGCTTTCAGGATAGCGGAAGGCAGTGGATCGATATTGGACGTCTTTATCTTGCCATTTTGAATAAGTGACGTTACTTCTTCGAGCGAAGCCGGCTGAAACGCCAGCAGTGGCGACAAAATAACACGTGCATGCGCGTTATAGACGTTCGCTGATGGCATCGGGATTTGGCAGCGGATCGAGTCGATCTTGTCGGTGAAGTGACTCGCGAAACGATCGGCAAGAATAGCAGGGCCACCAATCTCATTCGGTAGAGTGTTTCTGCATGTTCGGCCAAGCAAGCGGTTCATAATGCGAATGAGACCTTTGCTCTGACCCTGATGGTCTTGATATGGGACATTGTAGTTTGGATGTACTTTATGTAGATGATAATTCTCACATCAATTTCTTGATGGCTGGAATAGATCTCTGCCAGATGTTCCACCGATGTCACTCCATCAAAGCAAGCTATCTTGAACACTTGACCCCCTTCGATGAAGATGATTAGCCTTTGAACACTCTCTTCCATTATAGAAGGAGAGTTCCAGTGCTCGAGAAGAAGATGTATAACGACTTCTTGTGTTCATCATTTGTGAGGAAGGCTTTCCAGTCGACAGGTCAACGAATGTTCAGCCCCTCAACAATGTACTTTTCACCACGCCCTTTAAGATCCCATTCAGCCTACTTTGGTGATTGGAGACGATAACTGTCTGTACTGAATTTTTTTCAGCTGCAGCAGGCAGACTACCGAAGATTCGTTGTGATATTGTTTTCATTGTCGGGGGAACATCTTTCATGTAGAAGGAAGAGTTGTCATCTTGAATGAGGGCCATTCGTTAGGAGCAGGCAGCAGTGTGCAGGCGTTATCAGCATGTTTGATCAGGTAGTTCATCCCTTGCGCTTTGTTGGTTTTTGCAAAGAACCCATCGATCGTCGCCATTGAATGTGGCGTCAGAGTAATGGGATAGGTCATCAGGTCTGAGATGCTTATTTGCAGCCCTAGAACTTGTGACTTGACGAAGATCTGAAAGATGAACCCACTTGGGGCCTTGTACTGGATCACCTTCTGATTCGATAAGCTTTTTTCAGGTGCGGTGGAAGCCCTCATCTTGAACTTGTTCCTTTTGTTAGGGTTGAAAAACGGGACTGTCTTTGTGAGAAGTCGATCCCGGATGAATGCTTATTTTTGTGCTTTGCCATTTTTAAGAGCATTCAGCACATCATGACGTACTTCTTCGGGCATAGCTGAAGATAAGCTGGTCAGTGGTTGAGAAATCTCGAGATGAAATGGGTTGACATTTGGTTCATCAGAGTAATAATGTTTTTGGATCGAAAAAGATGTCTGAGTGTCATACATAGCAGGATATGTCTTTTCATCTTCCACTGGCCTGATGTTACCGCTCTGCAGATATCTTGAGAAATGGACGTTGCCAGACATTTTTCCGATCAGATGGTTCTGCTTTTCCACTGTCCCCACAGATTAGATTTAAAACAAACTGGAGGACATCCGAAGGAATCTAGTCATCTGGACCAGGGAGGTCGTGAGCTTTTGTAGGCCAGGGAAGTGGTTGGGAAGATTTTACTGTGTTCAGGATTTTCTTGTGAAGATCCAAGCCGACTTCTTTACTCCAAACTGTGGTGCCCAGCTCATATGTGCAATCACAATGGAACATGATAGTTGAGGAGCCACAAGCGATTATTAATATAACACCTAATTATACTTGATAACTGATTTAAAAAGTCAAATCCACAATAACCTTCAACTTGTGGTAGTTCCCTTGCCATGCCATTGGTGACACACTCTAGTAAGAGTTTTAGCAGCATCGGCTTTACACCTGTCCGATAAATTACAATGAGAATATTATGATTATGAATTCTATGCACCCACATACAAACACACCACACACCACACACTACACGCACCCACCCACCCACCCATGCACGTACACACACGTACACACACACACACACACACACACACACACACATGTATACACAATGTGCATGTACATACAGGGCCTCATATTATATAAGGCACTCTTAGTGCCTTATATCTTATGCTGAAGTAATAACCGATTCACCCCGTTAGATTTAACAAGTTGCCGTCCAGAACCAAGCTCCAGATGGCATGTGAACAAGGAAGCATATGGCTTATCGAGTGTTCACTTAAAATTATAAATATACAATATTATAAAATGCACTAAAATGCTACTAATTAAAATACGTTGTCTCTAAAATACATAAGTAAAAATAAAAAGTATACGTTGTCTCTAAAAATATACAAGTAAAATAAATAAATACATGAAATGTCCTACAATAACACAATTTGTTATAATAATAAATTAATTAAAATAAATACATGAATAAATAATTTAATCATTATTAAAATAATTTCTGAAACATTTAAGTGTTCAACCTAGGTATAGCCCGCCCTTGCCAGATAATTGTCAATTTTATTTTTAAACATATTTACACTGCTGGCTTAAATGACTTAAATGATTCCAATCATTTATTGTTCTCTGGGAGAAGGAGAATTGTCTTATATTTAACCTACAGTATGGCTTGACTAACGCTGCCTTATGCCCCCCTGTCACACTATCTTCTTTTAGTTTGAAAAAAATGTTGCTATCAATATTTTCATATCCATTCAATATCTTAAAAACTTCTATTATGTCTCCTCTTAATCTTCTAGTTTCTAATGTTGTCAATCTACATTCTAACAGGCGTCTTTCATAGCATAAATGTTTAAGTTCTGGAATGAGTTTAGTTGCTCTCCTTTGGACTCTTTCAAGTTTATCGATGTCTTTCTTATGATATGGCCTCCATGCCTGAATGCAATATTCCAAGTGTGGCCTAACTATTGCCTTGTATAATGGTATAATTAAAGTTTTATCTGTATATGTGATGTTTCTTCTAATTAGTCCTAGTATTTGATTGCCTTTTGCAGCAGCAAGTCCACATTGCTCTGAAACTGTCATGTCGGCACTAACTGTAACTCCCAAGTCCTTTTCTTTTACACTTGTGCCTAATATAGTATTGCCCATAAAGTATTCTTTGCTCACATTACCATGTCCAATGTGGATGCATTTACATTTACCAAAATTAAATAACATCTGCCATTTTTTAGACCATTTGACTAACTTGGTTAGGTCATCTTGTAAAGTATCTTTATCTGTATCAGTTTTTACAGTTCTGAACACTTTTGTGTCGTCTGCAAATTTAAGTACTTTACTTGATAAGTCATCATCCAAATCATTTATAAATATCAAAAACAGTATTGGTCCCATCACCGACCCCTGTGGAACTCCACTCAAAACTGGTTTCCAATTTGATATCTCTCCCTCTACTATTACTCTCTGTCTTCTATCTGTCAACAATGCTTGTATCCAATTTATCATACTTTCCCCTATACCGTAGGCTTTTAATTTAATTAACAGTCTTTGATGTGGCACTTTATCGAATGCTTTCTGAAAATATAAGTATACTACATCCACCGGTGAACCATCATCTACCCACTTAGTAATATCTTCTAAAAAACATAAGAGATTGGTTAGACAAGACCTAGCTTTTAGGAACCCATGTTGAGATTCAGTTATTAATTTGTTTTTTACAAGAAAGTCTACCATGTGGTCTCTAATAAATGTTTCTAATAAATTGCATAATACTGATGTTAAGCTCACTGGTCTATAATGTTGTCTTACTCCTCGATCCCTTTTTAAATAAAGGTGTAACGCTTGCCTCCTTCCATTCTGCTGGAACAATTCCCTCTTTAAGTGATATATTAAAAAAATTAGCAAGTGGTATACTGATTTCATTTACAATTTCCTTAAGTAATTTAGGTGTTATTCCATCAACTCCTGGTGATTTATTTGTTTTCATCATTTTAATTTTTTTGGATATCATTTCAGGAGTGACAAACAACTGCCCTACATTTTGTGATTCATCACCCTCAAATTTCCTAGCAGGTAACGGCAGTGAACTTATATCTTCTTTAGTGAATACAGAGCTGAAATATTCATTCAGATCCTCTGCCATTTGAAACCCATCAGATATTACATTACATGCGCTGTTTTTTAGTGGTCCTACTTTATCTCGAACCTTCTGTTTACTCCTTACATAAGCGTAGAAACTCTTACTATCATTTTCTATGTCATTCGCAAATTTTTGCTCAAAAGACCGTTTTGATTTTCTCATTTCAGCTGTAGCTAAATTAAGGGCCTTTTTGTAATTGTTATAGTCTTCTATATTTCCAGTGTTTCTGTATATTCTCCACATTATTTGTTTGCAGGCAATCTTTCGTATAGCTTCTTTTGACAGGTGTTTCTTCCTAGATCGTTTCCTTTGATTTTTTTATAGGAACAAATGTTTCAATAATGTCCTCAATCTCATCTTTCAAAATTATCCAACATTCTGTTGCTGTCTTGTCCTTCATTAAGTCAGTCCAATTTATGCTTGCTAAGTAGGTTCTCATTTGTTTATATTTGCCTTTGTTGAAATTTCTCCTCCATCGCTTTTTGCCAGTAATCTCTGTTTGTATTTTTATACTAAAATGGATCTGATTATGGTCACTAGATCCCAAAGGCTCACATCCCAAAGGCTCACATATTTTAACATTATCAAATAATTCGTTTTGAGAATAGAATATTAAATCCAACACACTTCCACGTCTAGTTGGTTCTAAAACATGTGTAAGTAAACGGTCCTGTATTAGAAGTAAAAACTGCTGGTCATCTCTTCCAACACTCTCTAGTGATTTCCACTGAATATGACCATGATTAAAATCACCCATTATAACACATTCCCTTTTACTAATCTCCTTTATGGCATTGTGCATTTTTTCATCATCCTTTTGTCGTATGTTAGGACTACGATAAATTAGCCCTAATAATGGCTGTTGTACCTTTCTTCTCAGCATTATTTGTGCCCACATGCACAAGAATGGATCCCCGTAGCCGTTACCCATCACCTATCCTACTCTTTCTGTGACATCCTCAATCTTTAGGAAAGGGACGTCTTGCCCTGTACGCACAATTACAGACTTATTCGGTGATATTCATATTCGGTCATGTCCTCTAATACCGCTCACAACAACGTTTATGAAAGTATTTATAAATTCGACTCTATTAGTAGGTTTTGATGGCGTGGTAAATGTTATAATATTGGATTGACCAAATAGTGATTATTAAATTGCATGATATGAAAAACTTGAACGTGGAATTGTTACCTTTCTTTCGCTTGTTGTAGCATGTAATTTTGCGATCGCCATGAATATCCACAAAGTGACAGCATCAGTCACTACTATATAGCGTAATTCCATGGTCGCTAATTTGGCAGATATGTTGGGGGGCAGTATTACATTCAGGGGCCTTTACTAAGGGTATCCTGCTTGATTATATGACAAGACAAAGTCTAGAATCGACATCTAGATGTGCAGGGCTTCAAAACGAGGTACTACATGCCACATGGTCAAGCGTAGCTTGATTTCTGCGCCCACGCAGTCCATGCATCGGGGTAAAATCAATTAACCTTGAACCGTAATCGTTGACTTTGACCTTATATAGAATTCAAATATGCACAGTAAACTTGAACAACACTGATAAACATTAAATCAACTTAAAAATCAAGGTTACTGTCAAAAAATTCAAGATGGTAGCACATTAGAAGACCCGACATCCGATAACTGAAATTTCAGTGATTTAGGGGGTACATTAGGCTTTTCACCCACAGCGAGCATAATTTTCAAGATAGAGAGGTCATCTTGGTATCAAATAGAAGCTTATGGCCTTGGGAAGTTTTCTATTTTGAAAAGAGTCCATGTCGTTCATTTTGAAAGGCTTGTAAATATTAATTTCTGAGATGGACGTGTCAGGCGGAGGACGAATTTACATCATTTTGGGGACGCAATGGCTCAAATTATGGAATTGGTTTGTGGAAAGCCCCAAAATCATATATGGTAGCCTTCCCTACTATCTAAAGATGCATTCTGCCAAATATGGTGTTTCTATGTATATTTCTGATGTCACAGTGACACAATATTTGAATATACCTCATTTTAGGCCCCAAAAAGGGGGTTTTGGCCCCCTGAGGACAAAAGGCCCCGAGTTAGGAGTGGTCATTACAAACTTGCGATGGCCCACGGCATAGGTTAACAGGAAATGATAGTGAAAAAACTTAGCAGAAAACATCCTGAGACGTGGACCTGGCTCCTGCCTAAAAAGTAGTTTTCTTCAAATGAATGTGCCAGGAGTAATTAAAGCTGGTACTGACCTAATCAGCCACAACAACATGTTGGATATACCATATGTAGCAGGGTCATTGGAACAAAGTTGTTTATATTTACAATCATTGGGGCGCTGGGTGTGCACATGTACCATAAACCGGTTCAGTGGCAGTGCACCCAAACGACAGAACATGGAAAGAATACCAATGTGGAACCATCTACCACATCAAGTGTGATGACAGCAACTACACGCACACATTGGTGAAACAAAGAGACCCCTCAGCCAGAGGTTCAAAGAGACCACTCAGCCAGAGGTTCAAAGAGACCACTCAGCCAGAGGTTCAAAGAGACCCCTCAGCCAGAGGTTCAAGAACACACAAACTTAGACACACATATAGGAATAGGAGATCATTGTCGAGACACAGGGCACTTAGAATCACTCCATGGATAACACCGTGGTCTTTGCACAAGAAAAAAATGTACACAAGAGGAAGGTGAAGGAGACCATTGACAGTGCTCAAACAGAGACCCCTAACCATGACAAGAGACCAGGGCCACCACCTGCCCAACATCCATAGCCAAATTATACCACCAAAATTGGTGTCAAATCACATGACACCATTGCGTGGTCAAGATCACACATTTCAAATACTATGGTCGAAAGTATTTTTTTTACAAAACTACTTTATTACATATCAGAATAGTTGTATTGTATTTAGAGTTATTAGAAATATTTAGTAGGGTCTAGAATTTCACTTTCGTGACCATTCTCTGGCTACTAAGGTTTGACGATTGATTTGACTTCTATGGACCATTTAAAAAAGATTTAGCCCCTCGGTCCCTCTCAAAAATGCTAGCGTTTTCCGCCAAAAGGCTAAATCCAAAATGGCCGATGGCACCATTTAGAAAAATGTACAATTGAACCAAAGCGCCAAAAATCACGTATGAAGACACATTTTCGGGTAAGTCTTCCACGAGGATTCCGATTCTGACATTAATTTGACGCTATGACATCATGTTGACCCATAAATCCAAGATGGACGCCACCTGGTAGAACGAAAACGTAACCTTTAAACCAGAACATCAAGAAGCATGTATGAAGACACTTTTTGTAGTACGGCGACCACGAGGATTCCGATTCTGACATCAGTTTAACGTAATGACATCATTATGACCCAGAAATCCAAGATGGCCGCCATAGTTGGTAGAACGAAAACGTGACTTTTAAACCAAAGCACCTAGAGACATGTATGAAGACAATTTTTCCGGTACATCGATCTCGAGGATTCCGATTCTGACATCAGTTTGAAATTATGACATCATTTTGACCCAGAAATCCAAGATGGTTGCCATCTGGTCAAAGATGGCCGCCATCCCGTAGAGCGAAAACGTAACTTTTGAATGAGAAGAGAAGATGTGGGTTTTTGGAGTTTGCATTTATACAGCATGTAAATAGGTAGAGAAACAATACTTTCAACTATGTTCAGTGAAAAGTAGTTAACGTGCTTCAGGGACTGTGGCACATTAGATACGCCAAGTAGTTGGCGCGGAGGCAGTGTTGGCGCTGGCTATCTGCATCTGGAGGGAGGCAGATGAATGATTTGTTATTCATTCTCTTCTACTTCGCGGCACGGGCCTCAGCTACGTTGCTACTCTTGTTGTCGCCGTAGATGACATGTCGTGTGAACTGCTCTACCACCTCCTCCTCAAGGTCAATGCTCTCTCCGCACCACGACAGCTGCCGTCGCGCCACAGGGTTCTTCGCCACTTGGTCATTCTCCAACTTCTTACTCTTACCGTAGAAACCTGAGTTGGCATCACAGCCAGTCATACAGTGCAGCTGCACAACACAGCCTGCCATCTCGTCAGCTAGCAGGCCTCGGCAGAAGATCGTCTCCTGCTTTCTCTTGATACAGATCATACCTGCCAGCTTCTGCCAGAGGACGGCTGCCACAACATAGGCATCTGTATCAACGGCATCAATGACAACAGGGCCAGTGCAGCCTGACTCGCGCAGAACTGCGAAAGCGGAGAAGAGGACAGTGTCAGCCTGAGACTGGTCAAAGCTGCCGTTCAGCATTGGTTGCTGTATTGACACGTTGGTGCTGTGGGGGCCAACTGAGTAGATTGTCTCAGCATCAACACTCTGTGCTGGGTTGGTCAGGTAGTTGCATATCAATTTTTGCAGCTGCCTCTTGTTGCTGACTCTACAGTGTTTTGAACGCTCTGGCACAGGGGAAGGTTCTGCCAAGTTCATGTAGGTGTTGAGGACATGTGCCTTACCCTGCACCCGCAGGTCTCGCTCGTCGTCTTTAGTCGAGTATGCTGCGTCGTACGGGTCATTCACACAGATGATACGGTCAGCATCGCCATGGCGGGCAAGGATGATGGATGACACCTTGTGTACGTAGTTGTATGGGGTTCCACCTTCCGTCTGCCGATCTTCTGCTGTTGGAGCTGCTATACTCCAGATCATGTCCATGTCGACAACAGCGACGTAGGGTTCCTGTAGGTCTATAGATTGCAGAGAGAGAGCTTCTGGATGAGCTTGCTCTTTTGCGTTTTCCTGTATATGCCGTCGTAGTTGAACAAGGTCATACACTCCTCAACAACGCGATGTTCCAACAACTGGGGCAGGTCCACACATTGACTGATTTCAACCAGGTTGATCACTGCCTAAAGAGCAGTCCGCCCCATCTCTGTCGCCGTGAGTTCCTCCCCTGGCTTCTTCGCGCCTGGTTCCTTGGCAAACGTCAACCGTTTGCTCAGAGGAATGGATGCATGGAGGGAGGTATTCTTACTGAACACCGGCTCTCGCAAGAAACTGGTCACTGTTTCTTTCCCCACAGCAGACGCTGAGTTGAAGTTTGCAACGAGCTTACCAGATGCAGGCATTGCTGACTGTACGGTGCGGAGGGTTGGTAAGGCCGGGTCGAACGGGAGGTATTCGAATTCTTGCATGCATGTGACTAGGTCCTGCACGCACTGCTCATCTTATCGCATCCGTTTTGGGCCGCATTCTATGTGCTCCCTCTTTGCATCTTTTCGAATGACCAGGTCGTTGTGAGCCATTCTGATCCGGGCCACATTGTTCACATTACATTTCTGGAGTGCACCAGCAGCTGATTCTCATTCTGGAGGATGGTGAGCCAGTTAGGCTTTACTTTTTCTGACCTTGTTCATGGTACACTCACTCCAGTGAAGTCAGTTCGAAGGTAGGCGACTTGATCAACAGGGAGAGCTGTCAGCATAGTCCATCACTGTCCCCTTCTCCACTTTCGCAGTTCTGCGCGAGTCAGGCTGCACTGGCCCTGTTGTCATTGATGCCGTTGATACAGATGCCTATGTCGTGGAAGCCGTCCTCTGGCAGAAGCTGGCAGGTATGATCTGTATCAAGAGAAAGCAGGAGACGATCTTCTGCCGAGGCCTGCTAGCTGACGAAATGGCAGGCTGTATTGTGCAGCTGCACTGTATGACTGGCTGTGATGCCAACTCAGGCTTCTACGGTAAGGGTAAGAAGTTGGTGAATGACCAAGTGGCGAAGAACCCTATGACGCGACGGCAGCTGTCGTGGTGCGGAGAGAGCATTGACCTTGAGGAGGAGGTGGTAGAGCAGTTCACACGACATGTCATCTACGGCGACAACAAGAGTAGCACCATAGCTGAGGTCCGTGCCGCGAAGTGGAAGAGAATGAATAACAAATCATTCATCTGCCTCCCTCCAGATGCAGATAGCCAGCGCCAACACTGCCTCCGCGCCAACTACTTGGCGTATCTAATGTGCCACCATGGCTGGGAGCTGGTGGGTGATCGCTGTCGCCCTGTAAATACCAAGTTAAAATGGGTTTCGACGTTAATTTTTTTCACTGAACAAAGTTTACTAGTATTGTTTCTCTACTTATTTACATACTGTATAAATACAAACTCCAAAAACCCACATCTTCCCTTCTCGTTCAAAAGTTACATTTTAACACTACGGGATGGTGGCCATCTCTGACCGGATGGCAACCATCTCTTGGATTTCTGGGTCAAAATGATGTCATAACTTCAAACTGATGTCAGAATCGGAATCCTCGAGGTCGTTGTACCCGAAAAAGTGTCTTCATACATGCTTCTAGATGCTCTGGTTTAAAAGTTACGTTTTCGTTCTACCAGCTATGGCGGCCATCTTGGAGTTCTGGGTCATAATGATGTCAATACGTTAAACTGATGTCAGAATCGGAATCCTCGTGGTCGACATACTCGAAAAAATGTCTTCACACATGCTTCTTGATGTTCTGGTTTAAAAGTTACGTTTTCGTTCTACCAGGTGGCGTCCATCTTGGATTTATGGGTAAACATGATGTCATAGCGTCAAACTAATGTCAGAATCGGAATCCTCGTGAAAGACTTACCCGAAAAAGTGTCTTCATACGTGATTTTTGGCGTTTTTTGTTCAATTGTAAATTTTTCGAAATGGTGCCAGCGGCCATTTTGGATTTGGCCCTCTGGCGGAAAACGCTAGCATTTTTTAGAGGGACCGAGGGGCTAAATTTGGTTTAAATGGTCCATAGAAGTCAAATCAATCATCAAACCTTAGTAGCCAGAGAATGGTCACGAAAGTGCAATTCTAGACCCTACTATATTGTACAAATTAATTATCTTATTAACCAAACCAACAAAGAAGTAATGAAATAGTCATGCAAAAATAGTCATGCAATTAAGAAAGTGTCTTTTGAATTCACGGCAGACAATTGGGACAGTGGTTGGAAATGAGAGAGAACTTACCTCTCCAGGGATTCCGAAGTGTTTATCTGCATCTGCACCATATGCCTGCAGTTGAATTATACAGCAAGCTTAGCTATCAGTATATGCTTGCATTTTAAACAAACACTCCCACTCACTCGTTTTTGCATGTTTAATTTAAACGTTAATTTACTGGCAGTATATTTACAACCAAGTTGCATCACTTGCAAGGAATTCAATTATCTTTATAATATCCACGACTTGCAATATTAGGAAACAAAGTACAAAAATGGGCCACAAGTCATTTGGACTGTATTTAGTGAGTTTGGAATCATGAATGAAATGTGTTTTGGTGAATCAGAGTCACTGACTAGTCTTTTCACCATATAATAAATTTTGGCATTTTATCTGGTTATCCATAAGAGACACAGCCAAATTGTGTGAATGCAGCAACAGGATTGGTCATTAGTGGTTTTTAGTCAAGGTGGAGTTATGTACTTCCACTCCATCTAGCCAGCCCAGTGCATAGAATGATGATGATATCAATAAAGTGTATGATATTTAATTCCAAAGTTGTTCAGAAGATAAATTTTATACATTTGTCACATACAAGTGACAATATACCACAATCACACCATTTTAAAGATAACTAAATAAGTATCAAACTTAACTTACTTATATTTACAGAAAATCAATAGTTTTGAAGATAAGCTTAATTAAAACCTGCGGAAGCAGCATACCACAGATGGAATTGCAATTAGCAATGCTTTCCAGGCCAGCGCTTGGCCTTTAGTGAATGATGGGGGGGGGGGGGTTACTGGCAGGCCACCTAACCTCCATAGTTGGGACAGTAAGAATACACAATGCATTGTTTACCAGCCTGTCCAGGCAGACATAGGCCAAAAGTGAACATGTAGCTCTTTGGGAGGTTTTGGTGTGCCCATAGAAACATTCAATCAAATACCAATTTCTTGTGTACTACCTACGTACCCAGATATGCACCTATGCAAAATTTGAGATAAAGCTACCTAAGAGTTTGGTTTCTGAGATATGGAAGCTAACAGCGCACAGTAGACAGCACACAAAAAGTGATCCCATAAGGAAATCCATTGGACCTTAGGCCAAAAGCACTAAGTTGCATTTTGGGTGGCACTGAGAAAAGAATTGTACCTGCAGACATGTGTGCTGGACATATAGATTTATAAGTGTGACTGAAGTAACATAACAATTTGAATGGTCTTTTTCGTCATCAATATATACCAGCCAATAAGTTACCTCCTGCTTATCACCTTAATACACTTTCATCTCTATATTACAACAGACATAATAAGGGGGAAAAAAATTATTTCCCATTTTTACCAACGTGATCCACTTTTTATGATTGCTCACAGGCATCCTATAATTGTTTTCCTTTAGATTCAATTACATATAACAGTTCCTCAACATTTGAAAGGAATGTTTCTTCAATGGTTATATATACAAAAACAGCAAAATCATACAGTAAAATAAGCTTTCAAGAGCTTTAAAAATTGCTAGAACTTACTAGAACAACAGCTGTGTAAGACTGTCTCAACTGCTCAATGGAGATGTCCTGACCTACATTCACATTGCCAAGGAAACTACACCGCTTGTTCAGGGCTGTCTGCGTGAAGGTATTTATCACATTCTGAAACAGGTCAGATGCGAATTGTAATAAAGAAACATATTTCTACTACATTGCTGACGACCACATGCATTCTCCAAAACACACTCTATGAACAGAAACATAATGTTTAGTGGCAATTTTCTTTAAACTGTTATTACAACTTCCTGTATGAAATAAACAACTGTCTGTATGAAATAAACAACTGTCTATATGAAATAAACAACTGTCTGTATGAAATAAACAACTGTCTGTATGAAATAAACCAATTGTTACTACAAGGTAAAACGTAGAAACAAAAGTATAATGAGAAGATGTTAGACAACCTAACTTGCTCTCAGGGTGTGTGAAGTGGTGTGTTAGTTATGAGCACCTATCAGTCTGTGAGAGAACCTACCTTGTTATCAGGGTGTGTGAAGTGGTGTGTTAATTATGAGCACCTATCAGTCTGTGAGAGAACCTACCTTGCTCTCGGGATGTGTGTGAAGTGGTGTGTTAGTTATGAGCAGCTATCGGTCTGTGAGAGAACCTACCTTGTTCTTGGGGTGTGTGTGAAGTGGTGTGTTAGTTATGAGCAGCTATCGGTCTGTTAGAAAACCTACCTTGTTCTCAGGGTGTGTGAAGAGGTGTGTTAGTTATGAGCAGCTATCGGTCTATGAGAGAATCTACCTTGCTCTCAGGGTGTTTGAAGGGGTGTGTTAATTATGGGCACCTATCAGTCTGTGAGAGAACCTACCTGGGTACCTTGCTCTCAGGGTGTGTGTTAGTTATGAGCAGCTATCAGTCTGTGAGAAAACCTACCTTGTTCTCAGGGTGTGTGTGTAGTGGTGTGTTAGTTATCAGCAGCTATCAGTCTGTGAGAAAACCTACCTTGTTCTCAGGATGTGTGTGAAATGGTGTGTTAGTTATCAGCAGCTATCAGTCTGTGAGAGAACCTACCTTGTTCTCAGGGTGTGTGTGAAGTGGTGTGTTAGTTATGAGCAGCTATCAGTCTGTGACAAAACCTTCCTTGACTTGAGGTTGATCCGATGATTGGTGCCTTAATGATGAGTAGCTAATTAGTTATTAGTCTGAACCTACCTTGACCTCAGTGTGATTTGTGCCTTCATCATGAGTACCTAATTAGCTATCAGTGTGTGACAGAACCTACCTTGACCTCAGTGTGATTTGTGCCTTCATCATGAGTACCTAATTAGCTATCAGTGTGTGACAGAACCTACCTTGACCTCAGTGTGATTTGTGCCTTCATCATGAGTACCTAATTAGCTATCAGTGTGTGACAGAACCTACCTTGACCTCAGTGTGATTTGTGCCTTCATCATGAGTACCTAATTAGCTATCAGTGTGTGACAGAACCTACCTTGACCTCAGTGTGATTTGTGCCTTCATCATGAGTACCTAATTAGCTATCAGTGTGTGACAGAACCTACCTTGACCTCAGTGTGATTTGTGCCTTCATCATGAGTACCTAATTAGCTATCAGTGTGTGACAGAACCTACCTTGACCTCAGTGTGATTTGTGCCTTCATCATGAGTACCTAATTAGCTATCAGTGTGTGACAGAACCTACCTTGACCTCAGTGTGATTTGTGCCTTCATCATGAGTACCTAATTAGCTATCAGTGTGTGACAGAACCTACCTTGACCTCAGTGTGATTTGTGCCTTCATCATGAGTACCTAATTAGCTATCAGTGTGTGACAGAACCTACCTTGACCTCAGTGTGATTTGTGCCTTCATCATGAGTACCTAATTAGCTATCAGTGTGTGACAGAACCTACCTTGACCTCAGTGTGATTTGTGCCTTCATCATGAGTACCTAATTAGCTATCAGTGTGTGACAGAACCTACCTTGACCTCAGTGTGATTTGTGCCTTCATCATGAGTACCTAATTAGCTATCAGTGTGTGACAGAACCTACCTTGACCTCAGTGTGATTTGTGCCTTCATCATGAGTACCTAATTAGCTATCAGTGTGTGACAGAACCTACCTTGACCTCAGTGTGATTTGTGCCTTCATCATGAGTACCTAATTAGCTATCAGTGTGTGACAGAACCTACCTTGACCTCAGTGTGATTTGTGCCTTCATCATGAGTACCTAATTAGCTATCAGTGTGTGACAGAACCTACCTTGACCTCAGTGTGATTTGTGCCTTCATCATGAGTACCTAATTAGCTATCAGTGTGTGACAGAACCTACCTTGACCTCAGTGTGATTTGTGCCTTCATCATGAGTACCTAATTAGCTATCAGTGTGTGACAGAACCTACCTTGACCTCAGTGTGATTTGTGCCTTCATCATGAGTACCTAATTAGCTATCAGTGTGTGACAGAACCTACCTTGACCTCAGTGTGATTTGTGCCTTCATCATGAGTACCTAATTAGCTATCAGTGTGTGACAGAACCTACCTTGACCTCAGGATGATCTGGTGCCACTCCAAATCTGACGAGACCAAATGGGACAGGCAGTTTTTCGAAGACATCAACAGTGGCTGTGGGATGTCCCTGAAGTATTTTGTAAATATATACGCTGTACATATTTCTGTAACTCTGCAATGGGCTCACTTGATAAAAAACAATATGACAATGCAAAATAACATACACCGTAAATAGGCCTATATTGCTGACCAACATATACATGGCTACATTCATCACTATTATTTTAATTCAGTGCATAAATGAACAAATACAATGGATCTAGTGGCAAAGCTAATTATAATTAAACATATCAGTTCTTTAAATATATGCTGATCATTATGCATGACACTCATGAGAGGTGCAAATTATAGTGATCTTTGCAATTAAAAAAGCTCCCAAAACTTGTAGTAATGTTGGCTGAACAAAACAACCTGTCATCATTTGTGCTGCCATCATACCTGGTAGTTTAACGATAACAAATCATGATGTTTGATCTAAGGGAAACTAACTAAATTACCCAGTCATGCTTAAGGAAAACAGCATTCACCAGGGGGAATTTCACCCATTATAAAATTGTGCTACATTGTTTTGGCATGTCCCAGAAATAGGTCACATGATCGTAAGTATGACATAATGAAATCCTAATGTGTGGCATGCAGAGCTGGTGCCTGTGTCAAGTGGTGACAAACCTTTGAGTCATCCAATGACATAGTTTCAGATGGCATAATTATCTCTACAACGAGGTAGTAAAAACAAAATTTGGCTTAAAGATACAAATTAATTGTTTTTTATATTGTACAATTTGAACTGCCCACGTTCTCCCATCCCCAGAGAAATGTTGAAAAAGTCTACATCAACAAACCATTCATGTGGGCCCGCTAGATCATATTCAAACTTTTCTGCAAGAGTTCGTTCAGACCTCACATGACTAGAACCCATAGCATGAATCATCACATGACCACCAGATTGTGCAAACCTCACATAACTAGAACCCTCAATATGAGTCACCACACGACCAACAGTCCATGTCATGCAACCTCACGACTAGAACCTACGGCAAGTCACATGACCCAGATGCAGAGCTCACATGATTAGAACTGACAAAGTGAGCCCCCATATGACACAAGTTTTCACTGTACCAACGCTGCCTGCTGAGCAACATGCAGAGCACAGCGTGGATCACTTGGTGACTGATGATGCTGCAGATGGCCCATGTTTACTACTGCAGCTAACACTGACTTTACATGCAGTGACCAGCTGTGTCAATATTCAAAACACAGGACACATTGCAAAGAGCTCATGGATGGGTGGATGAAGGCTGCTATTGGATGCAATTTAATAACAATTTTGAATATTTAATGTCAACAACACATTTATGATCATATTTGTGTAAGAATTACCAGTCTGGGTCAGTTATCTGCCTGTCTTCATGATGGGTATATGGGTTTCTGGCTAAGCACCTGGACCACCAGCTTAACGTAACGTACTGCATGCAGGTACACACCTTGAGGATGGACTGCGCCGTGTAGAAACCACCAGGTCCACCTCCTACGACAGCCACGTGCGGATGGCTTGAACCAGCTGAATAGCATCGCTTCTGGGCCAAACACATACACAACTTTGTGTGTCTGGCTAACATGGTGAATTGTTCTGTAAACAGTACAAACATCATTGTGACGACAACACAGTCAACTGTCTCCAGTAGGACATACAAACATGTTAATGTTTCAAAGAACCCTCCTGTAAACACAGCATATGCATTCATGTCATGCCAACATGTCATGTTGAACACAGGACATGTGTTAGTGTCCTGATGAATTTTCTCCTGCGGAACACATCAAACACGTTAGTGTCCTGTCAACAATATCATGTCAACATGGTGAAATCTCTCCTGTAGAACAATGCAAACATTAGTGTTGTATCACGTGATAAACTCTCGCCTGCAAAAAATAGCTAATATATTAGTAAACATTCTACTGTAGAACACAGCAGATGTTACTGTCATCCCAACCCAGTAAATTATCTTCAGTAGAACACACAAACATAACAGTGTCATGCTAACATGGTAAATACAACAAATGTGTTTGAATAATGCATGCCAACAGGGTGATCAATCTTCTGTGGCACACAGCAAACACACGATGACAGTGCCGTGCCAACACAGTGAACTCAAATCTGGTCCAACATAGTATATCAAACATGTTCGTGGCAGGCAAACAAAACACACTTTTGCCAGCAGGACACACATGCACACATGACAGTGTCATGCCAACATGATGAACTCTGTCCAGTAGAACACAACAACCATGCTAGTGTCATGCCAACATAGCATAGTGAATTCTCTCCTGTAAACACAGCAAACATGATAGTATCATGTCAACATGGTGAACTCTCCCCTATAGAATCAATGAAGATTTAGCACATAGTGACATCTTACACAGGTGCGAGTATCTGTTTATAACACTTGATTCTGTGTAGTGCGATGACAGCAGATGCAGTTAAACTGACACAAGCATACAAGTGGTGACTGTGGAGGCGAGACTGTAGCAGGGATGTGATGCCTGGACAGACACCTGCCAGCAAGACAATTAAGTACAACTACGGGGGGGGGGGGGTACCTAACGCTGCACCCTACTGTTAGCATGCTGCAATAGGATTTATATTCATTCAACAGCTACAATATTGTTGAAATTTAGCAAACAATTTGGAATTTGGCAGGAAACAAACTTTAGGCAAGTTGAGCACATAGATGTGTGGCCTATTGTTTCTTTTGGTTTGAAAAGACAATCTTTTAGGAATTTAAGGATATAGTTATGCTAAGCATATAGGGAATTGTGTCTCTGCAGTTAGATTATCAGATCCTATCTACTTGGGCCAGAGAAAGTATGATTCCACACAGGGGTTAGAAAGGAGAGAATAGGCGAAGTGATCAGACCTGTACATTAATGTATTCTTTTCAAATCCTTGACCGGTATGTCTGACAACTGATAAGTCTGTTTATGACAATGCTACATAGATGAGAGTTGTTCGCCAAGATTATTGACTTTACCGCCCACTGAGCTACCATACCATTCTAATCCCCACATGTCGCATATAGTAGCGCATGATGAACTGTGAAATAGCATTATGCATGTCAGATTACTAGTTACTACACTGTATCTGATCAACATCCAGGTGCCTTGGGAGCAGATCAATATTCCTAATGAAAGGATTAAAGAAAGGAAATGTTTACACAAAATTCTCTTCTAAGTACCTTCTACCATCTCTACTTGAAATCATCATCCAATAAAACCAGGCAGATTTCAATTCAGATTGGAATTTCCATGCCTACGGTAAAGGTATCACCTCTCGACCAAATACACCTCGCACATGTCACAACCCTCCGTTAATGTTAGCACTTTTCTGTAGATATCACCACTCACCATTCCGTAACACTGTTGCCACCCTTTGTCACCATGTTCCCATATATCACTACTCTGCCCTAGTGTCACCACCAACTGTAGATATCACCACCCTCCCACATGTCACTGTCACCCCAGTGTAACCATCACCCCAGCGTCACCACCTTTCTGCAGATGTAATAAGATAATTATTCTGTTGCACCTAAATCCTTGGAAACCAAGCTCAGAGGCACACAATGGTTGATAAATCTCAGGGTCAACAAGCATTCCAGTTGTCAACAGACTGATTGATACGCCACTGAGTTATGGTGGATAGGTAAGTTTATAAGGGTGTTTTTAAATGAGGGTGGAAGTTGGCAGTCTTTTCAACTGAACAAATATAAGAATGAAGGATGTTCCAAAGAGACGGTGCAGCTGCCTGAAGATCCCTAGTCCCACTCCCCACCACACACTGGTACTTACCCAAGGGACAAATATTAAATCACAACTAAATGATAAAAGCTGGATAGGTTTTCTTACAGGAATAAGCAATGAATGTAAATACAATGGTTCTTCTTCTTCGCCTTTTCCCACTAGGTGGGGTCAGCGGCCCAAATTCTTGATTTCCAAAATGTTCTGTCCTGTGCATCCTCTGGGGTGATACGCAGTTCCTGCATGTTCCTTCAGACGCCATCCATCCTTCTCCCTCTTGGTCTCCCCCTTCGTCTTTTTCCTGACACTCTCTTGTCACTAACTGCTCTCACTTCGTTGTTTTCTTCCATTCTCTGCATCTGTCCATACCAGTGTAGTCTCATTTCTCTTACTTTCTCTCGTATGCTACTCACACCTAGCTCCTTTCTGATGTCCACACTCTTTACTCTTTACTCTGTCTCTCAATGTTACTCCTTTTATTCTTCGCAACATCCTCATCTCTGTTTTCTTGAGAATCTGTTCCTCCTTCTTTTTAACTGTCCAGCATTCTGCTCCATACAGAAGTTCTGGTCTAATGACAGTCATGTAGAGCTTGATCTTTAATTTCCTTGGCATTTTCTTGTCACTGACAATTCCGGATCTAGGTCTCTCCACTTGCCCCACGCTGCACTAACTCTTGCTCTTACTGCTTCCTCTGATCCTCCTTCTTCACTGATGGTGACACCTAAATATTTGAATTTAGTCACCTGCCTGAGGCTCGTGCCTTGGCTGTCTTTGATGTTTACTTTTGTTCCTCTCCTGCTGCTGACCATCACTTCCGTTTTCCCGATATTGACTTTTAGTCCCTTGCTCTCCATCCCAATCTGCCATCCAAGCCAACTCCTCTGCATCTCCTCCTCTGTATCTGTTACTACTGCCAGATTGTCAGCAAACAGCAGTTAACTTGGCAACCCGCATCTGAACTCTTCGCTGATAACATCTAATATTACGATAAAATAAATAAATAATAAATACAATGGTTGCTTACATGAAAGTGCCTGGTTTGTGCCAGTACCAATGACACAATGTCAGACAGCCTTTAGAAGTGGCATAGAATGAGTAAAACGTACAGACCTAGTGACAACCCTTGCTTCTTCCTATTCTTTTAAATATGCTTCCTTCTACTGTTAGATCAATTAAAAATATAGTGAAATTATGCCATTATTTAAAAACATACCTTTACAACGTTGCCTCTCCACCATAACTCCCTGGTGTATCTATCAATCTGTTGACAACTGGAATTCAATTATTTATCGACTCTGAGTGTCAAATAAACCAAATAGGAAACAATGGGCCAAATGAACCTGAAGACCTTTGGACAATATTGTGAGTGGGTAGTTATGAATGTAGTATGTTTTGGTGAGT
Source organism: Oasisia sp. SBJ-2009 (assembly GCA_964017155.1). Taxonomy (NCBI): domain Eukaryota; kingdom Metazoa; phylum Annelida; class Polychaeta; order Sabellida; family Siboglinidae; genus Oasisia; species Oasisia sp. SBJ-2009. Next base: position 33,863,043 of record OZ024858.1, read on the forward strand.
CTTCACCGTAATCACTAAAAAATGGTGCAATTAAGTATTTTGGTGTTCCATGAAGTACTACTCTAGGTACTCAACCAAAATTATTGCAGCTTAGTCAATCTACCAAACTATATCTCATGCTAATTATTCACATCACATATACTCGCCACACCATATAAAACCACTTCTTTCCCTATGCATCAGTTCAAACTGATATTTTCAAATATAACTACTTTCCTTGCACAATTATAAACCAGAACTCCTGTAGCCCAGAAATATCCAACTGTAACTAAAAAAATCCAAACATTAAAATATTTTTTTAGTGTAGAATGTAACCCTGTGCCATGGCTGTGGTCAGCATCGATCCAAAAGGTTAACCGCATTACTATTAATACATATATAATTATATATATATATATATATATATATATATATATAATAGTCAATGACCTGTCAGTCAAACACATTTGCGAGTCAAACACTTAAGCCATATGACTTGTAATTGTCGCCATATGTAACACAGAATGCGCAAAACAGGTACATTTGGCATCTACACAAACAATCTGATTGACAAAGATGTAAAATGAGGGTTGTGAACATACATTTTAAAAAAATATAAAAATTATATTACACAAAACACTCACTGGCCCCCTGTTGGGTAATGGTCCCTGTGGGGAGTGTGGCGTTTTTTTTAAACAACGTCTACAAATAATTCAAAAGGATGGAAAAGTCACCGTGGAATATACATAGATAATATAGGTTGGATTCGCAATATGGCGTCCTTGTCCGCTTGCCATTGTGGATGGCAATCTTGTTAAATGTGATTAAATCTTGTAATTATTATCAGGTATTAAATTTGATTAAATCTTCTAATTACAGTATTATCACCATCGCATTACCATTTTGACTCATGGCACGGAAGCGCAACGTGTTCGTGGATATTGCACTGCTAGTCAGTCCATTAACGCATGTGATGTTGTCGCCGCTGCGTAGCCGTAACAATGGGAGCCCGACCTGACTTGTATAAAACTACCCTGACCCTATTAACCTGGAATAGTGGTTCAGTCCAAATCTGCCATGCACCGTCAAATTGACTTACCCTGGCAGTACTTACTATCTTCTGATGCTTTTTCAACGATGTTTGGCATCATTTTCTTTGCCACATTCTAAGTTAAGGCGTCTCTCATATAAATTTACTATGCGTTTGTTGATCAAACAAATGTAACGCATTCTGCAATTAGACAAACATTCTAACAGATTCGCCGACTCTAAACACGTTATCTGACACCAGCAACAACTGCATGTGCATTCCCATGCTGTAATGCATCGTAAAATTGTTGGTGCAATAGTTCCACACCTATTGTACCGACTTTAGGTGCTATATACTCTTCGTTTTAACAATTCATTTGCACAAGTGCAATAAAATAACTGTTACATGTTTTGAATATGTAGCACTTTGCAAATGTTTTTTCATATATTGGAAAAATCGGCATGTTTTCATTCATGAGTTCGGTCAGTACATTATATATATATTTATAATTATCGGGCCTATATAATACATTTATAGTGTAGCCCAGTACTACACTATAGATGTCATGATCAAGTCCTAGGTTAAGCCGATATTTCTGACCATATAGTATATGTATAAGTATGGTACGATATTCTAAAATTAATGGTGACAGTCTATGGTGACACATCGGGCGGTCACTACCAGGGACTGGTCAAGGTGCTTGTTGTCTCAGACAGTGCCAGTACTGGCAGTAGTTCTTACATGCCAAATTGAGATGGGGTCGACATTAACGTGATCTACGAGTCACTGACACTGTCCAGCCTTGAGCACTGGACCTGAGAAAAATTTTATATGCTGATCAAATTTCGTCAAAAAAGCATATCTCAGGCTCTCTTAAAATGCATGCATGTGTTCTGACCCTCAATATTGACCAAACTGAGCACGCTTTTCTGCATTCGCAGGGTCATGTAAGAAAAAATGGCTAAAAATCACTACGCCAACTACACTCTGCCTAACATGCGTCATTGCACTGCATATCATAGCACTTAACCTACTGGTATGCCTGTCCTACGGTACTCATTTCACATTAATTTCTTTTTTTTAAATCTCAAATGACAATTATTAAGGTACTACATTCGTATGGGTTAGACCAGGAAGTCTAACTGTGCTCTGACCCCACCAGGCAATAGGGGATGTAGGGGCATGTACACACTTAAGGTGAAACACATATTACAGATAATGCACTGTGTGTGCTAACTGCTAAGAGGGTGATATTTAGCATTCAGAATGAGAATATTACTTTGTTGTTAGCTAGATACTTAAATATTTGGTAAAATGTAGAGGCCTACCTTTGTGCGGACACGCCCCAAGGTACGGGGCATAGCCGTATTAGCCGCACACAGAGCTGACTATTAACTGCAATAATAATATGTATTGGCATGTGTAGGCTACAGGCATGTGCATTACTTAAACAAACTTACAAGAAACACAGAAGAACACAAATCAACGGTTTCAAGTTTTCATATATATAAGTTTAGAAAATACAGTGGCCTTGAATCATAGTCCACGTTTATTCCTCCTTTAGAGTCAAAGCAAACAACAGCATGGTTTTGTAACAGGGAAAGTCAAAGTTTGCAACTCAGCTTGACTGACGCCGTCTAGTTAAAACAGCATGGTTTCGTAAGGTGCAAAGTCAAACTCAGTTTGTTGGCCGTGCGAGTTGTGTCACCAACTGTTGATGGCCCTGACAGCTTTGTGATGATGTCTTTCTCATCGTGCCATGCCAGGTCCTCAATTTCTGGCCAGATGGAGGTGACAGTGTCGGTCTTATGAATATCATTACGCTTCATGTAAGTTGTCTGCATCTCATCTTCATGTTTGTCAACATACAACACCCTTCCAGCGTAATACGACATACGTTGCTTCTTGACAAACTTGACTAGAATGTAGTCCCCCTTGTTGACTGCTGGTTGATGGATAACATGAACCAACGATTTATTTTCCTAATCTTCTGACTCAGAGCTTCCTTCCAGCATCCCATCATCTGTATAATTGCAAGAAGAACACACGATTTCTTCACGGCTCTAGATCCAATTGCTGTAGCCAACGATTTCTTTACTGCTGGTTGCAGTTTCAGGGAGATTTTTTCTTTCCTGCGCCTTCGAGCATGGCTTAGTATGGACTAACGTATACGGACAAAGTTCTATATTATAGATTACACATCATTTGTCATCTCGGTTATTTTTTTCTGTGAGTAACGGTCAATTAAGCTTTATTTATTTAACGAACCTAACGATACACATCATGAAAAATGTGAGACCAACACGATATATTGACGAAGCGATGAATGATTATAAACTAAAAGTGTCATAATAGTAAACACTTATATAATAATCATCATTTACTATCTCACATGAACGTTTCCTACAATATTTGTTGTAAGCAACCGAAGTATCTAAATATGCATCTAAGAAGACTAAGTAGACTACATTACATTATAGGCACCAACGCACGAAATACGTCTGCACAGCGGGTGGGGCATGACAGCACAGGCTTGTGTGAACATGCCCCAAGCATCCAACACGTGAACAATTCTGAATTGCACGAAAATGCTGCTTATGAAAGTATCCTCTATTTTAGTTTTACACATCATAAAAACATTAAATTTTAAAATGCAATTGGGAATTATGAAATAAAACTGATATGCATGTCTTACAATTAATGTAATACGCATAACACTTTAACAGCATATTATATGAGTAACATATTTACCATTAGGCATTACTTCAGTTTTTACGAAAATATAATTTTATGTCATAACTTTTACTTATTCACTTCTATCAAAAAGTATATGCAATGATTGATTTGGGGGTTAGACGTTGCCGATTAGCATGATTCTACTAACCAGATATTACGCGATGCGCAAATAATAGGGTGTGCGGACATGCCTCAGAGCGCGGATATGCCCCTACTTCCCCTACTCATGATACTGCCTAAAGTATAGACCAGTATAGTGCCTGCCCGGTTATTTTCGTCAATCAACGACAACTAGTCTCAAGTCAATGTCAAAATACGCCGACAGGTGTGCTAACCACTCCAGAGTCGCGAGCCCAGAGTTACTGCATTATTACTCTGGGCTCGCGACTCTGTGTTCAGCATGTCATACCGTTAATCGTCTGTCACATATAAAAGCGTTTCCTTCTCTGAAGTTGGTGGCAACAGCAACGTTGAAGTACCTGCAAAGCATTACCACGCAACAGCAACTATTGTAAGCTCCGCCCCTTTACGTGACTTGTTTTTGAAACGGATCTCCTTTCTAACCTATATTAATACGCGAACCGGCGTTAAATATACCCAAATAAACAAATACATTTTTGTAGAAAACTGCTTTGCCTTTTAACTAGCTATTGCTCCAGGGTAACATATCTTGCATCATGTGTATGAAGCAGCAAGGCTACTAAAAAGTGTATGCGAAAACAACATTTGTTATTTCATTAGAAACAGGATCCACATTGTGATATGCCGGAAGAAGATTGGACTGTGCCCCGCTATCGAGCCGAGATAGGAAGCAGGATAGTAGTCATCAGACATTATATTCTGGTTCGTTTTCCTTAGACAAGTGTCTGTCAGTTGTGTAGATATGCATATGTAACTGTGCATGTTAATCAGAAAAGGAAACCTCAAGGAGTCGATAGTTATTCGAGAAATAACCGAAACTGTAACGGCGCCTAGCCCTAGGCTTATGTGACCCAATTTTGAGCCTTGGCCTGGCCCTGGGCTGGGGAGTTACTTGGTCAGTGTCAGTGAGGTCTGGGCTGACCAGTGGCAGTGTCTATGTCAGCTTTAATAACCAGTTATTTCTTCTTCCAGATACTGGATTGGGCCCTTTGGTGTTTGGACTCCACAGAATCCTTGAGGGGGGTTGAAAGTTCTACAAAACGTGTGCGCACGAGGGGCGGGGCGGTGTATTATACTGTATACTCGATCTTAAAACAAACGGTTAACTATATTAACTTCGAAGTCCTATTAACTTAGTAAATCTGTAAAACGTTATTAAAGTTATCCCTGTCCTAAAGTTTAGCAAAAGTTATTGTATAAATCACTGTACATGGGGAGTTAACAAATTATATATATTATCATGTACATGGGAGCCGGATGTTTCGGTCCAAAACAGTTTCGGCACATTGTGCGGAAACATCCGTTTTTGCAATCGTTGAAGTTCGGCATGTTTGTGCTCACATTGGGCCGAATCATCCGTACCTGCAACGTGTGCCAGCGAGCTACATGGGCCGAATCATCCGTCCTGATGTTGGGAGATATCTTCGACTTGCGTATTATATATAATTTTTTTATTATTTCTGCATCGGTATTCCCGAAATTGTGTGTCATTTCATTGCGTATTATATTATTATTTGCGAAAAACGTGGAATTGTTTTATTATTTCTTGGTTAATATTGGGGGATTTGTATTACATGTACTTACGTATGCGTATTATTTGTGTTGCTTGTCATTCCATTGCGAATAATAGATAATATATATTATTATTTTACTAATATTTGCTATAATATATATTATTATTTTACTAATATTTGCGAAATTCAGGATTTTTTTATTAGTTCTTGGTTAATATTGGGGATTTTTTATTAGTATATATGGACTTGGTTCATATTCGGGAAATGCGTATTATTTGGGTTGCATGTTTTAATGAGGTGTGCCGAATCATCCGTCTGAGTAGACTAGGTCGGAGTGGGCCAAAACATCCTGTGCCGAAACTTCCGTAGGCCGAAACTGTTTTGAGCCGAAACATCCGGGACCCATGTACATAGAGGTCTCATGAAGAAATTATCTGCTGGCAGATGTTGACTTGAGGCATGTAGGCCAGCCATGAAAGCCTCTGGGCAGGAGGTGGCCGATAGGCTTGTGGGGAGCCTATTAATTTCATGAAAAAAGGAATGTTAAAGGGCTCAGTGGTCTGCCCTTGCATGACCCAAATCCTGAGCGTCCCAAGTTCTGGAGTCGCTCTGTTGGAGGTATTGGTCTGTGGTGATGTCAAGATGACCAGTGTTGATTTTGGGAAGGAGACTCAGGCTTAGAGTCTTTAGGTGGTTGTTCTTCCTCCTCAAATTTTAGGCTTTCCCAGTGTAGCACCTTGAGCATATATTTTGGCGTGTATGTGTAGAACCCAAGAAGTTCCTGACATTTGGCTTTCGGTTCAACAGAGAACTTTTTGGCTATAAACCAGATTCTGATAGGGTAACATTTTTATGTCTTAAAGTCGTAAAATAAATATTGATAAAATAAAAATGTAGACAATTACTACTTGTAGACGAAATGGCTAGCAATCCATACCTGAATTGTCTAGCTTAAGTTTCATACATATGCGGAATATGCATGTATGCATATACCTGGCTGTGGCATATGATGGTGTGCCTCTGACAACTATTGTGTGTGTACTTAATGTATGAGCAGGCCAGGAGTAGGCCAGCAGCGGCTAGCTGAAGTAGCATATATGATGTCATCTGTCTAGACATTGCTTTGCCAGTTATTCCGGCTGGCAATAATCATTCAGACAAATCAAATGGAGAATCTCATGACTAACTTTAAAAGCTGCTCACACATTAAAATGCATGCAAACAATGACATTTTTATTCCTTACAAACTTATGGCATCATTCTGCATCTGTCGTTAACACCCATATCTCAGAAACTGTTCAGTATCTATCTTTCTAATTTGGCTTAGAAATATATTATGGCACTGCCACTATGCACAAGAAATTTACATTTTTATTGGATGATTTGGATCATTCTAAAGGTACGCTAAGGCCGAGGGTTAACAAAATAACACTGTTCTGGGTGTCTATTTTTTTGAGAAATTGCAAACTACCCTGGAAACTTTTTCTCTAATCTTTGGATAAAGATGGAACATAAAATAAATTTGATTGTTTGGTTCTAAGGACACATCCGGGCCTCCCATAAAAGTTATATGTTGACATTTGTTTGTCCTGTCTTACCAAAGTATGAATTCGTCAACTGCATATGAACCGCAGTTAATTTCAATATAATTCACCACAGTATATGTGCGATCTAAATCATCTATCTCAATTTGCATTTTTTGTTGATTTGAAGACAAAGTCAAGCCAACTGTGAATGTAATAACCCCGTAATTAATATAGGTTCTAATATTTTGCTAACTTTGGCAATGTGTGAATTCATTTGTATGTTTCGGCTGCTGAGAGCAAGATTATTATTTTAGATCACCGACAGCGGTGCTGTATTGTCGTTCATTTTGCATCATCGGATGAGGCGTGTTGGTTCTTAATTTATTTCAAAACTGTACAGGTTTGCTCAGTTCAACATTCTACAGTATAATATTTTTAACATAATCCAGTTGGTTGTCACTTGTCAATCTCATTTAATTTATAAATCATGCAGGTCGTTAGTTATGGTGAGGAGACTAGACAGCAAGGCTGGGGTAAATTCCATTTACAATCAGTTCCAATGCTCACTTCAATTTGAATTAAAAAATCAAATTCCATCTATAATCATTCAATTCAAATTCTCAATCCAATTCCACATAACAAAAGTTAACCACAAAATTATACAATTAATGTGCATCCGGGGGGGGGTATAGTGTGTCATGTATTATGTACATCAGAGGTAGGACTTCATAAATTATTTTACTGGACAGCGGGACTAGTAAAGGCAAAAGCTTACTAGTCTCTACCAGATACAGGGCAGCCTACCATTATGAATTGTCCATAATCGTTCCGGAAATTGACCTCATGTTATGCTCTTATGAAACTGCTCTGCTGAATAGAAATATTAATAGAAATGAAAAATAACACTATAGAAAATGATAATTTACAATTAATGCCCAGACAAGTTCATAGCTGGGAGCCATGCCTCAGAAAATGTCATCATTTATCAGTAAATGTAGCTGTCACTGTTGTAGCCAGTTGTACACTGGCAGCAATTTATCAGTGTTTTAGTGACTTGGGATTCAGTTACATCCCAGCCTGTGGATGGGTTAAGGTTAAAGCGACATGGTCCGTTCGTGACATATTATTGTAAAATCATGTTAGACGGTATAAATTATACCCATTATAGCGTACAGACCGTCAAAAGATGTTTTCATGTACCATTTAGGGGTTGAAAATAGATGCAGTAAGGGGGTACTTACTCTGTGTACTTAAGGCATGACCACGAGGCATTTTCGAAACCAGCATGGCTAAATGCCCAGAACGAAATGCATGATCACGTGATGCAGTATCATGTGCTGGCGTGTCGTGTATTTGTTGTCATTCGTAATGGTATGAAGTCAGTATTTATGTGTGAATGCGATTTGTATGGGCGTTACATTTGTTATAAAAACATGGTATATATTTGTAATACATGTATGTTGTGTGCACATCATAAGACCAGACAAGAGACATCCTATTATTAGAAAACCTTTATAGCCAATAACAACTAATTCACTAACTGCCACACCCAGCCAGGTGCACGCTCCCAGTTGGTAAAGGTCAACGGGTGGGTGTCACGGGCGATTTGAGTGACAGTGTTAGGATTCTTATAAACATTCGACGTTTAACATTACAAAGTCGGTTCTCTTTCGTTAAAACATTTATTTGCGGCCAGGACATTACAATAGAACTTTATAACTTATACCGATTAACATGATTTTGCAATAAAAATAAAAAGCCATGAACAGACCATGTCGCTTTATGGTCAGTGTGACAACAAAGGCTTGACTGACTACTGTAGGTTAGGGTGGATGACACTTTGACCTTTACAAGACAACCAGACTAGTTATTAGGCAGGTTTACTAGTCCGCCCTTATCTTTACTAGTGTACAGACTAGCGGACTAGTGGGTAGTTCGACTCCTATATATATATACACACTGTACACATATATATAGTATTTATAATCACATACACCTGGTAAATAGAAATGAGTAAACCAAAATAATTCATTCAGTGGCATTTTATTGGAAGAACACTTTAGCCCAGGCAGTCTAGTGAGTCTACTCTCTGTCTGGCACCAGGTATTTAGCAGTTACCTTCATTGCAATTGTTACATTCTGGTTACAATCTACAAACCTCTTCAGTTTTTACTGGGCTTAATACCGACTTTATGTTTGCATTGGTAATCTTTTGTGCTTAACTGGTCACACGTGGGACTGTTTGGAACTACACGTATCCTGGCTTCTTTTAGTCTAGCCAAAGTATTTACTTAGCATATGACACTGGAGAAAAGTGTGATTGTCAGGGTTCTAATTTAGCATTTAGGGGGGGCCCCCACTTTTACTGTATGGTCCCCAGAGGTCAAACTCTATGGGCCTGACTGGCCCCCAGATCAAACATATCAGTCTACAGACAATTATTTATAAATAATGGCCTGACAACTTCCTATCCCAGAGGCCAAGAACAGAACATGTCATTATTCACTATATCAGTAAATGATGCTGGCTGCTGCCTGGGGTTGGGATGAGGGTGTGGGTGGGTGGGGGAGGGGCAGAAGGTTGCTGCCCATCATCAGGGTTAAAATTGATTGACAAGGGGTTGCCAAGTTGGACAAACCTGTCAACTGGGCCTGGGAAAAAGAATTAATGACCTAGGATTGTGTTACTAGAAGTAGACAGGTTTTAGACATAGTCTACTATTAAGTCCTACAATGTCAGTAAACTGTCATTCTCCGTAATGGTGTGGCACATGCATCAAGCCTTGGTTTAAACAGATTATGGCTATAATACTGCTTGAAAGTACATGAATGGTGGTAAAAATTAAAAAGATGAATGAAGAAGACAATAAAACACAGTCAGAACAGCCTGGAGAGTCTAGCCTGTATCAACTATCAAAATTAGTAAACGTGGTTAAACAGAGAAATATTTAGATAACTATATATATATATGATATTGTGTTACATTTCATGATGAGCTAACAGTGAATGGAAGCTAGATTCAGTTACTTCCAACAAGTGGTAACATTCAGTGTTGCTTTCGGGCTTAATATTCAATGTAATACTGTACTGTTTGCAACACCAGAACCTAAAAAGTACTTATTTAGTAAATCAATAAAACACTAAGTTATGCTTGCTTTTGTTCCATTTTAAACCAGATTGATGATTACACAAATACTGCTTCTTGACATAACCAGAAATAAAATAATGTGAAGGTGTGTAGGAATGGGAACACCCAAAGTTGGGAGGGGGGCAGGAAGAGGTGACCTCGTGTTGCCATCTACAAACCCAGGCAGCCCAAAGAGGAAGATCTACAGGTTTCAAGCAGCTCTGATTCACAGGCAAATTAACAACCCTCCATTGATCTCTTGAAATTATCATTAGTATTTACTAATTAAGCTGCTACATAGGCTATAGCAATGGTGTTTGTGGCATGTGAATTGCGTTGAATAAAGTTATACTTACAATGTAACTTAAACGGGCATTTGTTGCACTTTTTGTGTCAGGCCCCTAGATTTTGAAAAGTGGGGGCCCTGCTGGCCCCCACTCATTTTAGGTTAAATTTTAACCCTGATTGTTAATTGTAATTTCAGTAGTACCAGCACTCATTTCACATAAGGCAGTAGGACAAGCCTAACTAACCGTTCATAAGTTTCATCCACTGATTAATTGCTGGGTAATGTTTGAACAATAGTTTGACCAACATCTTCGTTGTTCAAGTTTTCATGGTCACTTAACACCATTGCCTGGCCAGCAATACGCCCAACATTGTGAAAATATTCTTCGCAGAATAAAAAAAAATTCAGATGCTCAATTAATTTTCAGTTTTTCACTAAATCAAATACTTTCAATTCCCATTAAAGTCATGTTGATCCGAATCTATTAATTCCAGTTCCCACTCAAATTCCGGAATTGAATTGATCAATTCCAACTCTTTTTGAATTTACCCCAGTGACTACTCCAAAAACACATTCATAATTACAAATTCACCATATTGTCCAAATAACTTCTGGGTCTCTTGGCCCATTGTTTTCATTCAAGGTTAATTAAACGCTTTTTCGTTGCACTGTAGGAAACTTGATATAAAATGGCTGAGCATGACATGACAGAAGAAGAGGTTACTAACTACAAGGCACCAGCTGAGAAATCTGTCGACGAGATCCTCAATCTTGATACAGAGGATGAAAGTCTTCGCAAATACAAGGAGACATTGCTTGGGAATGCAGCAAGTGAAGTTTGTAAGTTGTTGTCAATTACTCATATTAAATTGTTGAAAACAATGCAGATAGTTTAACGTGTAGCTTACTATTATGGGTGTGTTCACGTGCGTGCGCGTGTATACAAAATTATCCCATTGCAAAGTAATTTCTATTGCTGCATGGTAGTTGTTACTGTATGGTAGTCATTGCTGCATAGTAGTCATTGCTGCATGGTAGTTGTTACTGCATGGTAGTCGTTGCTGCATGGTAGTCATTACTGCGTGGTAGTTGTTGCTGCATGGTAGTCATTGTTGCATGGTAGTTGTTGCTGCATGGTAGTTGTTGCTGCATGGTAGTTGCTGCTGCATGGTAGTTGTTGTGGCATGGTAGTTGTTGTGGCATGGTAGTTGCTGCATGGTAGTTGTTGTGGCATGGTAGTTGTTGCTGTATGGTAGTTGTTGCTGCATGGTAGTTGCTGCTGCATGGTAGTTGCTGCTGCATGGTAGTTGTTGCTGCATGGTAGTTGCTGCTGCATGGTAGTTGCTGCTGCATGGTAGTTGTTGCTGTATGGTAGTTGCTGCTGCATGGTAGTTGTTGCTGTATGGTAGTTGTTGCTGCATGGTAGTTGCTGCTGCATGGTAGTTGCTGCTGCATGGTAGTTGCTGCTTGCATGGTAGTTGCTGCTGCATGGTAGTTGCTGCTGCTTGGTAGTCATAATTCATTGCTGCATGGTAGTTGCTGCTGCATGGTAGTTGTTGCTACATGGTAGTCATTGCTGCATGGTGGTTGTTGCTGCACACTTTGCATATCATTGGCAAAATGTGTTGTTATCTGTTGTCAGTTCCCAATGATCCACGGCGGGTGATTGTACAGAAGTTGGCATTATTGGTTGAGGGTCGACCGGATATGGAGCTTGATCTTACAGGTTAGTTTAACTTTTTTAGTTCTGTGCCGAAGGTTCAACAAACTTACGGCATCACCTTGCTTCTGCAGTGTGCCGTTAGCTACTACCCCGGGTATAACTCAGAAGCCATTCAGGGGTTATTATTTTATAATTCCAACTATGCAATTAGAATATGCACAAGAAAATTGTATTTGATTGAATCATTATTCTAAAGCCCTCTAGCTTCAGAAAACTTGTAAATTTTCAGTTTGCCTTTTTTTAGGAACTTATATAACCTTTTCTCTACTTTTGCAAAGACATATTCAATTCTTGTTGTTCACAAGAATTTTGTTGTTGATTGGTCCTCAGGGCCTCCCCAAAAGCTAAACCTGGACTCTGCCAGCTAGGCATAGTGCTAGTTTTATGCTGTGATTTATGTATACACCGACCCGTCCCCCACCCTAGAGCCATTACTCTCAGATGTAATTGGTCTGTGGCAGATGCTCGTGCTTATATCAACCACTCATTAGACCTATGTTAAACTGGAAAGTTGCCTGCATGTTTTAAGCTGTATCTTCAAAAGTATTTATTTCTATAAAAAAATAATGCAAATTGTATTGATTTTTCTATTCATTTATACATTTCAAATGGTAAAAAGATAAATGTCACCTGTAGTTGACAAACATAAGAAACTAGTTTTCTGGACAACTGCAGAGTAAAAATGTCTTACACTATTGGTTTCAGCCGCATTCTGATCTCTGAGCTGACTGAGTGGAATAGAAATAGATAGCTCCATTGTGACTGAGACCAATAGTTAATGCCTAGTTCTGTTTACACAATTTGGCTGTGTTTCTGGTCATCTATGCTGCAACACTTTTCTGATTATTTTGCTATTAAAATTAGATTACATGATGACTAGAAGTCTCGCTCATGACAGCCACCCACTTTTAATATGTATGATAGCCCTTTGCTCTCTCGGTTTTATTTTGTTACAGAGAAGGAAATATTTGAGCTGATTCTTAAAGCACCAACTAAGAGTTGAATCCAGGACCCATTCCAGCGTCACTCACAAAGAAATGTCTTACAGATCTTGTACCAGCAATAGCTAATATTGTGAATGTTAGTCTTTCTATTGGTGCAGTCCCTAATCAGTTCAAGCAAGCAGTTGGTATACCACTCTTGAAGAAGTCGAGGCTTGACAGTAATAATCCTAAGCATTATAAACCAGTATCTAATATTTGATTTGTCTCTAAAATTCTTGAGAAAACGGTCGTGCAGCAGCTTCAGAAACGCCTCTTTGACAATGGTCTTTTGGAAATGTGCCAGTCTGCATATTTGAAGGAATATGACATGGCTGTGCTGGGTGTCCTTAATGATTTGTGGGTTAAGGTGGATGAGAAAGCTTGTCTGACTGGTTGATTGTTGGACCTTGTTGCAGCCTTCAATACACTTGATCACTCAATTCTCTTGAAGAACCTAGAAGTAACATTTGGTGTTCTGGAATAGTTTACATATTATGTCAGTGATCACTATCAATCTGTTGTTGATGGCGTCTCATCTTTACCGAGTGCCCTTTTGTGCAGAGAACTGCCAGGACCTGGCCTGTTTACACTCTATACCCAGCGAATCTATCTTTTTCATTTGTCACTTACAAGTGACAATATATCTTTAAATAATCAATAGACATCACACAGGCATAACTTATGCGTCAACAGTGTAGTTTTACTCATGTTTATGAGACAGACAGTCACAGCCAGTGAGCAGTGCATCATGTCATAACTTTCTACATAACAGGATATCAAAATGTATAAATAAATGTTAGATCCAACACAAAATAAATTGTTGATCTAAAACATCTAAATAACTGGACATCTAACACAAGCCAGCAACAGCATTTCATGTTGCTGATAAACACATGCACCGCTATGAGTTATAGAAACTAATACATGCAAGGTGGTGCCAACAACAATAACACTTTGACTCGTAGAAAAACTTGCTGTTTTTTTTTCTATTGTGTCAACAGTAAAATTACGTTAATCTCAGAAGGGTCGTAATTAAAATGTTCAGTAACTATTATCTTTACATGAGAAGAGGCAGTGATATTGGTATAAAGGTGTTGTGTTTGCAACTGCAGCATCTATGAGTGAGATCAAGAAGAAGACATTTGTTCTGAAGGAAGGATGTCAATACAAGGTAAAGATCTACTTCTATGTCCAGCGTGAAATTGTCAGTGGTCTCAAGTACATCCAGAAGAGCTACAGAAAAGGCTTGCAAGGTGGGTTTCTGAAGTACATAGAAATTTCAAGTATATACAACTTATTCTTTATTTTGTAATGCAGTTATCTTATCCTTGCATTATGCTGCATATTCCCATGCTTTTACTTGGAGTTTTTCTGTAGAAGGATAGTTATATTAGATTTCATGTAAGCTCCCATCGTATTTATATTCTGTAAGAAAACCTATTCAGCTTCAGTCGTCTAGTTCTGATTAATTTTTTGTCCCTAAAGTTAATACTACTATTGGGACTAGGGCATTTGCTGTGGGTGCACCTACTCTTTGGAATACCGGGCAGTATGCTTCCTCCTAGTATTAAATCAGTTGAAAATATTGCTAAATTCCGCAATCATTTAAAGACATTCCTTTACAATCTTGCCTATCCGCCATAGCTCTCTGGCATATCAATCAATCTGATGACAACTGGATTTGTTTATTTATTAACTCTGATATCAATCAATCCTTTGTATTGATGTGCCTCTGAGTTTGGTTTCTAAGGATTTAAGCACAATAGAAGTTACCTAATTATTATTTTCATTATTGTGAATGTGAGGATTGAATTTGGTCTATGGCGCTACAGCAATTGCGTTGAGTTGCACAAATTTAATCAGCCAAAAAATGCATCATTTACTGAGGAAACCACCTTAATGTTGAGAACGTTCTTAGTGGCTTCATGAAACTGGGCACTGGGCTATATTACCGGTAGTCTTTACCACAAATCCGCTATTGGTAGTTGGTGTCATGTGTGGGCTAAGTACACAGGAAAACCAAGACCAGTTGACACTGAATTTGATGCAACACCCTTCAGAGTTATCTATCTCTCTTTACAATACAAATGTAATTGAGTATGATTACTATGAAGATGCATGGGTATGATTACGAGTACGATTACTAAGAAAAAATGTAATCGATTACTTCTACTTTAGCATGTAATCAAGATTACTTTTATGATTACTTTAACGAATGCATATCAAAATTATTTTGTTTGCAAAAAATGAGAGCCATGCCATGTTGAGCACAACTGAGTGTGGGCATCTGTGTTAAATAACTGTTTCTTAATATATGCATAATTGTCTATAACAAATGAGAGACCAAAATAAAATAACCAACAAAACTACTAGAATTTATATGCATAGAAGTATATGTCATCAAGAACCAGACAAAACATGAGCTGCAATTCTGTGTCTGGCAATGACCTGCTCTATCAGTCCCTTTATGTCCCATTTTTATAAGCAGCACGGAATGTAAACATAATAGACATAGATTTAGGCATTAGCAAGCCACACATTATTGGTTTATATGCTGTTTTCAGTTGACAAGACCTCCTATATGGTTGGAAGTTATGGCCCTAAAATGGAGCTGCAATCGTTCACAACTCCTGTTGATGAGGCACCATCAGGTTTGATTTCTCGAGGAACATACAACATCAAAAGTCTGTTCACAGATGACGATAAGAATGAACATTTGAAGTGGGAATGGTCACTGGAAATCAAGAAAGACTGGCAATAGATTCTGAGCACTGATAATAACATTTGGACATTGTCTACTAACATCTGCTTTGTCTTGCTATCATAATTACACTGAATAATATGGTTACGTGAATGTTTATGTCAAAAGCACTTTTGTGAGCTGTATCACTGTCAACCAAACGTTTTGCTAGAATGCGCTGATGTGCATGCTTATAGTATTTATTAGGGAATATATTGTAAATGTTACTACACGTATAGGTAAACGTAGCAGCAAGTCTAGTACACAACCTTGTGATGATGTCATTTGTTCAATGTTGCTGCAAAGTTATTTTTATCCATTCTCTGATATTGTAATGTTTGCTCAAGAAATACTATTGAATGTTATTATCATAATAATATTCTCTGTTACCTTCAAAGTAACAACTACTTGAGCTACATAATGCAGTAATGTTCTTCTTGAGTGAAGTGAATAACGCAAAATAATACAAAAGGTTGATCAGGTTCAACATTATGAATTTTTTTGCCCAAGATGAGGCAACTACTTTGGTTTTAGACAGTTGACCATGGGAGTAGTTATGTTATGTCTTTCAAGAGACGACTGTGTGAAACATGCCATAATCGATGTTGTGATGAAGCGTGTTTGTGATACAATATTGCCATTTGAACAAAGTATTTCTAATGATCCCTAACAATAACACTACAATTTTTTCGTTTTGCAAACGGTTGATATTTTGCCTCAAAGCAACTTGTGT